>OW121846.1:137754464-138414389 GCA_933228895.1 Platycnemis pennipes
GCAAAAACCACAGTATAATATACATTGCATAATTTAGAAAAAAAATATTATAATTTTTTAGATGACACTCATAGTATAGTCTTGAATAATGAGGATTAAATATACCTAAATACGTATTTAAGTACGTAGTTTAATTATCTGAACACAATATAATATTTAAAATACATTTAATATACATATATATATATATATCCCGAGACCTCCCGTGCTTTCCTTTCGTCGTCCTACCAATCTCCAAAACAGCCTTTGGATTCGCGAGATACAACTACCATCATCAGTTTGTGCCTCCGATCTCCAACCGATTGGCTCACATCCCTGTAACAAACCCAGATGCCTCACATGCCCCATTAACTCCCATTCCCACTCCTTTATCAGCCCGGTTACAAACGTCACATACCAAATACATTCTCGAGGAACCTGCTCTTCGAGTAATGTAATTTATGAAATTTCCTGTAATCACTGCCAGGCCTTCTATATAGGACTGACGACCACCTCTTTTAATATGCGAATCAATAACCATAGGAGCAGTGTCACCCGACATTTAAGGTTGCCAGTAGCCGAGCACGCCAATTCTCATAACCTTCCCTTCAATGACTGCTTCAGAGTGAAGGTAATCAGAGCATTCCCACCTGAAACATCTACGTTAGAGCTCCGTCACTGGGAGCTCGCCTATATTTCCATATTAAAATCAACCACTTCTCCCGGCATCAACATTCGCTAGCTTTCTCCACCCGTCCAATTTCCCTCTCCATTTCCCCTTCCTAGTCCACCCTCTTCCCCCTCCCTCCTTTTTACCCTAGCCAATCCCCTTTTCACACACCAACCGAAACCCTTGACTCCAGTGTGATACCCCAGTAGTGATCTCCTCCAGCTGAAGAAGGGTTCGTGACCCGAAAGCTCCAAAGCGCAGTGGACACCAGGCTCTCCATGGGTCATCTACTGGTAAGTGTCCACTGATTATCCTTTCCTTCACCCCCACCCTCAACACCTTGTTGCTAGCATTTATTAGGACATCTCTTCTCTCTCTTCTAGATATTTTATATATGTATATACATATATATATGTATATACTGTGACGGAACGGGCTTGATTCTCCTTTGCCCGTTGACTCGCCGCAGTCCTTACGCCTTCGAGTACTGGAACCCTTACCTTTGCCTCGACACCTCGTCTCCTTCGGACTTTCCCGGGTGGGAAATGGTTTTGAGAAAAAGGGATATCGCGACCTTTGTCGCGTGTTTGAGAAGGGCGCCATCTCAAAACCGCGGCATCGGACCAGCTCAGCCAGCAAAGCAAGGACGATCCAAATTGTTCGAGGGTCGGGGGGACTTTAAGCCAGGGCGGACGGTAAAACAGTGAGGGCCGTATGACGTGAGCGCGGGAGAAATTACGCGAAGCGTAAGAATGAACATCTGCCTTTTTTTTACAATTAACACCAGCAACATTTATTCACTGAAATGAGCATGAAAATGAACACGAAGGCACTCTACAGCTAAATAACACAGGTCTTAATGACTAATGAGGGATGAAGAGGTGAATGAATGGCGAGACATAAATGGAACGAAATTAACCACAATGAAATAATAACCCTGTAACACTTTGACCAAATAAATGACCAAACATAAAAAATGAAATAAAATGAACTACTAAATGGAGAGAATTACACGCTCCTCGTCCTTTTATGAATACTAATGATGAGGACGGGAGCAAGTGATACAGAAATATGGTCCCGTAGGACTATGATTGTCCACACTTGGGATCAGTTTCACTCTTCTCTTGGCCTGAAGGGACTTTAACTCAGTTTGGATATCTCGTACACCACTTATTCTGGCGCACACGGGTTTCACAGTGGGGATGCGTGAATAAGAGGGTTGAAACCACTTAGGATTGGGGGAAATACGGGTGTGGCGATACTTATGTGTGAGCTGGTGTGGAGCTTGACGGCGAAATCCAGCGCGGAGAGACTGCACCGTTGAGTTTTCGGTATGGTGGCGTGGAGAACGTAATTCAACAACTCCTGTTGAGATAATGCACCTTCCGACTGAAAGGAACTCGTCCAACCTTTGGTTCCGGGGATGCGGCGACCCGCTATCTTTTGCGGTCTGTCACCCTTATCTACCCGAAACCGCACCTCCTCTTTGGGGTGCCGGGATCGAGGTCCGCTGCGTCTGGTTCCTCTTCTGGGGCAGAACGCAGGAAAAACCGCTAGGGAATGACTTTATCAATTCCTCGCGGAAGTCGTGGTGATCTCCGACTCCAATTCTCGCCTCTCTCTCTCTCCGTCCACACTCTCGCCTGGCTTCACCAGCACACCTTGAGCTACTCTGCTCGACTCCCAATCACCAACTGCCAACTGATATCTCTCCCGACTCAACCGTCGGCGTCCTCCTTGTAACAACATTAACAAACCTTAAAAAAAAACTCAGCCTCTTCCACACACTGAACATGCCCTGGGAAACCGACGTCCTACCTATTGATATTCCTGGATAATGTTTTTTCCAGTCATCTTTGGTTCTATAGCATCCCATTTTATTTTGCCGTACTCCCCGTGGATCGTCTTCTTTGATACATACGCCTAAGATTTCCTCATGAAGCTCGTCCTCCTCCTGGTCCCTTATTTCCACCTCCCTGTTGCCGCGCCTCTGCTTTACTTCCATCACTCTCATTTTGAATGTTTTCTTCACCGTTAATCTTTCAATTCTAATAAATCGTTAACGGCTTCGTTCTCGCTGTATTCAGGAGCAAATTTGACTCTAAAGGCTGCCATAATCAGTTATTGTTCTTGTATGACCGCCAATAATTCCCCATCGGGATCCCCATTGCGGGATGTACGCTTGAGCTAGGAAAGATGTGACTTCTACAGTCGTCGGTGGAGTGACCACGAGTGACGATTCTCAGCGTAAAAGCCTAGCTCGTATCAGAGGTTGAATACTACAAAGTGAAAATACAAGTGGAGAAAACACTGACTGTTATTTCAGACTTATTGCTGATTACAAAGAAAGCACAGCATTGATGACTCTGTTGATGAGCTCTGCGAAGATAACAGTTAGATTAGAAGTTGGAGAGCAATGATGGCTTCAACAATCGTCGGAGGAGCAAACACAAGTTACTAATTCTCTCTATATCAGCTAAGCCCGTTACAGAGGACAAAAATTACGAAGTCAAAAAACGTTGACTGTTGCTGATTGCAAAGAAAACACGCTGTTGACGACGAATCCACTGTCCGCAGATAATAGTTGCCTTAGAAGCTGCAGAGCAAGTTGAAATCATAGTACGCTAGCAATCACTTAGCAGTATTCAGCTTCTGTTATGTGATGGGGTGAGGTGAATGTGATCGACTTATAATGCGTTAGTCTCCAAGTTCACCCATTTGGAAACTGCTGACATTTAATAGAATTTGCACTTGAATAACTAAGCCTCTATTTGATTCACTAAGTTGTAACGTTGATACGACTGTATACATTACCGGAATATCTATCTTGGTGTCACATGCGAGGGAAATGCATCCATAGCTCAAAAATTTCTTCTCTTCTAATAATTTTAACATTCAGTGCATTACTCATTTTATGACATAAAATGCTAATATTCTTTCCTTTCATGACAAAGTCATGCCAAAAGCTATTATATATTCAATTATTTCTGCAGGAAAATGAAAATTCATCTCCTTGTACTAAAATACGATCGGGTATATTTTAGTTCCACATACCCTACCTGGGGTCAAACTTGACCCCAAGCAACAAATTATTTTTTTAAGGCTTATTGTCAGGAATATTTTAAAAATGAAAAATGGTGTCGATACAAAGGTGTTTTATCGGAGACTTCCTAAAATATGATGCATAAAGCTGTAAATATTAATGAGTTATTCAACTTTTTCTATGAGCTGGGGTCAAAAAGACCCCAGGTAGGTAGGGAGGGTTAATGTCTATGAAGGCGTCAAGAAGTCTTTAACAAACATTTGCATTCCAAGGCACAAAACACTAGTGCAGTGTCATTATGGATAGAAATATTAAAAAATCTTTTTTACAAATTTAGGTATTTTAAATTTAGGTATTAATAATAAAAATATAAAATGGAAGTGGAAAAACATATTACGACAAAACCCCTAATTTCAAGCGTGCCAGAAACTGGTTACTCATTAAAAACTATATTAAAGAAATAACTTTGCATATTCCAGCCTGATAATTGATTCACACACCGGTTTCGACACCTTCACTTAATTTTCAAGTGAAACCCATCCTCCAGCGAATATGTGTCCTCTTTAACATAAGGGTGGGAACTGAGAAAGTAGCAGTCATGGTTGATTGCACATGAATTGAATCTGTTGGTGGGAAGGGTTAATATATGGCTAGTGGGCTGAATGCCAAGTGAGTGGGGTTGGGTGAGTGGATGCTTGGTGAAGTGGTGACTCACCAACTGGCAACAAGTCATTTAAAATGTTCAAACTTTGACGCATAATAAAATTTCAAAGTTCTATAATAAAACCAATTTTACGCCTTTTTTAATATTAAATACATGAGCAGTAAAATCAAACCGATGGTAATAATCCTGTAAATTATTCGCAAAAGCCTACTTATCTTCACTATACGTAAAGGATAAAAGGATTGATTGGTTAATTTTTGAAAAGGAAGTGAAGATATCGATATGGGTCAGTGAAATGAAAAATAGAGTGGAATATGCACTTTTTCTAAAACTAGTCCTTCAAATTCTACAAAGTTACTTGGAGTTTGGTCTAGAAACTGATATTTGCTCCACTATGAAATCAATTCTTACGCAAAAAATGAGAAAATGTTCAGAACCCCCATGAGACTAAATTTAAAAATAACATTAGCTGCCTATGAAGATGCTATAGTTATTATTTAATTCCGATTTTAACATCTAATAGCAACATCAAAGCTGCTAATTAGGAAAAACGATATGGGAAAAAGTAGGTAGGTGTGAGCTGGTATGGAATTATAACTCTATTGTTCAGAATAATAATGTATACAGACATTTTATCAAATTATTATAATGATGAACATTAAATTTTAAATGTATCACAAAACTAACCGTCCTTCAAATCTGCTCCGCATCATCAGGATATTCACCAATTATGAAATTAAATTAACGTCCGCACACTACTAGATGGGGCTAAATAGACAATAATGTGACTAAATAGTCGTCACCAATGTACGGTTCAAGGCTTGAGGCTTCACTTCGTGAAACCACGAGAGTGGAAAAGAAAATTCACTTCGTACATTCCACAATAATGTTTTATTGACTTCAACCATGGTTTCGACACTTTTATGTCATTATCACCTTGATAAGTGAATTTTCTTTTCCAGTTACCAATACCAGTTATCAATTCCTATTCCAGTTACTTACGTTAAGATTATTCGATCTTCATGTCCGAAATGCAATAATTCATGAATAACATTTAATCCCACGCTAATATATATGACAGAATTTCCAAAAACACTTGAATACGAATGCAATTCCTGCATTTATCCTGTAAGCAATAAAGGATGTAGCTACGACATCTCGTCGGCTGTAAAAATGAATCAGTTGTGATGTTAAAATGACCGACATTTATCCTCTAAGATTATGGCCTTTTTGTAGGTTTTTAAAATTATTAGTTTACCATGCTTATATTAGGTAAATTATGATTCAGAATTGTGCCAATTTTTTGTTACATTCAACATACGATAAGAAAAATTCCAGGTGTTTGATTACCTAAGGATCCTGAGTGCATCACCATTTGTCAAGGTACCTTTGCTATTTAAGATTTGCTGTAGCTCAGCAGTGGAAAGTTTATTAATAGCATGGCCATGCACTTGCATCACGAACAATATCACCTAAGAACTTTATTTACTGCCTATAACCTATAATGTTCCTTGAATTAAAATAATCTCACGCTGAAAGCGGAGAGTATAAAAATTGTGTTTTTTAAGACTAGGATGTTAATTATGTTTCTATATTCTAAAAAACGACAAATGACAAATATGCTGTTTTAACACTTGGAACAATGGTGCATAAAATAGGATTTTAAATCCTTTTTTCCCCGGGGGTGTTTTTGCTTGAAGTAATTGGGAAACATTGAAAACTACTTTTGCCTAACCTTTTTACAGGTTAGTGTATCATAATAATTTATCATTAGTATTATAAATTTATTAATTAGTACTATCAACGTATTATCATTTATCAATTTGATCCACATATCTGTTATACCTCGTATTTGGCTCTCGAATCTGAATTTTTCCTTTTTTTCAATAAATACTCTATTGCTTCTGAGAAAGGCTCTACGCCAAATTGAGAAGCTAACCTTTATTTACCTGAAATTAACATTGAAACAACTGACAATGACATCCTTCTCTTTAACTGAAATGAGATTTCCCTCCTTTTCAACAAAGTCGTCCTTAACCCCTCTATTCATTTTTCGTCTTTCTTTTAGACATTTGCGATATTTTTTGGTTTGTTTTCACAAGCAGTCTACGGAGAACTGAATCATTTGTCTGAAAGGCAATATACTACCATAGAATTGGTAAATATGTTGTCATAAAATAGGAAAATTATAACCTTGTTGAATGCTTGCAGTAAATCCACAAAACTGAAAGTAACTGACCCTCCCAAGCCAAATTCATTGCTATTGTTATGAATAGGAGAATTTTTTCCCTAGTATAGAATGAGTGGTAAGCACAACCCTTGTTGAAAACCTATATCAAACTGGCCTACATTTTGCCTACCCTCCGAAATTTCAGGGACAAAAAATAAATGTGTATGTAAGCTTTAAAACTATTGCATGCTTTTTTACTATTAAACTCAATACGCTAACTTCCATATATCTTCTTAACCTAAAAAGATCAATATTAACTTCTGTATCCGCATATTCTGATGAATGGATATTAAATGCGATTAAACATTCCATTAAAAAGTAACGATTTACCTCAAAGTTAAACAATTGTTAACTATAAAACGCTCCCGTACCTCTTTTTCCTACTAGATACGATTAATGTAAAATGTCATTTCTACATAATTAACATAGTGTGTAGTTTGTGCCCTTATTATTTTAAAAGTTATTTCATGCCGAATAACAGCCTGCAAACCGTTTTGAGGTTTTATCGGTAAAATTAAATGGTGTTATCATATAGAATAGAGCAAATTAACTAGTAAACGTGCTTATATTGTTAATAATTACACTTTTAACTACCGTTATATCAAATGCAAGTAGCCGCACAGACAAAGACAAAAGTTCAGCTCATCAAATAAATATTTCAAAATTTGCAAATCTCTATTGGCAACGGATAAAAACCGTGCCGGCGATTTTTTTTAAACTTGTTGGAAACATTTAACAGACAATTGCCTATGAAACGGCATGTGGCTCCTAGTTTGCGCCCCTCCAGGAGAGATATTAAATCAAATGAATATATCATTACATGCCACAGCATCGGTGCGTAGCAATTTGCATAACTACACTAAATAGTAGGGGCCCAGAAGATACGTAAATGGTATCTTAAAAACTATTGCGTATTTTATTCTATGAAATTGAATATGAAATCTTTTACCATACCTTGTAAACACAGCATGGTCCATATTAACATATTCATTTGCGTATTCGGTTGACGGTATATTAAATACGTACATACATTACATTACATTACACTTACATTACAATAAATATGCATGTAAGCTTTAAAACTATTGCATACTTTTTTGGTATTAAACTCAACACTTTAACATCCATCTTTCTTCTTAACCTAAAAAGATCCATATTAACTTCTGCAACTGCATATTCTGATGAAGGGATATTAAATGCAATTAAACATTCCATTAAAAAGTAACAATTTTCCTCAAAGTTAAACATTTGTTAACTATAAAACTCTCCCGTAACTTTTTTTCATACTAAAGATGATTAATCTACATTGTCATTTCTACATAATTAACATAGTGTGTAGTTTGTGCCCTTATTATTTTAAAAGTTATTTCATGCCGAATAACAGCCTAAAAACCGTTATGAGGTTTTATCTGTAAATTTAAATGGTGTTATCATATAGAATTGAGCTAATTAACTAGTAAACGTGCTCATATTGTTAATAATTACACTTCTAGCTACCATTCTATCAAATGCAAGCAGCAGCACATACAAAGACAAAAGTTCAGCTCATCAAATATATATTTCAACTTTTGCAAACACAACAGATGTCCATATTAACATCTTCAACTGCGTATTCGGTTGATGGCATATTAAGTACATTTAAGAATTATGCTTTTTGTAAATTCATTTATTCATGCAGAACTTTATGTTTATGTGTAAGGATACTTAGCAGCATATGATTCATTGGAAGATTTCTTTGTTAAGTCCAAACTTGCTCTAGTGATAATTACCGTGGATCTAGGTTGGCAACCATTGTTCTTTTATGAGATATTATGTTAAAATATTTCTCAGAAAAATTGGAAAAAGCTAATCCAAATCTAAATCCAAAAGGTGTCGTAAAATGTTTCCCTTGGTACCCAAATAAACTTTTAATTCAACTTTAAATATTTAAGTTCATTGTCATTAGACATGTGCTGACATTATTACTGTTATCTTGTTAATAAATATGTAGGAACGACAGATTCTGGTAGTAGAGTTTCATATCCCAAGGGACATTTGAAAAAATATTCTGGAAGGCTGAATATTTTACAAATTGTTGCTTCCCTAGTTCTAAATCCATGGTTCGCCACTGCCCTGGAAATACATAACTTCACCCGCAACTTTTAAATATTTTAGAATATGAACTAGTTTTGCTGGTAATACATCTTTTTGTTAACCTTTGCTTTTATAAATACACTGTGTATCTAATTTATAGTATTTAGTTTTTATGTAGGTAGGAATACGCATTTGGTAAGTATACTTTTATCTCTTTATGCTAAAATGTTGACATACGTTTTCAGCATTAAAACCCAAACTAACCCAATTACCCAAAAAACCAGTGGGCTGGGTTTTTATACAATCCTGATGAAGCAGTAACACATTTTATTAAAGTTAAATAATTATTAAATGATAAACTGTAAAATATTTTTTTTATTGACAACATTTATTATTCAGTTTCTTCTCTACGCATCTAACTTTGTGTATAGTGTATTAAAAAAATACAACTCGGGGAATAACAGCCTACTAAGCCATTACGTCTTTATTACTAAAATTAAATTGTGAAATTTTCTCGAACATAGCTAATTAATTAGAAAATGATCGAATTTTGTTAGTAGGAAGATTTCCATTTACCGTTTCATTAAATTTAAGCTGTTGCATATACACATAAAAATCACAAAACTTCAGATAATAAGATAAATATTTCAACCTTTTCAAATTTTGATCGCCAATTAGAAACAAAGTGTGCCTAAGAATTCTTTAAAACATTAAAAAAAACCAAAACAGGCGTTTGTCTACCAAATGACATGGTGCTCATAGATTGTTCTCCTACAGGAAAGATATTATAATCAAATGATACCACTACATGCCACGGCTGTCGTTCATAGCAATTTGCTTACTCTCCGAATATATTACGTGCGCTAAATGAATTAAAATTGGACTTGGGGTAGAACAGGGGAATATCAAGGAAACAAACATTCAAAGTAACTTATTTATTAACAAAAGCAACATCTTATACATTAAATGGGAATAAAATTAGATATTTATTATTAATAATACCTTTAATTATTTTTATCAATGGTATCCATTATTTCTGAAAAACTGCTGGGTAAGATTATCTTTAACTAAAACTATAACGTAAGATAATTTTTCAGTTATATTAAATACTAAGTGCCACTGATAAACCCCCGTAAAACTGGTTACGCTATTACTTCATATATTTATACCGTTTTTTTTCTAGCCGTACTGGTTTATTTCATTTTAAACCAAATGTTTAATTTTAGTCGGATATACTTCAAACAGAGGGTTGAACCCCGTTATTTCCTCAGTTAAGGCTATTTCTGCAGCCATGACATCATCATTGGATATAACGGCGGGAAAGGAAAGGAATGGTAGGTGAGTAGGTGTGTGGGAGATAATGAGTAGGGTAAGTTCCTAAGGAGGTAGGAAAGAAATACAATGCACTTTTCTATATAAATCATGTTAACCACAACAGCAAAAAATTAGGAAGAGGAGCAATCATAGCCAGAAGTTTGGCTCCAAAGGAAAAATTGATAAAGCATTGAGGATAACCTATTCTATTTTACAGAACACTATAAATGCCATTTTCACTACGAGACCATTCCGATTTGCGGGCTACTGGCGTTTTTTTATTAACTCTTTCTTCGCTCCAAAGGAAAAATTGATATAGCATTTGGGATAACCTATTCTATTTTAGACTACAGAATACATCCTATCACTAATATGAGCCTCTCAAAGTCAAAAAACATGCTCTTAAGGTTCACAATCACTTATTGAATTTTCGCTTCCTACTCATCACAAACTCTTGGACCAAGCAAGACATAGAATACATTTCCATGAATTCCCTATAATCTCCAAACTATCTGCGGTTTTTTCAATGCAAGTCACATGACTCCATCTTCCACAGCATATGCAAGCGACCCGTTCTTTGCTGTTGTAAGTATCGCTTCCACACACAGAGCATGTGTTCCTAACCTTCTCTATATTTTTAAGTTTGTCACTTTGAATAGTCTCTCTAAACGTTTTTGAATCAAAAAGCAAATCCAATGGTGTTCCTCTTATTATACATAAGGCATAATACGCTACAAACACACCACAATTGAAAATATCCGTCTGAGTTGGATATGGGGCCGCATTTCATCTCCAACCTGTTAGGTCTACAATGTCATCACTTAGAGTATTACGTTTCTTTACAAATGAAGAAAATGTTAGCAGGATTTATCTGGAATTCACGGCGCTATGCTTCAACAAGGGATCAAAGTACTGCAGAATTTTAGAAGTGAAATCAGCTCTTAAGAGACACCAATGGTTGCAGTTGACATGCACTGGCGTAATAACAGTTTCTTTATCTGATAACTTGATACTGTTCAGAGAGCATTCTTTGGTAAATTTACTTTGCATAGCTACGGTAGATTTTTGAGACGAAAAGTAAAAGACGTCGGTCCCACGCACATGTATTTTTAGAAAGGAATCGATTACTGTGTCATCAAGCCAACCCTCTCTGCATGTGCACTGAAAATTATCAAGATAAACGGCGTATTTACCAATACAACCTAACACATGAGAATGACCATGGGCAAGCTGACAGTCGTTATAATCTAAAACTGATACCTAACCGTTGTCAAAAAATTGTAAGTGATATTCTTCAATGTGAATTAATTTGGAATCTTTATCCCTACACCGCACTTCCACAATACTTTGGCTCTCTTCCAAATATTTTTCGTTCAAACAGCACATACCTCTAGTTTCATTTACACCCACCGATTCTAGCCCACATGTTCTCTTGAAAGGAAAGTTTTTTAACGTGAGCTCAGAATCCTCTCTACAGTTAATGTTAGCAAAGTATGTATTCTTCCTAAGCTTCTTTTTCTTCCATCTCTCCTCTGGTTCCCCTTTACTCTTCCTATTCTTTCCATAGTTTGGTATGTCTAATGCTATCTCTTTAACAATTGCAGCGACATGAGTGTGCATTTCCCGCAGGAATCTCCCGCATTTAACATTACACTCTCCGTTTAAAATATTGGTTTTCACTTGTCCGAACCAATTTTCCACACAGGCGTTGCAGAGCCAGTTGCAAACTTTAGAAATGCTCGCTTTCCGAGCCCCAAGGATTCCTGACCATAGAGGGGCATAAGGAATACAACGTTTTTAAAAGACGTTTAATAGCTTTGGATAGTAATAAACGTTTTCTCCTCCAATTAACTCAAAGGAAACTTTAGCTGAATGTTGACTGAAAACCTAAAAAAAGGGGCTGGATACGTACAGAGGATCGAGAGGGAGATCTTTCACGTCATCAGGTAACATTTCATCGAAATGGTCTAATGCTTTCGTAAACATACGCGGCATTAATAAGGAATTATCTACAGTTTCACCCCTAACATTGTTGCTTAAGATGGTCGTAAGCAATTTGAAAACATGGGAGAATTCCTCAAAAGAAGAAGCGCATACTAATAACGCCACGGCTTCCATAACCATTTTCCTAATTTACTTTTTTTCGGAGCACTTCCAGATTTGTTTTGCTACTATATGCATGAAATGGGCACAACATATTCAAACCAAAAATTATTTCATCCCCGCTGATTTTCACCATGCATATATCATAAAAAATTTTTAAATAAGAAGGCATGTCACAATTGCACCAAATACCAATTACAGCATTGAGCATAGCGAAACTGAAGTCACATACCACGTCTGAGAACAGTGGCCATCTCCCCAACTTCTCATCTATCTCATAAAAGAACAATGATTCCCAACATAGATCCTTGGTTATTATAACTAGAGCAAGTTTGGACTTAACAAAGAAATCTTCCAGTGAATCATGTGGTGCTAACTATCCTTACACGAGAACATAAGGTGTTGCATGAATAAATGAGTCATTAAAATTTACACACAGCTTGATTCTTAAATGTACTTAATATGCCGTCAACCGAATACGCAGTTGAAGATGTTAATATGGACATTTGTTGCGTTTACAAGGTATGGTAAAATTTTCCATACTAATTGTTATAGCATTAAATACGCAATAGTTTTAAAGATTACATTTACGTATCTTCTAGGCCCTTTCTGTTTAGGGTAGTTATGCAAAGTGCTACGCACCGTCGCTGCAGCATGTAAAGGTATATTCATTTGATTGCAATATCTCTCCTGGAGGGGCACAAACTAAGAGCCACATGCCGTTTCATAGGCAATTGTCTGTTAAATGTTTACAGCAAGTTTAAAAAAATCGTCGGCACGGTTTTTTTCCGTTGGCAATAAAGATTTGCAAAAGTTGAAATATTTATTTGATGACCTGAACTTTTGTCTTTGTATGTGCAGCTGCTTGCATTTGATAGAACAGTAGTTAGAAGTGTAATTATTAACAATATGAGCAATTTTACTAGTTAATAAGCTCTATTCTATATGATAACACCATTTAAATTTACCGATGAAACCTCATAACAAAAGATTTCATATTCAATTTAATAGCATAAAATACGCAATAGTTTTTAAGATACCATTTACGTATCTTCTGGGCCCCTACTATTTAGGGTAGTTATGCAAAGTGCTACGCACCGTCGCTGCAGCATGTAAAGGTATATTCATTTTATTGTATTATCTCTCCTGGAGGGGCACAAACTATCAACCACATGCAGTTTCATAGGAAATTGTCTGTTAAATGTTTACAGCAAGTTTTAAAAAAATCGTCAGCACGGTTTTTTTTCCTTTGCCAATAAAGATTTGCAAAAGTTGAAATATTTATTTGATGAGCTGAACTTTTGTCTTTGTATGTGCTGCTGCTTGCATTTGATAGAATGGTAGCTAGAAGTGTAATTATTAACAATATGAGCACTTTTACTAGTTAATTAGCTCTATTCTATATGATAACATCATTTAATTTTACCGATAAAACCTCAAAACGGTTTGCAGGCTGTTATTCGGCATGAAATAACTATTAAAATAATAATGGCACAAACTACACACTATGTTAATTATGTAGAAATGACATTGAAGATTAATCGTCCTTAGTATGAAAAAAAGTCACGGGAGCGTTTTATAGTTAACAATTGTTTAAATTTGAGGAAAATTGTTACTTTTTAATGGAATGTTTAATTGCATTTAATATCCCTTCATCAGAATATGCAGTTGCAGAAGTTAATATGGATCTTTTTAGGTTAAGAAGAAAGATGGATGTTAAAGTGTTGAGTTTAATACCAAAAAAGTATGCAATAGTTTTAAAGCTTACATGCATATTTATTTTTTGCCCCTGGCATTTCGGAAGGTAGGAAAAATATAGGCCAGCTTGACATAGGTTTGTTTAAAAGCCATTGTCTTTGAAGGCCGGGCTGCCCAAACCGCATCGGCTTCCTCTTCAAAAACTGCTTGCATGGAAGCATTCGGAAGTATTTTATAATAGATTCATCTCTCGTTATATACCTCTTAACAAGAGCATATCTTTTGAAAGGATATTATATTTTACAGAAAAGTGGCCTAAAATTTGCATAATCATTACAGGGATCATAGTTGAAATTATCGTACTTGTGGTAATGACGAAATAATGAACCAAACAGATTCTGTCTCTTGGTGTCCTTCACAAGTATATTTTCAGTGTCAGCTTAATTTTCCCGATACATTCTTTGGTAGGAGCATGAATTGTAGCCCAAGAGAAGTAAAATTGCAGTAAAAGAATACATTCTATCACAGATCACATAAATATTGATATTTTTGTAGGCGAAATAATGATACTCATTTAGCGAAATCCTCAACTATTTCTAAAGTAAGAAATTATTTCACGAAGTCAGCTGGTTCGGAATATTTATTGATCCTAATTTGACCTAAATTGTGATAGGAGGAAGAAAATATTCATCCTCAGGCAATGGTATATAATTCTCATCACTGCTATCTCCCTTGAATCATTCACAGAGTTTAGGCCTCTTCTTATTAAAGGAGCCCTTTCGTCGTAAGGTATCTCACTTATTTAATCATTCACTTCTGCCGACACTTCATGACACTTCTGCTGGGGAAATAAACTGATGTGCTGTACAATCCATTAGGATCAAAATCGTCTTCATCTCAAGAATCTTCACCCGTCTAAGACGAAGTTTTTTTGGAGGCAATGCATAAATTGAATCAGGAATCTCATTGTCATTCAAGCACTCTTTTTCCTCTATTACTTTAGCGGTGATGAGATGTTTCCAATAAGAAAATACAAGTAACGCGGTTTTGGGTATTTGAGCACCATAAATTCAAAATCATAGGCTTTATGATAATTAAAACATGAAAACAAATGCTTCACTAAAATTAAGTTTAAAAATGTATTTTCTGAGTGATGGAAAGTCTCAGACTCACTTCCTAAACAAAGGATTCATCAATTTCACATTTCGCTATTTGATGTGCTAAGGTACCCCAGGGGGTCGCAAATGACCACTTAACAATTAGTTGATGCTAGATACAAAAAAAGTTCAGATTTGAATAAGTAAAGCTAGAGTAAGTAAAGATTAACAATGCATAAAAAATCGTGAGACTTACCAAAACTTGTCATGGCAAGTCTATATAGAAAACGCTTGCTGAAGTACACGAATCAATACTCTTCAAGAGATTGAATTCTTTGATGGACCTAAGGATGGAATTATTTTCTGATGTCTGTGGTTGCATGTGAGTTACATTTCGGCGCATCGTCAATTACATTTTGGCGCCCTGGTAACTAAAGTGTAACTAAAAAATTTGCCCAAGTTAATTTTCGACCAGTTGTGTTCAAATGATAAATAATTTAATAAATACGTTGTCTTGTTTTTCATTCAATCACAACTCTCAGGCATAATTATGTTACTAGCGATCTTGTTTGACACACCCAAATCATGTGTTAGAAGTACTCTCAAGCAACGGAAACATTACTCAAAAAATTTTGAATGTAAATGATACCTTCCAAGTGACACCACCGGTCATTTTCTACCACTACACAGTCCAAAGTAACGTATTATTACGGAAAAAATATTTTTTTTTATAACTCAAATTAGCGTAAAAAATGACTTTCATTGTACATGGTAGCTCTTTGAGAGAGACGGCAGCAAAGGGAAAGTGACGTGTTACACACTTTGGGCACGAGTGGGGCATTAGCTCGTTCATCTACATGTTATGTTACATGAGGTGATGTACTCCATCGTACTATATTCAAACGCTACTCATCATACCATTAAAAAATTGATAGATAGTTTGAACGGTATGTCTATGAACTCATGGTGCAAGGATCCTTAACTTTTACCACATATTTTGTGTAAAAGTATGTTAAATTGATATTTCATCTCACTTTTCACTAAAAATTCAGAAAGCATTTTCCTATTAACCCTCGTGCGGTACAGTGGTGAGAGACAAAATAGAAGGTACGGTCGGGTCGGATCCGACCCGAACTTTTTTGATGAGGTTTATGATAGAAATAAGTGAGTAGGAAGCATTTTTACTGCATAATAATATGAACTGACCAAAAATTGTGAAGACGCACCTGTTTCTAGCTAATAAAAGACTTTTTATTAGCAGACGATGTTTATTTCGTCGACCGTGGTCACCCCTCCCCCTTCCCCTCATCTCCCTCTCTTTTCCTCATTGAAAACAAAAACACAGTGAGTACCTTTGAATATTAAGATATAATTATCAATGTAAAGAACATCTTAAAAAATAGGCACTGAACAATGCACAACTGTGTGCAAAGAAAAAAATCAGACACTTATTCATTCAAATCGAATAATATGAAACAGAGTTATTCCTAATGTAGTTTACAGTTGGTATACTAGTACAGAGACTAGGAAAATAAAAGTATGAGAACTTAAAACATAAAACCAGACTTTGTAGCCTTCAAAGCCAAATCACATACTACATCACAATTACCCATAAAATGAAATTAGATTCTAGCCTTTGAAAACATGCAGAACAATAACAAAAAAACAAACACTTGCTCAATAAATACGTGTTCATAGATACAGAAATACAAAAATAATCACAAATATGTTTCATCTCTAGAATTATCCACCAAACATCTAACACATAATACCCTTTTATGCTCACCACATACACACGATTTACATTTGGCACAAAATTCGTTCCCCTTTCTATCTTTTGAGGGGTCACAAAAGTTACATCTCCTTCGTTTCTTTTGCAAATTCTGATTTGTTGTGACCGTGAATTGTTCCCGAGGCTCCTCTTCTTTTCCCACGGCCTTAGCAATTTCCAGGCGAAGAGCCCTCGGAATGCGTGGATTATGCATTCTTCTTTCCATCAAAGGTTTGTCCAATGCCAACGCGAGATTTTTCAGGAAAGTCGAGCGCGCAACTCTGGAAAAATCATCCTGTTTCGTATTACATTTAAATATTACGAAACTGTTGATAGCTGCAATATCTAGTACTCCAAAGAAGTATCTCAATGGCCACCTTCTGGTTTTCCTTTTGGTAGTCTTGTCTTTACAAAGTTTGTCCAATACATCCACACCGCCTTTTGTGAGGTTGTAAAATTCAATTATCTCTGGTTTGCTTGACTCATTGCTAATTGTTCCATCATGGTGCATTGACGACATTAAAAGAACCTTTGTATTCTTTTTAGGGTTGAATGAAAGCAACATTTTGTTTTCCTGGTACATAAACTTTGATGATCCAGCTGGGCCTGGTAATAACATGGAAGGGGGTATCTGAAGCTTATTTTTACGTAGCGTACCAACTAAAGTAAGTTTTTTCTTGCATAGTTCCTCTATCAACTCATATGAAGTGAACCAATTATCGGTTGTCACATTTCGATTACTCCCAGTAACTGATTCTGTGAGCCGTGGAACATACTGAGTCGGTAAGGGTAAATCGCCCCTTTTTTTCGTTTGTTCTTTGCCAACATATGGTATGCCTGAGATGAAATAGAATGTCCTGGCGTCACACAATGACACTATTTTTAAACCGTACTTGTCGGGTTTTGATGGTATGAACATCTTGAAGGGGCATCGACCTCGGAAACTAAGCAATGTTTCATCCACCGTCAAATATTCTGAAGGGCTATAATACATCAGACAGTGGCTAACAAACGTATCCCATATCTCTCGAAAAGCAGCAAATTTATCTTTAGCCTTTCTTGACTCCCTAGTCTTCTTATCATCAAATCTCAAATTTTGCAGAAGAAATGCAAATCTCTTCTGAGACATAATGCAACGAAAGATAGGAGGTCCATAAACCTCTGAAAACATATCATCTTGGTTCAAACCAGAATCCTTCAAGACACCACTCATAAACAAAATACCTATGAGTGCTTTCATCTCAGCCACTTCTGTAGGACGTAAAAAGGAAAGGAGGGCGTCAGAATAATTGAGATGAGAGCGCTCTATTTCGTCATTAGTATGACGAACAATATTTCCAATCATTTCATCAGTTATGAAATATGAAAATAACTTTTCTTCATCTGTTACTCCTCGTACATCCCCTTTCGGCCCGGGCAAGTGAGTAATCACGTTCGAAGCTGAGGTTCGCGAAAATTTTGAGCGCAATGGCTCATCCGTCCACAGTGTTTCTTCGTCTTTCCCTAACTCAAAATTTCTATTATCTGACATACCTTTGTCATTATTTGGCACTACACTTCTCTCGAAGTTTTCATCCTCAACACAGTCGAAAATATCTTCTTCGATATCACTGTTCATCAGAATTTCATCCTCCGATTCTGAGACAGATTCCTCCTGACCAGGTATATCCTCTCCTTCATCATCAGAATCTGTGGTCTGCTGACGAAGTAACTCGGCTAGCACGTCCTCAGGGGTTCGAAATATTTCTTTTGAAGCCATTTTGTGGGCAGAACTATGAAAAAGATCAACACGCATAAAGAGTAAAATTTGTAACATTAACGGTACGGTAGGGTCGGATGCGACCCAAAACAAGAGAGCACATGGGAAAACTGAATGTAGCTAGCCGAAGTCACTTACCAGGTCGCTGAAACCACTCCTACACATTTAGCACGACTGACTGATAGGGTTCCTGGCCAACTCATCCTCCTACGAAGAGAGGGGGGAAGAGGGGAGCGGAAAACTAAATGCTCGGGTCGGATCCGACCCCCACCGTACCGTTTGAGGGTTAAGGATAAAATATTTTAAGGCACAGCATTCCTGATGTTACATAGCCTTATCAAATGAAATAGGCTTACAATCAAAAGAGTGCTTTAATATATTATTGATATAACGTTTGAAATTCCGTTCCTTCTATCTAATAATCTAAAAAATATCTTTTCTTAATTATTGAGTGAGTTGAAACCAAAAGACGCGTTAAAACAGTAAATTAGTTCCTATCTAATCGGAAAATTACTCATCTCACAGTAACATCTCATTGTAGTGCTGGTAAATGATTATGATACTTAGTTCAAACTTGAAATTGACTGGGACATCGGAGAAGGATTTTTGAAACTTAACGTAATATTTTCAAGGAAATTAGTGGAAAGGAAATAGAATGATCAAATTATTCAGGAATTTTATCCTGTTCCTTGAAAACCATATTAAAGCTTAGCTACAAAAGCAAATTTGTTGATACCTACTTGTACAAATATAGTACATTAAATTTAATTTTAAAAATTAAAAAAAGAAATGAAAAGCTATGTGTACATTCATATTGCATAACTTAGTTATACATTTATTTATTTACATACCTCGGAGAATCTTTGTGCATGGTGTATCTCAAGGAGATATACCATCATATACATATATGTTAAAATGTGCGTGTGGTGTAATGGAGCGTAAATCGTGTTTCGCCTTCCGGTAAAATGATTAAAATCTTTTAAAACACAGGAGTATCAATGACCTGCTTACATTATGCCTTCAAATGCAATAAATATGAAGCAAGAAAATTGCTCCTTTTTTCTCTTCATATGCAGAAGAATAATGAGGGTAAATTAAATAGAGTGCTTAAAGAGGCTAATTATTAAATAAGTGTTCCTCTCACGTGCAATGATGAGCTGTTATCTATTCTCCTATCTACCCTTTTCTACTGATAATGCTTAAGCTAAATATACGCTTTTAGAGATAAGATACTGTGATATATGCACGCTTGCATGAAATCATTATGAATTCACATAAAATAGAAAATTGTCACAATTGAAAACGTTTCGTCATGCCATTTACGTAACACTGGAGTCTCTGCCAGGATATGAATTCATAGAAGCATGGATATATTATCTTAGAAATCCTGGTTTATTCAGCAAAATCTAGCCTTGCCACCTTTTTCTCAAGTGAGCGTGGCAATAAATAATTAATACGACTATCGCCCGAGAACCCTATCAAAAAACATCTCTCGGGGAATCTTTATGCATGGCGTAGCTCAAGGAGATAAGGGGTTGCGTTGCTCTCGATGGGGACAGACGGGGAGGAAGGGGGTTGCGGGGGTTGCCGGTTGACGTTCTCTTTAAGATGGAAATGTCGGAACGTGACGCAGGCTTAGAGGAGGGCCCTGAAGATCCGATCGCGAGAAGGGAAAACATTCAAGGTTGCCGTGGGAAATTTGGGGAAATCATCTCGGAGCCCATTGCCCATCGGAGGGAAGGGATAGGGAGGGAGGGGAAGGATACGTTTCCACTGTCTTCACCCGGATGAGGGGAGATTGCGGACAATATTTCGGCTAACCCTCTGACCCGTGGTTTCATTGGCGGCCGTAAACTGAGAGGACAGCGGTTGATGAAAGGCTTAGCTTTAATGAGGATTTCCATTAATCAAACGGGGCCCGGGGCTGATGATTGCGCGGAGGCCGCGAAGGGCTCGCCTTGTCACGAGGGCCGAGGGGGAGGGAAGCGGGTTGCCCCCCATATCCTAAGCCTTGGGCGACGCTTAATCATCTCGTTAATGCGCCTCCGCTTAATCGCTTATCTTTTTTTGTCCCTTTTTTATTCGCAATTAGCCCATCTTCTCCTTTCCTTTCGTATTTTCGCGTCTTTAGGTTTGATGAGTGGAGTTCTCGTGCGGATGGTATTCCGTGTCAGTAACAACTAGCTCACGACCACGCGCTTATGCTCAAGGGTCTTTTCTCCATTGCTTTGTTAGTTTTTAATCCTAAAATAAACTCTATTGAAGTCTGAGTGATATCGTATTCATTCTTATTTCCTGTACTCTTATTTTTCTCTTCTACTTATCCTTTGACCATTCACGTGATGACCTCCATTCTTTTCCTCTTTCAATAATATTCTTAAATAATGCGTCATGTCTCAAGGTGTATCCAATACATCTAGTGTTTTCTGTCATACTGTGGCCTTTGTCACTAACGTCTTCTGTATACTTCTCCATTTTTCATGATAATTGTCCATTTTATCTTCCGAAATCGAGGGGAGGCTAGTGACATAGAAAACTTAAGGAAAGACATACTTCGCAATTTCGCTCGCCAAAGCTGCTCAGCATGTTTTATTACGCTCGAGCATCTTTAGGTATAAAAAATAGGTTGAAATAACAGTAAATATAGTCACCATATACTAGTGAAAACATATATTCTTGTTTTTATTCCTGAAGGTGTGATAGTGTTGCAAACATTGCTGAGTGAGTAGATCGGAATGATTAGAGGGATTGTAAAGCTTTTCTTTCATTATGTTATATCTTTAAAACCCCATGCTATCGTCACGTCACTAAGGCTTGTATTATATTATTATTATACATTTCGAAAGACGATGTCTCTGATGAATGAAGATCCATAGACCTCCGAACTCGACGGTTTAAACGTTCTCCCTAACATTTCCTTGTCAGAAACTATAACCTTTTGGAGTGTAGTAGTGATATATTAATCTCAAAGTCTCTCTCAGTAATAGCAAAAATATCTATAAAAAACGATCAAAACCATTCAGCCACTTACGCTGCCAAAATTTACTTTAACGGAATTAACTGGAGACGCATAATACGAGCCAAGGAGTCTCATGTTCGTCTTATAAAACATTGACTTTTTTTATTCTTGTGAAACAGAATGCTTAGGTTTTTGGTATTATTATGGCTATTGAAGAGCACGAGAAAATTACTTGAGTCCGGGTAAAGTACTACATGATATTATGCTCTACCGTAAAGCATTGAATATTTTGCAGATATACATATTAATAACTATCATTACTTTAAGTTACTCATTAATGCTAAATAGTTTAGATTCTTTCAAGGAGGCTTTTATCTGATTATAAATCCACAATGGCCATTAAATAAATCATGATTAAAGTATAAGGAATTTTTTATTTACACCAGACTTTTCGGAATACCCGGTAAGTCACCTCCAAGGTTTAAAGAAGTGGCTTGATGTAACCGACGTAGATAGAGAAACATTTTTGCTATCTATGCAACACACAAGTTAAGATAAATTATTAATTTCAAAGGAGGTAAAAATAATAGTGTGAAGGTAATTTATTTATATCTCTAAAATATTTTTTACGATGGGCGTGCGATGTTGTAGTTAATATCAGTACTGAATCGCACCTCAGTTGCACAAAAACTATGCTACCTATATTTTAACCGCCTGTTAGATTATGTCTCCATTTCCCGAGAGCAAGACTCGTATGCACAAAGCATATTTACATACGCCATTCGCCCATCCACATTTCAGGAGGTTTTTTTCTATTTATTTTCATCCGTCTTTATGCGTCCTTGGTTTCACTGCTTCTCCGATGGTAGGCACACTGAATCCACCGCAAAGCGTCCGCACGAAGACTCCCAAAATATTAGTCCGGGAACGAGTGAATCTTTATTCTTCTCTCGCGGTGACGACTTACTGAATTCCCGCTGAATCCCTTTGTTCCGCTCCCCCGAACTCCTAAGAATATATATATTTATTTATTTATACACACCCACCGGGTCCCGGAGAGGTAATGAAACAAAAGAGGGGGGCGCAAAACAAGAAATTTCCGTCCGTTTTTAAACCATCGCTTACGAGGACGGCGTCTCCCTCTTTTCCACCCCCTTCGAGGACTCTTTTGCCCCGCACCACCCACGTTTCTCGAGCCTACCGCCCATCAACCTCCCCGCTTCGCCCCTCCTGTCACACACCCATCTTCCACTGCTTCCACTCCGAGCTAACTTTTGTCATCCGCCTCTTTTTTCGTGCCTTTTCGCTCTCTCATCTCCCGCGCCTTGATCAATGTAACCGTTTGCTAACAAAGCTAATTGTTAGCTTAATTGAAGGACATTGTTCCACTTTCCCCCACCTCCCCATTTCCTTTGCTCCTCTTCCTTAACTGAGCCTCCCTCCCCCTTCCTGTCCCCTCCCGCAACCCGCCCGTCTTCAATCCTCACGAGTCGTTCCCTAGCGCCTGTCTTTCGAGGCGCCCCCAACACCAGCGGCGCCTTTCCCACTCCCCCGGAAAGCGTGCCACCGAAGCGTCCCGGCGCCTTCCAGACCCACTTCCCCCCTCGCGCCTCATAAAGGATCGATATCGATGTTCGGTGATATGCTCCGTCGCTAACGACGTCGTAATTTTCGCGCTAGATGGGCTGGATGGCGCAGGCTGTCGATGAGTTTGGATGCCGAAAAAAATTCCTACGTATTCTTTACGCTGGGATTTTTATATTGCTACGGTGGATGGCGTGGAGAGGTGTGGCACGTATTGCGTTGAGGGAAATTAGACTTATTCGAAGATACATTTTTATCATGGGTGACCAAATCATCCAGCATATTTCCTTTGAATTCTTGATACGATTATCTAATCTTATCTATCGTCCACATATACTCATTTCCGATTACTACGTTGCTCGCTTAACGGTTGTACGATTGTTCGTTGTACGATTAACTTCATGAAAATTATGCAGCGATTACTTTTTTCACGTACAAGTCACGCAAAATGCGTATCTCACGTCCTTCGTAGATAGAAATGGTATCAAAAGTCTTTTTAAGATCGGGAAAGAGAATAATTATTCTTCTCATCTTACGGATTAATTTACAAGTGAATAAAATTCTTTCACATCGGCCTGCGTAGTGTTGAAGCCACTTTAAAATTGAAACTGCACTAAACGTTTTTTTATTAAAAGGCCTATTGTCAGCTGAACTAGGATTCCTAATTAACTGATAATTTTTAGATGGTACAGATTCTGCAAGAAATGTTTAGTATATAATTTTTTCAAATATTTTAAGTAGGGCCAGTTGACGGTTTTTCTGATAGTCTTTGTTCATAATAATTTGAGATTAAATGGAAAAATTGTTGCCAGCCCTCAATGCATTACTTACTCTACTTGTAATACCACAATGGTCTCTGTACCAACTCTTCCTACGTATGATGAGAAAACTAAACGAGGGATAATCCTCTAGCTTGTTTTCTTAGGGTATTTGTTTACACGGATTTATATACATGGGAAGAAATATGGTTCGCAAATGTAGTTTTGTACATTCTTGGCTTTATTTTGACAGGAAGGACATCTTTATTTAAAATAATTTCTTGTGATCATCGTGCGCTGTGCAGTTTCAATACGCAGTCGTAATACTTTATACATATCCAAATTATTCATGCTGAAAATACACTTTCTCCCGTGCCTTTCGAGCCGGCTCTCTAGAAGTGAGCAGAGTTGGTGAGCCCTTTTGCAAAGCACAACTTTCAAGGACCATAGCCGATATCCGCACGTGGCCTTTACACGTTTTCGATCGAGTCCCACAGTGCACACGGGCCGGGACGAACGAGGGAAAAGGTTATCCGCCCAAACAGCCGGAAAGGTTGGGTTGAACAGCATTAGGGAGTCTCAGAAAGGTAGCCTTGCTCCCGAATTTGGAGCAGTATTTTTCAAGAATTAATCTTAACTATTATAACGTTTGGTTTTCGGCTTTTACAATATTTTCAGGAGAACATGTTTTCTAAGCACCTCACTTATGTAGGCATCGAAAAGGTGTATTTTACATAATCTATATGTAACAGTAAGCAGTTTTAAAGGGTTTGCCTTTTAATTAATGGTGTATATTTACGTAAAACCTTATACTTTTTATTCGTAATTTTTACGGGAGTGCCACAGTTATTTTTGATTTCCGTGACATTAAGATTTTCAGGGATGCGAAACACTTCCGTCACTGCCATGTGTAGTCATTATATATTCTTTCCAGTTAATCCGAGAGTTGCCTCTCTACAGTAAGCGAGAAGAGTAAATAATTTGATGCCCAAAAAAACCATAAGGTTCTTCCATCCAAATTACCATGTACTCCAACTGTTTGTGTCTGGTTTCCGTATTTGAAAATCTCGCGTTGTAAAATACTTCGGGGTTGATTGGGGAATAGTTTTGGTTTTTTTCCCTCCAGAATGCCCTATTAAGAATTTAGGAGATTGAACATGCTATTCTCAGTTGGATAAGATCTTTCATATCATAAAAACCAGTGATAAAAGTTTACCCAAATTACGAACGATCAGCAAGCTGACATTCATTTTGAAGTCTAGATTTGCCATTTGATCTACCATGAGAGCTAATAAGTAAAATAAACGGGACGCATATCTCCGCCTACTGTATTCAAGGGAGTTGCAGGTTTTTAATAGAATTAATATATAATGTTTAATAATAGAGTTAATAATAATGTTATATGTCAGCCATAAACTAGCGGAAAGCAGATATTGCGATAAAATTCACGTGCATAGTCTGTCAGCTAAACAAAATTAAGGGGATGTGATTATTCCTCCAAAGAGCTATCTAATTTAACACTAGGACGCCCGGACTTCTCGACATCATTCAACGCCCAAATGGGGTCATTTTTAGCCCGGGTAATTAATAAGTTAATTTATCATAAGGCATTTATATGTTTACATTTTTAGTGTTTTTTCATTAAATGATGCCCTAATTCTTCACATTCATCGATTTTTTCAGTTCATTATAGTAATGTTTTTCTCAATATAACTATTTATTGAAACACCAACTTTGAGTGTTGGAATCATTTTCTCGTTTTTCTTCAATTTCATTTTTTCATGCCTATAATGGTGGCACTCAGCAAGCAACAAATGTCATTTACTTTATTTAATTTTATTTATGTATTGTTTTTGCAGTTTGAACTGTTGAACTATGAATGATTTGTCATGCAAAAATTAGAAATTCCATCAGAAAAAATGTAAAAAAATTGAGTAACATAATGAAAATAATTTTCATTATCATCAGTATTTCAATCCCATGATTGGCTTACTGCAACCCTCCATTATGCCCTATTTAGTGTTAATTCCCTCACGCTCTGGTATGTTTCCTCTTTCACGTCCTACTTTATTTACTCTATTTACTTGCCCCTCTGTCTTCCTCGTGCGACCTTCCCTTCAATCTTCTCGTCTATTATATTTCTAACTAATTCATTGTGCCTCAAGGTATATCCAATTCATCTGTTTCTTCTATGCCGTAGGGTTTTCCATATTGTCCTTTCTTCATCTGCTCTTCTGTACTCCTCTTCGTTCCTCACTTTATCTGTCCATCTAATCTTCAACATTCTTCTCCAGCACCATGTTTCAAAGGTTTCAATCCTTCGCTAGTCTGCTTTCCCAATTTTCCATGTCTCTGATCCATGGAGTACCACGCTCCATACGATAAAGGGCTTCCTTGTTTGTAGCCGTAGGTTCTTTGAGCACAGTAGTAGTCTCTTCTTCATAAGCGCTTCCTTAGCTTGTGCTATTCTTCGCTTGATGTCCGTTCAGCTTCTTCCATCCCTAGTTATAATGCTGCCGAGGTAGGTGAAGTTCTCCACTTGTTCCAATTACACGCCTCAAATTGTTATACTTGCCCTAAGCTTCTCTCTTCCGCACACTAGGATTTTAGTTTTCTTATTGCTAATGCTCATATTATATTCTTGAAGTACTTGGTCCATAGTGGTCAGGAATGCTTGTAGGTCTTCTCGACTTTGTGCTACAACTGCGATGCCATCAGCAAACCAGAGCATGTTTATTTCTGCGCCATTCACCTTGATGCCCTTGAAACCAATTTCATCTGTGTCTCCTTTTGCTTTTTTCAGATATATATTGAATAACGCTGGCGAGAGGTTGACCCCTTGTCTGACTACTTCATTTATTTTGTCTTCTTTCTTCCTTCCGTCTTTTATTCGTATTGTGGTGACCTGGTTCTTGTAGAGACTATACATTTTTTTCTTCTATGCAAGTAGTAGATTCTAGTAGTCCATTCCAATCATTCCAATCGCTTCCAGTATCTTGAACATCTTGTCCCATTCGACGTTGTCAAAGACCTCTTCCAAGTCCACGAATGCCACATACAACGGCTTGTTTATGTGTATAATTTTCTCGGCCAGTATCCTTCAGGGGAGTATTGCCTCCCTAGCTCCTTGGTTTTTCGAGAATCCGAATTGATTTTACGAAAGATTCTGTTCGATCTTCCCTTCCATTCTTCTGCTAATAATAATACAGTTAGTAAATATTTTCGACGTGTGTGACACCAGGGGGGTTATTTTGTAATCTCACTTTAATAATAATAATAATAATAATAATAATAATAATAACCTTCTCGCTTGCCATGCTGCCAGTGAGCCAAGTCGCAGGGGATATATGGCGAGGATGCACTCTTTGTGGTGTGAGATGCATCCTGAACATAACCATCTGTCGCAGCAGAATCTGCGCGACTACGCCAATCACCTGCGCAAGAAAACGACACCCCAACCGTATGATCAGAGTAGCATACCACCGGCCAAGGCTCTATCTCCTACCAAGGCAGATGTACCTCCTACTGCCGGTGCTCCCGCCGAACTTTCGGCGAAGGGAGACGAGCTGAAGGCCGATTCTGATCTGCTTCAGCGGTTGGAAAACACGATAAGCTACGATGAGACGACTACCAGGCAGAGAAATATTCATCATAAAATTTCTCTGCGGGACAAACAGCTGTCCCAGTTGAATGGCATCGTAGATATGATCCTGACCGAAACGAGTAGCCTCTGGGAAATAGACTGCGTGGTATATGCTGCCGCCACACTGTTGGCATCTCCCCGAGTGCCTGCCACTTGGGAGACTAAAGCAGCAAACAGGCTTAAACAGCTTAATGCCAAAATCACGCTGGCAAGACAACAGGTGTCGAGATTTCAGTGTGTGATGGATTACCTTTCCTCCGGTCGGGCCTTTTCGCCGAAGGTCAAGCGCAGTGCGCGTGCAATCCGGAGAGACCACCACACACTGAACAAAAGAGTACTGCTTATCCTTAAGCAGCACGAGGTGGATAGAGTGCGGGCACTTACAACGGCGAGGAAGAAGTTGGTCAAAAGGACCAAGGCCAGGAAAGAGAACTCCACCTTCTCCTTTCAGCCGTCCCGCCTCTTCCAACCCCCTCCACCTGTTGTCCAAACACCACCATCTGTCCCGGAGGTGGAACGTTTCTGGAAGGACATCTACGAGACTAGGAAGCCATTCAACGAAGGTACTCCAGCTATTGCCCACTTTAAAGAGTTTTGTGACCGCCACCTAGACGATATGAATCGTCCCATCTCAGTCACGGAAAGTGATGTGAAGAAGGCCTTCTCTGGCAAGAAGAACTTAACTGCTCCTGGAATGGACGCAGTGAATAACTTCTGGTGGAAAAAGTTCTCTTCCACGCACAAACACCTGGCCAGAATCTTCACATCCTTCCTGTCAGGAACGGAGCCAATTCCGTCCTGGCTGACTGAGGGGCGAACGGTCCTAATACCGAAAAAGGGAGACTTGTCCGATCCGAAGAATTACCGCCCTATAACCTGTCTCAACACTGTATACAAGGCGTTCACTTCCATCTTGAACGACCTTATCCTCCGCCACGTCCAACCGGTATGGGAGGAAGTGTACGAGCAGAGGGGCTCCAAGAAAGGCATTGCGGGATGCAAGGACAACCTGCTCATTGATAGGTGTGTGAGCCAGGACGCTTGTCAATACAAGCGTAACCTGTCAATGGGCTGGGTGGACTACAAGAAGGCTTTTGATACCACCTCTCATGAGCTGATTATAGCCATGCTGAGGTACATGAAAGTCCACCCAGAGGTTGTGTCCTGCATCGAACGCCTGTTACCACTATGGAAGACGCGGTTCGCCATACCATCTGGCAAGAAGACTCTAGTCTACACGGATTTGGTAACATACCACCGTGGCGTTTTTCAAGGCGATAGCCTCAGTCCCCTCCTGTTCTGTTTATCTCTCCTCCCACTGTCCGTTCAGTTGAGACGAGGTAGGGGATATATGTGCGGTGTCCCGTCAAAAAGGGAGCATAAGGTCACCCATCTTTTCTATATGGATGACCTGAAGCTTTATGCTTCAAGCGCGAAAGACCTGCGCCTGGCGTTGGACACCGTACGCAGATACAGTGAGGATATAGGGATGGAATTCGGATTGGACAAGTGCGCGACCATCCATCTGGCGAAAGGAAAGATTTCGGAAGACCAGGAAGACGTGCAGCTCGTTGACGGAAACGCTATTCGTCTTCTTGATGAAAACGAAGCGTATGAATATCTTGGCGTCCCCCAGCGCCGGTTGCAGGAGGTGAGAGCAGTGAAGGAAAGGCTTGCAGCGAAATACAGGCAGACTCTCAGGCGAATCTGGAACTCTGACCTGTCAGGCAAGAACAAAGTTCTTGCGACCAACACCTTCGCGGTTCCAACACTGCTCTACACCTTCGGTTGCATCAAATGGAATGTCAACGAGCTGCAAAACCTCGACAGGGGAACGAGGAAAATGATGACCATATACCGCAGTCTTCATCCGAAGTCTTCCGTCGCCAGATTGTATCTCCCGAGAAGGCTAGGTGGTAGAGGGCTGATAAGCCTGGAGTGCCTTCATGACAGAGTAGTCCTGAATACGGCTTGCCGCGTGTTCCACAGCACGGACCCCCTTATGCTGCTCGTGAAGAAACACGAGAGTGTCGGCAAAGGGGCGTTCCTATTCCAGGCGGCGAAAAGGGCAGCAGATGGCCTCGGTTTGGACTTGGACCTTACTTCCAGCGGAGAAGCGTGCGAAAAATCAATCTTGTCGCTGGAGGCGGACGTGTTAAAGCTCGAAATAAAGAATGCGGAGCAAAAGATCCTGCTCCGCAAGCATACCGAGAAGCCCATGCATGGAAGTTTCTATCGAAACTTGGAAACGCATGGGCTATCGAAGGAGCTCACGTTCGCCTTCCTGCGCTCCGCAGGTCTGAAGTCCGAGACCGAGGGATTCGTGCTTGCGTGCCAGGATGGTGTCATCAACACCCTCGTGTACCGTCGCCTCATCTTTGGGGCAAACGTGACGGACACGAGATGCAGAGCGTGCCGAAGGCAGCCGGAGACATTAGGTCATCTACTCTCCGGCTGCAGCTTCTATGCGAAGAACGCATATATAAACCGGCACAACTCAGCTCTGCGGGTGTTGTATTACCATCTAAGACACCATTACGGCATAGACGCGAATCCGGTGCTGCCTTACGTCCCTGGAGACATCGAGTCCGTCGTGGAGAACGATAAGTGTAAGATCTGGTGGAATTATTCCTTCTCCACCTCCAGGCAATTGGAGGCGACGAAGCCTGATATCGTTCTCCTCGACAATCTCTCTCATGCCATATTCGTGATCGAGTTTTCGGCACCGGCCGAAATGAACATGGCAGCGAAGGAGATTGAAAAAAGGACTAAATATCAAGATCTGCTGTGCGAACTCCGGCAAATGTACGCGGGCTACTCTGTGAAACTGGTAGTCCTCATCGTGGGCGTGCTTGGTGGTGTCAAGAGCTCACTGGTCGAAAATCTCAAGTGCATCCCAGCGTGCAGGGCGCGAGCGGATGCACTTGCAAGTGCAATGCAGAAGGCTGTCCTTCTCGGGTCTCTCCGCCTGCTTCGTGCGCATGACCCTAATGCCGGGTAGCCACCTATCCACCGGTGGCGGACGTGGCTACCCCTAGGCACGACCCCTCTCGAGTCCCCGGCAATTATGACGGCAACGAAACCTGATGCTAGCCGGAGACTCGGAGGTGGATGTTACAAAAGTAACAAATAATAATAATAATAATAATGTTTATTGTTCTAGGACCATGTCCTATGGAACATAAATCATTTAACAAAATTTGACTCTGCAGGAAAAAACAGATTTAAGTACTTGCCTAACTAAATATATAATACAAGTATACAATATAAATACAATACAAGAAATATACAGTATACAATACAAGTATACAATATAAATACAATACAAGAAATATGCAGTATACAATACAAGTATACAATCAAAAGAGAATAATACAGAACAATAAAAGACATCATAATTTCCCATTTCAAAGATCAACAACAGTGGAAAGATGAAGTACCTAATAACAAAATAAATGTATAAAGTAACTCAATAAAATAAGTCAGTGATGTGATTGTACAATTTTACAAAATAAAAGATTACCTTATATTGAATTTTACAAAATATTTGACAGTAATAAAGAGAAAAGGAAAAACCTCGATTTGAATAATAATATTAAGTAGTAGATAACATTTATAGATTTCAACGTAACAATGCAATGTTGTCTTATCATTATATGATATAACAATAAATTTTAATTACAATTGTATTTTTCAAACAAATATGAATACATTTTAATTTTGAACTGATTTAAAGTCTCACAGTTAATAATGTCGTCCGGTATATTATTCCATATTCTTATAGCAGAATTTAGGGTTGACAATTGGTACACCGTAGTTCTGCAATTTGGAATTTTGAATCGTCTTCTAGCTCTTACTGTTCTGCAAGCTTCACTCTGGTTACGTATGATAATTTCATATAGATAATCGGGTGTTTTACATGACAAAATTTTGTATACAAACACAGATAATTGAAAATTTGTTTTCTGTTGAGGTTTCAACCACTGCAACTTAGTGTAAAAAGGAGTGACATGATCCTGGATATGTATATCATATATGTATCTAATCATAGAATTTAACAGTGCTTGCAACTTCTTATATAATTCACCCGTTAGGTCAGAAAACACAAGAGAACAATAATCCATATGTGGAACCAACAAAGTATTAACCAATTTTTTCGAACCTCTATTGGCATTAGGCGTTTGAATTGTTTGATCTGTGCTAACGTTTTATATACCTTGTTGGAAATAGCGGATACATGTTCATTCCACGTTAGCGTGTTGTTGATATTAACCCCTAAGTTTTTTACGATATCTGAATAGCCAATATCAATGCCTTCAACTTTTATTTTCGGTATTCTATCATAATTAAGTTTTTTGACATACTTAGCGGTACCAATAATAATAGCTTTAGTTTTTTGAGGGTTAAGTTTTAGTAAATTCGTCCTGGCCCAATCACAGATATGATTAACATCTTCATTTAATTTTTTAATGGCATTATCGATATTTGTTGGATGACAGTCAAGGTAAATTTGTAAATCGTCTGCGTAGAGGTGATAGTTCGAGTGGGAGATTGAACGTGGCAAATCTCTTATGAAAATTGAAAATAAGAGGGGACCAAGTATTGAACCCTGAGGCACACCACGTGATACTTCCGAGAAGCTAGACAGTTTGCCGTCATCTCCTTTTACTGCTTGAGTTCTCTGAGACAAGTAGGAACGGAACCATGTAATCACTGGGATAGAAAATCCCAGTTGGTACATTTTATCCAGCAACAAATCGTGATTAACACAATCAAAAGCCTTTGAAAAATCAAAAGTACAAGAATAGTAACTCTCTTTTGGTCTATTGAGAGACGAATGTCTTCAGTAACTCTAATGAGAGTCGTTTGTGTGCTATGTCCCTTTCGAAAACCTGACTGATACTTATCCAGTAAATTATTAGATGATAGGAAATCTAATACCGAGTTGTAGACGAATCTCTCAAGTGGTTTAGAGGCGATGGGCAGCAGTGAAATAGGGCGGTAATGAGATAGTTCGGTAGGGTTTCGAATTTTCTTTATAGGCTTTATAATTGCTCTCTTCCAAGAAACAGGAAAAACGGAATAGTTTAGTGAGCAATTGTAAATATCAAGCAGTGCCGGAAATATTACACTCATAACCATTTTCAGCGTTTTATTATTAATCCCATCATTTCCAGCAGCATTAGACTTGATACAATGGAAACATTTTAACATTATCTCGGGAGTTAAATTAGGGAAGTAAAACGTATTATTTCCAAATTCATTAACTTTGGACAAGTTGACTCCTGCAGCATTATCACGACAAATGGTAGAACCTGATGTTGATCCGGGGGTGGTGTTGACTGATAAGCTGATAAAGTATTCGTTTAATTTGTCCATGGGGACACTGAGTTTACTACCATCATTCCGAGACTTAATCAGTCCAAGCCTTCGAATTTCGTTCCATATAGTTTTAGAATCCCACTTATCCATAAAACACTGATTATAATAATCTTCCTTAGCCTTTTTCATAATACTTTGCGCCTCATTTCTCAGTTTTTTGTACTCCTGAAATAGTTCTTTAGATTTACTTCTCGTGTATCTGCGGCGAATTATGTCCCTTTTGTTTATGATATGCTTTATTTCCGGAGTAATCCATGGACATTGATTTCGCTTCGGAGTAAACCTTTTTAAAGGGGCATGAACATCTAATAATTGACTTAAATTAAGCATTAGGATTGATACCTTCGTATCAACAGAATTTGTAGTCATGAAGTCTATCCATGGCAAATTATCAAAATCTTCTTGAAAATTATGGAGATCGAATTTACTAAAATCGCGGTAGAAAATTAACTTCTCTTTGATTTTAGTTACCTTGAAATTAAATTTTATATATATTAACCCTCTGGTTACCAAGCGGGGTCCTTCAGGGACCCCACACTCAAAAATTTTTGAATAAAATTCATAATTTTTTTTTCACGTTCATAGGTCTCCTGGTATGTGACCAACTTTTTTAGTCCATATTAGTGGCTAAAGTAGGATCAAAATTTAGATCATTTGGATTCTGTATCAATTAAAATACGGATGGGGTCCCAGAAGGACCCCACTTGGTAACCCACGTCCCAGACTGAATGTTTGATTGTTTTGCAAAATTGTGCATGTATAACTGATTCTGTTATTAATAATTGTAAATATATATTACTATTGTTTTATTAACCAATATAATTATAAAACAATTGTTATTATTATGTATTATTATTATTTATGACTGTCATCAAGCTTTGGATTTTCGCGATTTTTATGAGTAATATCTAATCAAGAAAATTTTTATCGTGGGATTGTGTTTACTTAGCCTTTTGTTAGGCGTCTCCAACTGTACGAATATTTTTAGTGTAATATTACAATTAACACATCGAAATAGCCTCTTCATAGCTTATCCCCACTTTTCTATATTTATTGTGGTCCGCTGTCCTGCTTTACGTTCCTTCACTTGGCATCTTTAGCACATGTCGTAGGTGCGTATAATCCACACATTTTTCCGTGAAATATTGTTTAGTCGTATCTGACTATACAATATTGCTAAAAGATCTAAAATATATCTGTGATTGAGAGTGCGTGTTCTTCACATTGGCAGTTCTCTGCCCGTTTCAGTTACATCCACTATTACGGAGGTAAATCGCATTCGACATTTTTTGTCTTCATTTTATGTTTCAGCTAATTTGATTGCTGGTAAATATCTGTGGTTCTTCGATCCAACTCCATTTACACATCGAAATATCGTCTTTGCTCATCGATCGTAACTTCAGGTTTGACATTGCTTACCGTAGTGAAAATAGAGATTATAATTTGTGATGGACCACTAACTAAGGTATTCGTTCACGACCCGGGTTTCGCATCATTTCACGTCAGTATAAATACAAACTGAGAGTCGTACCGGTAAGAGAGGGATTGGGCATCCTTCTACACCCAGTGTCCACTCCCTCTCCTACCGGAATGCACCTGAATTTGTATGTCTGCCAACGTGAAATGAGCATATTCAACAGTCCAATATTTATCTGATGTGGTGTGTTCTTCACATGCAAAGCTTAGTGCCCGTTCCAATAACATCCATTGCTACAGAGATACCTGTGCGCTACAGTTGCTTCAACTAACCAGTGAACTTAACTGATGGAAGATAATTCTTCGTTTGCAACACCTATAAAGGTAAGTTCATAAATTTATAGATAAAAAATGTACCGGTGTCACTCACAACTATGTTGCGTATGCTGAAGTTTAACTTATTTACTATTTTAAATTATTTAACTTATTATAATTCACTTATTTACCTATTGGTAAATTAGTCAAATTTATTCTACCTACAAGCATCATTATAGAAAAATATTTTTTTTTAATTGAAAGCTTTAGTCAAATATTTTACTCTATCAATACAATATTAGCAATATTTAAAATATTGTGACCTTTCAAATGTTTCCTAATACCTACTGTAATGGGACTTACAATGAAATTCATATTGTGATAAAATTATTTTTTATATAGAAATCACTTCGAAAAGATTCCTAACGGAGGAAAGAATTGAGAGAATCGCTGAGGACAGTGACTGAAGTGAAGAAGTAGAGGAGGAGCCATTTGACCAACTGCCTACAGAGGAAGATATTGACAGTGATGTGGAGGTAATTAAAAATACAGCTAACTTTGACGTTTTGAAGTCAAAATAAGGGCGTACATGGGAAAAAATCCTCCAAAAGTTACAAAAAAATTACGAAACAGGTCCTCAACCAGGTCCTTCAAAACGTTCAAGTTGTGCAAGTTCAATTCGAGAAACTTTTAATTTGTTTATAAACGACGATGTCAAAGTTATTATTGTTGAATGCACTAATTTTTACGCCTAAAAATCTACAATGAGTTGTTAGTGAAGCACCCTATATTTGAAAATAATTGGACTAACTTGAACATCGATGAACTGGATGCATTTATTGGAATATTATTGACTGCCGGTGCTCTCCGTTGCGGAAGAGAAAATGTCAAAGAATTGTGGTCAACTGATACTAGAATTCGTAGAGATTTTTTCACAGCATCTATGTCCCGCTCAAGATTTCAACAAATCATGAGATTCATATGCTTTGATGCCAAAGATACTAGGGCCCAAAGAAATGAAAATACAAATTAGCTCTTATCTGCAATGTATGGGATATTTTCGTTGGAAATCGCAAAAAAAATGTTTCAACCATTTGAATGTGTTACTGTTGATGAACAACTGGTGTCCTTTAGAGGAAAGTGTACATTTAGGCAATATATTCATTCCAAACCCGGGAAATATGGGATAAAAAATATGGGCTGCAGCTGATGTCAAAACTTTGTACCTCTTCAATTTGCAAGTTTATACAGGGAAATTACTTGGGCAGGGAGCTGGAAAGAACCAAGGGACTAGAGTGGTCAAAGATCTCATTGAACGTCTATATAACACTGGCCGCAGTGTCACAACGGATAATTGTTTCACTTCCGTGGAGTTGGCACTCCTTTTAGAATCGTAAAACGTAACTCTTCTAGGAACAGTGAGAAAGAACTAGCCGGACACTCCTTATGACTTGAATAACACTAAAGATCGTGAAACTTTTTCTTCTAAGTTTGCTTTCTTACATAAAGAAGGATTGGCTATGGTCTCGTATATGCCAAAGAAAAATAAAATGGTGCACTTACTAACTTCGCAATACTTAGATAAAAAAATATCTGAGAGTGAATGTAAGAAACCACTAATGATATTATTATATAATAGAACAAAAGGAGCTGTAGGCAATGCAGACAAACTTATGAGAGAGTATACATGCACCAGAAAAACTTACAGATGGCTATTCAGGCTGTTCATGAATATAATAGATATAGCAGCTAGTAATGCATTTGCCATATTTATGTGCAAAAATCCAGGATGGAATGGCAAGACTTCGATTAGAAGGAGATTCCTTCTCAAGTCATAAGGGCATGAACTTGCTCTACCAAGCATGACAAAATGCGCAGAAACAACGAATAGTGTACTTGTTACTTCTGCTCTTCTGGCAAGTGGAGTAAAAAAAGCAAATTTAGAAATGGCCGAATCTGAAGCAAGTTACGGCAAATCCAAAAGGGGCAGATGCCATATTTGCCCATGAGATCTTGACTTATAGATAAATGTAAGATGCTCCATGTGTAAATCATTTGTTTGTTCAGAACATCGCAAGAAGACTGTCACAATTACATGTAAAAATGAAGGGTGTAATTGAATTTTCCTCTTTTTTGCAAAAAATGTTTTGTTTATTTATAAATATTTTTATGAAAACATTGTTTAATATTCTGTATTATTATGGTGTGGTATAATCTTGTATTTAAAAAAAAATAGTTGAATTTTGTAACGGAAATTTTCATTTTTTTGTAAACAATTTTTTTGTTTATTTATAAATATTTTCATGCAAAAATTGTTTAAATTTAGGTATAATTATGGTCTTTTACGATGTTTTTTCAACAAAATCAATGCATTGAGGTTAAAAATTGTTTTCATTTAAAACGGTACATAAAAAAATACGATGGGGTCCCTAAAGGACCCCAACGGTAACCAACGCACAGTGGGCTGAAATCGAAATTCTTTGGACAAAATTACAAAATGGCTTTTTTGGAGATAGAATCATGAAATTTGGTACAAATACTCACAATTGATTGGCAATCAAGGAATTACATGTCATTAGCCATGTTTTGTTGCCTTGACCGAGATACGGGGGCTCAAACAGAACCAAAATTCCAAAATTACACCCGACTTTAGTTTTCTCCGAAAATCTTCCTATATAAGCTGGGGGTGACGCTGTGGGAGGAATTTGATCGGGTAAAAAACTATTAGGTCTTTTAAAACAACTCTTTTACTTAACTGTGCTTAACTTTGGGAGTTTTTTTCGTAAATTTAGGCTATGTTACGCAACAAAATGGCGGACGCTATTTTCACGCTAAATTTCATATTAAGTAGTAAATATCTAGCGTTTTACGAAAGATCCTGTCAAGTGACTCATATTAAATCAATTGTTGAAGCTTTCTAAAGGTAGATCTGAAATCAAATTGAAAATTCGTTTGCGACGCCGAAAATTACATTTGATTTTTCGTACGCGCGTCCGGAGCCGGAGACGCGCGCCGGGAGCTGGAAATGCCGTGACCCGAGTAAGTTTTTTCAAGCCATAAGGAACACAACGCTTCCAATTCGTCTTTTTTAATATGCGTGGATTGATATCGATATACACATGCTCTATGTGTATAAAATAATGGGGATATTGAAATATTAAGGTTTTAGAGTGTACGTGAAATCACGTTCAAGGTTTCACCTCTCAAAAGTAAACTACTCTTTCACACCCTTGAAGTCTTAAAACTGCGGTATTTTTCGCACTAAACATTATTTTACCTTCTAGAGGAACACTATTAAGGACTTCTTTTCATTTCTTTGCCCCTTCGCCCCAGCAATCCAAGCCTTTGACTATACCAGGAGGTTCATTCAGAAAGGTACATGTTGGACACCGCGGAGTTTTTGGTTGTTCAACGAGAATTTCTACACAAATCATTCAAATTTTCTCCTTTACAATATGCATATCCCTGATTTACGCGTCACATAGACTTTGTTCACCTAATAAAACTTTAGTTTCTACTTTACTTGAGTTATGCTCACAGGAAGGAAACCAGTTATTTAAAATAGCTTAATATTGAGGCACAACGATATTAATTCTGTTCGTCAAAACCCTTAACTTACAGTATTGTTACTCACTTCCTGCTGTTTTGTTTGACTGAGATAGTTGTATTGTAGTCAAAGGTTAGTATAAGTTAATACTCTTTGCATTCATTATACTTTGGGGGTAATATAATTATCTCCGCATCGCTCTACTGTGGTCCGCGGCGCGACGGTAATTTTCTTTCAGCTGAACGACTAATTACAATTTGAATTTTATTTTAAGGGAGTATTGTAGCCATTTAACAAAAAGAAATTATAGATACAATTCATTTTATTTTGAACACTTATTTTACATTGTTCTATGTTTTTCAAAGTTCCTACAAGGAATCGTCATCACTACTTGAGTCCGTTTATTCCTCACTTATTTCTTCCAAAACCAATTATACCTTCAATTCTTCTGGCATTTTCAAACTTCTCTGTTTTGGGAGATTGCTATAGGAAATAAATGGATCGGACGTTAACAAAAGCCTTTTAAATAGATCCTCATCTGTGGCCACTCTGGAGTACTTTCTAGTAAATCTCTCTCGAAATTTCTGAGCGTCCTTATTTCTAAACTCCATTGAATCTCTCGATAGCTGCCTTAACAGAAGGGCTACTCCTTTGGAAATTTCCCCTCCGTGAAAGAGTACTTTATGTACTGTAGGTGGCATGTAATACCATGCGTAGTGCTCCACGTACACTTCAGCAGTTTTGAAGCAGTACTGAGTGAATTCCTCGGCGTTAAGTAGCTGTCCATTTGAAATTGCTCTCAAAATTATTGAAAATCTCTGTATGTGATCTAGGTTAATCAGGAGTAATACTGACTCTTGATCAGCTCTGTATATATCATCAGTGACAACGCCTTCTCTACAGGAATTTCTGATTGAATTACATCACCTTTCCACCATTTGGATAAGACTCTCTTGGCCCTAGTAGGTGTTGTGGTTGTGATTTCAGTCACTAACGTAGCAGCCGCAATATTTCCTTCCTCCCTCACACTCAGAGGCTGCTATCGTAAGCTCGGCGGTGGAATCAGATGTCCTAAGAGATTCAATTTTACGTTTTTTAGTTCTTTCAGATGAAACAAGAAACTCTTTTCTGGTCTTCCGGGTGCTCCTGTGTAAATTTCATCAAAATTATGAAGTCCAAGGCTCAAAGTGACTAATTATGTGGAAAAGAGACTATGGAAAGATAACAACCAAACAATTGCCTTTTCTCGATGTACATTGTGAAAATATCATTACAATTTCAGAAAAACACATGCACTAATCCATTCAATTTTGCTTTTTGATCCTAAACCTCTCATTATGGCGGGAGCTTTCTTCCCACCGCATCAGGCACGGAACAAAAACCCCTTGCGTGTACAATCCCGGACAGCTATTTTGGCATCGGCATTTGATTCTATATTCAACCTTCTGCATAAATAGTTGTACAAGAACTCTTTCCTATCAGTCACAGATATAGCCCTCGCTTCTATTACTTGATCATGGAGCTTAAGTCGATATATTTTTCAGCGATACATATTTCAGATAGTGACTCTAGAAACCTGTGCAAAATTTCAGAAGGGTTAAGAATGATTCAGTCTGATTTTGGTAAATATATACGAAAACAGCGAGGTAATGGATGAAAGTACTAAGGCTCAACGATGATTACATGAAAAACTATAAAATACACTCCAATGAAAATATTTAAAGAGAGCTTCATAGAAAAAAGTAATTGGTGGCAAGGATAATAGGAAAGAGCATACCTTATTGAAACTCAGGAATTGACAGGTAAAAGGTTTTCAATGACCGCCAAATCAGACACGCCAATGTTACGTGAATATGATGAGGAGGGTATTGTACAGTCACACGAAAAATGGTAGGATCCTGTAAAGTCGCTACAACAACACCACTACTCAACAAAACCTTTCTCTCTCTTCTCTAGCCACTGCCATGCCTGCACTGAGAGTTAAATATACAATGCAAAAAAGGGTTTGAAATCAAATCGCCAGCTGACAAGATGCACAAAACTCTACATCCAAACACTCTCGGAGTTGACACACTACTAGGTACTGAAAAACCCAGGCGTCACCCATGCTATGGAACCAGACCCGGAGGAAAAGGGCCACTGCACCCTTGGCCTACGGTGTCAAAGAATTCCAACGACAGAAATAAAATGCGGAAGGCCCCTTTGTTAGAGGCGGAGAGCAAAACAGTTTCGCTAAGGCAAGGAAAACCCCTGGGTTCGGCGGCAGGAGCGGGTGGCTATTATTCCCTACGCCGCGCTGTACAGGGCAAGGATGTAGCCCGAACATAAAATAAATGCAAAGAAACTTTCACTTAGCTTTGCGTTCACCAAAATTTTCTCAATCAAACATAACACCTATGACGTGTGTAAAAATAATATAAGTTAAGAGTTTTTACGAACAGGACTTATTTGGATGTGCCTCAATATTCAGCTATTTTCGATAATTTATTTCCTTTCCCTGAGCATATATAAGCGATTTAATATACATAGAGCCTGTGTATATCGATATCAATCCACGCATATTAAAAAAGACGAATTGGAAGCGTTGTGTTCCTTATGGCTTGAAAAAACTTACTCGGGTCACGGCATTTCCAGCTCCCGGCGCGCGTCTCCGGCTCCGGACGCGCGTACGAAAAATCAAATGTAATTTTCGGCGTCGCAAACGAATTTTCAATTTGATTTCAGATCTACCTTTAGAAAGCTTCAACAATTGATTTAATATGAGTCACTTGACAGGATCTTTCGTAAAACGCTAGATATTTACTACTTAATATGAAATTTAGCGTGAAAATAGCGTCCGCCATTTTGTTGCGTAACATAGCCTAAATTTACGAAAAAAACTCCCAAAGTTAAGCACAGTTAAGTAAAAGAGTTGTTTTAAAAGACCTAATAGTTTTTTACCCGATCAAATTCCTCCCACAGCGTCACCCCCAGCTTATATAGGAAGATTTTCGGAGAAAACTAAAGTCGGGTGTAATTTTGGAATTTTGGTTCTGTTTGAGCCCCCGTATCTCGGTCAAGGCAACAAAACATGGCCAATGACATGTAATTCCTTGATTGCCAATCAATTGTGAGTATTTGTACCAAATTTCATGATTCTATCTCCAAAAAAGCCATTTTGTAATTTTGTCCAAAGAATTTCGATTTCAGCCCACTGTGCAACGTAATAAAATGAGGGTCGGTAACCAGAGGGTTAAATCGTGGTCAGATAGGAAAGGAACTGGAAATTGACCATGTTCCTTAATTTTAGAAAGATCATCTACAATTAATAAATCTAATAAGGTACTTGATGTGGGCCGATGATGAGTCGGATGAGATGGTACTAAAGACAGATTGAACCTGTAACATAGGTTCTTTATATAATTACTATCGTGCGTTGTTTTTAAAAGATCTGAGTTAAAGTCACCACATATTACTATGTTATTAAAGGACGGAAGGAAGCCTGCGAGTGTGCATTCAAAACATTCACTCAAGTAACCTACCTTAGGAGGTCTGTACACAACTCCGAATAGAATCTTTCCGAAAGAGCATGATATTTCAACAAACATAAATTCTGGCTTAAATTTTTCATTGACGCAGGACAATATCTTTGAATTTAAATCCTCTTTAATATATACACATACTCCTCCACCACTTCGTTCCAATCTGTCGTTACGTAACAATGTATAATTTTCCAAATTTACATATTCCGTGGGCATGGATGGTTTCAACCACGACTCGGAAATTGCTATCACATGATAATCACTACGAACGAAGTGCTTACGAAATTCATCAATATGAGCTGGTAACGACTGAGCGTTTACATGACATATATTCAGGTTTTGATAGAAAATACTACTATGAATATTTGAGGTTACACGCGTCGAGTTAGAATTGTCAGCATTATTATATGTGAGCACTCCACCTCTTGAACCTCCAAGTTCATGTCATTGCAGGGCATGGAGATCGTCTTCAGTGCGTAAAAGGAGTCGCTCACTCCCATCATACTCCCTTGCAAATATTTTCCCCCCTCTGATCCATAAATATTTGAGTTTACCATTCTTTTTAAGCTCTCTCGCCATTGAATACACTTTGCGATTTACAGCACTGAGTGATTCATTTACATAAATGAGGTTGTCAGGGGAATCGCTCAAACCAATGTCTTTTGTCGAAAAACTTCTTTTTACTTGTCGAGCTTCCAGCATTTCTCGTACTAAATTCGATCTCATGAATCGAACCCGGATAGAAGGGGGTCTACTGTTGGGTTGGTTTGAACGGGCCTTAAGTCTGTATACATAATCGACATCACTAGCTTCAATTTTGACCCCAAGGCCCAGCCCAACTTTACAAACAAGGGCCTCCAATACCTCACCAGACTTAAACGGAATCCCGTGAATTTCTACGACATTCCGTAGAGAGTGGTGTTTAGTGAGAATACGTCATAAAATGTCACTTTTTCATAGTTAAACTCCGCCACCCAGGCGGCGTGACCATCTTCGGATCTCAAGCGGTGAACTACCGGTCATGTGCTGGTCTTTTAGACGATTCATCCGCTCGATCCGTATCTTTTGACTCTTGATCCGTATCTTTCGACTCTTGATCCGTTTCATTATCTCCGCCTGCCATTAGTTCTCATCTCATCTACATAAAAACCGTGACATGGAGCCACCATCGTTTCCACTTGAAGCTTGAGTTGGAAAAAAGCAAGAGCGAGAAAGATACAAACGATTTTTAATTGTATTTTTGGAATTTGCACAACGTGAAAAACTTAAACTTTCTAAAATCACGAATTGTATATTATCAACAAATGATTTCTTGAATGAAACACTATCGAGAAAATGAAAAATGATGAAACACTATTAACGTAAAACGTAGCGAGAAACAAATGCAAAATCCAATATTGGTATAAAGGAAATTATCGGACATGAATTATCTTGACAGGCCATCCGAATAATTAAAATGATAGGGACAAACAATTTTTCACTCACCTTCACCGTATTCCTCCATTTTTGAAGAAAGCGGTCGCCGTTGCCAGGCACTCGTTTATTTATTCAACGACAGAAGCTTTGACAATTCACGAACCGTTCGTGAGCCGATCATTAAGAAAGCGAAACGGATCTCCCGCCTTCCCGCAAAGAGTCGTTAAAAAGGTGAGATTACAAAATAACCCCCCAGGTTAAAGGTTCTCTGTTCTTCGCATTTCTCTCTCCTTGGCTTCTTCGGGATTACGATCATTTCATTCTCTGCTGGCCTTCCACTGTTATAGCTATCTCTGATTATTCCAAGGGTAACATTTGCTTTGACCCCGAGTGCCTTGAAAATAGTGAATGAATATTATATTAGATAGTGAGCTTACTTTTAGATCCGCCCCTTCTAGTGTCACTACTGAGTTCATCAAACGGGTACTTATCGTCACATTCTGAGGAATATGTTTATTCTTCACAAGTTTCAAATGTCAGCTTGCCGTTGGAATTGTCAAATTAACACTCTCCACCATCTGACTTATCTTATTGAATCTTATGCAGCTCCGCGAGAATCTGAGCAGAACATAATGCTGGTCTTTGAGAAATTTTTGATCACAGCTATTTTCAAAATAGCGATCACACCGCAAATTCGTCCCTATAAGCCACGACCAATGGACAACAAATACACGAACTTCACTTACTGTCATGTGAAATATTTTCATTCATTAATCTGGGACCCCTTTTCTTTGCTCCTCCTAATATCTCTCTCCATAACCACGTTAAAAATTTCCCGCAATTTCGAAAACTGTTGAGAAAAATATCATATGATCATTTATTTGGAAAATTTCTCGATCAGTCAATGAATCAATGAATCACTTTTCCTCCTATAACCTTCCATCCACTCTAGCAGGCATAATTTGTAAACCTATATTTACTCTTCTAATACACATGCCAGTTGAGTGGAATTTCTAGTACAGTGTGGTAATTGATATCTATCTCTTTCTAGGTAAGTCCTGATACTTCTCAGCAATGTTAAATAATAGCTGCTTGTAAATTAGGTAAGTAACCTACTTTATTCATTCATTTGCAAGTAAGGGAATATAATTCCAGATGTTTGGTTAGGAATGAGGAAAATATAAGTAAGGTTTATTTATATAATGTTAAGACATTACTTTATTGTATTAATTAAGTAATTAATATAATAAAGTAATGGTTTAAGAACAATAATTGAGTCTCAACTCTTCCTATAAATGCTTCAGTGCGCTTGTTTTTTTTTAAAGAAACGACCTTAAGTCTCCATTTGAGTTTTGTCTATCACATTTTTAATGTCCATATTCGCAGTAGAAATGGCGAAAATGTAGTTAAACTATGATCAACACATATCAAGTAGGAAGTAAGGTATAGGCTACTCTGAATACCAATTATTTCGCAACTTTCTTCACATACTTGTTCGTGAAACACCTTTTGTCCCTGTATAAAAATAGTGGAATAACTAATCATATACGATATACCAACAAATGGATTCACCTAATCTAAACGTCATGATAGAATTATAACTCTCAGATAACTATTACCAATATTGTTACGCGTACTTGATTTGCTCTTCTACGCGAATAATTCTCTATGATTCGTATGTATTATGCTCCGATAGTGACCACGTGTTACCCACCATAAATATATGCCTAAATAATCTATAATTCCGGTCTTTACGGAAACATGAAGCCAAATGTAATTGCAAATGCCATGGATATTAAAATCATGCTTACCTATGAAATTTAATCTCAGTAAACTTAGTAATAGTTCCTATTTTTCTCAAATTAGAAGCTATTTCTCATCGTCAAATTTACAGTTAAAGTGGTTGATAGATATGGAAGTGTAAAATAGTAAATTTCGAGGCTTTTACTGCAGTGCTCCTGCAAAAGAAATGATTATCTGTTGCAAGAAAAGGACAAAAAAAAGAAAAATTCCTCTCCATATTCAATCCATGCATGTAAATAACTACAAACCTATTTCATATATTAGAAATATATCACATTTGAAGGCAACAATCTTCAAATGCAGCTATTTATACTCTTTTACGCAACGAAAATATTCCTTATTACCACTTTGAACTTATAAGACCCTGGCAGTATTATGTCTTTCGCACAGGAATGGCGTTTAATCTCCTCCTATAAATGTTATTGATATTTAGCTATCTAGCAGCATTTGTTGTAACTTTTTACTCTATTACAATGTTTAACTGCGTATTTAATAAGGATTGTTATTCTGCGTATTGTTTATCTTCGTATTTAATAAGGATCAATTTATCCTAAGGATGGTTTAATTCTCTTTTACGATATTTAGTATGCAAAACATTTAGGTCTTTGCCAATTTATGTGTTGCAATGGGCGCGAGCATTTCCCAAAAAGCAGATTGAATGTGACGATCTCAAAAGGAAGTTGGTAAAATTAAACGGCCTGATTGTGGGTGGCGCTTGGTCAGATAAGGCTTAGAGGTGGTTACAGTTATCGCAGCGGAATAATACTCATTAAATGAAACCCCAACTTTATGTGGTGTAACATGCCCCCTGATATGTTATCCTGATTTTGTTAATAGAGTTAAACAATTTCCTTGTTGGTTCAATGAAATGAACTGAGGAAATTGCAAGGTATAAATCATGGTAATGTGCCTTTTGTTAAAAATAGCTGCAATTTGAGTACCTTTTTGGTGGCATTAGGCAATTAGCTTTTTACGCAATTGCATGACTAAAAATGTGATTACATGTGGATTTTGTGTTTTAATATTACATTGGTAGGTAGAAGAGCATTGTTCATTTTTATCTAAATTAATGTATGGAACAAGCTGTGAGGTATGTAAAAGAGAGGGATAACGTTAATATGAAGAAGTTGGCCGAGAGAAGAATCAAGTGGAGGGCTGCTTAAACCAATCCTTGGAAATTTAACGGATGATAACGATGAGCTAAATTAATATCTTTAATATAAAATGTGTATTTCATACTTCAGCCCAAAAATGTTTTCCAGCAAAAAACTATTATCCACAAGTCCCAGTTTTCAGGCATCAGTGTTTTTGGCTAAACTTTTTTTCACTCGTATGTATCTGTATCAAGCATGGCTTCTCCTCACTCGTATATGTTCGTGCCTTAAAATAAGAAATAATATGTTACTGTTACAATTCACAATGAAAGTATCGTTATAGATACTTATAGTTTATAAATGATTGATTTATCTGGAAATATTAATGCTGACACTTTGTATGCTTTACTCTTTTGAGTGGTAACTTGTGCATATCTACAATCATTCCAAATTAATTTCATGCTTGAGTACTTACTAATTATTACAGAGAGTATACTAATTAAAGGAGTTAAAATTTTAAGAGTATACCGTCAGTAATTGGGCCCAATTTCTTTGAGACGAGAAAAGGATATTCTAATATTCTTTTCTCGTCTCAATGGCTTGGGTTAGTACGGAAAATGACGATTGGCTATTATGTGAGCTATCATATTTTATTCAAATAAATAAACTTATATTCTTATCCAAAAGAGATGCACACTTAGAGGCCAAATGAGAGGCCAAATGGTATTTGGGAAAGACATCCCCAGACATAAGGAGAGAAATCCGGTATCAGTATTTGCCTACCCTTAACCAAGGGCACCAATGGGCACGGTTTTATATCCTATAGACGGAGTACTAATCCTAAAGTACTCTCCAATCTTTAGCTACTCCAGTAGGGAACGGCATAGGAATAAAAATTATCTAACACCGCTGGTATTCGTACCTGAGTCCATAGAATGGGAGAATAGTTTTACGGTAACCACACTTACCCGATCTCATGGCATCGGTAATCCGACTTTTTTCGACCAATTTGGGTGGGGGTGGAAAAGGCATAAAAAGTAATAGCAGGGTGGAAATTTTCTCCCCTTTACTTTTATCACCATCATCCACTGTGATTCAATCAATTTAGCCTTTAGTTTGTCAGTGAATATATTGTTTGAAAGAAATTGACATCAAACATTTGGAAAAAATGTTTTTTTTACTGCATGAGGAACTTATTTGTCGCTGATACATTTTTCCACTGCCCGTAATTCTTTTTAATACACATTAAACAAAATTGTTATGCGTTTCAAGGAGAATATTAAAACCATAAATTAGATTTAGTGTTTCATGAGCGCCCGGTATAAACCATTTATTTGGTAATTTTTCGAAAATTATTAGGGTTTATTTTGGAAAAAGACGTGCAATAACATTCCGTAAACATGTGGAGCCTAAAAATATTGTATGCCATAATATGCCTTTGAAAATTTGTTTGAAAATGTGCCTTTGTACTTGGTTCATATTGGAATTCTACATGTTTCCATGAGAACCAAATTAATCTCCTAACATCTATTATGAAAAAAATTGTTCATCGATTGCCATGTATTAATAACAAGGAAATTCTTGTGATATTATGTACCTTGCTGGTCTTTGGAAGGATAACTTTGTCAGTTTACTCTCGAAAACAGCTCATTCGCAAGTATATCTATATTTACGCCACTATCCTATCTTCCTTTCTAGAACACTGACTAACAGAATCCTTGAAGTTACTGCCGATGATTGGTCATTAACGGGCAGTACACATGTGTGTGTACAAATGTGTTTGCGATATTGTCGCAGGTCCGTGACAGCTATGGTCATTTGCACTATAAGGATGCGAACGTTCTTAGAAGGATGGCATCAATGAGTGCACGTTATGTCCACTTCGATGGACGATGGTCTATGCGTGAACTACTCTCCGCACGGTGCTCACGTAGGGACTGGGATGAAAATATAAAAAATAATTCACTGATAGTATTGATGCCTCAAGGTCAATACTTACTCACGTAAGATATGCATGTGCGGTTTAATTGAGTGATAAGTTTGCCATGCCAGATGTGATATAAATTAAGAGGCTTGAGCAATCATAAACAAATTATAATTATGGTAATGAACCTGAATATAATTGCTTATTTTTTCCCATCCTACCCACCACTGTAAGATAAAACAATTGTGATTGAAATATCAGCTCCATGTTATTGGCTGCTCGAAGGGAAACTCAAGCATTTACCACTTTTCTTTTTACGAAGTATTTTAACCTTCCATCCCGCTCCGTCGACTTTGGACGTGTTTCACCCGGATATCTAATTACCTAGAAGTTGCATTTGATAGTAGGAGACGAGTTTGGAGAGAAACACTTAAAAGCTTCAAGGACGGTCACTTTTTGTATGAAAGGAATCATTCTCCTAATTAAAGGCGGGAGAAAATTAATGATATTGGCGTAAAATTTATTGTGTTCTAATCAGCTCGAGCAAACCACTAGTAATATTTTAGGCCTCGTGATTTGCCTCAACTCCCTAAAAATATTTTATCGGGCATTTTATGTGTTGTATTTTTATAATTGCAGCAAATTCTTGGTCAAGCTGTTAGGAAAAAAAATATTAAAAGTTATTTGAGTCCGGTTTTCTAGATATGAGGCAATTTAGAATAGGTGGATAACTCGGTAGTTTTTTTTATGGTTTGGGGGAGGGTGGACATATACCTAGCATCAGCAAAAGCCTACTGAACGAAATGCGCCAAGGGGTCTGTGGTTTAGCGTTCCAAGCAACGGACGGAATACTGCGATCGAACCGCTCTACTCGCAGCACACATTTGGGGGTCCTTAAACTAAGGAATAGTATTCTCCACAGCCGCTCTCACAATAACATCTTGATGGGAGACAAGTTTTCTATCCAAAACTGCCACCCAATCCCGAGATGTGTTCATATTCTTTTCAATACGGGAATACATCAGGAAGAGTGAAAAAATAGTTAGATCTGGAGAGAGAGAAGAGGAAATTAACTAGAGTATTTTGGTAGGTTTATTTGGCCTATTATTTAACTCGCTTAATGTATTCAATCCTAGTAAACAGAATGTATAATACAAAGCTAAAGATATAATTAGCTCTGTGAACGAGTGTGTTGAGAAAGGCTCAACATGGCGTCAGGTGTATGTATAGATTTACATTGACCATTATGTCAATAGTAAAGGTATAGGGCAGATTAATAAGGTTTACATCATAAAATATTTCAGTCAGGCTCTCAGCGATATCTAGATTTGTTAACAATGACTGACTCAGTTTGTACTCTGGTAAGAAAAAGAACTTTGAAATTTTCTTGGTAAAAATCTTGGCATATATTTGGCATCATACAAACTTTTCCATTTTCCGGATAATTCTGGTAAATTGCGCCCTATTGAGCAGTGACGAGACAGGACTCTCATAAAGTACGCTCATTTCTACGTATGATGATTATGCTACTTTTCTTGTAGGTATATTTTCAGAGACGTAAAGTGTTGTTGGTTATGGATTGCATAAAAAAAAGACAATGAAAGTACGCATATTATTAAGGGATATAAAAGGGAAAATTACTAAATTGTGGTCAAGTTTCCTCGGACTCACCAGCTTCGATTGGCTACTCTTTTTCTTTGTTCTCAGTTTTATTCCACATTAATAACCTAAATAGTACTCTCGGAGCAGTCATATGAGTGATTGGTGAAATTATCGAGAGAAATATTTTACCAATAATTATTAATGGAGAAGAGAAAAACTAACGATGCAATGCCACAAAACTTTTTTACTTTGACACGACCATGGTTTCGCTGCGACGCAGCATCATCTGATGATCACCTGATGATGCTACGCCGCAGCGAAACCATGGTCGTGTCAAAATAAAAAAGTTTTGTGGCATTGCATCGTTAGTTTTTCTCTTCTCCATTATGGAAAAATTCCACCAAGTTACCCCGGAAACAGTTTATTTCAATAATTATTAATTTATTTTATTCATGTTTAATTTTATTTCATACATCAAAATTACGAATCAGAGCTTCATTTTACTCCTATCCCTTTGATCAAAAAATTTTCTAGTAGTTCCTTTCCGCTGACTTTGATAGTCTTTTATTCTACCTCGTATTTTAAGTTAGAGCACCTGATTATATCCTTGAGTATCACAATGTTTTTCTTCTCTTTCACTGTGGCAGCTGTCGATTTCTTCCAAAACAAGGAATCATATTTGAAACAATCGTCTCCTTACTGCTGCATAGTCTTTATTCAGATTGTCCTCAAATGGAAATATTATTTTTTCTGCTTATCAATATTTTATACAACAATGTTTACATTATTGTGCCTTTTATGAGTAGGAGGAACCATTCCTTTTATGAAGGCACTTGGTATGCAAGTGTTAAATGCAAGTCTGGACTACTCGAAATATCATGCAAACCATCATGATATTTTTATATAATTTGCAGTATTGAAGAACATACATATCATCAAGTTATCCTGCTTTCCATGCTCCCTTATTTTAATCCGGGCACCTTCATTTTAAGCATGAAAAAGGAATGCGAACGTGAAAAAAGGGCACTTTAAAACTATTTGTGTATTCTTGCACGCTAGTGACATCCTTCATGGTAAATTCATTAAGACACGTGGAACTCACCGTGTGTACTGCTCTCAAAGACAAGACACAAAAAAGTTTCGTTGACGGATGTGCACGTGGTGCACATAGCAAAATTTCATAAGGCTTTATGTGCACCAGATCCACTGATATCGTAGTACGCCTTTGATACGTGAGAAGCAACATTGGTCAGCACAAACAAATCATGCATGCCATGGGATAACTTTCTATTCGAGGATACATTTTTTAATGATTTCACGAGTTCATTTGTTTACTCACAGAATATTTCCTCAACTTATGCTCATATCTTGGAACACTTGTAAATCTTAATTCTCTGCGCTCAGTAAAAATAATAGGTATTTAAAGAATCTAAGGAACAATTTTCATTAGATGAAAAGGACGTTGATACGTCATATTCCTCTCATCCCTCTTCTTGCGGGCAGTTTGCACCATGCGAGTAACATCATTCACGTCTACGCTCACGGCAGCCTGCGTTTAATTTGATCAGACATGAAAGATCGAAAAAAAAATAATCGTTAATTTTTTTACTGCGGGTCTGAAATGGCATATGCAAAAAGAATGTCTTAAGTCTCTTTTCTGAATCCAAAAAATATACCCCAACACAGAAGTAAGCATCTTACTATGCTAAGTTTTACGTTCACATCAAGTTTCGTGACACCTCTCGCATGCTGTTAAAGTTTATGGGGTTGAGAGACATGCGGCATGTCGACGGGTGTGACTCATCCCTTATTTCGACATCAGCTCTGTATCCAGTTTAAGCTTTGAATAAGAGTCAATATTTCTTCATAGATGGCAATTTTTATAGCCTTGGTTTACGCTACATTAATTTTACGGTTTGATGCCTCATTAATAAAAGTGATCAGTTGTGGGCTAAAGGTGACTTACACGAAAGATTTTGATTCTCTCTTCTAAGATGCAGCTTACCCAAAATTAAGTTTAAATAAAGGGCAGTCAAATAAATTATGTAACTCACTAAATATGAGAATTAACCTCTCTGACTGCTACGAGCATAACTTAACTCGGTGACCTGTGTTAGTCACCTAGTCATTTGACTCACTTTGCAAGTATAAGGGATGTTTGTAACTCTTTTTGGGGTAGATAAGGTTATCCCACCGTGCGGATAGCAATCCTTAGGAAAGAAGAGCTCATCCCCCATTTCAAAAAGGCACATGGCCCATGCTGGAGATTGCATTACTATTCATGTCTTTATCTAGACCTTATCTAGTCCGTCGAGAATAGGAGAGTCTCTCCATGTGGGAAGTAAATATGTTGGCACCAGTTATTTCGGGACATTTTTGTGAAAATATTGAGCATTTAAGGGAGGTCAACCGCTACTGGGTCTCTATTTTCTAAGAAACGGGATAATACGTTTTGGAAAAACTTAATTTCAGCCAAAATTATCACCATGCATGGTTATTTTAGGTGTAAAATATATGTAACTACATCTTAGCTAATGCTATTACCACTATCTGGAAATATTAAAAATGTGGTACTCAGTCACTGTATTATCAATTAATAAAATTTATGTTGAAACAATCATGGAAATATGAAAACCTATTTTGAATTTTTGATAAAATACATCTCCTTCTTTATTTATCAACAATAGTTTATGAAATACTCTTAAATAATTAATGACTTGGAGATAATAATTAACTATGAATTTTGTTGGAGGCAAAGCATGAAAGCCCCAGTCTAAAATGAAAAGCTAATTAATATTCAATAAAGCCTAAAATAAAAAGCTAAACAATATCAAATAACGCTAAATTTTCTGCTTGGGAATTTCAATCACTTTGATAAAAGTGAAAATATAATAATCCAGAAAAATATCAGTCAGGAAACTAATTGCAAAAACTAGATAAATTATGAGGAATAATTGAATCTAATTCACATTTTGAGCCATCTAGACATGTGTGCCTGAAAACTGACATGAAAATTGTTGTCCCCTTCTATAAAGATTAACCATAGAGTTATTTATATATAAATAACTCTATAGTCTGAGAGATAAACATTTCAAAAAAGTAATCGCGAAAGGAGTAAATAAAAGGAATATGGATATATTCCCTCAAAAGAGTTTGAGACACATCCAAATATTGGTTAATGCATTGCAGCAGACGGGTTTTTGAGTGCTCAAACGGATAAGATTAAGTCAAACCATTAAATCTAAGTTCTGATGCTCATGCACAGAGCAGAAGCTATTTCGGATGAGAAATCATTTGAAAACAAAGGAGAAACATTTATCATCGGCACTGATTAAAAACGGCTACAAAAAGCGCCTCCTTGACAGCATAAGAAAAAACAGAGCCAAAGGACCTCCGAAGGGAACTTCTAAAGCGAGTACTTTTGCCACTCTATCTTACGTAGCAGGAACGACGGAGAGAATCGCCAGAACACTAAAAAAGGTCGATATTCAAGCAAGGTATTCCACCGTACAGAAGATGCGAGATCTTCTTCCGAAGGCAAAGGACACCATCGACCCAAAAACATATGGAGGGGTGTTTGAGATCCCCTGTAGCTGTGGCCAAAACACATCGGCCAAACGAAGAGAGCAGTATCATGCAGATTGGCGGAGCATAAGAGGGCTCTTAAAAACAAACACTGCATGCAGTCAGCAGTTGCGGAGCACGCATTCTCCAACCCAGATCACCAAATTAACATTAATGAAGCGCGCGTGATAGCTAAAGAAAATTTCGGCTACACAACAATTGGAAACGGCTAATTTTGAAACGGGAGTCTCAAGCCAATGGGAGTGCGCCAGCTCTTGACTCCTCAATTCTGATTGGCTGCGATGACAGGAGCCCTCCCTGCAGACACTATAAATACCCCGGCTGATCTCATTCAACGGCACGGATCATATGTATATCTGTATATGATGTATCCTGCAATGGGAACGAAAAGTTATCTTCCGAATATTGGAATAACGCAGCAGAGAAACCCGGAACCTCAAAACCTAAAGTGGTAGGTACTTAGTTATTTATCGAGTTAATCACATTTCTAAAAAAATATCACCTCTGTTTCATGTGCTCCGACGCTGTTCAAAAGTGAGTTGTGGTGTTTTCCTCAAGTTTCATTTGATAAAATGAGGAACTTGAGCTGAAAAATAGAAAATGAGCATGTTTGGGATCAATATTCTCTTTTCTTTAAACTTAAATGTTTACATGAGGGTATAGCACAAGTGTTATTACGGTATTATGTTCAATATAATGTGCGAGTATCCTTGACTGTAATGGTTCATTAGGAGTGATTATTTGGGGACGAATCATGGAAGTTGAATCGTAGACCTCCAATTTTCGTAAAAGTGGGCGAGGGTGGTTCGCAGGGGAAGTTTTGCATTTCATTTGCTAGCGAGGACGGCTCTGCGGACGTTATGCAGTACGTATTATTGACGTAATTGTGATCCACTGCCGTTTCTTCGGTTCTGAGTCCAATATCATGGGTTCGGATTTACTAACTGCAGACCACTGTCTTATATTACTCTGTGATCCCGAAATTTCAGCTCTAGCGACGGCTGCTTTGATTGTACCAGTTATAGGAATTTAATACGTTGGAGTGTGAATTGAGTAGGTTGTTCTTCTCCCTGCGAGAAAGGGTAGTAATTCAATTGATTTCATCATGAAGAGGGATATGGATAACATACTAATGTTTTCGCTTCAGCGCACGTTATATACCCAGAATTCAGGTGTAATCAATTAGCCCCAAAAATGATCTTACAAATTGCCATTGATTTATTTCTATCCGTTTAAGCGTGAAGCAATGGCCGCATACTGATGAAATTGCAAAGTAGCAATAGTGTGAGTGGCTCACGTGATAACTGTTTGTGCAAATCATAACTCCAACCTTCATTAAAACGTGCATTGCCCCGGGACGCATTTCAGTTTAGAACGCAGTTTCTCGGCCAAAATACCGCAATTCCGTTGGATTAAGGCAACAGTAATTAAATTGTTAAGGTGCCCGTTCAAACGCGGAGTATCGAAATGGGGGACCAACTCATCTATTTTTTTTAATGTGACCGCCTAAGGGGGAGTTTGAGCTCTTATAACCTAATTTAAACGAAGACACCATTTTCATCGAAAAAATGAGGTCAGCTTTAAGAATTTATAGGGATTTTGCTCAAAACATGGTGAAAATAAGTACTTGACCACGAAAACAAATTTTTAAGGTATTAAATGTGAATTTTTGACCACACGGCCTTTTATTTCATCGAAACATGTCGAAAGCTGTGATATTTGAGGGCCATTTGTGACATTCATTAACTGGTAATATTGTTCAGGCGTACGAGTATTTCGATGGTAGAATAAATGGATTACTTAATATTTTGTAGAAAGCGACTGACTGCTGAGGTCATTTATGACATTTAGGACCAATAGTTTTTTTTGCGTGAGAGAATAAGGATATTTGAAAGGCATGTTCTGCATTAGTGTACATTTGGCCAAGATTGGTTCGCTACTCTCTAGATGGCTCGCAGAATGTTCACCATGTTTACATTAGGAAGATTGTAGATGATACATAATTCGCACAAGAAACGAGCCAAGGTGTCCTCAAATCATTGCTTCACTCCATGAAAGTGATATGGAGCTCAAAGAAAAAAGATCACCACTTACTCACAAAATCTATATCATCGTCAGCATACAGACCACGACCAATGGAATCGGGGCTCTAGCTACCATGCTGAGCAAACCATTGAAAGTTAGGTAAATACAGATAAGAGTTGATGACTCCTAGAGAAAAAAATATTTTAGATTGTAGATTTGGAAACATAAATCACACCTAATTTTACTTACACGATGACAATGTGTTATTGTATAGAATGTAATGATACTTCCAACAATATAATACACGCTTCTCAAGACAAAATTTACCTCCTTTCATATTATATATTTTTGAATAATATGGACAATTGATTTTGAATACGATGGAAGTAATATTGCAACTGTGATCTAAATCACATACACAGATTTTTCACTGCAGTCAAGTTTCATTAATTAATAATTTTTGCTTGAAGAACTTACCCTTTATTACCGAAGGGTTAAAATGTTCATACATTTTTGTTCAATAATATTGGTGAAAAATACAGATTTAAATGCTCACTATATTACTGATTGATATAATTATATTCAACAAGTTTTGAAACCTTTACTCATTTTCTTTATACTTTAAATTAGTATTTATTATTTTCGTTGGATAAAATATCGATCCTTCATGAGACACCAAATCATTACAGTAGAAAGATATAATAAACGTCCATTAAGGTACGGGGAAAGCTACTGAAAGAACAATAGGGGTATATCACTTGAAAAAATCATTGAAGAGATATTCGGTGATGACGACGAAATGTAAACTCCAAGCCTAGGAGAATATAAGCAAAAGAAGAAAATATTAAATAAAAGAGAAAAACTAATATCGGAAAGAAAATTCCTTCGATTAAGCTACGCATGAATACAAGGATTACTGGTGGTTACATTGCTCTCAGAATGGAGGAAAAATATGCGGAAAAAATAAATATAACATGAAAGATTTAAAAAAATTTTTGGGAAAGTGGTAACGTTGATGGAAAATTTATAAATATAGGTAAGCTGGTAGTATAGTGTGAAAGCAATTCAGGACAAAGAAAGATTAATTGCAGAGTGAACATTATGGAATATATTCCAATATCCAATTATTATTGATGACGTTTCTGTAGAGGGAATGGAGCGGAGAAAGAAATGGTGTTGCAGTAATTAAAGAATAAAGAAGCAGTCGGATTCTCTAATAAACCAGGAGAAATTTTTTTCAGACGAAAGGAAAAATAACAGCTTTTTCAAAATATTTGAAGCATTCATAAGGAAGGAATGTAGCCGAGAGGACTCACGGAGATAGTGTTATTCTTCCTTTATGAGTAGAGGTAACAGCATTCAGGACATAACGCAAAGAATGAACATATTTTTTCTCCTCTCTCTTCTCTGCCTTGAACCCCATGCTTGAATTTTGAAGGAGCCTTACTTTAAAAGGGATACCGGAGAGAAAAATGTATTCAGCATAGTGTAATCCAAGACATGTTTGTATGACGACAGAATTATGTATCATAGTTTCAGGACGGGCATGGGGCAATTATTCATCGAACATTCCGAGCCCGAAGGACTTTCCGAGCTCCACTGTCCGGAATAGGGTTGGTGTAGTACTGGGGTCTTACTTTCCCTGCCGGAAATCCGGGTTCGAGTCCCGGCAATAGCAGGAATATTTCACTGCAATACCGGTCCTTAGTAGATAACACCGTGTGCTTCAAGAGCACTTCGAGTTCGTCGTTTGTCAAGAGGTGCGTTAAAAGAGTGGACCCTCAGGTGCTTTTTAATAAGAGGCTTAGGCTAACACTAGGTTTTTATCTCTATCCTTCCCCGTTCAATGAATATCCCTACAATCCACTGAATTTACCATCTTCCCTTAGTAGAGCAAATTACCTATCTCACCTCCCCTTATAACTAAACATCCTGTTCTATTCAGTTTCCCAGTGTTATACATTTACCTATGGTGCCAAAGCTGAAAAGACTCAGGAATGGTTCCAATCAGAGTTTTATAACATCATTTTGCCATGCTCAGGTCTTTAAGCGATAAATTATGTCAAGTTTACATATTTTGGCTTTAAACCGGCAAAATTCTTGGAAATTTTAGCTACAAAATGAAAGTATTTGATTTTTTCTAAACCCTTACCTTTTGGTCCTTGAAGACACACAGATAAGTAGCCTGAATTGGTTTCAAAAGAAATAGGAAGGCGAAAAAAAGGCCACGTTACCCAAAAGGCAAGATAACCGTTATTCCGAATAATAACCTTGAAGTGTTATTTTTATAGTTCCTCCCGATCTTTAGTGTGTAACTGCGAAGTGCATTTTTAATTAATGTTCACCTCTACAACATACCGTTTAAGTCTATAGTCGAATACCTTGTCCATGTAGCTCTGTTACAGTCATCCAATCTTGTCTCTGGAACTTAACTGAAAACAGCGCAATTTGCGCAAAAGGTGGTGATTCTGGCACTAGCAGAAACAACTATGTTGTAGTAGTAGTATTAATTTGATTTATTTGGGTGGCAACTGTGGCCATTTTGAATCACTCTCATTCTTGGGTGAATAAAATGTTTCTGGTATAGGACTTTTTTCTTTCCTCGGTAACATGAATCAGATAACAAAAAAGTCGTTGTCTAAAAAAAGAATTTATAATTTATTAACCACATTTATATCTTTTACAAAAGCAATTATCCGAGTCAGACTGTCCTGAGAATTGCCTGGGATAGCTTCTAAGGGCTAGTTAACCTTGTGTTTCTCCTTAGAAGAACAGTATTTATCACACTGTCAGGATGTGTCGAACATCCAGAGGGGAGTCGCAATCATCGCACCGAGGTAGTGTCTACTCCTCAGTGAAGAGGTTTGAGTGAGTCAGGGCAGTGTGCCCGATTCTCAGGCGAGTGATTGCGACTTCTTCCCTCCGGGTACTCCGGACTGAGGAGGGCCACGCTAATACAACCGGTTTCACAGCCCGAAGTTTGTTGTTAGTTATCCCCTGCCGCGATTCCTACCATCTACCCATTACTTTGTTATTAGTGTGACAAAAACACGTCGGGAGTTCCCCAGGGTAGCGTAGTATTCTTTATTATATTCTATTTCTTTTATACATAAACGGTTTGGGTACCATAGTTAATAGTAAGCTTAGGCTTTTTGCAGACGATGCGATATTGTAAAGGGGTATATCAAAAGAAGAAGACAGGAATTTGCTTAGCAAGGATTTAGATGCAATTTTTAGATGCAATTCAAGAGTGGTGCGACAAATGGCAGTTGGAACTTAACCTTAAAAAGTGTGTAGCTATCAATTTTTGGAGGAGGTATAATTCGACAGATCGATCCTATAAAATTAATAACACGAATACCGAAAACGTTGAAACCCCAAGATATTTAGGTGTAACGATCACTAAAGATTTTTCGTGGCACAACCGGGAAATATGCGGCCGAACGAAGAGAAAGCTAGGATTTATAAAAAGAGTACTTGGGAAATGTGATGAGAAGACAAAAGAGCGATGTTACTTTTCACTAGTTAGGCCTCACCTTGAGTATGCAGCCAGTGTATTGGATCCGAATGAATGAGGTTTGATCAGATGACCAGACATTGTGCAGCGTAGAACAGCTAGGTTTTTTAAAAGGTGTTACGATAGGTTAAGTAGTGTTTCAGAATTAATACAAGAACTAGGGTGGGAATAATTATCAGAGCGTAGGTTAAGGTACAGATTAAATCTATTAGAGAAATTCAATCGGGTAGCTTTACTGAAGATGTTTGGCATATATTAAAACACCAGCGTATTATGTTATATTTGACAGAAAAATAAGCTTAGAGAGATAGATTGTCGTACTGATAGATTCAAAATAGCATTTTCCCCCGTGCTATAAGAGAACACAATAGGCAGCTTAGCAAAGGGATAGGTAGGGGAAATATTGTATAGTATGTAGTGCATGATGCATGTATTAACAACCAATCCTTTAATTGCTATGTAGATACTAACAATCTAGTTGCATGAGACCCTATAGTTGCTTTTTTGCATTTCGGTAGTGCATGCTTGGTGATACTCAACCCCTGCCACACACCTTCGCGGTGGCTTGCAGGGTATCGTGTGGATATCGTAGATGTCGTGTAAATGTTTCGAAACATAGACCTTAGGTCGTCTGCAGTTATCATGTTCGTGAAAATATCTGGCATGTGTAGTGCTTCCTTCGCTGCTATGTTCGCACGTTCAATGCCAGCTATTCCCACATGTCAAGGGACACAGATAAAATAATTTTAATTCCCTTGTTGCGAAAGGATCGGAGGATGCATTGTATATCATGGACTAGAAGATGGAGTGGGGAGAAAGCCAAAACGAATTTCAACGCGCTTAAAGAGTTCGTACAACGAGAAAAGAGCCAGAATTGAATTAATTCCATTCCTTCCCCTGCGCTCGGAGAGTACGGATGGGTGGTCACTGAGCTCCGGTCTTGGGTTGTGCCTTTCAATTTTTACCTGATCGCCAGCAGCAGCATTTTAACGTTTCCTAGCTGGGCCCGTTTCCAAGTGTAGTAGTATATTATATAATGTGTGTTTAGTAGTAAGTGCTTCTACGCCTGCCTTATTAAATATTATTATTATGGTAGTGTGAGTGCTTGCGTGGTTGCTTGTTTCCCACCATGGTACCTTCCCGGCTGGTCTTGGGTGTCTGGTGTATCCTGTATCCGGGTGCGTTCGCTGATAGTGCTAAGCAGATCTAATATCGTTTCTTCTTTCTTTTTACTACTTCTCATAAAATAATACTCCTAAGTTATAATATTGTCGCCTCCTTTAGATACCGAGCCTCCTGTTGTTTAATCTTATCGTGGTGAGCGTACTGTATTTTAAAGTATTTACACATTTCTATTTTATCATCACCGTGGTTCTCGCGTCGTTGTATAACTTTTTTCTCAGTTCATAGTAGAGTTCCTTTTAAATTGTTCTCCCTAGTTATTGGCTCAGATTTTCTTACTACTCAGTATTTTAATCTTGTAAAGTGTTTACGTAAGCTGAAGAAATATATTGATATAGTTATATATACTTGATTTTGATTGAAGAACTGCATAAATATTTAACGATTGTCGCAGTAATTTAAATTGATTAGTTTATTTCTCTTGTATCTCCATTGAGTGAGTTGACTTACATATTCCTTCCTTAGAGCTTTTTTCTTTAATAGAGTTTCCTCTTTATGTATGTAAATACATTGTTATCTAGAACATTTAGAGACGTTATTTGTTTGTTACATCTATAGTAAATTCTCTCTTTCATTCTTCGTCCTTCTTATTATTCTGTAGTTTCTGTCCCAGTAGTTTTATGTAGAGCTTTTTTTCACCATTTAGTTATCTTCATATTTCCTGTAAATTATATTTAAAGTTCGTTCATTGCTGGTTAAATTTATACTAAGTAGTTTATTTTAGCATTTTTTTCTTATTATTAAGTAGTTTAACCTTTTAAGTAAAGGGTAGCGAAATCTCAAAGTCCTGAATAAAATCTTTAAAACGAATTTTTAGTGGACTGGAAGCCCATGTCCTTCGGTTAAAATTGTCTAAAAACCTTGGTTTTAAAATTGTACCAAATCATGGGTGTTTCCACATAGATAAGATTTTTTTACACATAGTTGCACGTCAATATTAGTCTACGAGTAGCCAGCGGCGGCTCTCCTGCGTCGGCATATAGACTTAGGACAGGAGAGGTCCTAAATGAACCAGTAGCAAACCGTAATACTGCGTTGTGGACTGTTGTTCACGGTCGCAGGTATGACTCTCGTCCAGACAGGTAGACGAAACACCCGTAGTCTATTTTAGACCGAATCAGCGCGCAGTATACCAAAATCGAGGTCATGCGATCTGAACCCCTCGTTGTGTTGTTTAAAATTCATAAAATATTTAGGCTACGACGATACTTTTCCGCTAACTTGCGGACGTGTTCCTGCCATGTCAATCTACAGCCTAAAACTATGTCTATAAATTGAACCGTTTCCATGTAAGGAAGCGTAACGGCGGAGCTATGTGAATATCTCGCAATCGGTGAAAATGCATGCAAACAGTTTTCTCCTTAGAAAAACGTAGACCGTTTTTCACTAAGTTGTGATGAGATAGCATGAGATAGAAATTTGTCATCCTTTGGGATCGTAGAATAGTTTTCATTGGTATCGTTATTTATATATTATGTTTTCATCACATGTAATTAATCCTGACCCTGATCTCAAGGCTCCGCCACCCGTCATAATTTTCTCACTTACGCCTTAATTATTAAAATATTTTTGCCAATCGAGTTTCTCGCGTTCAATATGTTCCCAAATATAATCGTAGGCGTTAAACGTTTGGGAATGAAAACTCGGTCATAAAAGCATAAATTCTTCTCATTTTTTATGTTTTACACATTGTTCAAAATATTTCATTTCTCTGTTTACCTTACGAATCTGGACATTATTAAGTTTGGCAAATAATATCAAAAAGTACACCATGAGATTAAATCGTTGCAGATAACCACTAATATCTTCTATTCTAACATTTAGGATTGTGTTAAGTCAGCACTTAAGATCCAGTACTCCGTCCGTTTGTTGGACGATGTGCTGAAACTTATGGATGGCTAAACAATTTTCCACTTTTTCCATTCCCACCTTTCCCTACGAAATACCTGAGTACATCAAACCCTTGCGATGAATATTAAATGATTCTACTCGTTTACATCCTTCGTTGTTTTTTGAACTTTTATACCAGGCATTTTTTTCGTATTTTCAGAAATACTTTTTAGTCGACCACTGTTTGCATAAGGACAAGCATATCATGTCAAGTCATGTCCTGAAGGGTAGTTTTGAAATTTTTCAAAGCTTTTATCAAAAATATCTTTTCCTGAACTAAATCTTGGAATTTGAGTTCACGAATGTAGGATTCATGTTATTTTTAGAACAGATTGATTTTAAATTCATCATTATCCTTCAGAACTAAATTTTAAATGCTTTCCTATCTTTTATTTTCAACAGCTGGAATTTTCCTTTGTATCATTGCAGTGTACAATGTTCCAGGAGAGTGAGTTCTTTCTGTATACGTTAATATATTTCTATTCAGGGTCTAACCATTCTTTAAGCCCCTCAACTTCATAAATATTTACTCATTTACGTATGAAATGCACATTGGTTCATTGCGCTCCCGCATCTGCACTACCTGTACCGATTCGAGCGGGTAAAGGTAGCCGGTCGCTGAATGGCCCCGGAGCCAATCACTTCGCTCATTCATCCGCTGCTCAGGTACATATTTTATTAGAATCAAAGGCGGTGTGTTAGCTTAGCTTGTCCTGGGCTCGGTACAGGTGAGAATGAGTGGGAGGCAGTTGAACTTGCAAGTTGGTCTGCCGGCGACCGCAGCGTTCACCTGAGCAAATCATTTTGGGATCCATGACAAACTTGGCAGCGTAATTATTAAAATCCAATGTGGATCGGAAGGACTGTTAGAGTACAGATTCCAAAGAAGTGTAGTATTCAGTGTTTTGATGCTCCATCTGGTTAGCTTATGAAACACCGTCTAAAGTGAACTATGACGTAAACACAAACAGTACCCTCTACCCTGGTGGGATTATAGCCCTCAATGTTTCGATTGTGAGGTCGGTGTCATTAGTCTACCTCTCATTGTACTGCGCTTAAGCAGTGGATAGAATAACGGCTATTCATTCTAAAGGAACTGGTTAGAAGAATAGTAGATTCTAATGTAGATTCATTACCTGATACATCTACTTTGAATCACAGGTGAAGAGAAAAGATATATTTTTTGAAATTGTAATTTTCATTATATACCTGTTCACATATATCACATTCCAATTTCATGATCTGATAATGGACATGAAATGTTCTTCAGAAGCACAAATACTTTAGGACTTTAGATGATCTGGACTTTAAAAAGAGCTCTATACGCCTGATTTTAAATCCTAGGCCGTAGAATTGGAGGCCTGCAGTGACCTGATCACCCTCACCGTCGAAAAAGAGCACTTTCGTTTTTACCCTCATGGCAATTTCGGGGAATGGACCAAAAATCGTAAGATAGGAAGGAGCAGTTGCAGCGAGCTTGTGCCACTGGCCGCCGTGAGAAAACCCTGCATGCATAGTCATCGATCGCACCGTCCGTGCTGCTGATTGTCCGGTGGAGGAAATTCTTGAGTGCTCGCAGGCACACGCTTTGTTTGCCATCGATTCCCATGCATCGTCACCGCAATCAGTCCGCTTTTGAGCGGCGACAATAGGCGACGAAATGGCTTTACCCGCAGCATGGCATGGGGATATTCCCGTGAAGGAAAGACAGCACCTAGAGTGCCAGCATTCACGCCAGGACTCTGCATCCGTTCCCTCTTAAACTGTTCACATTTCCACTTATTCTCTGGCTGCCCCGAGATGCAAAAGATTCCAGTAGAGTCGGCTTTTTGCTGAGCATCTCACATTGCAAGCAGCGTTTCATCTTCATGATGGTTATTTATCCATACAAACTGGAAGTCCTATTATAAAGACATAAGTCAATTATTCAGCTCCAAAATGTGACAGGCATTATTTTCCGAGTTAAATGAGTAAGTGATGCCATAAAAAAGTGGTGAGAGATAGTGGTGCTTAGGTGGTTGTAAAGAAAAGGCAATAGCATATAGCCACGCAAACACAATCTGGTAAAGGTATTTTTCCTCGAATTCAATTTTAATTTCCTCAGTTAAAATTTAATTATCGGATAAATACAATCATCATGCCACAGACTGGGCTTGAGCTGGAATGTGTTTACTGCACAAAATCTTTAACTTGTTTAAAACCAATGCGTAAGTATCTTCAATTGTTAAACTGATCTCTGTGTTGAGGTAATAAGAGGTTTTGGAACCTCTGAAGATAACAATTTGGTAAATTATACAGCTAGAGAAAACTCGTAACGGTAAAAAGGATAATAGCGTCTGAAGTTCAATTTATATTTAATTCCTCCAGTAAATAAGATTCATTTTAATTCTCAATATTCGAAATTAACTGTCCTAATTTTCATTTTTTAATTGCCCATTGACTTTTTTGAAATTAGAATATCCCATTGCTCTCATACTCCAGCTTCTCTGGTTTGTCGTTTGAATCTTATTGATATAACCTAAATAAATTTTTACTTTATTTACTCAGGCTGTTAAAAGAAACACATCAAAATATGTATGCACTAGGAAATTTATCCATTAGTCCAATATATCCTTGCATATTTGCACAATATAATACTTGTTTTAAATTATTTTACTTTAGTTTATTAAATTTTAAAACCTACCAGCATGCCTCATTTTTACATAGCCTAGACAGATATCTTACAATTACGAATCCTTGTACAACAATTAAGTGTATGTACTTCATTTGAGTACCTGCTTAAAAAAAGTTTTACTACGATGGTATATTGAGTCTTTTCATTCGATTTCAATTATTCGTCATCCAAAGGAGTGCCTGCGGACGTTGAGTTCTCATTTTGTTCGCAGATCGTTGCCTATGACCCCTCCAGCAATGTGTGTCCGAACATAAATACCACAGCATTCCAGAACAGTAATCTCTACCGAAAAATTACGCACAATAAGTCTAAACTAATTATTCTCTTACACTCCCTCCAGAATGATTTCCCAACAGGTGTTATCCTCCAGAATGGGAAATCTTTCTGGAGGGTAACTCCAGAATTATTTTAACATGGATAGCGCGTGAGAGCCTTCAGATAATTAGTTTCAATTTGCGTGAGTTGTGTTTTATATACTAATATATTATTTTGAATTCATTAGTGCATTCGATCGTTTCTTATATCTACTCATGTTTACGAAAATTAGCCACCAATTCATTGCTAGTTTCTGACGTTCGGCCATTAGTGGATCGGTTTCACCCATGGATGAACAGTTTAATTCCTTCTTGTATACCCATGAATACCTATATCAATAAGGTTGTTTGCATGGAAAATACTTAAATGAATATTTTTTTTTTGTATTTCAATGCAGAGTAGATGAATATTAGTTATTTTTCGGAATATGTGTAAGAACAAACGGAAATTTGCTTTTCATAACATAGGGAACGAAAAATAGATACACGAATATTTATAAATCAGATCATGGAACAACACTAATGTAGGTATCGCAGAAATGTTGACTTGGAATCAAATACATTTTTAAAAATTGTGTAATAAAAATAGTCAATGAGGGGGCATGGGTAATTTACTTCATTGGAGTGACAAGAAATGAACGCGAAATAAATTTGGAAAGGTCAGAGACAACGCGATACCTCTATATTGAAATGGTATGAAATTGCTTTTAAAAATTGTGCAAAATGCCAATGAACAATGGAAAACCCTTTAATAAAGGTGTATTCAGATTGTCAAGGTGGTAGAAACCCCCTGTCTGGCGAAATAAAGCTACCCCCGTGGTTCAAGCAATATATCCCGGAAAAGAATTCCTTGAATGACATTAGTAATAAGGGCACTATAGGTGGACCTTTTTGAAATTCTAACCTTCCACAGGCAAACCTTCGTAGCCAGGTTAATTACTCGTTGACTGGTGAACCAAAGTAGTGGCCTGAATCTCTCCATTGTCATGAAAGTTGGATTTATTGCAGATCTGTTTAAAGCTAAAATATTTATGCATCATTTGCAAAGGAGTACTTCAAAACCTCACTCCGTTATTTATCTCCCTCTATGTTATACTAGAATGAGATAAACTTCTAATTTGCTACACAATTTCATTGCCATTTTCTCTCGTATCTTATGGGCATGAGAATGTAGTCTAGAAATCAGTGATTAGACCGCATTAATTGGAAGTTTATTCGTTCATTACGTGCATTTGAGTAGCTTTTCACATTATCCGTGTTGGTGTTGCTCTGTCCTGGTGACATACAGGTCGCAGCTCCATTTTGGGGGCCCTATTCACCGTAAGACTTTGTTGGCAAGATATATTGTTTTTCATGCACTTCAGCATCTACAGCTGAAGGTGTCATCATCTTATTCAGCTTTGTTACACTTAGTTATAGTAATTGTGATTTCTGAAAAAATCCCTGAATACGAGAGGATATTGAAAAGAAATTTTCTTCAACATGAAATCATTAGAATGCTCATGTCACTAACATCCACATGATTAAGTATTACCCCCCTTTACTCTAGAATTTGTGACACGTCACTAAAAATACTACTAATTTAATAAGGGGGAATTCAGCTAACGAACAGCCGTTACTAAAATATTTAACCCTTCGTCAGTCGCGTCACCGTTTGGAACGCTACTTGTCGCGCGGCGTCTCACAGACACCATTTAGCAATGGCTAAAGAAAGTGCATGCAAGTAGAAATAACTCTTTTAACACCAAAAAACGATTCATTGAATGTTTAATTTCATGTATGGGTAGCAAATTTATGCATAATAATGATATAGATACTCGTATTAATTAAAGACTTAATGCTGCTTATTTTGACATTTATTACAGGTTTTATTGCATCAAAATTATGTCAACATGTTTTACTTGAACAGTAAATGCAAACATTTTCTGAATGCTCTAAGCAAATGAAATTTTTACAATTTTTACATTTGTATTTCGTCATTCTATTTTTTTTCGCCCACAGACGTAACACCTCTTTCGGGCTGTGGAATTTTCTTTGGTTCCACTTTCCTCAGTCTCCTTTCGAAAACTTTTATACGTACTCTTTCACAATTCATTCTCTTCAGTTTCATTATTGATTATTACACTGAGTTCTAAGTTCGTTTCTTCAACTCTAATGGTAAAAAAGTGATTTCAGACCTCTTTTTTATGTGTTCCGTCACTAATTGTTTTGCCAGAGTTTTGAGAAAATACCTTCTTTTACGAAGTTACTGGGAAATAAAATTCTCTAGATAAATTATCTGGGCATTTATTGCTCCTACATTGAGCATTGTGTAGAATACCACCATTGACCAGCGATTAGTGTTTCTCGAAACAGAGTATGTCGCGCATAACTTATCCACAACGTCCACTCCAGATTTCGTAGCATTGTAAAATGTAACAATTTCAGGTTTTTTGGCTGTACCTGTTGCTTCATCAATATTGGAATCGTGATGCATTCATGATAATAGTAGGACATTTTTTTCTGGCTTTGGGTATGTATGACACTAAAGTGCACCGTTTCTGAAAACCAAAACGGGATGTAAATTGTTGCCGACCTTGTGTGGATGTGAAGGATGGCGGTAGCTGCCTTTTATTTTTCCTAATTGTGCCCACATATGTAAGGTTGTCACTTTTTAGAATATCTGTAACTAGATCATAACTAGTAAACCAGTTATCTGCGGTGACGTTGCGTCCACAGCCTCGAATTGGAAGAATCAATCTTTTTACAACATCATAAGGACTGCTGCTAACCTGAAATGGGCCATCTGGCTGTTTTCCAGAATATATCTCTAATTTTGATGTGTAGAAACTCCTTGAGTCTGTCAATAAAAATATGTTTATTCCATAGTTTCCTTGTTTCGTTGGGATGTACTGGCTAAAACTGCACCTTCTTTCAAATTTTGCCAGCATTTCATCAATAGTTACGCAATCATTCAAGGAATAGCATTCTTGGCTGTTTTGGACGAAGAATTCAAAAGCTTCCCTAATTGGTGCAAGTTTATCCAAAGCTTTCCTTTCATTCCTTGTTTCTTTGTCATCAAAACGTACATACTGCAAGAGGAAATGAAAATGTTTCTGAGACATTACCATTCGAAAAATTTCTACCCCGGTGCTATCATTATTCCACAAGTCACTAGTATTGAGTTTGCTATTTTTTAGAACACCTGCCATATAAAGTATTCCTATGAAAGCTCTTATTTCAACAATATCCGTCGGAGTGCAATCCCTTTCTCTACAATAGTCGGCTTTCTTAGCGGCGATGAGCTTATTTGTATTTTCCACTATGAGAGCTAATATATTGTCACTAATAAAGTTATTCCAACACTCGGAAACAGTTTTTGAAGCTTTTGCTTTCCCTTTCACTCCTGGTTTTTCTGTCAATATATTGTGAGAGCGAATTTTGACACTTCTAACCGAACCCTCCAACTCCCACTTAGTGACTTGATCTTTCCCTAAAACAATGTTTTTACCTGCAACTTCTTCTTCTTCTTGGCCACTTTCTTCCCCACTGACTTCTTCCACATCACTGTTCTGAAGTTGGTCCTCAATAAAGTCTTCTTCACTACCATCACTGTCCACAGCTTCCGATACCTCTGAATAAGTTGATTCTAACAAAATTCCCTGAATATATTGACGATCCTTTTCTATCAAAGGATTAATTTTTCTTCTACTCTCCATCTACTCACCACATGGAAAAATAAAAAAAACAATTCAGGCCTTTGCTTATCATCTAGGGTAGAAAAAAATGTATAAAATGAAATATACCTTACCATGAAACGATAGAAGAGATTGATCCCAGCTCTGAAAATGTCGTGACGTAACTTCCTTAGAATTATGCCTACTGTAAGAGTCACCAATAATGAAGAGTTCACAACCGTATATATACAACATCCAGATGCGTAGGGGTGATAGGGGAAGGGAGGGAAAGGGGACGGGCGTTGGAGTGTGGTATCGTGAGCATGAGGAGAAAGAAGGGAGGGATCTGCTGGGAACATTATCAAAATATAGTTTCTGAGAACTTCTATGCACAATAGCCAATGAGGGTATTCAGCAAGTCCAGGCTACTTTTAGGGCTTGTGGTCTTTTGGAGGGAATTTTTGCTAGTTTGTAGGAATAACGCTGGTGAAAGGAGTTGAAGAATTTGCTCTTGGATTTGAGAATACTATTTCTTGGAATATTCTAATGGCTCACTGATTGCTCAGCTACTGGAAATATCGGTGTAGAGGGAAGGGAGGAGGTGAGATGAAGGAGGAGTTGGGTGATGGTATCGCTGATGAAACATTTCGTTTAGTGGGATGAGGATAAGAGGGGATGAGAAGGAAGCACTTTCTCGTTTGCAAGGGGCACGTTGTTTTTTGAGTGCTGGATGATATCAAACATTTCCAAGTCGTCGGTCCTCATATTTCCATAGGAGTGCAGGATTTGCGGCATAATGTCAGTCCAATGATTATACTACTTTTTCGACAGAAAAATAATACTGAAGTTTCACCATACGGATTTTGCTAAAGCCTAGCAAATAATTCTGACTTTACAGGCGACATTACGGATTTTGGAAACATTTTATTTTGATAGCGCGTTCAATCGAACTTGAACCAAAACATTTTCTCCTATCAGATTGAAAAGTATTTATTCAATGCCACTACAATATTGTTATGTGTATATTTATGGTTAATGTTATTCATCTATATCTATATAATACCCTGAAAGCCACCACAAAAGTGTATGGCAGGGGGAAACGATGTAGTATATGCCAATGATCACTCAAATTATGTGAGAACCATAATAAATTTTTTTTGCTATAATAGTTTCAGTCAACGTTTTTTATTATTTACAATCAAAAATGCGTATGAATTACACGCGTATCCTAAATGTAATACATTTATTAGTTGTTTGTTTAAATTATTAAACGTATTTGAAAGGTTGGAATGAATATCACAAAGGTATTAACATATAACGTATTGTAACTCAAGTTGTCGCGTGGCGTCTACTAGACTCCGAAAACAACAAAATCTCAATATTTAATCCAGAAATGCGACAAAACGTATAAACATATTGGTGACTATTTGAGAAGCATAAAATAATAAGATACCAGGAAGGTGAGTCTCCTAACTATTAAAACACGATGTGGGCATAGAAAAGAATATTGCTTGGCGTCTGATAGACGCCGCGCGACCAACGAAGGGTTAAAACCGGCATGGTTGCTCCTCAAAAAAAAGAGGATGCACTGCTGCAAAATCTCTCCACCTACTGCTGACCATCTGGTTTTTCTCTCTGCGAGACAGCAGCATGTGGAAAACCACCGGGAGCGTGAATTTGACAGGATTGCACTAAATTATTCGGAAGGGCAGTGGAAAGGACTTAATTCTTCCCCGGCACTGAATTTATCGCCGTTTGCTTGCCGTATCGATCTCCGCCCAAGCAGCAAGGTTTTGAGGTTCCATTCGCATTCAGTTACGAGTCTCACCTCAGTGGTCACACAGCTCTTTAACTCTCTGCCTTTCTCCACCAGCTTGTCTCTCTCGCAACGAGGCATCGCATGGTGTGCAAGCTTAGAGGCACTGTATGTGCACGCTATTGCCGTTCACTCCTATTTTATGAAGCCACTTTGCACTCCAGTGTCCGGATTCCTTTGCCCCTCCGCCGACCTTCTACGGGCGACCGTCAGTCCACCACGCACGGTGTTGACCGCCGTCGACTGGCCAAACCGTCGTATTTGAAAAGGATGGCAGCGTCTCATTACACACCTGCTGACAGGGAAACCCTTCCTCTCCATTCCAATCCCCATTAAATTTCAACTCATCTTTTTCTCACTCACCTTAGCAGGCTAACGCTGGAACTTGTGGTTTTGCATCCAACTCCCTTCCATACTCGAGTTTACATTCTTCCTAGATTTAAGTATACTCATAAATGATGTAATGCAAGTGCGGCTGCAAGCAGTGCGGCACAATGCTTTCGGACACGTGGTTTAAATTATGTGGTAATTGCCCTTGAGCCATCACATTATGATTTTAAAGACGCCATTCCTGGTTAAATAGCCGAAGTAGCATTTAGCAAGCTTCAGTTACTCCAACTGCTGAAGTAATGCCGATTTCCTGGAAATAATAAATTCCCTCGAGTCGTTAGCAATTAGTGGATATTGGAGGTGAGAGTTAAGACTGTGGATGATCGAAGAATAACAAGAGTATCAACGGATCTACATCAACATATCATCCTACAAGGCACCATAAAGGTGTGTGGCAGGGGGTGAATTCTCACCAAGCATGCACCAAACACAACGGATATAGGTAGCTGCATTTTAGTATAATTACTTAAAGCTAAACCAACTAGCTGCAAGTTTAAGCAATGTTGCTTTGCTATTTATATTTTTTTTAAAGTAAATTTTAGCCTGAAATATAGCTACTAATCCTTTGTAAGCATAATGTATATTGCAACGTTCCGTGTGCATAAACCCTCCACCACACAAATTTATGGTGGCTTGCAGTGTTTTATGCACATCTATGCATATACATATACGCGATACCCTGCAAGCAACCGCGAGGGTGTGTTACAGAGAGTGAATATCACCAAACTTCAATATGGCTTCAATGCATGCAGATGTAGATGAAGAATTCAGAGCTTTAAATCTCGCACGATACACGGACCAGTTCTTCCAATATGGTACAAAAGCAGAGGAGAAGGGGATTCAACTGCGTCCTCCGGGGTTAAAACTGATTCTTCGAAATTAGCCTATACCTTTACCCCTATAAAAAGTCACTCTCTTGCTTCAAAGCGTGAAGCTCTGATATCCAATTTCTTCCCTATACTTCTTTTTCGACTTTTACGAGGTGTTACGGTGTGGAGGGGGTTATGAAATGGAAAATCAGAGTTGCGTTTTATATGGATGGCCCCTGAATGTAAATCATTCTGATACATTATTATTATGAGTTTCAGCAGTGGAAAACAGCAAACAAAAATAAAATCTTAGTATTAGATGGGATGTTACCGCTGTTTTGTGAGCCATATGGCTTTGGCATAGTATAGCACTATAATATAGCAGCTCTTGCTTTGTGGAAATACGCCACTGTACTATTTTTGTCGTCTCCCTTGCATTGAATCAAGCAGATTTAAGTGGCCATGTATGCTCTCAGTTTTATTGATGTTCTATTATTGTGAGGCTATTTAAAATGACATACTCAGGCATGAAATTCGAACTAATTAATAAAAATTGGCACCGAAAAATTTTCACTGCCTTTCATGGGAACTATTATCGGTGAGGGAATGTAAATGGCAGTGCAGATATTGTTCTGGTTATTCAAGTTCAATTGTACACAACTCTACTAGTTACGATTTCAATGCTCATTACATTGTATTTTCTCACTGGGAGCGTGATATATCTGATCACTGCCTTATTATCCGTCTAAAATAATGCGCAGAATAGTGTTAAGTGTACAATATTACCTGCTGGTATTTGACTCTATTATCCATATGATTAGTTTTCTCACATTTGGTAGGGGCTAGTTTTCATGCAAACTTCGTAATATACCATTTTAAGGCACATATGTACTTTATATTCTTTCTTGTAGGCCAATTCTTCATTCTCATATTTAACCTATGGAAATATATATTCCCATCTACTATTTTCTTAGCTTTCTCCTAAAATATTGGAATTAATTTTTAGTGTGCAACTGTAGGATCCGAGTGGATTTTCTGTCCATGTCTAAGGAACAATTTGTGTCATTATTATTTCCCCTTCAACACTCACCGTAGCATTTAGGTTTTGACACCTTGTTGGTTTTATGTGTAGGTAATTGACTTAAAGATGTATTTCGGGCGTCCTGTTTAAACTGTGATCATGATTTCATGATCTTGTCATTTACTTTGAAACTCTTGATTGATTGCATTTTTTCTAGCAGAAGTCACTGTTTCGTATGAGTTGCTAGTAATCAGTTTAAACCATATACAATGAACCGGTTACTTGTGTCAACGTGGGCTTCAAAACAAATTTCATTCGTTTATTTGTTATTATTTTACTACGGGTTCATAAAGGTTTAATTTGAGAACGGGTCATTTTTTTCGGTCATTTTTATGTGTACCGAAGGTAATTCTATATCCTTTCATGTGACAGTAGTTACAGTTCTTTCTTTGATCATTCATGCGAATATACTGCTTAGATTTCTTCAGGCTTCTTTGTCTCAGATGTTCTTAGTCATCCCCATTAGTATAATTGTTTCGTTGGTCGAAAATTAATCTAGCAAAAGACTATCTTTTGAGAGTTATGTGACTTGTTTACCGCTAATTGTTTTGAACGCATGTGAAAGTGAAGAGAGACTTGACGTGAAACTCGGTAATCTTTTACATCGGCCTCATATGCTAGAATAATTATTCTGTATTAAAATAAGTAAATGAATATAATTTTAGAAATGCTCCTTGTGTGAGAACTAGAAGAGGAAAATTACGAAAGTTAAAAAAGTCTCTTTGGCGTCCCTACGGTATACAGGTCATCCGTGAGGTAATATTATTGTAGCGACTTTTTATTCTATTAAAAAGTGCAAAAAAAGAGAAACTAATATGTATAATATTTTCACTCTCAAACATTCTCTCACTAACCTATTGATATTCGTTTAGTGCTACTAAATTTTAAAGTAATAGTACTCAGCTGGATTTATTATTCATAACAGAGAACGGAATCCTTTTTAATTCATTATCACAGGATATAATTTCCTAAATGGATTCAGGTTGATTTCCACCTTTTGTGCTAACGGTTATATTTTTTATGCCAATCAAAAGTTTGGCATATAGTAAATCGAGTAAAATTCCAATTTTCCGAGCTAATAACTGGTAAAGGATGCACGAATAATCGGGAAACAATGAAAGAACCAAACCCAGTTTGGTTCTTTCCGTATTCCTTTCTCTGCCATGCGCCCCCGAAATAAATAAGCTCCCTAAATATAACACTATCTGCCCATGAAAAGATCTTCGCTGTACATGATATCGCATGTTGTGGCAAAAATAAATTCAGAGGAGCTGTCCCGGTCGCAACTAAATGTTCGCGAGCTTCACAAAAAAGTTAGCAACCTCGGGTGACGGCACCAAGCCGGGCGTAAGATATCAGACCAGTCGGTGGGGCCGTAGTAAAAATCGCCATTTTAGGAAAATAACAAAATTTTACGTACCTTTGAGGCTACTGCCAATATACTAAATAGATTATCGAAGCAAGGATAATCTGTAGGACAAAGGGTAATCGGGAATTTACTGTTTAAACATTTTACATTAGTAATTTCCTTTTTAGCAAAGTCTTAAGTGTGTTTCACCCTACATTTTCTTCCATTAAAATCTTCTCTCAACTCATTTAATGTCGTATCTTGATGTGAACAATATGGTACCTCATTCTTATTTGTAAGGATGCTCATGGAATTTGCTTTAACTCAGTCTTCGGAGACCCAATTAGCTGCTTACGCGGTCGATGGTTGGTTTGATATTCTGCGAGATTCATATTTCAGTTCGTTGAAGATTCGGTTTTCCGCTGTTTTTTTCCCACTTATCCCTCACAAAAACGATATTTTATATGTACGGCTAAGGACATTATTTCATACTTCTAGTCCTAAATTTTGGTAGTAAAAATTTGTTCTTGTAGAACAGGTATTTTTGTGTGAATCATTTTACTGATTATTTTCATCTTTATGCTATTATTTGAATGTCCCGAGTGATACACAAATTTTATTCCGTTCCCTATCCTTGTTTGGTATTTGTCACCATACTTTCACTTCTAGTACGCTGTAATATTTGTTATGACTTTATTAACTATCTGGTGGCAATCTTGTTGCTGTAATAAAGAATTATATAGGAAATCGATATAAGAGAGAAAAGAAACTTAAATGCTGCATAAAATATAAGTGTTGTTGCAAATAAAATGCATAAAAATTACAACCGATGAAGGTATACTTTGAAAATGCTAGGAGAGAATAACTCATATATACTACCTTTTTGGAACAGTTATTCAGGAAGCAGGTGCACCACCGCAAAAGTTACCCGAGGGCAGATGTTAACAGTTACCAGAGTCTAGTGACAGTGAAATGCCACTACAAATTCAAAAAACTGAGGGAAAAATAAAAATGAGGGGCACTTAAAAATTGAACAGGCTAACTTCATCAGACCTTTCAAGCGGCATTGGAATACCAGCTAAAGGATTATTTGAATGTTAAACCAGTGACTATGGGAAAACGACAAAAATCGGACTACAAGAAGCCGCAAAAGATTTTCTGTGAGGAAAGAATGTTGCAAAGAAGGATCAAGGAAGATATATTAGACTTCATTTAAGAGAGCAGAAAATAAAAGAATTCCATAACTGAAGGTCAAGTCTTCTATTAATGAATAAGAAAGGAAATAAGACGCATAGCGAGAATGGCTAGGGAAATGTGGATGATGGAAAAATGCAAAAACCAACAAAAGAATATCGCCTGTTTCCATAAGGAATTTCCCCGTATTAAGCTGAGGAACCGCTATAGTGACCTGTAGTGCAGTCCGGAAGGTGCGATGCCAAAATCTAAATCACTACTGCCGTAGATTCACCCAATAAATAATAGTATGAGAAGGATTAGGGAGATTCAGTGTTGTGATCAGAATTTGATTCAGTAGTAAAGGATCTGCGAATAAATAAGGCTTCAGGAATGGAAAATGTTGCCGCCGAGCTAATCAAAAACGAAGGAGAAAAGAGATCAACCCAGATTAAAAATCCATATGTGGCAATGTGGCATGTGCTCAACCAGAGAGATGCAGATTTCACTGACACATGATATTTCCTGGGGTTAAGACATACGTGAAATAATGGGCCAAGCTATTCGTAGACTGGAATTCATCAAAAGAGTATTGGGTTTATTGACCGATTCAAAATGTCCTTTTTCTCGTACAATTAGGGATATGAATAGTGGTAAATATGTCCAATACGAGTCAATTAATCAATAGAATAGGTAGTTGCATGTTGGTATAAGAACTTGTAGGTAATCCAATAAACAGCACGGTTTTGCATGCTTAGTTTGATATTTTTATCTTTTTAAATAGTGCAGTTTAGATTAATATATATGCATACTAATCCTTTTTTGCATGATTTGTAGTGCATGTTTGGTTAGAATTCACCGCCTGCCACACACCTTTATGGTGGCTTGCAAGGTATTATATAGATGTACCCAAGGACTTCGAGTAAAACATCATCATCCCCTTTCCAAAATAATGATAGAGCTGGGAACTATTAAAATGCTAGGGCCATGACCCAGACCAAAAATTTTCAAAGACAGATATTGGAATGAATTACCTACTGAATAATGGAACAAAAAGCGGAGAATTTTTGGATGAGAACAATTTGGATTCAAGCAAGCTGGAGTAAAATGGAAGAAACTGAGATCTTGAGATTGCTCGTAGAGAAGGGGATAGGGAACAAAGCGATGGTCATTGCATTTGTGTACTTGGGGAAGGGTTTTCATAGCGTGGATTGAAATGCGTTGCTTGAAATTTTGAAAGAAATCGTTTCTCCTACAGTTACCCCTGCTAAAGTTAGAGGAAATCAATTTAAGGTCTTTGGCTGATGATGATAATTATGATTGGGGTTAATATCCCGATTGCTCTCAATTGCTAGAGAAATGTGAGCCCTTGAGCGACGATGATATTCCCGATTCCATTTCTGTATTGTCTCCAAATGAAACTTTGCATGTTGTTTGAAGATTTTGGGTAGAAAAACTATTTAGAATCCGTTCGATTGAATCATATCCACTTGATGACTCCGGTGAAAGTGTCATTTGGTGAACGTGATGAAATAAGTTAGCTCCCTTATGAAGAAAGTGCTTATATTCTAAGATACTTACGTTTGTGAATGAGTCAAAAAAGAAATTAGTCATGTTCATTCTAAAGCAGTGATGAGTAATTTATTTTTCTATCACAGTTTTCAAGCATTTTTAAGCAGTCGACTTAGTGAAATTATTTCTCACTCGAAAAATAGTGTAGAATTTTCAAAATACGCATCTTTATATTCGGATCAAAACACTAATGTTCATGTGACTTAGGATGATATGCATAGTTTTACATGTATTTGACTTTTCTTGGAAAGATAATTCCTATTCCCGCAAAATATGTCATGGGAAAATTTGAGCTGATACTGAAATTGTACTGTGAAGTACACAATGAGACACAATCAGTTTAATCATTTTGTCATATTCACGCTTTTGACAGTTTCCAATTAGATTTCGTTCATATGTATTTAAACCTCTGTAGGTCTCTTCTCCGTAAAATAAACGAGCTTTTCATGCAATTACAGAGTTTTCTATTAATGGATGTATCTAGGATCAAATACCTTGGAAAAAATGAGTACTAGCGTAAATAAGAGACTGGTAAGTTTTGAGAATGGATCCTGCTAATTGCTTCATGTTTAGATGCTCTTTTCAATTCATTGCAGAGTAGAGAAAAGACCCTTTCAAAGAAAGAAGATGTAAAAAATTTGGCACGGGAGGGTCAGTCATTTTAGTGTCAAAGCCTTAGTGGAGGCATAATACCCAGGATTTTGTTTCTCCACCCAAGTTTTTCCTTGTTTTGTACCATTTTTTTCCTGTTCTAAAGTATTATTAGACTTCATTAAAATAGGAGTAGGTGCTACTGGTACTGTTTTTGAAAGGAAAAATGAGCCAATATGCCATAAAAGAGGACGAGAAAAATTAATATAGGATCAATAGGCAAAGGTGTAGAAAAAGAGAGAAACAGCATCACAGAAAAATTGAAGGATAAGAATGAGGTTCTAGTTTTCCCTAACCAATTTTGATCAGAGCCGTTGTCAAAGGAAATCCGAAATTCATTAAAAGAGAAATATAAAATTGAGATTCTAAAACCCGATAATATTAAAATGTACAAGAGAGGCGTAGGTAGAGTGCATTGATTGGAGAGCCTCAAAAATTATCAAATAAATATGCGTGGTAAAAAAATGGTGTATGCCAATTTTTTAATTGTTGCTTGCCTAATTAATATGTGGCTCTTCCGCAGATATTCTGGATATAAGGTTGACTAATTACAGTTTTTGTTCAAAGCTTTTGATACACTTTGTGAAATTTGGCGTTCAAGGTGAACGGTCCCCGGTTTGAATAAACTGATAATTCAATTTTAATAATAGTTAGCAGAATAGTTGCAGGTCAACCAAAAAGCTATGTGAATTCCAACAAGAAAACTGTTACTGCATGCAATACTTGTAAAGTTGTTTTCATGATACCTTATTGCAATATTCCAAACATTAAGTAAAGATATTATAACTTAAGGTTATCAAGGGTAATTTTTAAAATATGTTCTTATGTATGTGAGCAAAATGTTTTGGAGATAAGTAGGAGTTTAAATACGGTTTTGTGTCCCATTAGTACAAGCGAAAAGCTCATTCAACCGTTAAAATAAAAAAATACTTTATTTTCAATAGTGTAAAATTTAGATAATAATTAACATTCTCTTCGTCAAATACGCAGTATTTATATCTGACCTTTCAGAGAGATTACAGTCTGCACAATTGTGAGCTTAAATGGGTTAAGTAGGAAATCATTACAGATTTACCAGGGAAATATAGCCTGTAGGTGGGAAACGCTCATATTTAATGATGTTTCAATATTTTGCAGCCAGAGCAACCGTATTTAGCTGGATTAACATGCAATGGATCGTCAAACTGATAGCTATTAAATTGAAATGCTTTATGCTATGAAGGTATGCCTTCGCATTTTGGCACATATTTTGCATGTGCAAAAATTGGTAAATGTATATTTAGGGAGAGGGAATACATTTATCACCATTTTGCGCCAGTTCATTTTAATTCCTTTAACAAGAGCTCATTTAGTATAACTATAAGGTTTGGAATCTTTCTTAATTTAGTGGATCACTCCTGAAAATAATTCTCAGAAGGTGCTGTTTTTCGGGGGTAAACCGGTTGAAAGCTGAGTGTTCGATGCAGGTCACTTAAAGCACAGTTCTCCGTCGGTCCTTGAAGTCTTTTGTAATGAGCAGGCGGTTGCAGGATTTTGGATCTCACTCGACACTTATTATGTTCCCTAATTCTCACCTCTTCTGAAATGTTCACCTAGTCTGACTGGCGGAATCAATTTTTTGTCGCCTCTCTTGACAATGGCAACGAACGGATTTATCAGCCCTAGAGAATTTTTATGTAACATTTGATGCACTAAGCACACAATGGTTTCATCAGTAAATTAACTTTTCCCTTCGTGTATTTCATACGTTGTTCTTCAAGCATAACTTTTACTAGCTTCCCAATGAAGGGTTATTCATAGGTTTGCCCATAAATTAAATCATGGATCTTAGGCAGAGTAAAATAATTCACTCATTTAGTATCCTCCATGTGCATTGTCAGTAATTATTTTGGCAGATATTATTACTTGCTTTTGTGGCGCAGGTAGCACGTGCATTGTTGTGACATCCAGATGACTCGATTCGTCTCGTATCACGGCTGGCTGGCTATGTCTGGTTCTCACACTGGGTGTCAGCATAGTCCAAAATTACTTAACCTGATTGAGAGAATGATAGAAGCATTTGTCCACTGTTTTGTTGTGTAAGATACACTAAGTATTTCGGTACTCTATGACATTTTCAAGGGTATGCATCTGGTAGTCGTGATTGGATATACATACCCTCCGAAGGGAGGAAGATGGAAGGGAAATTTTAATGACGCAGGTGAGGGAGGTGGTGAGGAAGGTTGAATTTTTTGGACGTAGATTGAAATTTTAAATCGCGCCAGAAACTGTGAATTTAACAGACACTAATAGTCGTAGCTTGTTGGTTACTAGAAATGCATTCGCTAATAACGATATGAGGAGAATAAAGTGCTCCAAAATGTTTTTCCGATGTATTTGTCCTTTGCGAGATCTTGTTTCATCTTGGCGGGATCAGAAAACTCTCAATTTATAATGCATCGCTCTGTATGCTACTTTTTCAAAGCGTGGGTGTAGAGGCTTCTAGATTATTTTCGTTAGTTAGGGTTGGAATGATGGCTGGTAGAGATATAGGTTTGGGAAAAGAAGAAGTGAGGAAAGAATTGGTGATTTCATCGCTTGCACTTCACGAACCTTTTTTCATGATCCCAAAAAAATAACGTTTTACTATGTTCGGTGTGCTTTCAGCGCCGAGCTGAACAACGAAGAGAATTTCCATTGGAAGCCTATGATATTGCCAGAATAGAGAATCAATCACTCAGGGTGGAAGGATAGTGCTTGAGGAACTAGCTCTCCAGATCATCAACAGGTGAGATCTCTTTGAGAAGGCAAATTGAATTTATGGAGAGTGTTATTACTTCATTGGTGCAAATACCAAAACTAGACAAGGGTGTTCATAGAAACCATGATAAACATGTAAAATTAGCACTTCATGGACTGCTTTGTAGGGACATAAAATGATTTGGTTGCTAATTAAATCCCGTTCATCAACATAAGTAGTTTGTCCGAAATAAATGGTGATTGGAGTGAGAAGATTAGCACAAGAGAAACTGAGATATACGCGAGCTCTACCCTGGTAATGGTGTCTATATGTATGATAGTCTAATGTGTTAAATAATATTCCCTAAGCTTTAAATCCAACGCTATCTAGCGTAGCAAAATACACTAGTGTATTGGATGTATTTGTGTCTCAGATACCGTCATTGTCACACACATGTTTTAGGCATCACGGTCAAGGTTGAATATTGCTTGGAGTTCAAGGTGAGAAAATAACGAGTTCAAGGCGAGAATATAACAGCGTATAACGAAGTGAATCAGGTGTACCCTCAAGGATTCTGTAGGTATATGTTGCAGAAAAAAGCAAAATTTTAAATTCCTCGGCAAATTTTAATCTTACTGATTGTGATTTCGAGAAGGCGACTTGATAGTTACGTACGGAGCTGAAGCCATAGTCGAACAGAGTAAAAATAGTGAGGGCTTTCAACTTCGAAATTTTCTCCTACGAAATCATGATAAAGTAGATTTAAAATTATTATACACCTACACCTCTGCGTAATGTATAGCAAACTACCTCTAGTGTGCTCGGCAGAGGATAAATAATCATCTAAGATGCACTACGGACATTCAAAAAGTATGAAAAATACTGCTTCATGGGAAAAACGTGTAAGTTAGTTACTCAAAAGGCATGAGAAACTAATTAAGCCACCTAGAATATTGTCATTAAATGACCAGGCATTTGTTGAATCACATTTATTTATGATCTCATTAGGCATGACAAGGCGCAATTAACATGATTTAGTCGTGCTAAGAATATATTTTCAATACATTTCAGACTACTTTACCCATATTTTACCTACCCATCCGGTCTTGTGTTTCTGGTTAACTGAATTCTCTCTTACGATCTTTTATTTCAACTCAATCTCATGATTCTGTTTTTTTGCAATAGGATGCAGAGGGTATTCAGTAATGATCTTGGTTGTTAAATATCATCTTATTGAGAATAGGTCAACATAAAGAAGACAGTATCGGATGGGTGTTAATATAATGCCCACTATCTCGATGCAACTTCAACTCAGTAAATTATTGAATTTTGGGCATAACGTACTAGCAATAAATCTCCTACTGCCTGCAATATCATTTTAATCAAATATCCAGCTTTAAATGCAGGCCGGTCTATGCACGTACGGTTACTTTATGGGTGAGAGGCATTCCTTAGATTGAATGTAACGTAGTCTGCGGCTATATACCGCAAGCTCTAACGTAATAGGCTCAACATTTTCGAGCGTCCAAGCAAAATTTATCATTTTATCCTACATATTACCTTGAATTTCCGTGAAATATATGTATTGCCGAAATGAACAAACATTTTGATATTGCAATAGATTTAGGAACGATGTAGTTAGTGAAATGGCCTGCATACTGGCCTTCCCGCTAACGTATCCCGTATCGCTTACTTACCCCGCATTATTCCACTACGGTATTACATTCTACACACTGATCATATGGGGATCCCTACGAATTCGCTACACAGGTGTGTTGGATCGGATTTTAAGCCTTTAATCCTTGTTGCTTCTGGTTGTTTAATAAGTCAGCATCTACACCGGTTCCGCCCCATCGACGCCACTCAGTTCCATAGGCGTCCGAAGGCCAGGTACCTTTCTCCCCGGCCTCCAAGAGCACATCTCTCTCGACTGCAGGGGTAGGTAGGGTAGTGAGCGGACACATCCTTCCGTCGCGCCCACAGAAAGGAATTCCTTTGTGATGTTCACGTGAGCGAAACACACGGCCGTGTTCCAGCTTCGTATTCTCACAAATCAGGTCCGGCCCCCTCCCACTTCAGCATCCGTCTCTCCGCCCACTTCGCCGGGACGACTTCTACTGATGAGTGGGTGGGGGGGGAGAGGACAGATCTGGGGGACTGAGGTGGGGAAAGGGGAAAGTCTCACTTAAGTCACGGTGGCGTAAGTTTCCACTCGCGCCTTCGGCCAAAATGGGTGACTTAATCCCATCTATTGTGCAACCACCTTCACTTTCATTAAAATGAATAGCTGTCTACCTGTAAGGGCAGATATTGATGGAATATCCCTCATTTTCTGTTTATTTGCCCAGCGGCTTCATCTCTACATTTTACCCCAATCAGGTCAGTATTCCCCATTTCCTTTTATGTTGCAATATGATTATTATTTTTCCCATTTTCCTAGCTTTTCCATCATTCTACTTCTAGTAAAATTCATCAATATCTTATCGTTTATAATTGCTTGTTCCTTCTATCTACGAAGCCTATTCCTAATTTACGGAAATAACATAATTCTCCCTAAGTATGCTCTATAAGATAAATATTGACTACTTACTGGAACTCTCATTCCCACTCACCAGGCTCTCGCTACTATGTGATATCTACACAAGTCTATAATTGTTATCGATGATAGCTGTTTTGGAAACGCGGGAAGGGTTCAGGGAAATCCGGCATTCACATTAGATGACTCGTAATGGAAGATGTCATGTTATGCCCGCTTCATAACTCATCCAGCGTACAGGGAACTGAATTTGAAGTGCTCTTCTCGCGGCGCTCAAGTTGATAATGGTATTCCATTGAATAATTTCTATCGTTTCGGGATACGAATCCGTATTCTGTTCGTGGGATGCTCTCTTCAAAATACTAGTCACTGAAAATATTAACGCTGGATAGACTTATCGGCCAGCCATTTGTTGCCATGGTAGAAGTGGACAGGAAATTAGAAATCATAGATTGAAGATAATGTCGCTTCATTTCCTGGAGCAGTTCTGAGTGGAAGCAGTTAAAATAGCCATGGGCGCGGAGCAAAGTTTACCTTGGCTTTTTTAGGTCCCCATTTGGGAAGCGAATCAACGGTCACGGGGATTTCATTTATTTTTAACGTCGATCAAAGGAAAACTTGCTCCGATTCACCTTTGCCCCAGTTTCCTCCCGTGCACACTTTGGGCACACGTTAAATAAAATCACTTGCTCCGCCAGGCCGGAAATTCCTTTGAAGTGGCGGAAAGAATGGCACTTGACTTAGCAAAAGTTGAACGTGAGTTCCAACTGGTGCAAACATTTTCATTTTACTTGCCCCTAGCAAGGGTCCCATAAAAACTCAGAGGAGTAATAAGAGAAGTTGACGTAATATCCAGTAATAATCTAATATGTTTATTCATATTTCAGTTACAACTATCATTTGTTCTAATAAATGTGGTGTGCGCTACATATATAACTGGCTCACAGTCGAAGGGCGCAGCTTCAGACACTGGCAAGTAGTGTTTAAAGCGTATTGCGTTATAATTTCAATTTGAAATGCAAATGTGTGGTTAATAGGTATGCAGATCAATAGGTTAGATATAAGTATGTACAAGCCATTAGAATATCTTAGCGTCTTTCACAATGAGCTCGCAATTTCTTACCCCCCAACCATCCCCTAACATTCCTAACTACATCTGCTACTCAGCACTCCCTCAATGGAATTCTGCCTGCCGCTCGAACCCTATTCGGTAGAACTGGAAAATATTTCACTATTGACATAACGCAAGAAGATGGACGTGGTTTTCAATCATAAGGATAGAAGATAAAGAAGCAGTGAGAGGATGTTAACCAACCCGGAGGAAATATTACGTTCTCGCGTTGAGTGTAGCTGAACGGCAACTTTCGGAAATCTTAAATTTTGACCGAAACGTTATCTGACTAGATATTGAGGGAGACGGGATCCATCTCCCATATTGCTATTGGTCTCCTTTCATCAACATCTAATACCCTGCAAGCCACCACGAGGGAGTGTGGCAGAGGGTGAAGATAACCAACATGCGCCATTGACATGCAACTCGAATATTTAATGGAGACATGCTAGATAATAGGGTCACGTGGAGCAAGATGGTTAGTATCTACATAATAACTAGGCATTATTGGTTAATATCACATGCATTATCCACTACAGACTACAGTAACAATATTTCACCTACCTGTCCCTTTGCTACGTTGCCTATTTTGCTCTCTTATGGTACGCGGGAAAAATGACATTTTAAATCTATGGGTAAGAAAATCTATCTCTCTAATATTTTTAATCTGATCAAACCTAGCAAAATACCTAGGGGTTCTTAATATTTGTGTAACATCATCTGTGAACAAATCGGTTTCGAAAATACTTAAAAGGTTTAACCTAAATTTTAACCATCGTTCTGATAGTAATTCTCATCCTAGTTCTTCTATTAAACTCGTAGCACTTGCACAATTACCATAACCGTGTTTAATAAATCTAGCGATTCTCCTTTGCACAAATTCTAATTCCTTTAACATGCCTTCCTGGGACGGATTCCGTACACCAGAGGCATATTCTAAATGAGGGCTGAGAAGTGTAAAAGAGCTTCTTTCTCGTACTCACTCATCGAATTTGCCTAGAACCATTTTTACGAATCATCATCTACTGTTTGCTATACTTTTTATATCCCTGATGTGTTTCCCCCATGACATGTCATCAGTGATGGTAACGCCTAAGTATTTAATAAATTCTACATTAGATATTTTCTTTTCTTTGATGCAATTCTGGGGAAGGCCATTGTCTTTCCAAAAGTTCATTTTCGCGCATTTCTTCAAATTTAATTCTAGCTACCATATAGCACACCAATCATTAATCGCATCTAATTCCTTAGCTAAAGACTGACTGTCGTCTTCATCTCAAATTTCCTTATGCACTACTGCATCATTGGCAAAAAGACGGAGGTTGCTATTTTTAATTTTTATTCAAGTCATTTACGTAGAGAAGAATTAAAATTGAGCCTATTATTTTCCCTGGGGAAAACCCGATGTAACTTTCACTTCCCCTGAGCTAACACTTTCTAATACCACCCTTTGAACGGGTTCATGTATGAATTCTCCTATAAATCCTACTATCACTACATACTATTGGCATGCATTACTGTGCATCCCGTATGATGCCTACTTTGCGAGTAACTTACAGTGGGGAACCTTATCAAATGTTTTTTTTGAGTCAAAAAACGCTGCGTCTACCTGTGCGTAACGTTCTCCGGCTAATTAAAATATCACAAACAAAACGACCAAGTGGAGTTTCGCAAGAACGTCCCTTTCTGAACGCATGATGGGTTGTTATCATTCCTTTGAGAAGTGTGACAGAAGTAAAAAGGGAAAAGTATTTTTGAGTCCTCCATGTGGTAATGATATGAAGCACCATTATGCGTTCAAAAACGTTATGTAATTAAATTAGCTTCGAATAAGTTTCCTCTTTGCGATACATGCCTGCGTTCATCCAGTCCATTTACCCTTGTCGTTTGAAAGATTTCATTAAATGATAGGAGTTGACGGTTTTGAGATAAGGTAATGATGGTAATGAGTCCATTAAACACATATTTTCAATGCACCCGGAAACATATATTACGGTATTATAAATTATATAAAACCCCCATTTATCAGACTTATTTATTGAATAAAAATATATTGGATATTTAAAATATTTTATAAATTCCTCCCCAACATCCAATACTCTTTGGAGGCGAGTCCTAATGAACCTAAAAAGATTTTCATGCAATCGCTGACCACGTCCTAAAGTATTCCACATATTACTCAAATCATCTAGGTCTTCTTCAGCCTCAAGATGATTGTCTGTTCTTATTTTGAACTTGGGAGTTATTTTTTCATTCCCCAGCTAATTTGAATGAGGTTGAAGTCTACGGATCGTGATGATCTCATCAACATGACAGTGTTGGACTAATAATTAAACAACATTACCTCGGTGCACAGGTGGAAAAAGTCCAACACTAGTCCTGTGATGGATTTAAGTAACCTTTATTCCAATATATTTGTATAATTTGCCATGGTCATTCTTTTTAGGGCCTTTACCAACGACTTTAAACCAGGAGCAGTAACTTTCCCCAGAAACTAATAGAAACACCCAGAACTTCGCTACCAAATCATTTTTCTTGGCTTAAACCTATAAAACAAATAGTAAATAAGAGTTTATCCGCATAATATACATCAAACTCAAAAGACAATGATTGAAGTTAACCCGGCGTTACTCGCGCGTGATTTCCGATCAAGGTTACTCACGTGGGGTGCTCCTGACACCCCAATGTAAATTTTCGCTTAAAAATGGGTTACACAACATTTTATTTGTAAAAGCCATTTATATTGTATAAATACATGTTTTTACTTGTAGTTTTTATGCTGAGGAGGAGGATTTGATCGTTTAGCTTCGTAATTTCTAACCGATGGCGGATCCAGGGTGGAAGGAGTGGGGAAATCCCCCACCTCAAATCCAAGAGAAATAGTTTTTTGCGGAGGCTAAGTTCTGAGGGGTAATGAGGCTCAGCAGAATCTAAGTTGCTTAGAGTAATGAGGAGCATCTCGGGTGGTATACCGTATCGCAGTGTTCATTGTAGCCGACGTTACAACACTAACCTAGCGTCATTCTCAGGGCATAGATGACTCACCTTTTCCCTGAGGACGATGCTCGATTAGTGCTGACACGACTGCTACAATGAACACTGCGAACCGGTGTAACACCCTAGAAGCTCCTTGTTCACACATACATTGGGGAACTTAGATTAAACATAATTTTCTGAGTGCTAATTGGGGGGGGGGGCTGCCCCCCAAAATTTATATCCGGATCCGATTCTTTCTCTTACGTACGATAAATTACTTTCTCAGAGTCTTGAATATGAACTGCTATCATGGCTGAGACACCGTAGTCAGTTGTTTCTGCGTACTCACAAATTTTGCCGTAACTTATCAAAATAGCATCATCCAGATCATTTTCATTTCCAATCTTCTCCTTATAAATTGCTTCGTCAATTCCCTCGCACTTTCTCGTAGGAATTTTGAAATGTACATATTGCTTCTTGGGTTGACGTTATTGTATATAACAAAAGAGTTAATGCCTTCCACGTTTATCAGGTGGAAAAATTTACCATTGGCCATCTAGTAGTGTTTCCTGAAATATTACGTGCTACACACATCTCATCCACTGTGTCAACACCGCCCTTAGTAACGTTACCTATGAAAAGATATCTCTGGTTTCTTCTTGTCGCCTGTCGACCTGTCTATGCTCATACTACTGGGCATTGTTGACAACAAAATTACATTTTTACCTTTTTTGTAGACGTAAGATAAGATAGTCATGTTCTTTCTAAATCCAAAGATACTAGTATTCTCCTCCCTCTGTTTTGTGCACACCGTCTTAGGTAGCAATTCCTTTTTTTTTTCAGAGTTCCCACCAGTGTCCATTTACTTAGTGTCAAATCCTCTTCCAGGGGAACACTTGCAAACCAATTGTCAGCTGTGACGTTTCTCCACGTCCCTACAATTGTTCCACTAAGTGCTTTACCACATCTTTAGGAGTGTTATCTACATTGTAGGGTCCTTCAGGTTGACTCCCTGCATATACCTCCAAATTGTAAATATAGAGTACATTAGCGTCAACCAATGAAAATATATCTATACTATATCTTGCAGGCTTATTTGGGAGATATTATCTAAATGAATATCTTCACCTAAAGCCGACTAATTGCTCGTCTACCATTGTGTACTCCGATATGGCATAGTAATCCTGAAACTTTCTCACCAGCATTTGAAAAAGTTGAGTAATCGGACCTAATTTTTCTCTCATTTTTCTTTCTGCCGTGCTGTTTATATCATCAAATCTGACCCATTGCAAAATAAAACGGAATCTTTTATAACTCATGGACATGTAAAATATGTCAACACCCAAGCCATCTCGATCCTATAAATCCTTTATATTTTTTCGCACAGATCTATTTGTTCCCGTGAAGAGCAGACGCCCTATGAAACATTCAATTTCTCCCTCATCAGTTGGCCTGGCATCTCTCGCACACGAATAATTCACACCTACTTTTTGAATTTGAATATTGGTGCATAACGATATTCCTAGCCTGAAATTATGCCATGCAAATTTGTAAACCATAAAAATCATCTTTCTGTAATATTTTTGGTAGTAGGAAAATCACAATCACACTTTAATTATTGGGTATGTACTTACTGGGTGATATACTACACTCGTAATGACTTTATGTATAGTAACATGGAGATAAGAAAAATAATATTTTCGGAGTTGTACGCAATCGAATCGAGCTGAAAATCTGAAAATTGCGATATAATATTATGACCAATAAAACATGAATATAATAACTATATCGTCAATATTATTCAATGGTAGGATAAAACTAAGAAAAACCTACCTCACATAAAGCACATGCCATGGAGTCTACGGCGCGGAGTCAATTGGGGTGTTCAGGACACCCCACGCAAGTAACGCCGTGAGGGGGAATGTACCGAATGATTTGAGAAGCGTCCTCTAGCAGATAAAGGTAAAATACGAGAACGGATGTTATATTGCAACATAAATTTCACAGTTACAAAGTTGCAACCAAAAACAAGGAGGTTTGGAGTGAGCATTGGTCTTAGGAGATTGAATGGCTTGAACATTTTCCCCATTCAAGGCTACTACACATTTTGTTTACAATGTTTAACTGTGAATGTTGGTGTTAAAAGAAAGATAACATATCACATTCCAGCTACTGAAGAGGAGAGGTCAATGACATAAAGACTAAAAAAATTATACAGTGAAAAACAGGGTGGGGTGTTCAGGGCACCCCGCGCGAGTAACGCCAGGTTAATGTAGACATTTTACGAGAAAAAGTAATTGTCAATAACAGATTGGTTCAGAATTGTAATGAATAATTGAATTAACATTTGGAGCGCGGAGTAGGTCGGAGGGAATATCAGGAGTGTATAGAGAGACATGAAGGAAGAGATTGAAAGTATAACAGTTGAGGGAAGATGGGAAATATTAATGAAAATCGAGACAGTTGACGCTAGGAGAATCAAGACACTAGTCCTAGAAATGATGGTGGTATTGCAGAAAGAAAGAAAATGAAAAAAATACTTGGAGGTAGGAAAAAGATATAAGGAAGTAAACAATAGACCTAGGATTGAAAGAAAGAGAGCGAAGTAGAAGTGGCGAAGCAATGTGAGAAGAGCTACAGTCTCGAGAGAGGAAGTGATACAGATGCCCTTTGATTGAAGATCAGAATTTTCTCCGTCATCAAGAAATGGAAAACGATACCATGAATAAATGGTAAATAAGAGGAGTTTCAGGTGGAATCATAACATATTGAGCTTAGGTATCTGGTTGCAAACTAATTAAATCTGATCTCGTAAAGTGTTGTACTGTAGCTAAAGGGATGCCGCATAAAACAACATTAATTGCTACGTCTCAACCTGATCGTGAAGGCAGGTTTAAATGTCTGCTTTGGGATTTGCAATATAACTTTATCAATTTTTACAATTTAATGTTTTCAATTTTGTAAAAAGAAGGGATTTCATCCAATCTAACGGCTTTTTTTTGCTGTTTAGATAGTGTTCCTAAATCAATTGAGACTGAGTCTAAATATAGGTGCAATTCATAGTTGGGTAAGTTACCAAAAAAAATTGACTGATTAAAGTTGAAGCTAATCTATGTAAAAAGTATCTAGTTATAGTTAAAAGTCACTTATGAAAAAGTAATTGATTTTATTTAAAGTCAAAAATTGTAACATTTATGTTAAAAGTTACTTTTTCAGTTACTTTGGCAAATTGGATGCCGTAGTAATAGAGGCCTTGTTGCTTTTTTGTTTTCACAAACAAAGCGAATACTGAAAACTGGCATTGTAGTTTCTTCCATCTGCATCCATTTGTTTAATAATATTTGTATTGGTATTTCCGTTACAATTTCATTTAGTGTTCAGAGTGTTGTTGGTCAGGTTTCCTAGTGGCTGCTGAAAGGAGTCGGCGATTTTTCTGAGGTAGAGCTCCAATTCTGGGATTTCTAAGTTGTCGTGAATGTAAGACCTTCTGACGAACCATGATGAGTCTGTTATTTGCCGCCAACGATTGTTCTGAGCGGTAGAAACGTCTTTATGGTTAGTTTTGATATCGATCCCCACATTACAATGTGAAGTATCCCTTCACAGTCGTAAAATTTCAGTGGGAACGGCTTAGTTACATAGAGTTACAGCAGATGCTGAGGGTGTGCCTGCGCACCTTTTCTCACGGTTTACTGGGGGCTGATGTATTGAGGCAGCAATGCCGCCGAGTTAGGGCATACATAGATTGTCGCATTATAATAGATACGTCAGTTTGAATGACCCCCCCCCCTCGTTATCCGTCATAGGTTCTTAGGTGACCCTTCTTTATCGGCTTCAACTATCTAGCCTTGACGACATGATGCCACCGATTAAGGCATACGAGGCCTACAGGATATTTTCTTCGTGTGGTTTCGTGTTCTCTCGTCCTAGTGTACGTTCTTACACTTAGACCGCCACCCCCCTCAACCCGCTTTTGTTTGGATGTATCTGTCTGACCCTATTCATTGCATTATAGCACAAGTACACTTGCATTCTTATTTACCGTTTGATTTTCCCATTTGTCTGTAGGGCAGCCTTTGCGCCCAAATTCAGACAGATCGACATTCGCCAAAAATGAAGGAAAAAAATTAACTGAAGCTAGATTTGTTCATGTTAATACATAATTTTAACTAATGAAGGTTAAATGTTAACGCATCTAAAAAGTAACGATTAAATTAAATAGTTAACCAGATTTATAACGATTAATTTTATTCGCTAATTTTTTTAATCGTTAATCCCAACGATTGAAAACATTACCAAATATTAAAAGTGCAATTACTGCGCTCGCAGGCACCATTCACTCTTATGCATAAAAAAAATTCAAAATTGAAGTGTTATGAAGCTAACGAAGTAACGACACACTCAAATACCAGTGGTATTTCTAGATACTTTTCTGAGGAAGCTGAAGTCTCTTTCAAGATAAATAATCTCGTAGGAAACTCGATGTCTTGTATTACAGATTCAAATCTCATATAGCCGATGTTCTCTTAGGCACAGCTGTCGGACTGGTCCAGAAAAATTATGGACCCGTTGGATCTTTAATAATGGTAATTTATCCAGCCTCACAGGATAGTTATATGAAAAGATAGTAATTATAACTATTCATGTTCCGTCACTCTTTTAAATTATGTCCATTAATGTGATCTTCCACCTTTCAGAGTGCGGGAAAGTCGTCCATTTCATCATGCAGGTGTGGATTTCGGTAGTGCTTTCTACATTATAGATTCCCTTAGAAAAAAGGATAAAATTTCTAAGGCTTCTTTGCGCTTATTTATTTACTTTGCAGCCATATTTTCACCTCGTAGTCGTTTCCAATTCATCTGCAGATGCATTCATATCTGTTATTGATAAATTCGTTTTGCAACAGAAACTATGCTCTCATATTTATTCTGACTGAGGAATTAATTTTATTGGGCTCAATAGACACCTACTTGGGGTCACGAAGAAATTTAAAATTTCTTTTTTAAAGGATGATATTACTAGTGTGCTCATATTCCATGGCATTTTAATCCACGAGCTGCTCACCAGTTTGGAGGTTTGTGGGAGGCAAACATAAAGGTGCGAAGAATATCTTAGGAAGGATGATTGGGGAACGGAGATTGACTTTTCAAGAGTTTTCCACTGTGTTCACAAGAACTGAAGCTAATCTGAATTCTTGACCGCTAACCACACTTTCAAACAACCCGAACGAATTACTCTAGGATGATGTTTCAATCGGTGCACCTCTTCTTATTCTCGCAGAGTTTTCAATGGCTGACTTTAAATGCAGGTTTTCTCGATGGCAACTGAGTAGCCAAATAGCTAAGCACTTCTGGCAGAGGTGGTCATAGGAGTATTTGCATACGCTACAGATGCGTTCAAAAATGGCTTAAAGAGTAGCATTGAGTAGAGATTAGTGATTGGTGAAGTGTTTATCATGAGTGATAAGATCCTTAGACCCCTGGAGTGTAAATGGAAATAGGGAAGAATATCAGAAGCATTCCCACGTCAAGATGGCCTGGTTCGTGTACTTTATGTTCGTCATCCAAATGGTATATTCACTCAGCCTGTCACTCAATTGGTAAGGCTACCAATTTATTCCTTGAAAATCAGCAAGAAATATTTTAGTTAATTACTTGCCTTTATTATTTTTCTTCCTCTATCAAGTTGGAAAGCTCTCTATCCCATTTCCGTGGGCATCTCATCTATCGTCAATAGTCTTTGGTGATCACACCCTCCGAAGTGAAGATGCTCGGGTATACTATACTTTTTCTGACTTACCTCATATTTAAAGCACCTTATGAGCTACCCAAGAGAGTAGGTAATATTGGTTTCGACGACTATTCTTTCAAAGCGTAGTAAATTTTTTAAATCATTTTTTCTTGCGTTTCTAATTCTGCATATGTTTTAGCTTCAAAATAAATAGCGATAAGTATTATTTTTTGCTAACTAAATTTGGTGGCCGACAATTGTGGTATTCGCGCCATTGATTCCAGTTTGTTCAGCACCCACAAGAAGGAAATGCGTGGTTTTCTATTAAGCTGACATCTATAGGAAGTTTGTTTGTCAGTTTTGTGTGATTTCTTTGATCCCACGTTCATGTGCGCTGAGCAAGTTGTTCATTTTCTGCGTTAGAGAGAGCGTCTCAGGAATTCAACCTATCTGAATAGGCGGATCAAAGTAGACTATAGTGGGTAAGTCCTGCATTACTCGAGGCAAAGCTAATTTAAACACAGGTCATTAATTTTCTCTCCGGCACTTAACATTCTCTCACGTGTTTCACCCGATTGAGTGCAAAAAGAGATAACAGTGAGATAGATGAGGTATTGCAGGAAATAAAGGCAGGGAAGGCCCCATACATTAATATCCCAACAGAATCATTAAAGAACCCAGGAAGAGGTGGGTAGGAGATATTCGGTTGGCATGTAAAGATGGAAGTTGGCTGGAAAATTTCCTAAAAACTGTACTACCATGTTAAATGTAACATGGAGCAAAGGTTGTTCTTAGATTAATCGATAGAGGGATGGAAAAGAGAGCAAACGAATGTGTAGGAAACCATCAGCGTCAATTTTGGAAGTGATGCCGAATGCAATTGTTGTAATAAGAATAATAGTTCAGGGAAACAGAATTACTCCGGATGAATATTTTTTTGTTGATTTCAAAAAGGTGTTTGATAGTGTGGGGTGGGAAAAATTAATGGAAATACTGTGGAACATAGAAGTAGACTGGAGAGACAAGAGACATCCGGAATTTATGCATGGCACGAACGGTAGAAGTGAGAGTAGATGATGGAGGATCGGTGTTGGCGCGTGCGCATTTTCTTTTCTTTTTTGTCCCAATCCCGTGTTTGAAATTCCCTGCAAACCCCCTCCCACAATCTATCCTGGCGCTGCAGTCATGGTGGCAAAAGGGGGAATTGAAGAGGGGGCCTTAAGTGAGGGGCAGGACATCTGAGTGAGTGGCAGGTCGGGAGTCCGACAGATCAGGACTTCATGCCCCGTTTCCACTACTAGCGTATCTCCGCGTATAAAAACCTGCGTGCGTTCCCAAAACCATCGTAACACTCTGTTCTGCCCTCTCCTGGCAGCTTACTGAACAAGCTGCTGGTGAAAGTAGAGATGGGCACCTCGAAAAAAATGATACGTTTTAAACGCTTGAAAAAAACGTTTTTTCATTCGATTTGAAAAGAACGTGAAGAAAAACAATTTTTTCGTCAAATTTAGAGATGGTGTTCATTGTGGTTCATCCAATTAATTTACTATCCTGATTGGTTACTTTGGCTTATAAAGAATGTATTTCTCTTGTTTTTAATACGATTTCAAAAGAAACATTAGCGTTTACATGTTTACAAGGCTGATGCGTTGGTCTATGATACTTTGGGAAGTTTCTTCGAGTAATTGGATGCTGAATTTCCTGCCTGAGGGGAGTGATTTTACCTTGAAATTCAAATTACGTTGCAATACTTATTTTTGCTATATGTGTACTTTTGTGAGCTCCTGTAAGACGGTATTCACTTTGTAGTCAATTCGTCATTAACTGTTCTCCCAAACATTGAGAGGCTTCACAATGTGGCAATCTAATTGAAGCCTTAGGCTATTAATACTTCCGTGGCCTCCTTTACATGTACATAATACCTTGCACGCCACGATAAAGGTGTGTGGCAGAAGAGAAGTCGAAGTATCATCATATTTGCATGTATGGCTATGTCGACCACATTCTTCAGTTACTCTTGAATGATATTTGTGGCATTCCGGAAATACATCCTAAAGTAAAGTTAGCTGTGGATATAATAAGCAAAATAAGAAGCTCAAATGGCTAAGTTCTTCGTTTTCAGATTTTAAAAAGAGCAAAAAAATTTCTATCATTTTAAAAAACCCTGCAACAACTCGATTCACATCCACAGCTATTGCTCTGGAATTGTTAATTACTAACAAGAGTGTCCTTCAACATATGGCAATTGAAGCGAATACTAAGAATCTGTCAATGAGGCTTCATCACGACACTGAAAAAACGTATGCTGTCTGAAGAATTACGGATTTAGAAAAATCTGCAAGACGTTTTGAAATCATTAAAAGCCTTCATAATTGACACGGAAAGTGATGAGCCACTGCTTAGCAAACTCTGCTGCATTTTCCTAGATCTCTTTGAAAGAGGGAAACATTTTTGTATGATCACAACTGAAATTACAGATGATCGCAGCAGTGGAATAATACATTTAGTTAAAATTAGAAGATATATGGCCGTGACAAAGGAGAATTTGGCGGCTAATTTTTTGGCCCCTCAATAAAAGATTCCAGCTTGAAGTCATCAAAAATTTCCGATTTTTTCGAATTTGTTGATAATATTGCCAAATCTGATCTCACCTTTAGCGAAGAGAATATTGCTGAAATTTACACCGAGATGGCAAACAACATGGCTAACGGAGGTATGAAGAAGAAACCATACGTCATTTCAGTATCTAAAAAACTTTCGCCTCTGATTTTTGGAAGGGAATATGCTAAAAAAAAGTCTCACGAGTTGCCATAAAGATTCTTTCACTTCCTCCCTCATCCTCGGAAAGAAGTTTTAGCACACATGGAAATATTCATAACCTATGAAGAAACCGCTTGAGTAATGCAATGGCTTTGAAACTTATTTTTATCAAGCACAACTTGAAATTACTGGAAACCAAAGTTGTAAAATTTCAAGCGATCATCTCTCGAAAACTGATAATGAGCGAGGGCAAGTTGTTACACCTGCGGGTGTAGATGGTAACATTTCTTCACTCATTTCCTGTGAGGAATCAGATCTTGATGGCAATTTGGAGGAATTTGAAGACACAGATTCTTACTAATCCAATCCAAAACATAGATGATGGGCCACTTTGGTTCTTTTGTATTTGTATAGAGTTTTATGCGTATTTTGTGTTCTGCACTACATACTACAATTTAACTGCCTAATGATACAAGTCGTTATTACAATCATGGCTACATTTAATGCTATGGAAGATATTGTCCATGATTTAAAAAAATGATGTAAAAAATGTATCCCATCCTATTATGGAAAAATATTAACGAATAAACTTGATTTCACCACAAATTTTATTTCCTTCTGCTACCCAGGTTTCGACGGTTAAGTCATCATCAGGTTTATACTACAGAAACAGTTTTTCAGCATGTATATGTACCAAAAGTGAAGAGTGGCGGGTTTGAGTTTGTCCTCTAGCTGTTCTAGAGCATTCAGGAGGAGGCCTTTCTTTTCCATATGCAGAATTTTAGGGGTGAAGTCACTCACATGTATTTTTCCAAGACATATTTCGCGAAATGGGAGGTGTCGTTTGAATTTTTGAATCGAGCCTTATGTGCCTTTACTCTCAGTTTGATTTGCCGTCCTGTTTTACCAATATATACGGCCGAGCATTCGCATTCTGGCGGGTACACTCCGCTCTTTTCTAATAAAGGGATTCTATCCTTAGTTTTGGGAAGAGGATTCTGCAAGTAAGCTTTGTTGTAAAAAGCTGGTTTTATTTGTCTTTAGGCTGGAATTTCGTGGCTGTTTGGGATAACTGGCCAAATTAATGTATTCTCTTTCACTTGGCATCCGTATCTCTTGTTGGGGAAGAGCTACCATAGATGGAGTTTATGGCTATCTTGTTGAGTTTATTTCTTCCATTTCGCGAAACATCTCTTGGAAAAAAGACACGTGAGTGACTTAACCCCTAAAATTCTGCATATAGAAAAGAAAGGCCTCCGCCTAGATGCTCTAGAACAGCTGGAGATTATGGAGACCATTGGTTCGAAGGGAGAAATTCTTAAAGAATTGTTGTATGCCTCCCGTTCACCCCTCCTAGACCTCTCACACTTCAGGGAGACCCACCCACCATAACGACCCAATGCGTCACTCAACGCTAAACCTTTTCCCTCACCTACCACCCCCTCTTTCCCAGTCCCTTTGACTTTTATTACCCCCACCCCCCTTCCTAACAAACTTAAACCCGTCCCTCTTCACATTTGGTGTACTAAATACTTAATGGAAAAAATGTTTCTGTAGTATACACTTGATGATGACTTAACCATTGAAACCTTGGTAGTGGAAGGAAATAAAATTTGTGGAAAACTCAAGTTTATTCATTTATATTATAATAAATCGTTTCCACCATGTCACGGCCGATAGCATCATCTTCATTACAGTAACCTAAAAATTTATTCACTCTTTTATTTCAAGCATTCTAAGCTACGAAACAGAACCGTTAAAACAAAACACTTGTCATGATAATTAGATTGGAATATTCAACAAAAAATGTAGCTGCTTATTGTAATTTGACTGTTAAGCCTAAATAAATCCCCTATTGTGTTAGATAAAAAAACCACTGTCAAAATACTGCAGAAGATATAAACGATGACGTATCTGCTATGTGAGAGGTAAGTCGTATTAATATTTTAAAAAACTTCGCCCTGACCGTGCGAAAACTGGAGGATTCCTTAGCATTCGTCGATAACTGTTGTTTTTGTTTATATCCTATTGAATATTTTGCCCTAAATAGCGAACGACTTCAGTTACAAGTGGCTAAAATAATACCTACCTAATCCTAATGGTTATACATGCCATAGCTATTACATGAAATGACTTCATTCATTCTGTTTCTTTATTGGCTATTTAATATGACGAGTCACCAAGATTAATGTGTTCGAGACGATTGGGTATTCACATTTGATTTTAAATACGTCATATTCCTCATTGTGCATACGTTTTGTAATAATCTCACATCGCATATTTCAATTTTTCTCTCCCAATTGCCCAGGAATAATGCAGGCATAAATGTCTAAACAACATGCGTTTCCACGTAAAAATAAATACAATATAGGAATAAAATGTATAAAAACGTTTTTTATTATTAAAAAATGTTTGTATTCAAAGTTTTAAAACGTTCGCGTGAAAGTTTTCTCATCACTAGGTAAAAGTACGTCACAAATACATTCAGAACTCTAGCACACTCCTCATGTTAAAACCATTTAAAAAATTAAAAGTCACATATTCTCACTCCTTCATCAATATACTGCCAACACATACTATCCATGTTGTAGAATATCGTGATTCGTCTTTCCTAGTTTCCACCCCGCCGCCAGCGCCTACACGCGTATGCACGCGCGCACATACGCTAGTATTGCAAGCGGGGCATTAACGTCGGAGTGGAGAAGGTCGGTGAGCGCCTTCTCCCTTCTTCCGTTTCTTTCCTCCCAACCACCCACTCCCCTCCTTTCCCACATTTTGTTCCATTGCGATGTGCTTGCGCGGCGTGCCACGGCCCTCGACTGCCACGGCCGCTCGCGCATACAATCGGATTGGGGGTTAAAAGGGATGGGAGGCTAACAGCGCTGCCCGTTGTTACAGCGGCTTTAGGAGATATTCGTTGGAAATGGTGAGAGTGACGTTGGATGATTTCGAAGCAAGTTTATGTGTGAAAGTTGATGAAGGCTTTAAAGAATGTGGGTGGAAAATTCAGGTCACGCAGTCAGCTAAGGACTTAAAAAACACACGACTCACTACAAATTCAAAAGATACGAAATGAAGAGAATGACAGGGTCTTTGGGTAGGGACATAAATGAAAGACGAATAAAAAGTCAAATATGGAACAGCCTTCAACATTGCACGGGAGCAAGGTTGAAGTATGTTTTTAAGTTTTTTGAAGAACGTGATGGAGGGAAGAATTTGCTTTAATGGGAAAGAGAAGAACGAGAATTTGTGCTTATCAATGGGAAATGGTAAGGGTGCCGGGCTGAAGAAGGACATTATGTCACCATAAGGGTATGTGGCTCCATATTTGGCATGCATGTTTGCCGAGTAAAGAAACATATTCTAAGTTGAAACATAAGCAATTATAATACTGAGTTTACTTAAATCAAGTGAGGTAAATGGCAGATTCAAATGCAATGTGATTTTTTATTTCAAGCTAACGTGCCGCACAGGCGATGAAGGAGTCGTATAGCACTACAGTTGTGTGTATCATATCGGTGAGTCACGGAGACGTACGAAAAATGCTCAAAACGATTTCGCTTCTACAAACTGATAACAACCCTGCTAAACCTAGCAATACTAAATTATGCAATTGAAGTTAGATCGGCGTTGGCGCGGTATAACTTTCATTTCTTCCACTTCTTCTACATTTCTTCTTACAGAGGTATGTTTTAAAAAGAAAGTACCACGGGGAAATTGGAAGAGGCATTGAAGATTTTTGACTGGTATTTTTGTATGCCTTCATGATACTCGGTGAAAATTTAATTTTTTCCTTGGTTAAAAAAATATATTATTACTTGTCTCTATGCGCTGTCCGGCTCCGACAATGATCGTTTTCACCACAGAATTACATGCTAAAGTACTATACTTCTTCGGAGATTATCATTTAATGTATTAATTTTGGACTAACAAACAACCCATAGAGTAGAGCTGGGTTGAACTTAAGTGAGTCACTGAAAACAAGCTTCAGTGGAAGTAACCACTGGACCCATCTTTGGTAAAAGATCTTCGGAACGATTTCCATTTTGTAACTAATGTTTTACAAGTTTCCGTTGTAATGAGAAGAGAGGAGGAGAGGCAACTAACATAGGATTCCATGATTTTTATTCATCGTTCCCCGTTAAACTACTACATGCATACTTTGAAACTTCTCTTATCTTTGAAACCAAGCACTAAAATATGCCGTGGAGTACGAAATACATATTAGCATCTCTAGAAACGGTTGAATACCCTTAATAGTTTTTGTCTGTATTTATCATTCAATCTTATTACGATTCCCATCCCTCTGTTACCACTTGGATGCACAGCTGAACCTACCATTGTCCTATTTTACAATCCTTACTACTCTTCGCGGCGCATTATTGGATTTCGAGGCACAAGGAATTCATTTGGGCTAAATATACATGTAGCATCATCTACAGCTACGCGATGCCCTGCAAGCAACCGCAAGAATGTGTGGAAGGGGGAAATTTGCAGTAGACTCATGCAGCATAATCTACATGAGTCTACTGCTAAATATTTGGTTTTCCCTTGTGCTTTCGAATTTTATTTTAATATTGGACATGCAGGAAGAAATACGCTCACTGCCCCAGATTTAAAGAGGAGGTATATTGATAAAGGTGAGAAATCATTACATTCTTCATTGCTTCGGAGTCATTCTAACTCCGTGATTTAACCTTACACATTCCAGTTCCTTTTATTTAAGCATATAAAAGTGTAACTCTTTATTAAGAGTTCTTTTTTGCGTCAGTTGCCTATAATTTCATGTTTCTATCAAGTGTTAGATAAATTGCAGGAAAAATTTGTATCTTAGCTGAAAGGGAGGTATTTTGGCATACAATAAATTTTTGAATGATTGACAGATTATTATGCAATATTTTCGATATTTAAACTACCGATTCTAGATCCTTGTACTTCTCACCTCTTCATGGCAAATCGAGTGTAATCTTTTTCTTTGCATCAAATATGTTTGAAATAGTTGCAGTCTTTGGTTTTTACGTGTTCAGACGGCTGAGATTTTATTTTACCGTTATCTAGCCTAATATCTTAATCATTAAGGCTATCCTCGATGCCCTGGTCACTTATGCAGCTACGTAAATTCGCCACATAACGGAAGTGCTGGGAGAAATACTTTAGCTGCTGCCATAGTTAAAAGGACGGTATTTCGGTAAACTAGGAAATTTCCGCATGACTAGGCTTCTCGGCGCTTCTCGAGGATATTGCTTCCTGCCACCGTGGAGCCTAGAGTCGAGGAAACGTCCCGAAGAAGTACTTGGAAGTTGGCCTGCGTTGCATTCCAAGCACGAGGAGCATCGGTGGGGGAGGAGTTTCGTCAAGAGATAAGGGGCGCCCCCTTGCGAGATGAGAGTCGCAACAGAGACGTGGAACTACTCGCTCGTGGGGTGCGAGATTGGGCGAGGGGGCTATGGATCGGGACAGAGCCGCTCCTTCTCCACCTCCCGCTCCCCCTTCCCCCCGAATCAGGGTACCCTCGAAAGTCTTTCGAGAGGTCACAAAACGAACCCTCGCTCGGTGGAAAACAAAAAAGCCCTCCCTTCAGCAACAAACAGAGTTGCCAACCTGGAGAATTTAAAAAAAATCGTTGCGCTTGAAGACATCCGTGTTTCCTCTCTAGAAGCCTTTAGTAATCTACCAACTTACCTGAAGTATCTGCGTCAACATCTTCTGAATACCGTGAAAGCCACCGATTGGATGTGTGCCAGGGGTTTAATTACCTACAAGTACAGCCTACAGGCAGTAATAGATATAGAATTCTACTTAACAAGAAATTCGCGTTAGTTCTGCCAACTCCAGGTCCCTGCAACTGAGTGATTAGTTTATAAGAAGGAATTCCGTTTTTTATTGATACTTCGTTTTATAATTATTGCTTTTTTGTTGATTTGGATGTTTAAATAATAACAAAACCAAATTGATACTTGGTTTCATAATTATGGGTTTTGTTATGAGAAGTCCCATTTCTCTCGAGAGCTCTAGTCAAATTTCTCATTATGCAAGGCTATGGTGGATTTCACTTGAGTAAGTAGTTTACGTTTTTTCAGATTTTTAATTGTTTCCCTCTCATTTGTGCTATAAAATGTGAATTATCACGCTACAAAAGAAAATATTGAATCCCAACTAAGGATGGGATTGTTTAATTCAATGCTCACACTAAGAGAGTGCTCATATCTATCTGTGTGTGGACATCTCTAAAATTTAATGCCCACACAATCTCCACCTGGGATCAAATTTGACCCCACAAGGAAAAAACATTTTCCTACGTGAACATATTGAACAAAGGAATATCCACATGATATGAATGGAAAGAAAAAAGACGTGGGAAGGCATAGATGTAACATGGTAGGATTCTTTATATTAAGTCAAAGATTGAAAGCATTTTATCAAGCTTGGGGTCAAAAAGACCCCAGGAGAAGTCATCAGGCTAATATCAATAACTTAGTATCCGTTGAGGCTTATTAAAATGTAATTCTTTGATTGGTCATATATTGGGGAGATTTGGCAATCGCTGGCCTAATGCTTCACCATGGTGAATTGGGTTGGATTACTAATTATACTTCTGACGGTTGTGCCTGTGCTAAGTTACCAGATATCTATCTGATTTTCCCGGTTGTAATACAACTATTAATTCGGAACAACGAAGTTAGGAAAGTTTCTCGATTTTGGAGCAATTTATGGGATTTTTTCATATGCGTATATTTCAAGAATCTTGACTGCTATAGGTGTTCTACATTAAGAGAAACATTTAAGTATGCATGGAAACATTTGGAATCCAAGCGATATATTTTTTCTGCTTCAACCAATGTATACCAAGTTATAAGTCATTATTTTCCATTGAAGTTGAAAGCACACGTGGAGCTTGGCGTCTTACGAGAAACGATGTATTCAAGGAATTGTGGGGAGAAGTTTGGCATCGGCATAAGACTATTCTAAACGAAATTCATGGTTTCAATGGATTCATGATTTTATATCGCATGTTGGTTGAGGTATCATCCTTGTACTACTCTCCACCCCGCGCTCAAAGTAAGGACCTGTACACCACTAGAAATCAGTTCTGATATAAGTGTTTGAATCAGAGAATTCAGCTTGGAAGACAAGGTAAAAACCGAACCATCCAATGACTTGAAGCTAATTTGAAGGGAAAAATAGCTGATTTTAATTTATGATATGTTTGGAGCTACAAGTCATCATGCAAAATATTGAAGTACAGGTGATATACCATAGGTACTCTTTCATGATCTTACCAAAATTGATAGCCGAGTGGTGTGATATTTAGAGTGACGAGGAATGAATCAAGGAATAAAAGGGAAGGTGATATCTCAAGAACCTAACTTAATGTCAGTTTAACTGTGGCGCATGCAATTAATTTCAAAGTTTCGGAATGTGATGGACAATTTTGCTTACATGATTAATTGTGATAATTGAAAAACATTATTATTAATAGCGAAGCGAGAATGCCAAATTCTATATAAGATTTTCTGAGAAAGTGAGTCTTAGTTATTATTTTACGGAAAGTTCTGTTTTCACAAATGCAATATGAGAAATGAATAACGTCTGCTTTACTACCGAAAATGCAGATATGTTCTGCATAACAAGGGATACGATACGATGTAGCGCTCTAGCAAAATGCTTCTTATTATTATTGCTGGCAGCTTAAGCTGTAGCACGCTGCGTATAAAATTAATCGTGTAGTTTCTGAAAGCTTCTTCACTCGAAGTCCTAAAATGCTTTCACCCAAATACTCCCCTCCAGAGATATCACCAAAACGCTTCTCTTCAGCCACGCTCACCTGTGGAACATTTAGCTCGTCCCTAAGGAATGCATTTGGAAGTTTAAAATGGAGTTTAAGAAGCACACGGGTTTAAGAATTTATAATCAGCAACATCTCCTCTGGCCAACTACAAGCTTCACTCTCTCTGATGGAAAGATATATGGTGCCCTAACTAGGAACATCGAAACACCTTTTGAGGACTAGTTGACAATTGGGTAGTTTCCTTCATCAAAGAAAAACGAATCCATTATTTGCGATTCGTGCCCTACCACAAATCTATTCATTTTACGCAAAAGGTTTGGATTGAGAAATCCCAGTTTCCCAGCTATTTCACAAGGATTGACGGCAGAAGCTTTCCTTACCAGGACGGTCCCTTCGGATGTTCTACAAGGTAGTGTGATAGGTCCAATCCTGTTCCCTCTGTATATTAATTATATCAATAAGGTGGTAAAAAAGTAAGCTTCAACTATTGCCAATGACACAGTCGTGTATAGGGAAATTCTTTGCCAAAACGATAAAGAATATTTAAATGATGACCAACTAGCAATTGAAAAATAGTGTAATACATGGAAATTAGAATTAAATTTTTAAAAACATGTTGTAATGAAGTTGTGGAAATAAAATATTTCTCCTCCTAGCACTAACGAAATAACTAATATTAAATTAACAAACGTGGAATCCATTGCATATCTTGGAATAAGACTGACACATGATCTTTCCCGGGGTAAACAAATACGTGAAATAATAGGTCAGGCTAATCATAAACTGGAATTCATCAAAAGAGTACTGGGTAAATGTGGCGATCTTGTACGAGAAATCAGCTACTTTTCCCTTGTTAGACCTCATTTATAATATGCTGCCAGTATATGGGATCCCTACGAAATCGGCATAAATAATGAACTTGGACGTGTGCAGCGAAGATGGGCAATATTTGTAATGGGACTGTATGATAGCTATATTAGCGTAACCAGTCTATTAAATGAATTAAAATGGGAATCAATCAGATGTGAATTAAATTGATTAAATCAATAAAATGTTAGATCTTTGGTTGAAATTTAAACTTAATCTCTTAAGTACATTCCATGATAATATATTTAGTGATGATGTTAAAAATATTTTGCGAATTATAACTTACTATGGTAGACTGGACCATAACTACAAAAATTATAGAAATTGTTTGCCGAACTGACAGATTAAAAAAAATACTTTTTTCCTCGTACAATTAGAGATATAAATATCGGTAAATATAACCAATATGAGTGTATCAATGGATACCATAGGTAGATACCAGCTGGTATAAAGTCTTTAGGGTAACCAAATTAACAGCATGTTTTTGCATATTATTGCTAATCCTTTTTTATCTATGATATATAGTGCATGTTTGGTGAGTATTCACCATCTACCACACCTTTATGGTGTCTTGTAGGGTATTATGTAGATGTAGATCGAAGCAGATGAATACGTATGTCGGTTGCTTGCGTCGTAGATTTTCCTACGCAAGCGGACAGCGGATATTTGTGACGCTATGCTTTCCTCGCTTTCCAACGTTTACAGGTAACAGCTTCTAAGTTTTGGGGCCGAACACAGCGGGGGATCAAGCCTTACCCTCTGAATCGGGGAGCCGATTACCTCGACCCTTCGCCGCATTAGCACCCCCTTTTTGAGTCAAGGGTCCGCGGTCATGTTTGTTAATTCACTTACATTACTAAATAAATATTTCCTGCTTGATGAAAATTTTAAAATCTTAATTGTGTTGTGCTGAGCATATGCAATTCTTATGCGTTGTTGTACCATCAAAATTAACGGATATCTTGGCTTCAGAATTAATATCATGCCAATGTTTGATAAGGAATACTCGGAATGTTTTGTTTCATTGTTTTGCTCAAGTATCTTTTCAATTAAGCTCAAATATTATTTTTATGGAGCTAAGGGTAAGTTATTTTCTGTATTTTAACCATAAAATAACATTCTCCATCCTTCTGTCGTGTTCAGGCTTTTGGCCGGCAAGAATATTTTTCTTAGATCTCGCAAAACTACATGCAAATTCATTGGCAAATACATATAACTACTTATCTGCTGTGTAAATTAATTTCTTCGTAGTTATGTTTTCATAAATACATAACTTATAAATGGAGGAGTACTCATCTTAAGCCCCTGTTTGTCTGAAACCTTTATTCGTAAACTGGGATTCATCAAAAGAGTTTTGGGTAAGTCTGAAGATCGTGTACGATAAATCAGCTACTTTTCCCTTGTTAGACCCCATTTGGAATATGCAGCCAGGGTATGGGATCCCTACGTGTGCAGCGAAGATCGGCAAGATATGTAAAGGGACGGTGTAACCTGGCTACTGTATACCATATTAGCGTAGCCAGGTTACTGTATACCATATACTGTATACTGTATACCATATTAGCGTAGCCAGTCTATTAAATTAATTAAAGTGGGAATCATTCTCAGATCGCAGGTTGAAATTCAGACTTAATGTCCTAAATAAATTCCAAGATAATATTTTCAGTGTTGATGTTAAAAATTTTATGCGAGCCCCAACTTCTGATGGTAGACTGGAACATAATTACAAAATTAGAGAAATTGATTTCCGAACTGACAGATTCGAAATTTCGTTTTTTCCTCGTGTAATTAAGGATATGAATAGTGGTTAATACGTCCAATACGAGTGAATCAATATATAGCATAGGTAGCTGCATTTGGTATAAGGACTTGAAGGTAACCCAACTAAAAGCACGTTTTTGCATGCATAGTTTGCTATTTTTATCTTTTTAAATAGTGCAGTTTAGACTAATATATTAATACTAATCCTTTTCTATGCATGCTATATATTGCATGTTTAGTGAGAATTAATCCCCTTCCACACACCTTTATGGTGGCTTGCAGGGTATTATGTAGATGTAACCTGGCTACCAGTCATTACATTATTTTAGCAGGTACGATAATGTAACAATAAATATGTCCCTTATTTTTCAATATAATCATTTGTATATATATATATATATATATATATATATATATTATGCAGTAATTTGTAATATTTACTCTTTCATGTAAAGATTTTACATGGGACTGTAGAAAAAATTTGGGTAAAGCAATTTTGATGTTGTACATGTTTATTCTATAGGCACACATATCAGCGCACCTATATATTAAACTTTTGAAGTATCAAATTGTTAATTTGATTATAATTTTGGATGTAAATTTATAAGTTATTCATCAACCACTTTGTCTTTCCACGCCTCCTCCGGGCATTGTTTCCTTTATGTTCATGTCATGCAGAACCAAAAATCTCAAGCGGCATTATTTGCCCCTGCGGAACTTAAGACACTGCGGCTGTGTGAATGAAATTTGAGCAATCTATAATACACTTCGTGTATGTATGAGGAGAAAGCTTTTTTACCAGCACATTACTTCCTCCATATACATGTTTTACACTTTCTTCTCAAGTAATTCCCGACCAGATATTGACCAAGTCTTTTTTATGATCGTTATTATTTTTTATTTATTATTCGTTTTATTATATGATTGCTTGCCCCTTTTCTTTCACCCAGATCAATAAATATTTCCGCCATGTTCATGTATGGCGATAGCATTCCTTGGGATTGATATGCAATTGAATTAGCACTGTGGTAAAGGAAGGACGGACTATTAGGAATAAAAAATTAACCCAGGCGACCAGGGATCTTTCTTTTTGCTATCGGTGGATATTGTCATATTAAAAAGTAGCAAAAATCAGGTTACAGCGTTTGCGCTCGTGCCTTGATGCGCCTTATTTTTCTATTTCCAGGCATTTGCAGTCAGCTACTTTTCAAAAAATAGGGAAGCACATTCCTTTTTTTTAATTTTTGCACACCGATCGTCAATTTGCAGTTACATTCTGTGGAATGTATGCCATAAATAAATATAAACACAACTGTGAATTTTTACGTTTGAAAGTAATCAAAAATATTGCAATTTCTAAGAGAAATACGATCTTAATTCCTGTATCTCACATTGTTTAGCTTCCTAAGACATACTTTTGGATTAAGTTAAGTTCAGAAGGTCTGAATGGTAAACAATTAGGTGGTCATAGTTTTTTTGGAGAGAGTTTTCTTAAACTGCATCTACAGCTCTAAACTCCATGGTCATGTTAACTTTCACGCTAAAGAATGGATAAAGTTAGCTATATCCTAGTTTTGAAAAATATACCAATTAAAATCAATTTCCTAAGAAAACTCATCAGGTATGTCAGGTTCAAGTTACGTCACGGGTGTTTGGGCTTTGAGAACTTCTGCTAGTATCCCATTTCCTTCGGAAGATTAGCTACGCTGGTTTTGTACCTAATTAAGTGAAATATGATGAGAATATTGGTAACAATCCATTAATGGATCGTATCAGAAAATGAAAACAAAACAGATGAAATGCGCAATATAATTAAATGTGCAAAATAAATCTTTAACTTTAAGACACAGGTGGTGCATGTCAGGTGGAATAGGAGTGGGAGGGAAGCTAGAAGATGGGTGGTTATGAATGTCGAAGAACGAAGGTGACGTAATACCAGGTCATTCGGGATTTATCCTGTCTACAAATGAGGTTCTGTGGAAATAAGTAACATTAAATATTATTTCGAATGGGTGTGATGAAAAAGCATGGCTTGTGGTGATAGAAGGAAAAATAATATCGGAGAAACAACATTGACCTCACATGCGCACGGGAGGAATGAAACAACAGAAAAATATCCTACAAATTCTCAGGTTGATGACGGATGTTCTTTTCCCAATAGGAAAACGGTATGAACTGCTGTACTCAGCAGATATTATGAAAAACATTTGTACCTAATACTATTTTCATTCAGTTTTTCCAGTGGACAAATATGTTATCCCATGGAATAACGAATGTACTAATTGAAAATAATGACCCCTGTTCATGATGACGATGTAAAAACGTATTACACTATTATTTGTGATTCTGAATTCGACGGTACTACGGAGCAAAACCAGTTTAATGGCGTTAGCAACAAAAGTCTACCCCAAATACCTCATAAAGTTGGTGTATATTTTTTAACAGCAAATCAATTTGCTAATTTGCTTTGCGTTTTGACCGAAAGTACAATTTTGCGATGCATTACCTAGTTACCCAATCAAAGAGTCAAGCCATCTCTTCCTGATTTTCATATGCGTGCGAATAACATCCAAATAAAACTTTTAATTGTATTTTTCAAGTATTGCAAATCACTATTGTAGCGGTCTAAATGAAAATCTGACTGATAATGTAACCGTGAGTAACCACAAGTGCATGAGGAAGTTAGAAGAGATATTGACTTGATTTGAAATATTTGAGGATGATTCTTTTAATAGTCAATGAAATATGACAAATTCATCCTTTGATAATTTTCTTAAGGTATTTCAGTATCATAATTGCTCTTCTAAATGGAACTGATATTGAAAAATGTTATTATTAAAATGGAATTCTTATTTAGATTATTTCAATCCATTAGGATGTCCCTTGCCTCGACGTCTTACATTTGGTTAGGTAAGAAACGAATTTTCAGTATTCTTGAAAATTTAAACTTATTTGGAATTAAATATTGCATTCCATATGGTACTGAGACCAAATTTGACATCCCTAATGTTACTTCATGTTTGAGATATCCAATGTTATGTATTCAAAGTCGTGTAGGATTTTTATCGAACGCAAAAGATTTCTAATTGCAGTTGATTACTGCAAAAATGTTATTTAATTGTGTTAAAAACGTATCCAGCAATGGAAAATAAAACACGTGCTTAAAAATAATTTTAGCCTGATGTGAATTAAAAATAGAATGTTGGGCAAAATTGAGGTGCAGCGAAGAAAGGGAGAGCCGAAAAAGAGTGATTAAATCAAGACCCCCTGTTATCTGGCTGGACCTTTGTGCCAAGAAGTGAGAGGCGAATGGGAGCGTCTCATAAATCTTTTAAATAGATCTCTTATTTTTATCGCGCTCACTACATAACCGTTGAATATTTATCACGTAAGAGTTTGGACCCTGTTTTCAGGTTTTAAGTGTAGCATCTCATATTTCATGCTAGAAACGAACATGACAACTCTTTTTGCATTTCAAAAAGTCTTATCCCAGACAAAATAAGTACTATTTTCAAAGTATGCCTAACATGTGTCCCAAACTCATCGATCTTTCAAGAGAAACTTCATTAAATACATTTTGCCTATCATGTTCACGCTTATTGTAAACTGATAAATATAAATTAACCCTTAAGTAGGCGCACCTCACTTTGTGACGCAAGTGGGCGCGTGGGGTCTTTTAATACCCAATGTGGAATTTTTTATATCTTCGCCAAATTTGTTTATTTTACATAGCTATTTCTTACATTAGATATTCAAAGAAGGATAATTCAACATACGTGCCTTTAATTTTTTCCTATTAGTTGAGTTAATTTTTATTCTTCTTCTATTTGCTTATTTCACTAGGTATGGTACATAACTCATGTATATTATTATTTACCGATATTTTCACAGGAAAATAAAATTTCTTGTAACGTATCTTATTCTTAAAACCTTATTAAAATAATTTTTGCCCAAAAGAACAAGTTATAGTCTTATTTCGTAGGAAATATATATGTCGAATTTTGTTCCATTTTTTTCTCTCCGGATGCGACACTATATCATCAAGGAGTAGTTCAATATCGATTAAACATGTATTCAAATCAAAATAGCATTTGTTCATAAGTATATTATATGTAAACAGTATTTTTTGTTATTTTATTAACTATTGCTACATATTTTTAATCGCAATTTAAAGTGGCACATATATCTATATACCCTGTGCTGATATTGAGGATTACAGCAGTAATAAAAATAAAATGGAAGATTTAAGGTGACATATTTATTATGTTCATTGAAATGATCAAAAAAATGAAAGCACTCAGTTTTAATATCTTTCAAACATATAGTTATGGAACAGCGTCTGGAAAATTGGTTTGTTGTTTTGTCCATATTTCTAGGGCAAATGGTGCACCTAGCTCTTACTCTCTCATCTAACTCACTGTGTCCCAAGGATGTTGAACCAAAACTTTTGGAACTTTCTCACCATGAGATCTTGGTACAGACTTGCATGCTGCTCTTTTTCTAATGTGTCTCTGAACGAGTTCTCGAACAATCTCCTTGAGAAATAACCGCCGAACCAGCTTACTTTCGGAATTATTGGATGTGTAAATTACTCGCGCGTTTATGCCCGTGATATTTAGAATCCTAAGAAAACAGAACTCTTAGCGAAATCTTGCAATGTCTCGCGGTACCTACTGTATGTCGCACACATTTTGTCCACAATGTCCACTCCTGACTTTGCAATATTATAGTCAATAATGATTTCATGCTTACGTATTTCTCCAGATCTGTCATCAATTGCGAAATCATAATGCATAGAAAAATCATTATTATGTTCCGATTTTTCTTCCGAGCGTGGAGTAAGAGTGTCAAGTGTTTCTGAAAAGCAAAAATGCTAGTTTCTACAGCTGTATGCGTAGCGTTAGATAATTCTGATGGACTTTCAACCTTGTTTTTCCTCAGGGTACCTAGGTAGGTTAACCTATTCTCTAAAAAGTGCCTGCCATTGTTTTTGTTAAACATTTCGTAACATCACATGGCCGATTTGACAGGTGGAAAGGTCCTTCTGGCTGGGTTTCAAGATAAACTTCCATAGTATATGTACACATTGTCCTGGCATCCGTCAAAGTAAAACATATATTCCTATATTTTGCCGGTATGCTTGGGATAAACTGACGAAAGTTACCTCAAAAAGGAACCAATTGCTCATCAAATGTAGTTAACTCTTCTCTTTTCACAGTTATTGGATAAAATGTTTTAATTTTTTACACAGTTAGAGATAAAAGTTTCGAAAAAAATTAGGTAAGCAATGAATTTCTCATTCTCACGTCTTTGCGGTCTATCTGTTACATCATCGAAGTGGACGCAAGGGAAGATGAACAATAATTTTTTCATACTCATTGTTGTTTAAATATTTCGATTGAAAAGCAGTCTCTGTACAATAAATCGCAGGTATTTTGATGTCCAGAACGAATGGAAACTGAAAAAATAAGACGACCTATGAAAGCCTTCATCTCCTCTTCATCAGTCAATTTTGCATCTCGGTCTCTACAGAATAGCGAAGCCATTTGGGATGTGTAAATATTTGTGCATGTTATAACAACACGTACAGTAACATCATCTAAAAAAAATCTGTATCATTCAATAGGGGCGTTTGGACTTTTGCCTGAAGTAACGGCCCCGACGAACTAGACACAATGTTCACTATTGGGACCTAACACTGCGTGGAGGTGGAAGACTTTTCCAACGCGTTACCTTGTCTTTTCCAAAACAATCTAATGAAGATGATCTATTCGGGGAGTCGAGTAAGATGTCCAATTCGATGCTGGTATGAAACTGATAACAAATGAACATCAAATGTAAAAACTAGAATACTAATACTGAGTACCATAAATGAACAAACGTACATACCCTGAGTAGAAGAAGAGAAATCAGCGTAATCCCAAGTCATTCCGAGGAAGCTGCAAGTACAGTTTGAGTACACAAGTTTGTGTTTTCTTTTCCCCTCAATAACTGCTTCACCTTCAAATCACCATTCTCTTCACGGTAAGAGAAGATGTAGTTATGGGCTCGAGCATAAACTATCTTAGTAAATCAGAGGAGGAGGGGGTCATCTAAAACCCTACGGTTGGTTAGAAGGGAATGACGGGGCAGGGGAGATTCTTTCAAAGTAATGCACTCAGTTTCTACAATACGTCGGTTTCACTTTTCTCTCATCAGTATCATCAAATTGTCAATGAATGCACGAAAAAGAGCACGCGGTGTGCTTCTGGCACCTCAAGATTCTACTTGATCTCGATATAACTTAGCCATTCCATCTGCAATGTTGCAGGCCTTCATAGTGCCGCATTGATCACATTTTACTAAAATTTGATCCCTCTATTAGGCTGAGTAACGATCTCATAACCAGCACTTTAGTTAGAATTGAAAGGAGGGCCGCGTAAAAGGAAGATAAACGCAGCACTTGGCATCCCTGGTACACTACATTTGTAACGTTGGTAGGCGCGTGGGGTCTAAAAAGACCCAAACGCTGAAAATATGTTTTTTCGTGAAATTAATCCGTTAAAAAATAGAGATTTTTAATTTAACAGCTACATGTAGTTGTTCTGTGAAGGTACTAGACAGGTCAACTTTGAAAATGTTTTATAAGATAAAATATTGCATTTTCTACACCCATGGGGTCTTTGAAGACCCCACGCGCCTACTTTAGGGTTAAACTTTTGATGTTTAGTTACCTATTTAAACACAAGGAAAATTCACATAAAAATTCAGTAGTGCAAATGAGAAAAAAGCATGAAGTACTTAGCAAAAACCTCAGAAACGGTAGCAGACACATTATTGAAATCAATTTCTTGGGTTAAACGTCCAGCCATCTTGTTTATATAAATACATTTTATTATTTTTGTCACTTCAACTGCTGAAAATCTGAGGTCCTATTAGCCTCATGCACTTTCTTGGAATAGATATCATGATATTTTGGGGATGAGAGCGATGACACATTGCTTGAATGTTATATAGTGTGGAAGCTCAGTAGTCAGAGGAGATGTCGGTCCCAGGTGCTTCTCAAGGAGGGACTTTGGGACCCATCCAGCTTGATTAAAGTTTTGTTGCCTTTTAAGATCGAGATATTTCTGTAAAATGAAACTTGTTATAAACAACCAAAGTGAGCCCTCATGTATAAATTTCACTCACTCTTGAACCTGTGTCGGTGTAGTGACACCAACCCGACCGATCTCTGAGTGATTTACTTAGCATATATATGGACCACTATTTTTTCCATATTCTTGCATTCTGATTACGGTAGAAACCCCTCGAGGTCACATCAAGGCCGTTATACTTTATAGTTGATATCTTCTTTACAAAAATTCGATAGCAAAAAGTCTTTGCATTTGCATATGTTTTTATTATAAATTTAATGAAGTAAATAAAGTAATTTTTTCTCGGGTCTTCACCGGATTAGATTCTCCATTTCCAACGACGTTTCAATGACCAACTGAATAGTAATATATCTGCTAGTACAAGATAAAACATGCATTCTCATTTTCGGTTCATCCAAAAGAGTTGTCCACAATGTGTCCACAACATTGCTGTGTTAGCTGTGACGTTTTCTTTTGTGTCAAACAGCATCGATTCAAACACTTTCTTTACTGTAACTCTTCGGAAACAACTTTCAATGATTGCTAAATAATACGCCTAGTTTACAACTATATTGAACACACTTGAGCACTTTTTCAATCATAAATTGATTAATAATCTAACTTCCTATGTCCCGGAAGACTTCTCCTGAACAATGCCATACATTTCACTCAAAAAAAGAAGCATTTCCATGGAAGTTCTACATCAACGAAATCTAGATGCACGTAATGCCCTGCGAGCCACCATGAGGGTTGTGGAAGGGGGTAAAGATCACAAAATTTGCACTATTGACATGCGATGCACTAGGCACATGCATACTAGGCTACTACATGGAGACATGCTAGATAATAGGGTTAAATGGAGCTAGATGGTTAGTATCTACATAAGAAGAAGGGATTTTTGGTGGTTATTTAATGATTCATGCACTACAGACTACAGTAACAATATTTCACCTACATATCCCTTTGCTACGCTGTCTATTGTGCTCTCTTATGGTACACAGGAAAAATGACATTTTAAACCTATATGTAAGACTCTTACTGATTGAAGACTGAGAGACTGTAAATCTCTCTAATTATGTTAATCTGATCAAACCTAGCATAATACGCAGGGATTCTTAAAATACATCTCACATCATCTGTGAACAAATCGGTTTCGAATTTACTTTAAAAGTTTAACTTAAATATTAAATTTACTTCTGATAGTAATTCCCATCCTAGTTCCGCTATTAAACTCGTAACACTTATACAATTTCCATAACGGCCTTTAATATATCTATCGGGTCTCCTTTGCACACACTCTAATTCATTTATCATACCTTCTTCGTACCGATCCCATATACTAGCGGAAAATTCGAAATGAGGCCTGTAAGTGTAAAATAGCTTCTTTTAACACTAGGAGAACGGAAATTTCACTCAACCTTGGAGGCCGCAGGGGTCAAATTTGACCCCTCTGTTCTTTGCCGACTGCGTTATTCATTTCATGCAACTTATAGTTAAGTATTAATTAGGGGTTACCTAATACTTGTAAAGAAGGACTTTATACTCCTATCAAAGGTATAAATGCAATCTATCCTCTTTTCCTTTTTAAACTATTCTTGTGGGAAACTATCTATCAATGAAGCTTCGTTCTGATGTTCGTACCAGTTCTTTATCAAGCATATTGTCTTTTTTTTAGCCACTTAATGGCTATAAAAAACATACTTTCTAACGGTTTACTTAGTGTTATTTCAAATTTCATTGAAAACAACTGATGGTTTTTTGCATTTTTTATTGTTACAAGCCATGTTTATATGCAATGAAAACAAATCGTCACTGAACCAAATTTGGCTGATATTCATCTTTAGAAGAACTATGACCATTCGCAATGTAACCCCGTTTCGTTCAAAAAAATACATTTATTTCCTACATGTTTCCTACAACTTTTAAAAATCAGGAATCCCTTAGGACCGTTTTTGTATTTGACGTGTACTTGACGCTTCTTATGCTTGTCGCTTACTTAACAGTGATTTTCATCTTCTTTGTCTGCGATACGCGATAACTCCTGTCGTGCTAGCAGCTGCAAGCTCTCTACAAGAGTAAGAAGAAACTTACGGCAAGATACCTTATTTATTATTTATCTCTCTAAAGAGAACCCAAGCATTTATTCCAGCGAAATCAAGTATGTTTCTAAAAGTGTGAAGAGGCCGACGTCGAGCTTCAGGCTTCACTGAATAAAGCCTCGCCATTGGTCTACTATATCTACGCCGTATTTGTTTTCATTATAAAATAATGCAGTCTCTGGTTTACGGTTAGTATCTAAATACACGGTCACATTTGGGTGGAAAATACTTAGTATAAGAACAGTTTTAGTTCTCTTGCCTTGCAATACAGTGAGTGTGATGTTATCCTTTATCAGAACTCTTGTTTCTTGTAGCTGCAGGCGACAGGTTTTGATTTCAGCAGGGACCTCCCTTCTTGATACATTGGTAGTACCAACTAAACTAGTACGCTTGCTCCTCAGTCTCTGTGAGGTAGATAAGAGTAAAGAAACTATCACAGGTTACATCCCTTCTCTTTCCTAAAAAGGGAGAAATCAACTGTAGCACCACATGATCACCGAGATGCATATCATTTAGGCTGGAATCATTTTTTCCCAGATAGGGAATGATATAATTTTATTTGATGACATAATTATATAATTTATATTATATGATGCATTTATGGTATAATTTTTATTCTTATCCACAGCTAGCCAAATTATTTGCCCGTACTTATCAGGCTTACTTGATAGGAATTGCAAAAATGGACAACGGAATTTTCTGGATTGTTCGTATATTGTTACGTAGGGCCCTGGAATGCAGCATGCCTGACTGTTTTCAATGAAATTGCTCCATGCCTCGAATATGAGCGCTAATTTCTCTGTAGCCAGTCTACTTGTCTTAGCTGATTTTATGTCGGCTCTAAGAAAAAGCAAAATATCTTGAAAACTTTATCTATACTTTGCATCTTTACACAGGGGCAAACTTCACCTTACTGACCACAATGATTTTAGAGGAAGAGATTGGGCTCCGAGTACTCATCTCAAGTAAAACATTCCTAAAAAAGCATCTAGTTCTTCTCATGTCTTAGACCAATTTTTATCTCCAAGTTTCACTTGAGCTTCTGTTTCAGTACAATTCTTTATTATCCTGAGCATTTTTTCGGCTATAATGAGCCTCCAGGGGCTCAAACAGGTTTCATTTATATCTAAATCCACGCGATACCCTGCAAGCCACCGTGAGTGTGTGTGGCAGTGGGTGAAGATCACCAATTATGCACTATTGACATGCAAAGAAGCTAATAAATGGAAACATGCTACATAATAGGGCCTTATGCAACTATGTTGGGTTATATAGGGACTCATACAGCTATGACACATATATATCGCTTGGCATGTGCTGTGAATTGTGCCCTATCCACGAACACGTTTTGTCTGACAAGCCTCCCAGGAAGATCTTCATTTGGGCGCACTACTCTCCACTCAATACCGTTTGCGGCATTTAGCAAGGTACCTACACGAATTTTTTCTACCTAGGTGACACTTTTGAGAATCCGTAGCATCTGAGGCCATTGTCCTGGCATATCCTCCTCGATTCCCACGCCTTTTCAGATGTCCTCGTAGGCTCGGACAACGCGACCCAGCGAATGAGTTAGCTTCAAATTCGAACAATTTACGCATTGAAATCATGAAGAAAAGCAACGAAAATCAAGTTTCCATTCTAAGACTACAGAGACTGAAATTTCATATAAAAGTCGGAGGGATAATGTAACAAAAGCATGTGATGTGGCAAAGGAGTAAACAGTGGGCATTTGAGAAGTGGAAGGCATAGGGAGTAGAGATCTTGTTACATTAGGGCATTCTTAACACTTAATAAACACATTTATAGTTTTAATATCAATAATAAAAGGAATAGAAAAAGTTTTAAATTGTATCACAGCGTGGGGTCAAATTTGACCCCTCCGGCCTCGAAGGTAAAAATGAAAATTTTAACTTAACCGTTCAACCGTTTTATATGATATGCACCACGTTTACGTCTTGTCATAAAATACGAAAAGTCACGAAATTTAATTTCCATCAGTAAGAAATTAAGAAATCGTCAGCATTTTAGAAACGCCGAGGGATCAAATTTGACCCCTCCGCCCTTCTAGTGGAAACAAAATTGAGCCTATCATTTTTCCCTGGAGAAAACCCGTTGTTACTCTTACTTCCCCAGAGCTAACACCTAATTCCACCCTTTAAACGCGTTCATGTATGAAGTCTCCTATCAATCCTATTATCACTACATACTATTGACATGCATTACTGTGTATCCCGTATGATGCCTAATTTGCGAGTAACTTACAGTGGGGAACCTTTACAATTGTATTTTTTGAAGTCAAGGAACGCTGGGTCTACCTGTACGTTATGTTATCCGGAAACTAAAATATCAAAAACAAAACGACCTAATGGAGTTTCGCAAGACCGTCCAACCGCAAGACCGTCCCTTTCTGAACCTATGATGGTTTGTAATCATTCCTTTGAGAAGTGTGAAAGAAGTAAAGTGGGAAAAGTAATTTTGAGTCCTCCATGTGGTTGTTCATGCCCTCATGATACGTCGCACCATTTTGTGTTCAAAAACGTTATGTAATTAAATTTTGCTACGAATAAGTTTCCTCTTTGCGATACATGCCTGCGTTTATCCAGTCCATTTACTCTTGACGTTTGAAAGATTTCAGTGAATGATAGGAGTTGACGGTTTTGCGATAAGGTAATGATGGTAATGAGTCCATTAAACACATATTTTCAATGCACCCGGAAACATATATTACGGTATAGTGAATTATAAAAACCCCCATTTATCAGACTTATTTACTGAAAAAAATGTATTGTCCTTTATTTTATAATCTCCACGTTGAACCACCTTAGTTCCCTATTCTTACTATTATACTTATGAGGTGTATATCTGTTGACAAGTGACCGCTTAATTTGGAGGAACCCTTTCCATGTATTTTCTATATCAATATTTTTGCTGGTGTTCTCGAGTTTAGTAAGACACGCCTAAATCCGTTAATATCTGTTTAAATGAAAAGGTAAACCATTCTTTTAATTAAAAAAATTTCAGTATTCAGGGAAAATTAAACGTGTACTACCTTGTGGTCCCTTATTACATCGACATTGTCAACTTTAACAACTTTCTCAAGGATGTTTGTGGCAAATAAATCAAGAACGTTCTCCCTTCCCTCTAATAGGCAAGGTTTTTAACAGTAATCAACACTTTGATGTAGTGCGTACGATACAAACACGTTCAGCAATGACTCTCATATGTCTTTGTCCCTATCCCCAGACTTATGGCTAAGTTTTCCAATCTATCGATGGTGTATTGAAATCTTCACCTACAATAATACGTTGCTATGGGACATTGGGAAGTTGGGAGAGCATAGAAAGTTACTGGTTTTTCATTAAATCAGTATTAATTAAACTTTTCCCTAATAATTGTTGTGCCATTTAATGTTTCTATCTACTTTACAAGCAACATTTTGGTGTAAACATACCTTCGTAAACTCAGAAACACTTTTTATTCCTTAGTATGCTGTTTTAGGGTCATTACGGCCGGGCCTAGTGTGTAGAGCGCTGAGCTGCGGGCCCGAGGCTTCAAATCCTGAACATAAGTGTTTCCGGAATCGATTTTCTGTGAGTTAGAACTTCGCGGGTATTTGCAGGTGACCCAGAAAAACCCCAAACCTGAATGTGTGAATTTTACATGCCAATGGCTTAATACAGGGAGAGCACCAACTTCATCTATCAAACCAACCTTCAGGTTGGACACAGAGCGATTGAGTATGCTGTGATTAGCGCATATGCACTGCGATGCGGACACGTCATCATCGGTTACTCAACGATAAATCAGTTATTTATTTATTATAACGATAAAATCTGAAAGCATTGTAATTCAGACCGAGATCTATATATTTTTAATAACTATCAACCTCCTTGTGAGCATATACACTATAAGACAACATGGATGGCTGCAAGGGAAAATACTAAGAGTAATTGTGCACATCGGGTACCTGGGTGGAATCAAGAACATGTAAACATGTACACATTTGCGCCATATTCAGAGTCTCAACTACAGCCTTGCATCTGCTACTTACGGCCTGAAACTCTTAAAACGAATCTAATTGGTGCACGGATTCTACCTGCAAAGGTGGTAGTACTTCTCAGCGTGACTCTGGGAACTGAGTAGAGATTCTGCGCTACAATCTCACCTTTACTACTTACGTCATAAAGTTTATAATGCTAGTTCAAATGTGCATACAAATTTTCCTCGAAATGATTTGAAGTGGTATTTAGAATGGCGCTAAGAAATAATACTAAATGTGCGGTGCCAACCTGCACACTAATTTTACTCGAAGCAGAGGTTTTAGGACGTTAACACTACAGGCAAAAATGTATCTGATATACTGCTTCTGGCCCTTAGTCCAGAAAAGTTGGCGTCGGAAATATGACCATCGTTTATATAAACCCACATCTTTCTGGCTTAAATTTTGTCTTTCTACTCCCTTTGCTAGTGCACAAAATGAAGCGGGCATCTTCGCACAAGCTTTTATGTATTACACGCAAGATAATATTTCCATTCTGCCTTTTTTACAATACCAAATATACCCATATCAACGGGTATCACGTCAAGTCGTAACCGTACCGTGGTAACTGACATATCGTAAACGGACATCTCATAACCGCGACAATTGGCCACCAGAAAACTCATAATTTACTTGTATTTTATTATACTGCACGAATTCCGTTTTTCTCTTTCCCCAACCGTTCTTGAGATATGGTTGTTTTAACAGAGTACAGCTTCCCCGTGCGGCCCCCCGGCCTTTTGCAGTTTCCACAATGATAAATCTGTAATCACCCTGCGTCGAAATGATGGATGCCGTATTTATTTACCAAACATAGTTCGCAGACATGACGATTTTATCAAAGTAATTGTTAGCCAGTGCAGCCCACGTGTATAAGTGAGGTGCTTCCATGGTCTAAGTTATATCACACTAGACCGAGCACCATTTGTTGTTTTTTCTACATCGAATAGTTCCTGAGATATTACGGTTTAAGCAGAGTACAGCCTCCCCGTGCAGCCCACCGGCATAGAAACGGCCCTCGTAATTCCCCTGGATCGTAAAAGTTTTTCTTCTCATATTGTCGGGGCCTACTACCCATTTCCTTGCCCTAATTTTGTTTTAATTATTGTGGGAAAGTTATATCCAATGTTACGTTGTTTAAAATACTAATTATCCGAAGCCATAAATTTTATGCCATGCGTCTCTGTTAACTCTACTTGAATATTTGTCACATTTTCTAGCAGTTGATTTCTGCACTTCCGGTTACCAAATGACCGTGTACGCGTTTACGAAATAATAAGTTAATAGTCGTCTGGTTACCAATTGTCGCCGCTTACGAGATGTTCGTTTATAAGATGCCAGTTACCAGATGTCGGTTACGAAATGTACGGTTACGGGTTGACGTGGAACGTATCAATGCCAAGTCACGTAATAAATTCCTGCCCTCATATCGTGGATACTCCAAAGCCACAAAAATTGGGGTAACCAGACTCTTTCTTGCCCGACGTCCTATGAAAGACATCCACCACCTCCCTCATCATATTTATGTCTCCCAATTACCACCACGGGTTAGGTTCTCTGATAAATTGAAGATATTTCCCGATCCCAGAAAAACTACCGACCCAAAACCAAAGCGTTAACTTTTAACACTTACAAGAGCCGAAGGCTGGATAAGCGGTAAAGAGAGAGCGAACGAATACGATTTGAAGCTTAGATGAGGAGAGGCTAGGCTGAATAAAGAAGCACATCCGTCGCGGTATTTTGGGCGGTAACCTGTCTTGGTAATGACCCCGAATTTGAATTCCGCTACGGGGATGGATGTAATGCATTTTTTTGTTTGAGGTTAGACATCAAAGCAGGCCAATCGTTTGGATACTTTATAAGCCGTTAAAGCACATCAAACTAAGTTATGCTTTGAATACACAAAGAAAATAATGGCTCTAAGTAAGTGAACCAGAGGGCGTGGAGTTAACTATTTGTCGTAGAATCTTGTCTCTAACTCAAATAGTATTGCATATGCATAAGGGCATTGACAGACAAACGTATTATTTAAAAATCACAAATTAAGAAGATAAACGTGGAAAATGACAGAAACAGGGCAACTTTTCAAATATACTACATTTCAGTGAAGCAGAGCTTCAGAAATCAGGTGAAGGACAGCAGAAGCTTCCCAGGACATTGACACTGGCCATAATTTAGTAATGATGAAATGCCATCAAGATTTCAGAAATTGAAGAAAATTTGGCAAGTAGAAGGACTGAAAGAGACTCAGCATTAGCTGAAATTTCAAAAAGCAATGAGAAACAGCATAGGAGAGGATCGCTCTTCCACTGACAAATCAGTGGAAGAGCGCTGGGAAAACATTAAATGTGGACTACAGGAAGCCGCAAAAGGAGCTCTTGTGAGAAGAAAAGTTATCAAGAAGAATCCATGTATTAAGGAAGAAGTCTTAGACCTGATTAAAGAAAAACGAAAATACAAGAATCCGAAAACTGAAGGAGGTCAGATTTTCTACAAAAGAATAAGGAACGAAGTAAGTCGAAAAACCAAGAAAGCTAGAGAAATGTGGATGAGTAATCTATACAAAGATGTATAAAACAACCTTGCACTTTGAAAGGAGAATGGTGACTATAGGATAGTGAGGAACCACTTCAAAGAACGGAGCGCTAGATGCCCATAAGGTACAAGCGAACTTTTGATTGAAAATGAAGACACAGTGAAACGATGGAAAAAACATCTGGAAGAGTTATATAACACTCCGTAGGTAAACGAAACGCAACAGCATCAATAAGTTTTGAGATGAGCCATAATAGTGCACTGTAAAAAATGTTCAGGCCGGGAAGTTACATGTATCTGTAGGTGTGTAGGATCATTGCCTGGCGATGGCGTTGAAAGTTGAATTCGAGGCGTTTCTCAATGAAGATTCGTGGGATTAAAAATATACAGTTTTCATTATAATGAGACTTGATTCCATAGAGTAATGCTTGCAACCACAAATTACAATACACCATGCTTGAATTTACATGGACTATGTAGAGATTGCAAGGCTGCCTGAGGAGCTGTTTGCAGCAGAGACATTTAGGAGCGAGGCGTGGGCGGAGAAGCTTACGCCACAATTGCTATTAGGAATATTATGAGAACAATTAGGTGCCCATGAATCTAATTGGGAACATAATCGGCAGCATAATGCTTCAGAAATATTATTTAATATCTAAATCTCATATTCCTATATTTTGTCTCAAACCAACATGTGTTCATGACGGCAGGAGAAAACTCTATCCAACTGTGTCTGTAATTTCAATCGATATTAATTATAAATTCTGAATATTAATTATTGTGTGCGATTATTTCCAAAGAAATAATTGCACTACACGTTTAATAAGTTTATTACTATTACTACTTAATTCATTTATCCCAGCATTTTGTCATTAATAATTGCGCTGATAAAATTATGTTGCATGCACTTTTAATTAAAATGGCAAAAGTTAATTTAACGGTCTCTCTAAAATAGACGACTACGAATCTCAATTTAGACCTTAAATGTACACGAAGGCATTCTTGAAGCCATTCTCCATAGCCAGTCTCCAAGCAGTGTCGAAAATCTGATTTGTTGTGATAAATATTTTCTATTGTAAAAAACGTAATTTTCCACGATAATGTATATTTTCAAAAAGGATTGTTCATATTTGTTCCGCACAAGGCTTATAACGAATCAGTTTTTAAGTTGCTGTTTATAGTACTATCTATCTAATAGACTGTGCAGCTTGCGTAGTGAGTACATAAAGTCAATGCATCTACGAAAACAAATAACTTTTTATCGGGTCGTTGGAGCTAAATGTCTTAAAACGTGATAAATACTAAACTTAGCCGCACTACTGCTGCCGTTTTCAATAAAACAGGAGAATACATACTTGTCAGAAGCCAAGAGGTGGGGAGATCCCAATTACAGAAACTATTACCCACAAAATATGACAAAATATTCTAGAAGTTACATTTAGTATGCTTCTGGTACCCATTCCATCGGTCAAATGAATGAGTTCTTCTAAAGCATATTTACATATTTAACAAGAACTTGTTAGGTGCTTGTTGAAATTGAGAACTCTTGATTCAACGAAATAAATGTTTAATGGAGCAAGTCAGATCAGGAGATGTACAAAGAATTACGATTAATACCTGGCTTTTGAATCCGTAATTATAAACAGCCACTAAGAAAGTTTTTTTCGACAGTTTTAAATGTTCACGGATCAATTTTTATTTAATTACAATTTTTAAATAATGAATGAAACGAAAGAACTCATATATTCATATATTCATTTTCACAACTTATTATATCTGCAAAAATGCTCAATTTTCACCTCTTGTTTGCTACTACACAGTTTATGCCACAAGCTAGGCCAATCCCTTTTCTTATGTTATGCCTTCACCAACCATTTGTCTCGAAGTTCTTCTTCCATTTTGTAATCTTTAACTTTTATGACCCTTCTCATATCACCACCCTTCTTAGTCAGAAGTCGTACACCTATACTTTCATGCCCTATATACTGATCCCTCCTATGCTTCAATTCAGAAGGAACCTTAATAAAGCCGCTGAATCGTTTGTGCTGGTTAGATAACGACGGAAATTTGCATGGAAAACAACAAAAGATATTTCACAAATATTGACAACTCTTTTTTTTACAATGCACAGTTTAAACAGAAGTACGAAGTTATTTGCAGGTTCTTGATTCCAACCCCCAAAAATATTTTGAGAACTGCGACCGAAATTTCAAAGAAATTTTTATGCATTTAGTAAGAGAAAATGGTCAATATTAATCAATCAGTAATACAAACTTACATCTCTTGATTAGAGTGATTTAAGATGCTCTGTCAATTTGTATGTAGCCAATATCCCACTCTTGCTAACAAGTACTACAATTCCATACTTTCTCGTATCAAGATCACTATGCCGAGGTGCACCCTAATCCCTTTTCTCTTTCACCTCATGACCACCATATTTGAAATTACTCGTGCTCCCTATGAGAATTTGTTTCAACCCTACATAACTTTCTTATCCGTCATATCTGTCCAGAATCTCTGTTAAATAAAACATACTCTAAACTTCCTACGACCCTAAACATCCTCGTCCTAATAACCAAAATATGCCTACAATCTAAAATACCTGCTTACTGGCTCATATTCCTTCAAATTTCTGCTTAAAGAAACTTTCCCTATCCTATCCAAGAGTACTTACTTCAAATTCCCTGTCTCCCCATTTCTCACCTCCAGCCTGCCTAAGCAGCTTTGTTAAAACGACTTAACCTCTCCTCAAATATTCTCAGGCCATCAAATGGGATTTACTGTGGTTGCACGTTCCTCCCTCCACCCCCTGTGATTGCGTGAGATGCAAAACATGTCCCATCCTTATTGCACAAAGCACACCTGCCTTTCATCCTCGCATCTCTTTCTCTCACTTTCCGGTTTCCACTTGTATCGCCTCCAACATCATTCACCACCTGCCATACAATTTCTGTCCCGCTATTTATATTGGCCAATTCACTATCCTTCATATCTGGATGAATAACCACCGTGTATCCTGCAACCCTTATTTTTCGCATCCCCCCCTCTCTGTTCCAAAGCACGTCTCGGAACATGATTCTTCTTTTATCAATTGCTTCAGAGTCTCTATTCTTTCCTTTATCTCTCCCAAAGATTATTACGTTAAACTTCATACCATAGAAAAACCGGATTCTGGTGTGATATGGTGGAAACGTTCCATATTGATAGAAAGATATTGCAATTTTCCACGAGTAAAAATGTTTTCCGACTAGTTTCGATGCTACTACATCATCGTCAAGTCCATTTTCATTGACAATGATGTAGTAGCATCGAAACTAGTCGGAATAAAGTTTTACTTGTTGAAAATTGCAATATCTTTCTACTAATATTCATGCCATAGAACTTACATGTATATGGCTTCTTGCAGCTCCCAAATTTCCCGGCCTCAATGAGAGACACATTCCTAGTATTTGTTTCCCTGTTGAGAAAGGTGGCTGCGGCCAATCGAAATATATAACCTGATACGTGTCTTTCTCTTTTGTGCTTTACATATTTTTTCATACCTCTGAACATTTGTATAATCCATTATGGTGGCTTATCTCTGAACACATGATGGAGAGTTGTTAAGCCTTGACCTGAGAATGTCGTTGGACAGCGAAACCAGGATCGATGCTCAATGTCATGTGAATTTAGTTACAGTTCTCATTCCAATATTTTGAACAAATTTACTACAGCAGATTCATTCACCATATATCCTTATATTTTTCAATCTGATATGCATTTTAAATAGAGACTATGGAGAAGGTGACGTCGCATATCTACCTCCTTATGTGTATGAGATTAGGACAATGACTGAATTTTTTTTTTTTTTTTTTTTTTTTTATAGTTACATATTAAATACATAACGTTTAGCAAACAAAACAATTTAGTTCATTGTGAGAACAAAATCACAAACATGAAAATCAGAAAAATGCAATAATTTCCATGAAGATGACAGTAAAAAATTTTCAACGTAACATTATAATAGTAAGAATTTAATGAGTAGGTACAAATCACAATTTATTTATAGCAGTGCAGTTAAGGTCCTGCTAAGCCAAAGTGGCTTGTCAGCAGGTGCCTTTAGTGAAAATATATTTTTTTTTATTGCTGTGTAGCGTTTTGGACAACAAAGAACTTAACAGTATTAGCCAATGAGCCATTCTTTTAGTGATTTTTTAAGAATAGATATGCTATTAATATCATGCATTGACATAGGTAAGTTGTTTAACAACACAGGGACTACATGTGCCAAGGTTCTCTTGCCATGGAGGTTAAAATACTTAGGTACAGACAACTTATTTATTCGCCGCAGTTGCATGTCAGTATTAATCACACGTCGCTTTATAAATTTGCTGTCAAAGAAGTTGTCACAAATTAACACATATTTATACAATTCTTTTAATGGTAACAGACTTTGATTCTTATATACTTCTCTCACATTGTTTTCCTTGACCATCATATGCGCAACAATTTTATTTTGTAAAGTCATAACCTTATTCAGCAAGGTGGAGTTTGTGCTACCCCAAATCGTCAAACCATAACGTATTACGGCCTCAGCTAAGCCTTGATACATTAATTTTTGCAACTCATTAGGCAAATAGTGCTTTAGGTGCGACATTTGAAACAAAATACACCTTAGTTTGTCACATATATAGCTAATATGATTACTAAAACTAAATTTTTCATCTAAAACTATTCCCAAGTATTTTAGGTGTTTAACCTGGGTAATTTTTGCACACGAAAAGTACTTATTGCACGTACTTCTCGGTTGGCCACCCTGGTTGGAGTGTAAACAAAGGTGTGTGTGTAGTGTGAGGTCTAAGGTTTGCCTTTTTTCCTTCACATTTAAAAACTGCAAGGAGTATGTCTTATTATTATTAATGATTATTTTATTATCGTGGCACCATAACTGCAAGGAATACAAATCGTATTTTAGTTTCCGCTGGGCCACCTCAAAACATCTACTTGTGGATAGTAATGCAATGTCGTCTGCATACATAAAAATCTTGCAGTTTCTAATATGTTGAATAATGTCATTTATATATATTATAAACAGAATTGGTCCTAATATTGAACCCTGGGGAACTCCAGATTGAATAGTTTTCATTACACTGAAGTGATCGAGAATTTTTACAGTTAATTTTCTATTGGTAAGGTAGGATTTTATCCAGTTCATCGGCGGTCCGCGGATACCAGCCCGTTCCAACTTGTTCAACAGTATGTGAATATCGATAGTATCGAAGGCTTTTCGGAAATCGATAAAGACTGCGAGAACGGAGTAGTTTTTGTTTAGTTTAGAGCGAACGTTCTCGCTGAAGTCTTCAAGTAACATTTTAGTACTTTTGTGGTGTTGATATCCGTATTGGTTTGGTGTGATTATGTTGTATTTCTTGAGAAAGTTAATTAGTTGATCTGCAACGTAGCGTTCTATGATCTTATCTAAAGATGGAAGAATGGAGATTGGACGATAACAGTTAGTGTCGCTCTTTTTTCCTTCCTTATATATGGGTCTGACATTAGCTACTTTAAGATTTGATTGCATCGTGCCCTGTTCAACATTTAGATTAATCCAGTGTGCAATTACAGTAGATATAGCTTGAGAGGATAGATCTTTGATTCGAATGTTATCATGACCTGGACTTTTATTTTTCATATTTCTTACAATGTTAAGCACATCACTAGGAGTTGCTGGACTCAAAGAAAAAGTATTGAAATTCCGGTGTGGCTCATTATTAAGAAGAAAATGAGAACAGTTTGGTAATATATTTTCAATACTTTTGGTGAATTGATTAGCAAATGCTTCGCAGATATCATCGACATTTATGATTTTTCTGAAGTTTTTAATGATATGTGAATCAAGTGATTGCTTTTTACGGACTCCTCTTATATTGTTCAGTAATTGCCAAGTTTTCCTAATGCTATTTTTTGTTTGCTCAAATTGCTTTTGGTAGTAATATCTTTTGTGCCTCCTGAGTAATGAATTCACTTGGTTTCTTTGTGCTTTGTAGTATTGTTTATAAATCTCATTAGATGTGTTTGATTTCCACCTTCTGTACAAAATATCTCTTTTCTTAATTGCTGAATAAATAACCTCTGTAACCCAAGGCTTTTGGAATGAATTATTTCCAGTGTGTTGTGATTTTTTAACTGTTGATTTAGTGTATATGATGTTGAAATTTTGTAGTAATTCCTGGTATATGTGTTCCGGGTCATCATAGTTCACCAGTGTCAACCAATCCACTCTTTCCATCATCTGGCTCACCCTATTGCAACATATGTAGGAAGTATTGGTACTCCTATCAGAAGTGTGACCGAGTGGCTGTGAGATGTAACAATTAATGCCAACAGGATAGTGGTCGGAGATGTATGTTTTAAGAATGAAACTATTGACGTTATCATGGAAACCCTTAATATTTATATGATCTAAGCAAGATTTTGACACCTTATTGTTTTTAATTTCAACTCTAGAATATTTGTTGATGCATGCCATAAAACCATTGTTAGCTAATAAATCCTTATATGTTACCACAGCGTTGTCCCTTGTAGCTTTTAAGTTTAAATTGAAGTCTCCTATCAGGATGATATGTTTCTCATGTCTTCCTTTTATGAATTCCTCTAAGCTAATTAGGAAATCTTGTTTGTTTTTGTGGGGTGGCCTATAGATGTTTATAATTAAGACATCATATTTGTAAAAGTTAGTTAGAATTATGAGTGATTCACATTCTTTTATTACAGCTTCAATTTCTAAACCAGGTATGCTATCTTTAAGATAGAAAACGATTCCTCCTCCCCTGAGACTGGATCTTAGTTTATGGAAGCAGATATACCCACTGAAGTTAAAAGGACTGAGTTCAGTCTCTTTTATATTTACCTCAGAGAGAGAGAAACCTAAAACTTGACCATTTATATTTATCTTATGATGCAGAGCAACCAATTCATCCCAATTAGTTTTTAATGATCTAATATTTAGGTGATAGAGTGAAAAACCTTCATTAGGAACAGGAAGATACTTTATGAGGCTCGACACTTTCTTATATGATTTGCACTTGCTATTATGACATATTGTACTAAAAGGATCCATAGTTTCAAATACAGTACCACTTAAGTGATATAAATCAATAAGCTAATCACCTGTCAAAGATTTTAAATTGAAATTAGAGTATATTATTACACCAATTTGATAAGATCTTTCTCACTTTGCAACTTAATTATTTGGGCATTTTCACTTTTCCTAATTAGAACTTTACCATTTTTGTACCATACAAATTTATAATTTAGTTCTTGTGCCTTAGTCTTAGCCTGCCACAATAGATTCCGGTAATAATATGTCAGGCTTTCATTTATATACACTTTTGATTCTGGATATTTTTTTCTCACATCAGCATTATTTAAGTTCTTTTTATGTGCTAATAAAGAATGTTTTACAACCTTATTAGAAAACTCAACAATAAGTTTTCCTTGTTTATTAGGAAGAACATATATGTCTGAAATTGAATTTTTATCAACTGTAACATTAATATTATTTGCTAGGTCAATGACTTTTTTAGTCAGCTCTTCCTTACCATCACTATCATTAGTATGGATACCTATTACTTCAATTTGTTTATCCAATTGCTTTTGCTCCAGGGCATTAATCTTTTTTTGGAGATCTTCTATTAATGTGTCCTTCACCTGAAGCTGATTCCTAAGTTCACTGACCGTACTTGTTAGATCATTGACGGTGTTTCTCAGATCCTTAATACTACAAACAAAATCATCGTACTTATCAGACAGGAAGTTGAGGCTGTTTTTAATCTGTTGAATGTCTTCTTTTGTGATGACCGCATCAATCACTTGCTCCTGTTGGATATCCGACGTGGAGGAACGTTCTTTTGGTTCCGTACCGTTCTTCTCAGTGCAGCGGCAGGTTACACATCTCCAAGTCTCCTTCTTAGCTGACATTGACCGGTAAGTCGATTCTCTAATTCCCGAGCAGTTGTAGTGCATAAACGAGACACATCCAAAACACTTCACATACTCTTCTTCGATAATATTTTCGTCGCACTTACTGCACTTCATGTGGAGGAGAGTGGCGAAAACTTCGTGAAACGAAACTTCGAGAAGGCCCGTTGTTAGCTTGGCGGGAAAGTATCACACCAAATATTATGGGATAACTATTTCTTATCGCTGAGACGCAGACCAACCACGTTAATAATACAAAAAAAAAAAAAAAAGATGTATGTATTATTTCCAAACGATGGCGATGTGCTAGATGTTTCCAATAACAGATATAAAAGTAACGAAAATTAGAGAGCCACTGGAACACGTCCGTTCACTACGACAGCCATGACATGAATGCACTTTCTAGTTTGCAATTTGCATGTACAGGGTTTTATGTAAATTGACTAGTTTTCAAGGCTAACATATTTTAAAATGCTTTATAATGGTAAGCGGTAAAATATGATACGAGGTAAATAAATCAGAATAAATAGTCACATGCAATTTAGTTCTCAGAATAATCTCCAGCGGTTCATGAGCAGTTTCATACTCGATCCGTGAATTAATCAAAGAAATCTATCAAACGTTGCTAATTTTAAAATAAACCTAAATATATACATTATATTTATTTTAAAAATTTATTCATACTCACTGCTAGGTGATTGGTGGCTTTCCAGGTATGGAAACATAGTCATGAGGAAAAACGGTAAAGGAATTACAACAGTAAATCCGATGGATTTGATCTCAGTAATTTTCTATTGTAACCACTTTCTGAGAGTTTTCTTGTTTCCTAGTTTCCTAGTTGAACCATGGAAAAGGTAGTTCTGTGGCCACTCAATTTTAACAAAATTTTAACATATTTTATTCACACCCACATCGATGTGAATATTTACTTTCACGAATAAGTGGGTTGACTTTGGTATGTAAATTATAGTTTTTCTAGATTTCTAATTATTATCTGGGAAATTTTTTATCTATTTTGCTTTAAATAAGGTTTTCGCCGCAAAAGCCCTAATTACACGTAAAACCAAGTATAGAATGGGTTCCTCAATCACGAGACTAAATGGAAGCTCTTGTGGATATAAATGCAGAAAATTTAACATTTCACAATATCGTAATTTATTTTGCACCATGGATTTAATATGACTTCATTATTTCGTTCACACTAATGAAATATATCTCAAAGTAATTGTGTTTTGAAGGAGATGAATGTTTACATAAATGCTCGCAATTTTGATGCATTGATCAACTGTGAACGTCCCTCATAATTTTATTCACGCACAAAATATGTCCGCCTGGATATAAAATTTGATTCGTCGTTATTACCTACCCTTAATATTTAGAGTGGAAAATTTGTTATTATGTCATGGTGAAAACGTTTTGATACCTCCAGATCGTCGTGAAGCATTCATTGCGCCATTGCCGTCAAGGGAAATTAAGGCTACACTCCCATTTAACTTTGTGGCTGAAATCACTGAACATTAATTGGCCCAAATTGTCGAGCATGCCTCTATGCACGATTGGGCTGAAAAGTGATGGATACATGTGAATAAAGTTCGATATTTTATGTGATTACAGGTTAAATTGCAGTAATAGTTTATGAGTGATTAATAAATGTCCATAGTTATTCCCTAAAGAAAAACTACTATTCCATATTTTCCCAAACTATTTTCAATGCGTAGCAGCTTATAATGAGTTGTTAAAAGCCCATAACATTTTTATGTTCATAGCCGAGGGATAAAGTGACTATTTTCTGGAGCAATTCATTGTGCTAAGTAAGTAAAGACCGAAGTTGTTTCTCTGGTATTGTTTTATGATTATTCTCTCCCAAGGGCGATGGAAATTTTCTTTATTTAAGTTATCCGAAAAATAAGAGCCGTTGAATCCGTGAGGGATATGGAGGGAACTATTTCCCAAGTGGACGCCACAACAGCTTGGCTGGCATGTCACTCAAAGCGAATATATGTAGCGAATGTATCACAATATTAACCTTTTATTTTTATTTCGTGGAATTGAGGCTTTTGAAGTAGAAGAGCGACATATCTTTTAAGTTTATCTTTAGGTTTAGGGAAAAATTGTCATATGCTCGTCATTAACTTGCTGAAATATATCCTCATATGACCGCGTTTTCCGCAATGTTTTGTCTCAAGCCAAATATGCCTACGGTGTTTCACTTGCACACTGACGTAAATATCAGTAAAAAAGGGCATTAAATTATCAGTTCTTTGATATTAAAGTCATTTTTTGAACTACTTAATAATATATTTCCTAAACATTGTATCCAAGATCTCTCCTTCAAATTCCTCCCAATATTATTTACATCAATGCAGAGGCGTTTGAAATTCGTTAAAATTAATAGTCTTATGTTTGTAAACGGCCAATGCCAATATTAATTTATTTCGCTTGCTAACTTAAGATTCTCTATTTAGTATTTTTAAATGTGGGAATATAATTGTGCGTCAGAAAGCAGTTTTGCTAGGGGGGAAAAGTTTTACAAAATCGGAACCAATTAATGATATCCTCTCTATTGTGAGGGTGCATATTTTATAGCAAAAACAAAGTTTAACATGGCTGCACTGAATGGGTCAAAAGCTGTGTTGCGAAAACAATCTTCATACCTACATAAGAATTTCATTTCTCACCTTCGTTATCTTAGTTAGTAGGATAATGTGGATCGTCATACCCAAGACGTTCTCAGTCTTGCACTGGCAGTTCACGGTTATATGAGTAATAACTATCCAACCTCAGGGACTTGATTAAAAACCAAGTAGAAATATCGTTGGAGTCCCCATCTGGTAATTGTGTGTAGAAATATTAAAGTGTGAACCTTGAGGAGCAAAATGGTGCCCACTACGAGATTTTCTCCAACCCAAATGCTTTCCCACCCCTTCCCTTCTCTACTTCTAATCCCTTCCTTATCAATGTTAACCTCGGGACAGACTTGAAACTACTGATCAATTTTAACATATTCAATCCTTTTCTATGGCATAGATTTAAGTGTTAATTGATAAGCTTCCAGTCATGTGTTTATGCCGTGTCATCTATCTCGTTTCCTTCTTATTATCAGATATTATCTCTTTCGTAATGACTACCACAGACCAAGATTTAAAATACATAATGAGTGGGCAATTATTTTCAATCGACTTTATTTAAAAAAATATCAGAAAAAGATACTTTCCAAAATTTGTATCGATTCATAGGAGCAAGGTGCAAAAAATTGTCTAAAATATTACTCTATAATATTCAATACTTAATAGAATATATGCAATTATTTTTCGTTAACATTCATGTTTAATTCCTTTTAAGGAACATTAGCTCGTACCTCATATGCTCGCTTCCCCTGAATGAGCCTTATAAAATATAGGACCATTCGATCGAAATAGCATGTTCCTGAAACGTAAAATATTTGTTTTCTTCATGTTTGAAGACAATGCTATTAGGAATCATCATAATATAAAACCCTGACTACAGTAAAAGGATTGTACTCTGTTTCATTGGATTACTCATCAAACTAATTTATTATTTGAAATAATAAAAGGTATTCTGTTCTATTTAAAAACGTTCAATTTATTATAAATTTAGAATCATATTTATCAATTTGAAGGTAAATCACTATTCATTTTCAGCTGAAATATATTAATAAGAGCATTACATTGAATGACAATCTATAGTAGACTTAAGGAATTGTATTCGTTGAACCCATTATGATTAAAATGACATTTTCCTCAACCCGTCACAGGTTCCACTTTCACTTTTTATGAAACCAATGCGTAAACCGTTTAGAAATACACCATTACACGGCAGAGATTTCTTAGTTTTCATATCCTTGATGTAACCTTGCCATTAATAGCAGTAAAAATGGCCAATTAGTCGTGTTATATTCTCTGCTAAGTTGAACGTGCACCGGGAGTAAACTTCCTCTTGATTTGACCCATACGGTTGGGCGGAAAGAATGAAGAAAATTGGGTTCCAGTTTTGTAATTGAGTGAGGACGGGTTGAGAGAAGGGATGAAGTTTCCAAAAGTCGGGTCTTGTATCTCTCAGCAGGGACGAGTAAACACGGGTAGGGGATTACTTTAACCATCTTCACGCTCGGACTTCCTCGAATAGGTTTCAAAAGACGAGGATCTTGTGTCAAGATTCCCTCGGGGTTTACGACACCATTCCCAAAAGGATGGATCTCTCGCCCTAATGAATTTTATTCATTTTCTCCCAAGTTGGAAAAGGACTATGTTTGATTTTTGCAAAAAGTTGACACACATAGTATCCTCCCTTGATGCCCACTCCCCTGACTTTACGGTGACGTTTTGTTCTTCGTGAAGGAGAAGATTCGAGGGGATCTTTTGTGAGGAACCTGTGGTGGTGTTGGTGAATTTTGGAAGTATAGAGTCAGTCTTAACGTAATTTTCCAATTTAGGAAAACTAGTTTTCGCAATGCAACTTCATGTTTCATCTGGAACCTTTCGTCATTTCGTCATTTTAATGGGTCAAGAAATCGTACACTGGAAATCATCAAAAGACTACTGAGTAAATGTGACGATTATATACAAGAAATAAGCTACTTTTCCCTTGGTAGACCTCATTTGCAGTATGCTGCCAGTATGTGGGATCCCTATGAAATCGACCTAAATAATGAACTTAAACGTGTGCAGCGAAGATCGGCATGATTTTTAAAGGGACGGTACCATAACCTTATTAGCGTAACTAGCCTACTAAATGAATTAAAATGGGAATCACTGTCACATCGCAGGTTAAAATTTAGACTTAATCTCTTAAATACATTTCAAGTTAATATTTTCAGTGATGACGTTAAAAATATGTTGCCACCCCCTATTTACTATGGTAGATTGGACCATAATCACAAAATTAGAGAAATCGATTGCCGAACTGCCAGATTCAAAATGTCATTCTTTCCTTGTATAATTAGGGATATGAATGACGGTGAATATATCTAATACGAGTGACTAAATGGATAGCTTGTTGGTATAAGGTCTTTAAGCTAACCCAACTAACAGCATATTTTTGCATGCTTGCTTTGCTATTTTTATCTTTTTTGAAAAATGAATTTTATATTAGTATATTCTTGCTAATCATTTATTATGCATCACATGTAGTGCATGTTTGGTGAGAATTCACCCTCTGCCACAAACCTTTATAGTGGCTTGCAGGGCATCATGTAGAAGCAGATGTCAATCACTCGATGGCGAATTCTTACCAGACTTGACGAAATCCTTAGAGAAATGGTATTAGGTTTCAAGGTGTTCCTACTACAAAGAATATATTTCACCGTCTAGTACATGTAAGCAAAAGATATGTAGTCTTAAATCTAAGATAACTCCCAAGGAGGTAGTCAAACCTGTGATATTTGGGTCGTTTGGCCGGCTGGTGATGTCTGAGATCGGTTTTTTCAATGACTATGTCGATCTGGTCGACAAAAATTTCTGACAGAAGAAACTTGAATTCAAAATCTGCGTAAAAATAAAATATAATCTAGGTATTATTAGTATAAGTTCCTCAATCTTCGGAATATGGGTGCATAGTTTCGCTTAAGACTTGTGCCTCACTACTCTTGATGCAGAAAAGACGCCATAAATGTCTTGATCGCAAGATTATTCTCACATGGTCCCTTTCCCGGCAGCAGCACTGCAGTATTCCAAGCTCTATGCATTGAACACTAGACTATGGAATGCCAAGAATATCATCAAAACACATGTATATCTTCGATAGTACTCTTATATTCAATTTAAACTTTTCCCAAAAGGATCTGGTGCTTTCCCGGCGTATCTGCTGCGTGAAGGTTTCTCGGGTCCTCCACCGGGTTTTTGCGTCTATGTCCGCCGATGTTTCGATTCCCGACTCGAACTCGAACATCGTCTTCAGGGCTTCATTCGGAAGCCCTAAAGAAGATGACCGAATCGGGAATCGAAACGTCGCCGGACAAGGACGCAATAACCCGGTGGAGGACAGGAGAAATCTTCACGTAAACTCCTCCCATTCTAACTGCGTTTACCGCGTCACGAAGAATGATAAGATTTTTTGAGTAGCTAGAAAATCATTTTTCTTACCTAGAGTTGATATTTGTTGCACACATTTCTACATCCATACTAATGTTGCAAAGTGTATGTAAAGTGAACTCTGACAAGCAGAAACTGCATTCGTGGGCTCCTTCAAATAACTTAATTTTAAATGTTGCCAAATTTATATTAGATTGAATCCTTAGTTCGAAGAGTGGCTCATATTAAAAAACTGAGTACTTCTTCACAGAAAGATCCGTTAAATACCCGATCAGATTTACCTAACCGTAGGACCCCTTAGCCCCATAAACCCCATAACAATTGTTCATGTTTTTAACTATTTATAACAAATGGGTTTCTTTAATGCGATTAAACAAAAGCCTCCAAATGCTGAAAGCGCCTGTTGTGTTCACCTATCGTATTCTATTTAATCACAATGACATAAAATATTCTTAGTTTATATGCTGTAAAAGGCGCTAATAACATAATGTCGATACGCTACACAACCACACATGCAGTCGTCTCCCGAGAAACGATGCCAGTATTTGTCGATACAAATTTGTTCCAAATAAATTTAACGCTCAATGGTGAATTCAATAAAACTTTATTATTACGCTGACAACTAGGAGGTAAGAAGGTATTCATGATGAGGACTAAACAAATAACGGGTACTAATTTCATATTATATTAAACACCGACCATGCTTTCGACAACCGAGTGTAACTGTCAAGGTATTACATTTATATATTGAGACATGTATACGGCAAAGGGGGAGGGTAAGGTGACGTAGCTGGGAAGTATAAAGCGAAGTGGAGGGAAGAGATGAAATGGCAATGGGGATATTAGTTTGATTCTCATTCACCAGTTTTGATGATTTGACTGTGTGCCTTTGAACTAACTATGACGTCTATTTTCGTCTCCTAATATTGACGCATGACTCTACATCCTGTATTATGCATGAATCATATCCCCATCACCCTTTGACGAATTCTCTTCGATGCCTTACCCCGGACCTTTGGTGTATACACGAGTGTAGTCTCGTTTACCCAAAAGTAATGCATTGGTCATGACATTTAGGAGTCGAATCCATGTTTGGCATTTAATATAATGTATGAAATTAGTATCTGTTCCTTTTTTCTTCGTAATTAATATAAATAATGACGTGCCATACCATTGATACCATAAGAATGTACTTAAACTACATTAAATAGGCAAGATTTAGGTTCAATTGTTTTGAAGCTTGTAATAAGTGTAAATACATTGTATTCATCTTACATTAAGCCTGTTTTGAATATTGTTCCTCTTGATTTATAAAGAAAGCTTGAGTTAAATACTTGCAGAAAAGCAGAATGTCTACACAGAAAATAATTATTCAATTGGATCAAGTCACGGGTTCCGGGTTTGGGTCCCGGTCAAATGATTTTATTCTCGGAGGGAATGCACTATTGCTCAATTCCAGCGGGCAATTTCCTTAAAATGTTCACGAAAATATCGGAATCCTTGAATTTTGTAAAATTTAGCCGTAAATTATTTATAACCGTACTCTTATGGAGAATGAAATGCGAACGACATTTTTACATGGAACGTTTTTTAATGCATTGAATGAATGTAACTTTTTTCCTTCCTCATTGGCATCCATATTTACGGCCCAACATGAGAAATATCATTCGATAATTGTTTAATCACCCATGTAAATCATTGAATTGTTCACTAGTCATACACTTTTCCTTTCAAGTTCGCTAGCCTAATTTAATAAACTGCAAACCTAATATATATTTACAATATGATTGTAACGAGTTCTGGGGGTTTTATAGAGGTTTAACTCTAACCTTAAAGTCTAAAATGTTCCATGCATTAGGTGCTAGAATACAATAATGCATTAATCAAAATGATTCCAACTCAAACCTTTATCAATACGTTTTACTACCGAAGATACAGTTAATCTTGGCTGTTTCTGATTCTTCCGCGACGAGCTTGGTGTGATTAAGTTTTACCTTTGGATTTAAAACACTCTTAATCCCTTTTGCCTGCAGTTTATTGCTTACCTGATTCTTTAATAAAACTAGTAGCAATTGGTTAGAGGTGTATTCAAGACCAAGGTTGAAGTACTGGGAACCTTTAAGGACCACTGTAATGATAAAAAATCCTCTCTATATTTTTATAGCGTTGATGAGGACGGCTGCTTATCTCTTTAACAAAAAAGAGTTAAAGATGAGATAGGAGTGCGGAAGGGGAGACAAAGTGGGGTGGGCTTAGGTTCTGGCAGGCAGGGCAAGAAGGGAAGCCGAATGTGTGTGGGGGCGAGTTAAGAGGCTCAAGGGAGAGCAGAGGACCCCAAGAGGGCCTCGATTCGGAATTTTGGCCCAACATCTTTCTTTTGCGCGATAAGCGGATGGGGATCTCTGGCAGTCTCATTCCTCCAGAAAATATGAACCCGTTCCAGAGACATAATGCTCCTCACCCTTCGTTTGGATTACTGGGTCTCGCCCTCAGCTTCCAAGTATGGGGCCTGGCGGAAACATTCTTAATGAAATAAACATCTTAATATGCCGAGAAATTGATTTCGAATCCCAAAGATCACGTGATGATTTCTCTTGCACCATGGGAATGGAGGACACATTTCATAGTGCTGAGCCAAAAATTGCGCGTTTGTCCGAAGGGGGTGGAAAAATGAAAGGGATGGAATATCCATGTGTACATTAATAATAATGACAATTAGTATCGGATAATAATACAGCTAAAGCCACTCTACTTCACATTCTGACGAGAATGTGTAAGCATGCGCTGCGGAACACTAGCATTTTTTAGAAAATAAGGGAAAGAATCACCGAAGGTGCTGGTGGGTGGAGTATGGAATGAAATAGGCTCCAAATAAGACTTCACATTTATCAGAATGTATAGTCTCCAACTCTGAATATGATACGAAATATTTTTCATCGTATTGAACAGAAGGCACCATTTTACTCAGCAGAGTTGATGGAGTCAGAGAATCCGAAATCATGTGTCAGTCGCACATTCAGTCACTTTTCGTTCTCCATTCAGCTAGAATAAGATTATAAATGTTTCAGCCCTATGTTTCTGCTTTTGGTTAATATCAAAATCGTAATACGTAATCATCGTAATTCATAATACGTAAAATACATGATAAGTAATAACGTAAAATGCGGGAAATGAATTGCTGGCCAGAAGATCGAAAATATATTTGGTGTTGCATATAGCCTGGGAGGGAGGGAGGGAAGTGATGTGGTGTGGAGAGGTAGGCGTAGACCACATTATTGGACAGGTATTACATCTGATACAATTGCAACGAGAAGACCTGGGAGAGGAAAATGAGACCAAAAGTGGGCATGAGAGGTTTAGTTGATTTCAGAATGTTTTTTTTAAGTTGGGTGAGTCTGTAGGAAATGGAGGGAAAATGAGGAATGAGAGAGGAAGTTACTTCACTGTTTTTCAGTGCGGAAATGAGGTTTTGATAGTGATTTTGAGGCTGTGGGCACCAGGGAAGAAAGTGAGGTATAGATTTAGTCCAGTATCTGAAGGTGGAGTTTTGTCTTTTGGATTACATTTTAAGGAGGGGGGAATCATTTTCTTATGAAGGAGGTTTTTAAGGTATCCACGTTTGTGAAGAGCAAAATGGAGATTATTCAGGCAGTTAGTGAGGGAATGGGTGTAATTGCAGATTTTGTGTCAATGTTTGGCAAGACAGTTAATAATGGAGCACTTGGAGTTAATAGGATGGCAACTTTTGTAGTGGAGGTTATGCTGGTGATTGAAAAAGGAATTACATTTATTATTCCGTGATAAAGTGTCCTTTAGGAGCATAATTTGTGTGCATAATTTAGAGTCACATCTTCTTATACAAGGAATGTAAAAATAAGAAAATAAAAAGGTGTTAAAATACATCTTATAGGTGTTGCAGGAAATATTACAATATTAAATTAAATCGGGAAAGCATTTTATGGTATTACCATTCAAATAAAATTTCACTTTTACATTTCTTAATATCCTGTGGCATACGATTCCACATCTTACGACAAGTAATATGAAGAGCAGTAAAGCCAGAGGAGACCCAGCGTAAATAGATGGTCGATAATGAGGAATAAAGAGTTCTTCCATGTGACGTGTTAGACGTTTACTTGTTTCTACATTGTATTTAGCATTCTGGCATAAATATGTTGGAAGTCTAGTCGTTATTATCCTGCATTCAAATATTGACTTATTAACAAGTAAGCACCAATTTTGCATTTTTAAACACTCTATTTTTATAAAATATGGTGTCACGTGTTGGTAACCCGTATGTTGAATGGTAGGTTTGGTGTGGAATGTGGTTGTGAATTTATTGCCTTGAAGTTGAATGTCTACGGCAGGGTATGTAATGGTGGAGTCAGAAATTGAAGAAAGGAATTTTACAGAAAAGGAGGAATTCAGAGTGGGGATGAAATTTCTGAGAGAGTCACGACATTGCGCCCATAGGAGAAAGATATCGTTGATGAAGCGGACCCAGAGTTGGTTGATACTTGAGAGAGGAAAGACTCTTCAAGGATCCCCATAAAAGGCATTCGTTGGCAAGGTTGGCATTCGTTCGAGCCAGTCGTACTCCCATCGCCTTGCCAATTGCTTGCAAGCAGAAAGGTTTATCGAAGTGGATGACATTTTCTTTTAGCAAAAATTCAGTTTTTTTAACAGAAAAGCTGTTGAAGGAACTTAAGGGTCGGATTATTGGTTTAAGTAGAATTTGAGGGAGGATCGACCTACACTATGTGGTGGAAAGATACAACAAGGGGGCATCAATGGCGGCCATAATTAAGTTAGATGAAGGGGGACGGAAATTCTGTTTAAGCATTGGATAAAATGATTAGTCTTTTATTAAAGAAGACAGGATAAAAGAATTTACATGGTATGGTCAAGGAAGGGGGAGTTTCTTTCGGTAGAGAAATCGCAACTAGAAACGATTTGGTGGCTAGAAACGTTGGCCTTGTATATTTTGGGGAGAAGTTAAATTTGCGGTGATCTTGGGTTAGAAGGTGAAAGAATGGAAATACCTGTCGACGAGAGGCCTTCATTTGGAGCTGATTCTTGAAGGGAAGATTACATTTATTTTTGGATTTCGGGAGTCGCATTGTTGGGCATAGGTTTGTAGGTGGAGAAGTCATTGAGGTGACGGAGTGCGTAGAGATATAGTCTCTAGTATTTATCACACTACTGATGATCCCTTGTTTGTTATTGTGATGGTGATATTCGTGTCTCAACGAGTTTCTTAATGGCAAAGATTTCATTCTGGATGAGGTTGTTTTCGGGGACAGGAGTCAATGAATGATTTTTCATAGACTTTTCGGTGTTGCCAGCGACTGTATATTTCCGTGGTGTGATATGCAGGGTAAGGTTTTGGTACACAAGAGGAGGTCGGTTGGAGTTCATGATGGCAGGATGCAAGCGAGAGATCATGGCATGTAATTCATGATTTTAAAAAAGTACGCCAGCATATATTTTGTCAGAAACTTAAAACATCGGTCAGGATTTTGAGGTGATTGATTTTGGGTCGAGTAAATATGACAAACCTTTGCTGAGTAGAGAAAGTTTTGAGTTGATAAGACCCCTCTACTTTTTGTGGCAATGCAATCCTGAAATACATGCTATAATCCCCCACCCATCCATGTTATCACTTGAACGCCTGGACCCGCCTTCCTACCTAAAACGCCAAAGCGGTCATTTTGACCGTCGTTGATAAATCTTGAGAACGTTGTTTTCTTTTAACACTCTTTATAGATCATTACAGGAGTTTTTTATAAGAAAGACTAATTAGCTACACAGAGCGATCTGTTTCAAATTTAGACTTGTGGGGGGGAGGAGAAGGTTGCATTTTTTTCCAAAAAAAATAATAATATTTTAACTATTTTTTGAAGCCAAGGATTGGATAATTTTTAATGAACTATTCCTTTAACATTATCAAAGTCAAGAGATGTAAAAACAATCACATTAACTAAGCGTGATACAGATTTATAATTTCATGTCTGGAATAGAAACAAATTATCGGGTACCTGAAATCGAAAATAAAATATACAAATTTTTGGAGTTAGTAATGTCATTTTTTCATGTCTGTAAATTACGCTGTCTAGAAAATGCTACAATTGTTAGATTAATTCTAACAATTGTACCGTTACAAACAATTAAAGTTTAACAAAATGCAGAGAAAAACGCAGCGAAAAAAATCTTGATGCGCATTTTCTACAAATGATTGTTATCAATTGTAAAAAAATATTTGAGTACGTTTACCGCAAACAGACTTATTTCACTTCTTACAACTTTGCTGGGTCTTATTACAAAATTTAGGAACTCGACAAGTTGTGCGGTTGATTTTCTCATCGATTACAGTGTTATCACAGTCCGAATCATCACATTTAAATTTTGAATCGGAATTTGAGGTCTGTACCTACACATCGAAACTAGTCATTTGTACGCATCACAAGTGCTGGTTTGGTGATCTTTACCCCCTGCCACACACCATTGTGGTGGCTCGCTGGGTAATAAATAGATGTTGATTTCCGTAGATGATGTTTATCGGTTAGGCGTAAAATAAATTGGAGACGTGAGATCTTCTTTCCCGTGAATTCTTTGTGTAGGATCCACGCATTTATTACATAAAGGTTTAGGATAAATTTAAAAATTGGAAGACGAAAAAAGCAGTCACCGCAGAGCTGTAGAAGGGAAAAGGAATAAGGTAATTCTGCGTTATTACAGATGAGGTGTGCGCAGTACCACCAGATTGTTTTGCAAAATCTTATTTTTTACATCAAAGGAAATGAAAAGGAAATAAGTTTTAGCATATCTCACTGCAGTGTTGTGAAGATAGGATTTAAATGAAAGAGAGAATCACGAAAAAAAGTAGCGGGGTAAAATTAATAATTTAGATTTTATGGCAACAATTACTTATTAGAATTTCTACGTGGGTAACAAGTTTTTGTCCGTGATAAAAGAAGGTCATTCTTATCTGACGTTAAACTGTATGAGAAGTAATCTTCCTATTAAAATTTTGACGTCTTCAAAATCCTCCGAAAGAAGAATAAAAACGATCGAGAAAAATTACCCGGATGACTGCTTCTTTCTTCGTCCTCATAATCATCCGATGAACTCTCAGCAGTTGGGGCCGAGGCTTCCTCGGAGCTACTATCAACTGTGTCCGATCCATCGGTGGTCTCTCCATTGGAGTCGGCTTAAGCGATATTGTATAGTTCTCTCAGTATAGAATCTGGGGTGCAAAAACTTCGATTTCCATCTCTGCGAAATGCTAGACACAATCACAAGAGAACATTTCTCGCCACGCTTGAAATCACACTGAGTATTCGACCCCGATGCTCGGTCGTAGCGATCCCAAATTTTCCTGACGCGAGATTATGTAAACAAAGTCCACTGATAACTCACGAGGAACAAATGTCTTGCGCCATGACACAGCGTATAATTTTTACGAAGCATTAAGAGCAAGTGATATTTTATTCAAATGCATGACAGAGAGTATCTTTCACGTTTCTTATAAATCAGCACAGGTGTTACTTTGTTTGAATGATGACTTACAACCGGAAACCTCTTATAATGAGTCAGTTTAACTTTTCTGTGTCTAACTTTTATGACTTCAGTTTGAATACTTTGCTTGCACACGAGAAATATATATATCCTATCTTCGCGCAGCCAAGCACCTGCACCTGTGGTCAAAATGACTGCACCGGTATTCTAGGTGAAAGTGAGTTTAAAAAAAATAACTAATTGACCTATCAAAATAGTATTACACGAACATAATATCATCATGAAGTTAGGAAAAGTCACAGAAAGAAATGCTTTTATGCCAAAAATTAAGGTTTGGCAGTTATATAAAATCAAAACTACGGTCAAAATGACCGCACCGGCTTTCTAGTTTTATGCCAAATAATTACACTGCGAGAAAGTTTAAATTGCTTTGTAGCTATTTTAAACGGCTCTTTTATTTGAAAGTAAAAAATAACACTATACAGACAATTATGATCATATATTGAACCCTGTAGGTGGCAGTAATTGAAATGAACTAGATGCATATAAGAAAAGCAGAGAGTATAAGGACTAAATCCCATGTATGGCATGTATAAGAGCATTAATTTCTGAAGGACAAGGGGTACGGTCTTAATATCTAACTTGAAAATATATCATTTTGCTCATTTCAGTGAGAGAGCATTGAAACGCAACTGGTATGAAAGTTTGAAGACATTCTTGGGAACGTCACAATATTTCGTAAGAAAGTAATCTTAATAATTAATAGATATCCATATCCACTCTCATAGACAATATTGATATTAAATATACCATTTTACTGAGAAATTCGTTATTGAAGAACAGATACTACTAAATATGAATATAGTTGTATGTATGATATTAAGAACCCGGAGCAGCTACAGCGACCTTGAAAAAGTTAAAAATGCTGCAGAAAAAGACTTCCACCAAGCCTACGAGTTGTGGAAAGAAGTTAAAAATATTTATTCTAATGTTTTCATTCATTCTATCAGTTTTTGCTAATTTTTTTTCAAGTTCCTTCTACTTTATTCTCTCTCAGAACGGAATTCAAAGAATCGCTTCATTATTTTTTCAAAACAATGTGTAAATTTAAGCGCTACATAATTTAGTAGTTTTCTTCAGTGAAGTATATTTAATAATTTCTACATAAATTACTATATTTTTGATTTCCATGGTCTTTGGAGGAATATGTATGTAGATGATATATAGACTCAAAAATGAACCTACATTTACTCGTAGACTACTATTTTGAAAATCACTCATACCCATCTAAAACTACCTTGTAAAATTTAAGATTATTTAAAGTGTCCACTCTTTTCCAAGCAAATAATTGAATCAATATCTATGAAAAATAATTTTTATCAATAATTTCTCACCATTTATATGTAAAAATTGATTTTTGAGTAATTTATCTCCTCGCAACAAAAAAGGGTTCGTCAGGTTTATGGTTCCCTACTCGTACTAATAAATTTAGAATCACATTATGATACACTCAATGAGGCATAAAATATTCTCTAATAAATCAATTGAATACCTACAACTGTAACCATGTGGTTTGTAATGGACTCTTATTTGTGATTCTTTGCCCACAGGGAATTATTAAGTAACATTTCCTGTCCTAACTCTGATTTTAAATTAAGTATTTCTTTTTCTCACAGATAACTGATTTTCGGTAATTTTGAGCAATTTCTGAGCGATAACTCAATCGAAAGCGATTGGCGAAACCGTTGTCCAAACTTGGAATCGGACCCACAACTTGTCTAGCGGGCACCTTGACCACCTGACTGATGTGGCTGGCTCTCCGTTGAAATGCCAATCTTTTATTCTGTAAGTATCATGCACTAAATTTAATTCTACATAGGATACGTTCTCAGTTCTACGAAACTGAAGTCAAGTCTTTTTACCCATGTGTACCCCCGAGAATATCTTTCAATTTCTGAGTCGACCACAATGCCTCCGAAGTTGATCCTCTGACTACGCTATTTACGCAGCCTACATATATTTTCCTTTCATTTCGTCGTTTTAGTAGATGGATATCAGTCGTTTCATACTTTGAAAGTCCCCTTAGTATTGAATTTTTCGATCTGTTTGCTTTAAAAGAGTGTTTCCCAACCGGTAGGACCCGTCGACATCAAAGTCTACGGGATGTGACTCAAGCCGGCCGAAAATGCTCTCCACCTTTCACTTTGGCTAGCATGTCGTGCAAGACATAATGCTAAAGAATTGGGCATAATTTTCCTTTAAAATAATCACCCTTCGATCTCACTTGCACTCTCCAATATTCTAAAGAGAAATGGGTCTCTGTATGCACAGAGCGGTCAAAAATGAATTCAAATACAACATTTTTGCCTTGAGCCCCTCTGTTTGAGCATTGGAGATATTTAGCATGCTTTCAGCAAACACGCAAGGAAACCGTTTGTACACATGGACATGGCCGCAAAAAATTCTTTGATAAGAGATGTTATTTACTCCTGCTAAAACAAGGTGCATCAGCTGTAATGAATTCTTTTTTTCCCTTTGATTCTGTGTTTTTATTTCAGTTGAGTGTAGAAGAGAAGAACTTTCACGGTTTTTAGCCGTGGTATATAAATACGTTTGCATGTATTCGAGTCCCATCATATCTTTGGTTACGTTGTTGCTGAAAACAGTGAGTAGATAGGGAATCCATTACCGGAGAGGGCATGCATATGTTTATTACTCCACAGAATAAAATGAGAATGTTTTTATAAATATATAGCACGGTATTATCGAACCTCATTGATCGAGAGATAAAAAAGAGACTTACCCAAATACTCAGCTTAACTATTAGATAATGATTAATTTGACTTAAAAAATGGAGGTGTAAATACAGAGTATATGAAAGGCAAGAAATGAGTCCATTTTCTCTCGTGTAGAAAAAATTGACAGTAAAGCTCGGCAGAAATAGATTAACGGTAGCCCTGTAACTCAGTCTTCATATATATATTGTGGACGCACAAATTCTGTACATTAATAATAAGCAAAAATATATTTAGACACCATTCACACCAATTTCATCCTTCATTTCTCGTTGAAATTTATAGTATTTAAGAAAATAGTTTTTTTTGCCAACGCAAACATGGATTGGTGATCAATAAAGTTCATCACGACAAATTATTGTCTAAATGCTTCTCATGTAAATTGAAATTTGGAGAAGTGAATCGGGAACAAATCACGCGCGTGGCTTTCTTTTCTTTTGTTTACAAGTGGCAGTTGATAAAAACCCCAATAAAGTGGTGTTTTTTAAAAAAAATCCAATTTAACGAAAGTAACTATCCACGGGAAAAAATTAGATACTTAGATTATGCTCTGTTTTGTTCAAAGATAAATATCTGAGTAGCAATATATTCACTATATGTTGAGGATATACTGCTCAAATTGTGTAGAGCTATGGAACATCTACGGTTCAATAAACGGGTAAGAAGGTAAACATCTGAGAGAGTATATAAGAGGATTTATATTGATCTCGTCAGCTCAAACCTGAAGTACATATCCAGAATTTGCGATTCTACAGTAAGTGATCTTTTTGGGAATTGGATTAAATATAATAGGTTATTGTGCTCCATAAAAAATCTCTCGAGAGTTTGCACGCCAAATTAAAATTACTTTGAAATATAACCATAAATTTTCAACTCTGAAACTATATAGGCAAAAACCTTTTGTTTTTTTAACGAGTGAAAATCGACTTCAATACCACAAAACACCTTTTTACCTGTTTCATGGCCGGTTCATTTTCACCCGAGTCTTTCGAACGTAGATGTTGACTGACTTCAAATACACATGGTTGCACACAGAGTTAATTTTAGATGTAGAGGTGAAATACTTGCTGTCCATTTAAACTCCAATTACTGTGAGGCCTACTGAGATTTCTTAAGGGATTAAATCCGAATAATTGCAGTTTTATTCCTCTGTTAGTGGTAGTACTCAAATGTATCCGACTTTGCAAGTGCAGAGCAAACGCTTTCTAAAGCGAATGAAAAGGATACGAGCTTTTGACAATTATATCTTTATTCATAGAAGCTCTTATTTTCGTCCCCGCAGGCGGTAATAAATATAATTAGCTTTTGAAATCAAATAAATTTCTACTAGGTAGTTAATAATAAATAGGCTCACTTAGTAACAAGTTAATTTGTTTGTATAATTCTTTTCAACTGTTTAAAATAATTATAATATACTGCACTAAAATTTATCTTTCCTACCGATGGATATCATGGTATAACGTTTTATAGCCAAAACAGATGGTAATAGATAACACTATGTAGGTACTGTCAATCTAGACGCATGGGGCCCTTTAGTAGATTGTTTGCGTGTCAACAGTGCATGATTGGTGATCTTCACCCCCTGCCACACACCCTTGCGGTTGATTGCAGGGTATCGCGTAGAGGTAGATGTAGAACAGCGAAGATAGTCGCGGGAGATTGAAATAGATACTGGAGAGTTTAATTGAGAATATTGTGGTAATTTATTTAATCATGTCAATGCTTATAGAATCATAGAATAGATCATAGAATCTTTAGGAAATGTTGTTATGTTATATTGCTATAAATGTAGTATTGTTATATTGATAGAAATTTTTAATCAATTAATATTAAAATTACTTTGTGGAGACTAACTACCGTTTTGTTGCTTGTAGAGATGCATCTACGGGCTGGTTTTTTGCACACCTGTATATTTCACTCAGTGATTCAACCCGAAGGTTGGTCTTTGATAGGTGAGAGTAGAGTTCACCCCGTTCTAAGCCAATGGCGTATGAATTCACACATTCAGGGTAGGAGGACCAGTTCCTTTCCCTGGGCCTCCTGCGATTTCCTACGAAGTTCCGACACGCAGAAAATCGAATCGCGAGGATTTTAGATGGGGATCCCGGCTATTACCCGGGATTTGAACCCGGAACCCTCTGATCAGTAACTCAATGCTCTACCAACTAGGCCACCATGACCCCCACCCGAATATTTGTAAGTTTGTATTTAGTACTCTTCTGATTTAAAATGATGAACCTGCAACACGCACCCCGGCATCTCTAAGGTCACGGGTTCATATCCCGTTACAGTTATGAATGATGTGTTGGCCTTAGGATTAAACCAAGATGTATAATTTTGGAATATTTGTTCGGTAGGGACTTCTATAACGTTAGAATATTTTTAACAACATTTGCCAGTGCTCCTGCAGTCTTAAGCCCTAAGCTCTTAAGAAGAATGGTCTCCACACAGCAGCCAAGAAGGATACAAATGGAAAATGTTTGTTGCTGCCAGAAGTTGAACCCAAGTCATTGGGATGGAAAGATACTCTCGCCAGCACCAACTTCGTGTTCACATCAATTTTGAAATGTAACAGTAAAATTATTGACTTGCCCTAACATTAATATCTCAGATTAGATGAAGCTTTATAATCATTACCATTTAATCACCTTAAAGCCAAACGTATCCAGCAAGGAATGTACGCTGGTTCATTCCAGGTAAGGGAGTGGAAAGTTGAAGGTAGTGTTTGAGGTGGGGTAACAATGGAGATACCTCTTCTGAATAGCTTCCAGCGAAGACGGAGGAAGTTGAGTAGCACGTGGGAGGATTTGACACGCTGCCATTGTTTACTCTCGCTAATGGCATCTTATTAGCAGTGGAGGGAGGGGAACAGTAGATAGAATGGCCCAGGGAGGGATGAGGGTGTCTGGGTGGAGTATTTCCCGAATCAAATTAAATTGATGTGGGTATTTTGGTGAATCCCATCTTAATTGACTATCACAAGGAAATTTCTCTTTTTTAGCCAACGTCAGTCACAATAGAAGTCGGCTAGGCTCCAAGTATCGCTCTCTGAAACTCGTCACTAAATTCATCATTCGCAATCGTAAACATGTATTTCACTAAGAGTAATCGAGTAGTGCGATGAGTTTAATGGGTGATTTACCATCTCAAGGCATTGTGTTTCAATCCCAGCAGTCGCAGCTTTTTCTGTGGAACCCCATCTCTAATTATGCGCTATGTTTTACAACAATTCAAGATCAGCTCTCCGTACAACTAGCATGGTGCCACGCGGAAGCCCCTTTGGTGCAATTGCTAAGGCTGAGCAAAAGCCAATGCCTGGTTTCTTTCCACTCTCCCTCCGCTCCCTCAATTTCAACCATTTTCCAAATACATAGTTAGTCCTAATGACGAATATGACTTTAATTGTCAAAAGGCACTCCAAATTATATGACGACATTAAACAAAAATCCAAGCTTCCTGCTTCTCAAATAGGAAACCCAGATTTGCTCTAATTGAATACGCATGTAAAACACTAAATTTCATAGTGCTCTCATATACTCTCCTAGATACGCTTTACCTATCATCCTATATTAATTGATTTTGTACCCTCAAAATAGAAATTTGCAGAAGGTTAAGAGGAGTACCACCAGAAATCCTCTGGCTTTCTCATTTCATATGCCTTTCGTTTGATCCAGTCCTGTTCTTATGTTAAGCAGAAGTTACCTTATGATATTTACCTCGTTCGGTAGCGGTGGGTGGCAAGATTTAGGTGTTATTTTTGCTGATAGAAACAGGGAGAATAGATCCCAAAGGAATAGGCCTAATATTTCCTAAAGGAGCCAAGGTGTTCACAATCCAACGTAAAACATTACAGATGGCATTTTGAACTTGAAGTTCTGTGGGTACAAATTTTTCAAAGAAAGTTAGAGTTGAAGAGAACTTCGGAGTTGGCATAGCCTACTCAATACAAAAGGTACCTAGGGACCTTCAATTAAACAACCTCATCTAAATGACGGGTTGTTCCCTAACCTCACTGATAAGTGCACCTATGAAAAATCTCTGACACACCTGGGACTTGAACCCCGTATCTCGAGGTCGGGAGATAGAAGACCCCGTCCTAAGTGTGAAATGAAGATCGGAAATAAGTAGTCTGATCACATAAACTTCAAGTTGTATCTGTTTAAACCCATCCCCTCAGAATGGAGTACGTTCATCTCGTTTACTAGACGTTTGCCTAGCTATCATCACAACCGAACCGGCCTCGATGAAAGTTCTGAGTGGTGGTGAGATAGTTTATGCGATGCTGGGGAGTAGACTATGCTGGCTATGTCCCGGGGTGAAGGAACAGATCCTACCCAGTTGATAGAGCGGGACGTGTGTTGTGGGGGCGGCCGAGGACAGGGCCACCCCCATCAAAGCCTAGCGATGCCCATCTGGGCTCGAATTTTGGACAGATCTGCCATTTCGGGCGCAGGGTGATACAACCGAACCACGGCGAGCGCGCTTTTGACTTAATGTTTACAGAATATCATATAATAAGAATGAATAAACTTGATTTTTCCACAAATTTTATTACTTTCCACTACCCAGGTTTCGACGGTTGTTGTCATCATGTTGATGGCAAAAAAAAACAGATTTTCCACCAAGTATATATACAAACAGTGAAGAGGGGTGGGTTTAGGTTTGATAGGAAGGATGGTGGGTGTAAGAAGGGTCAAAGGGGCGGGGAAGGAGGGCGGGGGTAAGGAAAGTCACAGGGACAGGGAGAGTGGGGGTGGTAGGTTGAGGGAAAGGTTCAGCGTTGAGTGACACATTGGGTCGTTATGGTGGGTCGGTGTCCCTGAACAGTGAGAGGTCTAGGAGGGGTGAACGGGAGGCATATAACAAATCATTGAGTATTTCACACTTCGAATCAACGGTTTGCATAATCTCTACCTGTTCTATAGCATCCAGGCGGAGGCCTTTCTTTTCCACATGGAGAATTTTAAGGGTGAAGTCACTCACGTGTCTTTTTTCCAACAGGTGTTTCGCGAAGTGGGAGGTGTCGTTTGAATTTTTGAAACAAGCCTGATGTTCCTCTACTCTCTGTTTGATTTTCCGTCCTGTTTGACCGATATATACTCCCGAGCATTCGCATTCAAGCTGGTACACTCCGCTCTTTTCTAATAAAGGGATTTTATCCTTAGTTGTGGAAAGAAGATTCTGCACGTTAGCTTTGTTGTAGAACGCTGGTATTATTTTGTGTTTAGGCTGGAATTTTGTGGCTGTATGGGATAACTGGCCGAGATATCGTATTCTCTTCCACTTAGCATCCGTATCACTTGTTGGGGAAGAGCTACGCCCCTTTGACCCTTCTTACCCCCACCACCCTTCCTAGCAAACTTAAACCCACCCCTCTTCACTGTTTGTATATATACTTGTTGGAAAAACTGTCTCTTTGTTATTCACCTGATGATGACTTATCCTTCGAAACCTGGGTAGTGGAAAGTAATAAATTTTTTGGAAAAATCAAGTTTATTCATTCTTATTATAATGAATAGTTTCCACCATGTTACGGTCGATAACACCATCTACATCAGAATATCATATATTGAAAATTCCATGCCAAGAGGCCAATTCCATATGCCGAAATTACTATGTGCATATATTGGGGTATATTTCAGGGATGCTTAATAGACTATGATTATCGTTTACCTGCTTCATACATTGATGTTTGCGACACTATAATTGGGTTTTAAAAATAATTTTTGCTCGTTGTTTCGTCTACTTTATTCATCTAAGTTTGTGCCGCGTGCATAAATTCCTTTCTACTTTTTAGGCAATGGTAGTTTATATAATAACACAGATTGAATCTTTTTATTGCTTTCTTTTCTGTCGCTTTATATATATTTATACTGTTTTTATACTATTACCTTATTTTGTTGCTTTATAGATTACCATTTTTTATTGTTCAGAGATATAATTTGCTGAACCTTTCTCTATTTTTATCTTAAGCTGATCAATGCGCCTATTGCCTGTCACGGAGGTTGGTATTACGTACAAAATAAGGAGCTAATTAAGATTATGTAATAATTAACTCACTCAGTGATTCAATCCGAAGGTTTGAATCATGTAGGGGGGCCAGTTCCTTTCCCTGGGTCACCTGCGATTTCCTACGAAGTTCTGACACACAGAAAATCGAATCACGAGGATTTTAGAGGGGGTGTCCAGACAGGCTCTTGCCCGGGATTTGAACCCGGTAGAGCACTGAGCTACTAACCCTCCGGTCAGTAGCTCAGTACTCTACCCACTAGGCCACCACGACCCCACTAATTGATATTAAATAACCTTAAATACATAATATTATAAAATAGAGGGTGGCATTAAATTATTAGAATAGTGCTCATTTATAAACGGCTTTTCTAACCAAGCTAATCAAATAAGGCGTCAATTACTGCCTTAATTAAGGGCAGAGGCCCAATTTTATTGATCACAATTTTGAACCGTTATCTAATTTATTCAAAAGGGTAATTCGTATACCATTTCAACATTGTTCAGCACGGAAGTCTATCCAATCGCATTGGTTGGAGTTCACCAAGTATTCGTAGAGAGACCTGAAATTTACCTATCGGTGCATGTGCCACCAGCAGTGTTCTGTAAATCTCATGTGAACAGAAATTTAAAGTTTGGATGTGTCCGAACGTTTCCGTTTCGCTCTCCAAATCCAAGATTGTAGCCTTAGTTGTTCACTAGGTCACCACGTTGTTACCGAGCAAATAGTAGAAGGTTTTGTCCTTTACCTTTATAGTTTATATTATCCAGCAGAGATTACCTAGAGTTAATGTCACCTTCTTTGCCATATGTAGGTTGATTTTAGTTGGGATTCATCTGATCTTTCTGGTAACGAGAGGTGGAAAGAAGACCCCAGCGTTGGCTCTTCATAAAAATTACCAGGTAGTCCTCAGTTTGGCATCCCATCTAACGGGTGGAATACTGAACTACAAGCTCTTTTAATACTGCACATGAATAAGGACCGTTATCTCAGTGAAAAATGTATATCACTGCCGGCATTCAAACCTAACCATCCATAAGGGAAGTCTTTAATCTAGCCAACGCACCAGCTCGATCATCCATCAGAGCTAATTTAGTCATAGTATTGGGCATGATAGCATATTAAATTTAAATGCACGACTACCCAATATTTAGTAATGCATATTTAATTTTCCAACAATTTTTCATAAAAGTAATGGTTAATGAACTCAAGCAGAAGGCGAAGCGTTAGAAAACAACTCTTATGTGGGAGACCTACAGAAATATTTCAGCGCTCAACGTCAAATAACGCCTAATGCAGAAACTCCGAAGGATATCAATCAAAAACTACAATCTTAGTAATATAATCGTTTTGTAATTATAACATACTTTACAAATTAAACATTAACAAGAATTAATTGATTTACTCAACAAAATATTATAAGAGTTTATTATTTTGGAAAATGTCTATTTTTATGAATGATTTTAGTTATATAGGGAAAAAGCCAAGGAAAGATGCTTCCGTGGATGCGTCACCTAAGTCTGCTTATTTGCCGTGAGATCAATGCGGATCAAATTTGAGGTTGAGTTGCTTTTACGCCCACTCCGCGAAACGGATTTCTCTTGACTGGTTCTCTGTTGTGATGGGGAGAGCAAGGCAACGGGAAATTCGAGCGTTGGACTAAAGGAAACAGCAGAAGTTCCAGCAACGTTCAGCCGAATTCATTCACATCGTGGGTGACGGGAAGAGGACATTTCTCTGATTACAACCCTTCATTTGACTTTGTCATGCCACTCATCGTCGGAATGTTGTCCCTAATGTGCGAATTCATTATCAACCTAAAACCATACCATTTGGGTTGATGCCGATTCGGTGAAATTAGTTCTCTGAACAATTTAAATAAAAAAGTTTTTCTGGCCCATCCATTACTTAAACCTACACTAGTAGTAACTTATTCAAGTTACAAAATGGTTGAATTGCTTTTTTGATTTTTCCCACGGCAAAGTTACAACGGACCTAATAATCTAGCATTCTAACTTAGCCTAAGATAGAGTTTACATCGAGATAGGATTTGAACCCTTGTTTATTTAGGTTTTCAAGCTGTTTAATTATCATCCTGTCTACCGCGGTTTACCTTGATTCAGTGCTATTTGTCATTGTTACTAGACCCTGTAAGGGAGAGGAGGTGTGGGTTGGGGTGATCGGGTTGGTGTGGTGGCTAGAGTACTTGCCTCCCATCCCAAGGGCCCGGGTTCGATCCCCGGCAGTGGCGGATTTTTCAGTGGGAAACCGGTCCCCTCTTGAGTGCCCAGTGGAGGGCATTTCAAGTACAGTACTCCGTCCGTCGGATGGGACGTAAAGCCGTGGTCCCCCTGGCGCCTTTCGTTAAGAGTAGGCTAATGCCGACGCCGGGTTTCACTCCACCCTTCCTCCGTTTCCTGAAAACTCCTACCACTACCCAATTATCCACCTGTCCTATATGGCGCAAATGACCTCAGCTGTCGGTCGCCTCCCCTCAATAACCAACCCACCAGGTGTTGGTTGGATATTTAGTAAGCTTTAAAATTTTGGGAGTGGAAGAAGGGTGTAGAGAAATTCGCAGTGGGCAGTAACTCCTCAACTCTTAAAGGCGGTATTGTAAATTCACGACTTAACGTGCCATACAACGGACGGAACACTGAACCAGAAATACTCTCCACGCAGCACTCAATCATGTCAAGCGGAATATAAGTGAAAAATTTACCAATGCCGGGATTAAAATCTCAGAATGGGAGGTCAGTTTTCTAGCTGCTCCACAAATTTGATTGGTTTTCTGCCTTTAGTTTTCGTGCCTTAAGATAAAATAGTGAAAATATTGGTAAGGGATAGTGAATACATGCGGTTTATACTTCTATTATACGGGATGGTTACGGTAATATCTTCTTTTTCTCTAAGCTTATCGCTAACGCGGGTCAACACATCTTTCCTCACGCTTTTAATCAATGATAATGGCCGAATCACGGGCTTAATCTGCTCTTCAGTGCCATGAACTGTCCGGGAAAATTAAACCTTGGAGCGAAGCGCCTCCAGGCGATAATTTTACTATAGAGGAGAGAAGGGGTGAGGGGCTTCCATACAAATAACCCTGAGGAAACTCATATGGATGCACCCTCTTGCCTTGGACTCTTGACATGCTTTGATTAGAACAGAAACGATCGTCTAGGAAAGTTATAAAAATGCAAATCAATTTGGGAAGATAAAGACTTGTGGGAGGTGAAATAAGGAATGACTTGGGCGCATGGGTGGAATCTGGAATGAAGGGAGGGCAGAAGCTGGCTTCGGGAGCGAGTGGGAGGGAAAGAAACAAGGGAATCATGCGGAAAGGAACGAGAGAGAACACGGGGAATGACCTGAAATAAAAGAGCGATGGGTCCTCCAATGCACACAAATGTATCAAGCTGTCTCCCTTTCCCGCATCCATTACGACCAGACAAATGTCTACTGATTTGAAGCAGAGTTATCCAGATTGTTTTTCGCCAAGAAATACATATTTTCTTATTATTTGAAGATCGGAATCAAACATTTGAACACCTTTAAAAAGGGGTATCAACGGTTCCCTCACAGTGTCAAAAAAACTATTACTTATTGTGGAATTGGATTATGATTTATCCCTTTTGATCTTAAATCTGTTTTTAAACCTTTTAGTATGTTTTCAAGCCATCTTACTCGCTTAATTCTTCGAAATGTTGCTTAATCTATTGGGACTAATGTATTAGTCTCTCAATTTTCATAGTATGGTGTTAATTGAATGAGTTTTTTATGCCATCAGTTAGATAGCATTTTGATGGACTATTTCCTTAGTTTTCGTCCCTTACAAACTTTCCTCTTCATTCCTTATTTCCTCATTCTGTTCAGTATGCGTCCCTTCTACCTTCATCCTATTGAAAACGCAAATCCTTTTCCTCCCCCTCCATTGCTTGCCCAACATTCTACCTTTTATAACGGCCTTTTGTATGTCATCCCCTTTAATTACTTAGTCCATCAACCTACTCCACATTCCAATATCCTCCAGCAATTTTCTTCCCTCTCTGCCTCACCACGTACTTCGTCATTAGCCTTCCTTTCTTTTCATCGCACTTTCTCCATCTTCTCCGGGCCAAAATTTGAAACTTCTTTAGTCTGTTCTCATCCTCTTCTTTCAAAGTTAACCATTCGCAACCTTAGAACTCCACGGTCCTGATAAAATTTTCCAGTAAACTTTCCCCAAGACTCTTTTCCAAAGGGTTATCTCTTCAGAACTCAAAGAGAAACCATCGCTAACTAACGCAGATTTCCTAGTATTTCGCCCATTTTAACTATTTTTGCCTAGGTGAAGATTAAACCCAACCGCCAACCCAACAACTCTTGTGATTACTTCTCAGTGACAATAAAAGTTTTGATTATGAAAGTATGTGAATAAGGACGACCTTGTCTTCCAGTTCTCCTGCATGTTCATTTTGACTATTAGAAGTTGGATATACTCCTTACAGATTATTTTTTATTTTAATTAGGTTTTTGACATTCCATGGGCCAGTAACACTGCAAGTGCAAAGTCGCAGCGCAGCTCTAGCTGCGGACGCACTGCTGCAGCATGGTAGTTACCGTCAATTTTCCGATATTCCCATATCAGCAGCGCTATAGGGGTGCTGCTGCAGCGCTATTGAAGCGCTTCCACAGCGCTGCAGCAGCACCCTCGCCACGCTGCAGAAGCATTTCAACTACGCGTCCACAGCGATTCTGATCGCGCGTCAGGGACTGCAGCCCGTAATTAATTTGTAACCCTGGGATCTCAATTGAGGACACAGGGTTGCAATAAATGACTTTAATGCTCAAAAACAAGGTTAAAAAGATTTTCGTAAATGAGCATTGAAATAAAATAATATGCATACAATATATCGAATAGTCTTCATTTCAAATAACAAGGATAGCTATATTGTCTGCTGAAATAGAAATTAAATAAATACCGGTAAACGATTTTTGAAACATTTACTCGCAGACTTCAGGGTAGCTGGCTAGCTAAGAATTCACCACGCTGCTAAAACAAGATAACGTCTTCCACTTACTTCACTATTCGAATCTTCTAAGCACAAACAACAAAACTCACAAGCAATAATGGCCGATTCTGTGAATCGACAACTCGCTGCTTATTCGCATACTTAGATTTTAGGCTAGCTAAGAATTCACGACGCTGCGGAAACAAGTTAACTTCTTCAACTTACTTCAATTTTCGAATATTCTGAGCACATACAACACAACTTACATGCAATGATGGCCAAGTCCGCGACTCATGAACCCTTAAAGATGTCACTACGTAGTGCTACTAGCATGACGCGCCTTAATCAAAAGACTACCTGTAGTGCTGTGGCAACGCGTCCGCAACTTGTGGTTGCAGCGCTTCAAACAAGAAATGCGAATGCGCAATGAATGCGTTTCTCAATACTTCGCTTTATGAGTACGCTGCTGAGACGCTACTGTCGCGCTGCAGTTGACATGTGCTTCACTTGCAGAGCTGACATCCTTGTGAAGCGCTGCAGCAGCCTTTTGTGTAAGCAGGGGAGTTATCCTTTTTACATGCTCTTCTTTAGTTCGCTTTTCCATGGTTCCACGGTTCCATCCACGGGTCTCTTTCCCATAGTTACGTCGCTTTGAGACTATAATATAATTCAATTTCCTGTGCCTCACATGGCGAAGTGGTTATTGCTTTGGGTTTGCCATGATGCGGTCCCGTATTCGAATCCCCCAGACGGTATTTTTTTCCACTTGAAAATCTTAAGATTTCAATGTGTTGAATTTCATATTCACAAATAAATCGTTACTCATAGTTCATGAAGCGTTTAATGTGATTTTTATCCCAATATATGAGAAACAATTAAATCAAATCGAAGATTTTTTTATGCCTTTTGACTGGTAATATGTATATGAAATACAAAACACTGCGCGTACGATTACTTTTTAGCCCTAATTATAATTTTTATTGAAATTTTAGGAAATAAGAAGTTTATTTCTCATCAAGATATCTTAGACATATTTAGTTACCATATATTTAGCATATTTATTACATATAGTACGCGCTCTCATTTATATTTCGCTCGTCAACTTTAATTCATTCAAAGATTTTATAAAAATCATATAATGAAGCGCTCTATTCCACTGAATTCAAATATATTTATATTTCATTAATGTATATTGATATCGGATATGAAAGAGCGCCCCAGTGTTTTCGTTGTGGCCTTGCATAAGTAAACAACTTTAAATATGTTATATTGTTGAAAGCAAAATCAGTTCTTTTAATGTTCATTAATATTTTTTTATTTTCCTCGTTGAATTTTACTTTTATTAGCCATTTTTCTTGAAAATACTCTTCATTGAATTATTGCCATACTTTAGTTTTGCACAATTTCACATTAGTTACATCACGAGATATTTTTTTACTTGTGGCAATACTGATGGTATGTTCGTAAGTGGCTATAATATATTCGCATGGAATGATATATGCATATTATGCATGATATTGCATTTATTTCTTTTTAAAGGGTAATGTCAAAATCAATGTAATATAGATTAAATTTAAAAATATTAAAATTTTCAGTTAAAAATCCTCATAAATGCAATGGTTTGAGGCGTAACTTGATGGAACTCCTTCATGATTAGGAAAGAAGAAAAACTTAGCTAGTTCCACAAATATTTAATCACATGCGACCGACCGCCAGAAGATGATACACTGTATCGAAACCGGTCGCATGTGATTAAATATTTGTGGAACTAGCTAAGTTTTTCTTCTTTCCTAATAAAATCCTCAAGAAAATATGATTGCATTAAACTTTATCATATTGCAATAGGTGTAGACATATACTTTATTTTGTCCATGCAGTTTCCAAGAACTAATTATAAATTTGTTCTTTCCAGGTACGTAGAGCTTGGCAATTCTGTGACTATCTCCTCCTCTTTGGGTAAGCAATTTTCCATTTCTGTCTCGAGCCTTGGACTAAAATATTGTGAAATTTATTATTAAATTTTATTTTTTATTGATTTTAGCATACGTTTTTCATCAAATATTTATCCCGTAAGACATTTTTTATAGTGTTAATGACGTAGTTGCTCTTACATTGGTTTTGGGGGGCTCTATTTAGTCTGCACAACTTATACTCCAATACCGAACTTTTTCCCGTTCGTTGGCTAGGTCAGCATGGTGAAAAGTGGCACGCCAAAAGTTTTGGCACACTTATAAAAGGTCACACTAGCGACTGAAATGTAAAGTAGGCCGTAAAGTACGAGCGAAAAATCTGAAGAGAAAATGGAAGGTTATAAAGAAAGTTAATTATCATAAGGGTGAAACCTGACCTAAAGAATGATTGGGAAGGAACAGCTGCCCAAAAATACCTTCTTATCGAACTCTGACCTTCTCAACCCTCTCCGGTCTCATTCACCCATGTACACCTAACTATTATGGCACTTTCTTTTTGCCTGGTGATTGGGCTTTTCGATCATATGATCGGCTTTGCTGAAATTCCACCCTTTCTACATCGCCAAACGCAGTTAAGTACACCATAGAAAGCTCGTAATTTGGCCAAATGTTTTTTCGTGTTTTAAGTGGAATTTCAGCAAAAGGGACGAACCGGAAATCATCGAATGATAAAGAAGCCTACAGGCCAGTTTATATGAATAAAACATTGATCAAAGAACGCCCCTGATATCTCTAATGTTAACGCGCCTTAAGAGATCTGTTCATCCCCCAAGGCTGCTTATTTATTTCAACAGAATTATGTAAACAGTTTTACTTCCGTCTTTGATTTGATTAAATTTCCATCTGCACTTCTCAATTTTCGCTAGTGGCAATAAAGTTTTCGGAGTACTTGACGTACAACATTTCCGCAACCGGAGAAGACTTTTGCAACGCAAGTGAAGCTGTGGAAGTGTCCCATGTGGTTTAAGAGTGCAGACATGCGCGAAGGGGGTGTAAAAGAAAAGGTGCTCGAAAGAGATGGGGAGAGGAGAAAGAGAGGGAATGGTGTTTGGCGAAGGCCAAGGACGGCAGGATATTGAAATGGGGGGAGGTGGGGTCAGCGGGCGGATGGAGGAGGGGGTGAGGTTCGGAGGGAAGCAGTTGTTGAGAGGGGAGGCCACGTGGTTCCAGTAGGCATGGAGATGCACGGAAAGTGGAAATGATTGAATCCTGGCCCGCGGTGGAGCGTCGAACGACATTCAAATATTGCTATAGACCTGAAGTATATTGGATTGAGTGCAAGCCTTTGGAGAGCCAATAATAGGAAGAAATACAAGAAGCAGACTTTGAAAAATATTTTTGCATTCTTTTCTAAAATATCATTACTTTTACGAAGTACAAATCTTCTCTTTGCTACTTTATTGAGTAGCCTTCGTGGTTTTGTATCATTTACCTATAACGTATTTGCAGGTTTGGTTGTGATAATTTTACTACCTTAGTTCTCATAATATTCCACATTAGCAGCTGTTGCTTGGAGGAATCTCTTATGTAAAAGAAGCGTTATTAATAACATATGGATGTTTATTTACTATGAAAGGAAAATGAGAAAACAAGTCATATTTCTTGCAGTGTTATAATACCCGATAATGTTAACTCTATTTTCTATGGGTCATGGAGCCATGAAACATTCGATTGCGTTCAAAAGAAACATAATGGGAAATTGAACTAGTTATTTTTTTCAGCCAATGAAATCTTTTACTACTCATTGATGAGTTCATTACTTTTTCTGCGAGTCTTATTTTCCATTAGCAGATGATCAGTGCCCATCAATTACTAAAGACGGAACAATTTGTTTAATATTCTCTCCATAGATGTGGAAATGCATGCAGCGATTATAATATGGTTATGCAAAGTTCATGGGATAATACGTAGATTAATATGACTGAGCATTATATGATATCAAATTCGATGATATTGGTGCATTTATTTTTTGCAATGTACCTACACTGTAAAAAGAAACTCGCCAACTTTGTGAATTCCAATAGAAATATTTTATAAAAAGAAAGTCTCTAGGCTTTATTTGTGGAACCATGTTAGTAGTAAGGAGAAAAACCACTTACTAAATTTCCTTAAAAGTTTGTAGAAGACTTTTGTGGAATCTTACTAAATGGTTTATCTCCGTGTAACCAGAAATATTTCATTCGAAGACCCATGTTTAAACAATAACTCATCGTTCCTAGGTGTCGTAGCGCGAGTCATATAATCAGTTTTAGTGTCAAAACTTGGATCACACTATTAAATATTTTTACAGTAAATTATGATTTGATCGAAGTTTTTACACTTTTATGGAGCAATTCCTCAAAGTGAAGTCTGCGATCATACATTTTTCTCGATTTACATTTCTAATAGGAATTGTCATTAATTATTTTCTTGCTTCTTGTCCCTACGGTTTTGCCCCTTAAGCGCTCGAGACTTTATGCTCGGGTGAAACCATAGGCATATTGTCCATTTCAACCCCTTAATAGCGGGATTTGCGAGATTTTGAAAACTCGATCCGGTGATTAGGTAGCGCTACTGCAAAGTATGGCAAGTTCAATATCTGTTCAATTCCTGATCCGTCTCGACTACGAGTGAGACAAACCACGATGTGCATCGTCCCCGTCACGGGTTTCCTGCTCCCAATTAAACCAAAAGAAAGGACCGCACCTTCATTCCGTGTGAATCCTACGAGACCTAAAACTCTTTAAAGCCGTATCCAGCCCACTCTCTCTCACTTCCATCCAAGATGCTCCTGCGCTCCAAATCCCTTGCTGAAATCGAATCCAATACCGTGCGCAAAATCCACTCCCAGCGCGGGAGTTCGTATGGAGCCATCTCCCGAAGCTCCTTGCGGATTCACACTCCACAGCCGCCACCACCGGACTTATCCACTTTCCCGTTCCAGCATGCACCTGGAGGAGAAATAGGAGGCTGACTGGCTCCCTGGCTAAACCACTTGTCTCCAGCTAAACCGTCACCCTCCCGAAAACCAAATCTTATCACGGAAAAACCCTGGGAATCCCTGAGAATCGGCTCCACTTGTCCGGGAGTGAAATTATGAACTTCTTTGCTTTTGATATAACAGTTTTGCTAACAAGTTTTGTGATAAAGTATAAACGTTAGGTACTAGAATATTAAAGAAATAAAGAGTTAAAAACTGATTATAAAGTTTAACTCCTGAAGACTTTCTTTTCTAGGAGGAAGAAGCGTTGGGCATCCGTATTACTATTGATCACGCGTACTCGATAGTCAACGCTTCATTCTAGAATACCCAGTATATCACAATAGCTGAAATTATAGAGTAATACACATTTCTTGCATTTTATATTTAAAATACAACAAATGTGTGAAATTGAGACTATCGAAGGTTCTTATGGCTTAAAAAATTTGTGGATTTTTACTGCGAAAATTTAATGTTACTGCCTGGTAATAGGCTTATATTCCTTTATATCATCTTTAAAAATTTAAAGCAGCTTATCTTATTTGCATTTATGGAAGTTTCTTGAAAGGAAATGCATTTGTAATTACTCACATTTATGAGCGCAACACACCGCCTAGGTTTTCACTTAGGGAGAAGAAACGAAATTATTGCTTCCATTTCAATATGTATGGCAATTTCAATAGAATTAAGACTGAAAATATTCGCTTTTTCACATTCACAGTTCTTTTTTATTTAATCTGCTGATTTTTTAGGGAAGCAATTAGTAAATAAAATGAGTTTTATTTTCCGAAAGTAAAGTGACAGGAGCAAGTGAGTATGAAGAATGAACTATGCATGCACCGGAAGGAAAGCATTGAGGCCTTAAGGCTTAATATGGTGTTCCAGTCTTCATTCCTCTCTCATCAAAGGGAAATATTTTGGCTGCTCGGTGAAGGTATCGCGTTCAAACCTGGAGAGCAATCCGTACATGAGCAGCTGAACTCAAGTTCTGTGTCTTAATGGATAACAAATCTTTCTGAATAACCACGGCAATGCTGAAATTGCCTCTGATTATACCTTGTGACCCATATTTCAGTCTTCATGGGACTTACAATTCCCTAACTCTACTCTAACAACAGTAATGAGGTAAAACATCAGCAAACACGTTTATTTAACTCAGCTTCCCAGGAGGTTGACAACGTAAACACCTCAAACTTTGCATTAATAACAGCATCAGCATAATGTATTCCCCTTCAAATTTTTGGTGCAATACAAAAGATGCAAAATCTACGTTACTATGCTCACAGGCCTTTTTAAAAGCTATGTTTACTCTATAAAGATATATAAAAATACTCTTAGAATAAGCAGCATTAAAGGTGTTAGCTTCCAGATGTGGTATGATCAATTGTAGTTTAGAAATTACGATAACACCATTAGAATATGTATAGAGCCACAACTAATTTAGAGTCCAAAGAAGTTCATAGGTTCCCATTTAGCGATAAACAATAAGCGGAAATGAATTGAAATTGAACCCTCTCGGTTTTCATTTTGTCATATTGCTGTGGTCTTACCGGAATTTAAGACTATTTCTGAATAAAATACTTTCCTATGCCTCGCAACGCAAACCTGTTACGTCAGCAGCAAGGCAGCGCAGCTTGCCATTTCTGAGCATTTGTGAAGGAACAGAATATTAACATTTAATTCTCTAGTCAACTGGGATTTCTGAATCCAAAGTTATGGCGTGAAATGAATATGGTAGAGCACGAATGACAATTGTTGAATTCTGTTGTCTTTGATGAAGGAAACTACCCTATTTATTTTATTAGCGAATGTTTAAATGCTTGTAAGTTGCAGAAGATAGATGAGGTAAAACATCAGCAAACACATTTATTAAACTCAGCTTCCTAGGAGGTTGAAAACGTAGACACCTCCCGTCCCGTATCAAGATCCATACTATGGTGTGACACCCTGTTAATTTGTCATGAACTTATTATCCGAAAATTGATGTGCTATTTACTATCCGAAAGGTAAGGAATGATTCAAAAAAACGAGGGAGGGAATCCAAAATTGAATTTTCCTCGTGAATATGGAGAATTCTCATTTTGACATGATTATTGGTTTCTTGACTGCTTCATATTCTCCAACTGCAAATTTAGTTTATTAAAGTTCTCCGCCGGAAGCTGGAATACGTTAGGTTTGATTGCGTTGATATTTCTTCCGTTCTCGTCCTCCGAATCCAAACTCATTTATTTCATTTTGAAGATTCTTCTGCAGTTTTCAATTACATTGACCTTCAAACTCTTCCCTAAACCCCTACATTTCCTCTTTATTTGCTCAAAGATGTCATCTCTGCAATCATACCCTTTTAGTCATTCTTGGCATTTACGGAGATCACTTTAGAATCATCTTTGAAATCTTTTTTATGGAGGCAGAAGTGAAGAGAGAATCAGAATGTGAAGAACTGCGGATTTGGCTTTTCCATATTCTTGAACTTAAGTCACCCTGTTCACATCTCTCCCTGTTAATACGATTTCTACGTTTTGCCCCATTCTGATTTTAGGTATTAATGATCAGTAACAATTCATGTCCTTCTTTAATTAATTGTTTTTCATTACTTATTTAAATACGTACATATAGTTGGTGGGGACAGCTACCAAAAAATTATTTTAGAGTTGGACTTGGATCACATTCATTCCATTTGTAGTGCATTAATTATTAGTACCACGGCTGGAGAGTGTTATTCAATAAAAATATATAAAACGTACGAGGTTATGAGGAATATCACCCTCTATCGTCTCCTTTCCGTAACTTAAACTCACCCTCTACCCGCTACCTTCTTTCAATTATTTCCTTTGAGAAATGTTGTAGCTGCTTCAAATTGTATTGGAACTTCTGTGCGCATAAATTCCTGCCTTTTATGCTCCACTCCTCTGCTCACCACACCTGTGGCATTTGTATTTCCTATTATTTACTGTGCGAGAGAATTTTCCGAGAAGTTATTCATATTCATATTACCCGGAATTCAATCTAATTCAATGGAAACCTGGCTTCTTTTGTCTTTCCCTACCACCACGTATTTTTTATTTATGGTAATTATTTCTTTTATACACTTCTCTGCTTCGCATTTTTTCATGGCCTGGAGCACCAATACCCATGCACATATTCGTATTTATCTGAAAAAGTTGCATAACCATTTCTCAGTCACAGTATTCAGTTGCTAGTCTTGTGCAGGTAGCGGGTCTATGAACATATTCATGGAAACGTTCGTCGATAAAGAAAAGAGAGAAATCAAATGTTTGTGAGCCAAGGGCATTTAACTTTGGACACAGAGTCGTTGGTGAGGGAGAGGGGAGCGGGAAGGGTACAAGAGTTCGTTCAAAAGAATTGTATGTCCCTGATATTACGATGCTCAGGGCTTACGATTTTTCTAATGCATCCGATGTTCGTCGTTTTTGCACAACATTTAATATTATTTTCCTTAAATCTTTGTTATTGTCTTGTAAATATTTCGCAAACTTTGTAGCCCCTCTCACACACTTCACAATTTCCAATGGCTAATCCCCTTTTCTGTACTACACGGATTCCAATCTCTTCTCCACCCTTCCTCCCAAGCCTACCTTCTGCTCTCTGTCACCTGTGAGTTGATCTATGTAAAGTACACCAGAATACCTAACCCTCCTCACGCTCATAGACATAACAACTTATACTTTTTCCTTCCCCTTTCTCTCCGAGTATCTTCCGCCTTGCCTCCCATATACTCTCCCATGGATTACTTTTATGGATAGCGTTGGTTTAATATTTTTTCAGCTGATGATGTTGTATGGTAGAAAAATCATGGTCGCGTAGATAGTGGTGAATGGAATTGTAGAGTTCTTTCTATGTGACACATCATTCTTAGTATTTTTTGTTCCTGTATGCCAATTCGCTTCTTCATTTGCTTGTAACTTACACGTGAGAGTACTAATAATTTAACGTGAGTGGTCTGCTGGTCATCGCAAGATGTTGGTAACCATAGAGTCTCAGCACATTTTTTATGCGCTATAGCAGTATTTACCTATAGGTGTCTCATACTTTCATCACATTATATTTTTACATGTTTCTCCTCCCAATTTTAGTCATCACTGCTTGGATAAATCTTTCAAAGCCTAAAAAAACTATGGGTAAGCATTTCTCAGCCGACGGGCAAGAGTGTTGTTATTTTTATTTCCTTAACTGTTGAAACAGATCGGGAACCACGCAGCCAGGAATCCTTTGTTCGTCTAGAACTTTTTTCCCAATTGGTGGATGCCTCTCCCTAAAAACATATATGAAGTAAGTCTATACGTTTTATGACTACTGGGTCTCGAACCGCAGAATACGCCCACTTCCTTTTCCCTCTGCCAGGGTATAATAAAAAAGTGCCTATTACATGTATATTCACCAACAGACGATCAAAAAGTCGTACATAAAATTTGAACTACTCTCTTTAATTTGCCAGGACTCGATTTTCATGAAGTTAGAATGTGGGGCACAAGCAGAGAAGGTTGGGAACCTCTGATATAGGACATAAATAAATCATCGCACGTAAGGGGGTAGGGGGGGAGGGGTGAAGTGTAGCGCAAGTGCATGGGCTCGAATTCCAAGCATTATGATGCCGCGCGCGGATGGCGCAGTGTAAGTAAGGGCACGTGTAGGCAATTTAGCTTATTTATACGAAGTTCATCTAATCGCGCCGAGGCGTTATTCGCTGAAGTTGCGCTTTATCCATGCGAAATCCATTTCACGCCTCCACAGCTGCTAATATATTTTCCGCTCCTCTGCTGCTCACCGTCCCCGTCTCACCTCCCACCCCCACCCTCCCCTTCCCCTCTACCCTTAAATATCCTCCCCATCTTTGCTCCGCGACCAATCTTGCTCTCGTGTCCCTCGGCGAGTGGCGCCGCAGTTCGACGCCGTGGGTGCCGGGATTCAGCAAATGGGATTCGGAACAGAGGAGCGGCTTTACCATTGACTTCACATCCAGGGTTCCCGAGTTCGAGTTCCAGCTGTGGCAAATTTAGGCTTATCTCAGCTGTGGTAAATACTGGTTCCAGTTTAAGTGCTTTGCGGGGAGAACTAAATGTATGTACAACACTCCGTCGTTTGGGTCGTTAAGCCGTGAGGCAGTTGGTGTCTGTCGCTAAAAGCAGGCCAGTGCTGGATCTTAAGTTTCTCTTCATTCCTCCTGATTTCCTTTCCACTCCCAGACTACTTCCGGCTTAAAATGGTTTTTCATGAACCGTTCGATATACGTAAGTACTGTCAAAATTTGTTTGGGCAACTACCCTAGCTTTATGTCCTATTTAAGTACGTAAGCTGATTATTCCAGCATCAGGATATTGTGGTGGCTAGAGATATAAATTCTGGTAGCGAAAGACCGGCTCAGGGATAGAGGTTGTGCTAGTTTTAAGAATAAACAATGTAGAAGAGTAATGTCCTCACATATCAAATCCCGGGCTTTAATCCAGGCAAGGGTGAATAAATTACATTTATAAATCGGTCTCCACTTGAGTTGTGTGTGAAGAGAACTCCAAGTAACTTACTCTGTCTGTCAGATGGCATGTCAAACCGTGTACTGCTTGACGCCTTTCACTAAAGGTAGGTTAATGTCAACGCTGAATTGTTCTTGACCCATCCAACTTTCCTTTCCAATGTGCACTTACATACTAATTTCTGGTTTGAGGCAACTTTAAGTTGGGTAAATTAAAACTGCTTATGATGAACAGAATCGCAGCTAGTCATGCGTCTCTCCTCAACATATGTTATGACCCCACCTCATGCTTCTACTATAAGTCAACGGCCATCAACCACGAAGCCCAATCACATTTAGGTTACGCTTTAACCGTCAGGGTCGCGCATCATTCACGGGGATGAGGATTATTCCCTCGTGTAATTTAACGAAACACAGTTTCAAGCTTGAAAACGGTCGTATTGCTGATAGCAGAACTTGCACTAGTGCTAAGCCCAACAGTGTGTGAAATTCATCCACCAGGTTAGAAGGGTATATCCTTCTCAGTGACCCTTGTTGTTTCCGAGGCATAAACTGATTCCCAAAGAAAAGTTACTAATGGATATTAACCAAGGCTTTTTTTTGGGTATAAACCTGAAACCCATTATTAGCTCAGTGCTCTAAACAACAGGTTTTCAAGCCATCGGTATTGTTATGAAATTTGAGTTTTTAAATTTTGTGGCAAAATTAATTATTCGCAAAAATTTAACAACTGTTAATTTGTTAATAATAGTGTCTATATAGTTAAAATTAAGTATATTTATAAGAATTTTTCCTGGGTGTTGTATTCTAATTATTTTATGATTTCTTTTATGCAATATGAAATTCCTTGTTGTGGTACACTGGAATTGATGACTAAATGTTACACCATATTTTTCAATCCAATGCCTTTGCTAGGGTGTTTACGGCCCCCATTTAAGCGGATGCGTAGCTGTAGACAAATAATTAATTGATTCAATCATTGTACACTAGGGTGGAGCGAAAAAAGTCAATATTATATTTTCGGAAACGGGTACCCTTCAATGACTGTGTATGAGACATAGGAACAATTATGTAAAATATTTAATTTTTACGACGTCATCTTGAGTCTACACATTTGGCTTAAAGTTCGAAATTTTTAAAATTTTTGGCAATTTTACAAATTTTTTTAAGTACTTGAAACAAAAAACCCTAACGGGTAGTCACTAAATAGTTGAACCAGACCTTAAATAAAGACAGGATTTAAAAATATATATTTAGGTGGTGGTTTTAGACTGCACATGAGGCTTAAACTTATCCAAATATTCGTAAATTTCTAATATTTTTAACGTTTTATAATTTCTAATATCCTCTTATGATGTTATAAAAACTTGTCATAAAGCTTTCGTTAATCAACTTTGCATTGTGTAACTCTTCGCTTGTTCACATTAAACTACTCAGGACTCACCACGGGGAGGTGATTGCACTTCGAGTCCCACCCATGCCCTTCCAACCACCCAACCATGAGAGCATGTATTTACATCTTTCAGAAAAGTCTTGAACAGGTAAATTGTTTCTTTGTGTCATATATTGGATGGATATTTCTTTCGCACATTCTAGTTTTGATTAAACTTTCTCTTTTCTTTTGATCACAGACCAATTTTGAGGAAACAGTGACTTCATTGACGGCTCTTCCTACCACTTGAACGTGTGATGGGAGTTCAAAAAGTGTGCACTCAGAATCTGTTTACACTCTCGGTTTCCAGTAACCTTTCCAAATCCTGATTTTTCAAATGACTTGTGAGAGGTGATTCTGTCACTTCCCCATCATTACAAACAATCATATCGACATACTCTGATGCTCCAAAATTTATTTTCGGGATTAAAAACCGTGTGAGTGGTTTACTGGCTTGTTCTCTAAATCGAGCCTTGATGATACAGCCATTGAAGGGTACCCGTTTCCGAAAAAAAATATTGACTTTTTTTACTTCACCCTATTGTATGTACACGTGACCCAAGCAACTTCGCAGATAAAAAATATGCCATGCATTGTGGAAAAATATTTATCCACAGTTCCACCATGAAAATATGGGAAAGCCCTGAGAAGGATTTCCCCTTCTTATAATTTCTCCTTAATCTCTTCACTCCTCCATGCTTTTCCCCACTTATTCCAGGTTATTACTAATATTATAAAATTGATAAATCTTTCACCTTACAAGAGTGACTGCAAATTCTGATGGCTGAATCACCGCTTATTTTTCCCTGAAGTTGATGGCGTTAAAACGTTTTATTTTTAAAATTAGCTTGAATGTTCACTCGGCATTAAAGGGGAGCTTTAATTAATACACATTATTTGTCGATCAAAAAGCAAACTCTTGTTTCTCACACCATAAAACAATCTGCATCATCTGAAACCATGATAGCACATTTAAATTTCAGCATTCATCCTTCTTCATTTTTCTAATCCCAGCGCACTCATGTATATTCCATTGCTACCTCTGTTCCCAACCAAATTAAGTACCTACTATTCGGTTGAAACGCTCTCCTCCGGGAGTTCTCTTTCTACTCCCCTTACCAATCTCTTTCCACAACTCCGATCACTCTTACTTCTGCCTTCAGTCGTGACTTTATTTCAAACCCATTGCATCCCGCCTCTCGTTGTCTCGCCTCTGATGAATTGAGTCGGAGGGCTGATTAAGATACAACCTCAACTACCTCGATTGCACCCCCATTTCAAATACTGAAGCAATTTTATTGTTAATTGAGAAAAATTTAATTGAGACAAAACAACCATTTTTAGTCATTATCAACAGGGGTTAAAATACAACCAAACTAATGGGTAAGCTCCCAGAGCCTTCGAGTTTATCTTTGATTAAGAAAAATGGATCCAAAGGCACTTCTTTCCAGGGCTTGACAAAATGAGTTTTTTGATTTTAACTTTTCACCAGCATTAATGATGTATTCTTAACCTATGCCTCTTAAAGGTGGCTGATCAATAAAACTATAATTTTTATGATGATATGGCAGAATTACTTCTCGAACCCCTAATATACTTACTTATTTCATAATAGACCTTGGCAGAAAGAGAATTGATTTTTTTGTACTCAATGCAAGAGGTTTGAATGCTCTAAATGCAATTAATAAGAAATGTAGGTCATGTATGTGTGTTCTGATCATAGAAGTATTACAGAGGCATTGTATTGGTAAATTAGTTGAAATATTTATCAATGTGTTATGCGAAAAATGTGCTTGGTAGTCTGAATAAAAAGTGTATTTAATATAGACAAGTTACAGATTAAACAAACAATCGAGGATTATTTGACTTTGAAAGAATTTTGACTACTACAGTTGAACAGCCGATAATGTTCCTTGAAAAATTATGATGTAGAAAGAATTGAAGTGCTCTATATATATAAATACAAATTTCATAATGACAGTTCAGAGGAGGACTGTTTGTATGAGTTCTTTACTTTTCATTAATAATAAATAAAATGAACAGGTTATTTGTATTGTAGGAGGAAAAAGTCACGGGTCGTCATGAATGGGTAGGTACGATTCAATTTTTTAAAGGACGTATTCTCGCCCATCAATCAATTTTTAAAGGAATGTATTGTGCTTTATTTTGGTGGAATGTCAATTTTCCGGTATATGATATTGATTTATATGTTTGCGGAAAGAATGGGAACCTATTTCATTGTTTCTTCACTGGTAATATTAATTCACACTATTAAGATTCGTACTTTGATAAAATGAATTGAGGCAAGAATGTACAGTCAATTCGTTTGTTTCAGTAGTATTACGAAGCTTTCTCTAATACCAAATCTTAAAGGAAATCTTTTTCCAATGCCATGTTAGCCCGTTGATTCCCTGAGTATAAAAGGCATCTTTGTCTCTCGCGTATCCCACCTCCTTCACCCATCTCCTTCAATCTCCCAAACCCCTTCACATCCTCGCTCCATTATCTATTTGTGAACGGCGCACCCTTCAGATCACTGGGCCATTACCAGAGTGTCGCGACGTAATCATTTTCCAGGACTCTGCTGGGAACGCTTCTCCTCACTTTCACGTTCCCGGACGGTTTCATCATTTCAAGGGCCACTAAATGCTCCCGTCCAACTAGGGACGCTGTAGCAATCCATCGCGGATGATTTAGTTCCCCTTGTTCTCTGTCCTCGGCCACGACACCACCACTGCCGCGAAAGATTGAGCCGAGCCTTCTGTCTCCTTAAGGTGTCATTTCGAACGTGTGATCTCCAGTTACGTAGACTGAACTTTATATTCAATGTTTTCTTATACCTTTTAAAACGACTCAATGAGAATCCACATGTGTGGTTTCACTATGACCTCTAACATTTTTCCATCTATGTAATCAATCATGAAAAAAAAATATTTTTTTGCCGACATGGAAATTTCCTTGATATAGATTTCCTTACTAATAGAATGTTTATATAACGCATGAAATTAATATAGGTACTTGATTAATACCTATAATGCAAATTAGAATTAGGGCGAATAGTTTGATAAAGAGTGCACACTCAACTGGAAGGAAATCAATAGATCTTGGTTTTTATACGATTCAGTTTTTTATCCTGTATGATATTGAGATAGGGAGATTTCAATCGCCATTTCATGTATAGATAATTAGAAAAATGTGCTATCTTTCAGCCTATTTCTACCCCAGATATAACAAAAGTCGAGCAATGGTTTAAAATATTTTTAAGGTGGATGGCACTATTACATCTGCTTCTTTTATGCATGATACGGCACTTCCATATGTTAATAATGATTCTGCATTTTCATCACGTTAGAAATTTACTAATACCAGTAATTACTTAAAGTTAAAAAGAGATAATACTATAATTAATAGTAGTGCTAATAATAGAATCAGGTTAGCCTCTAGAAATTAAAAAAAATGTAGCGGGTACCTATATTAATTTCATGTGTTATATAAACATTTTTTTTAGTAATTACTGTGACCGAATGTATTTTTTATTTGCAGATGAGTATTTTTTGTTCAGTCACAGTCATTCCTTTAGCTGGCATATTGAAATGTTATGCCTTAAAGGGATTGTAAATCCTACCCCAAATATGAAATAAATTTCCGGTCAGTTTATCTTGGATGGTAACACAATTGCACAATTACAATCAACGGTTCGATTCTCAGCATGGGATTGATATTTCTGCCACTCGTGTGTTTGTGCCGTAAGGCAAAGTTCAAGCTAAGATATGCGCTGCCAGGTGGGCGAGGGAGCGGCCCACACGTGGCGATTGGGGGGCAGGGATAACCGGCGTGTACCACCATTCAGGCCTACTGTCCATTGCAGAGGACATGAAATTCTCTAAACAAATACGAATGCAAATACAAATACGGTTTATTAAACTCAATAAAATTACTAATCAGTTATCATACACGGAATCAACTGCAAATATAATTTTTACACGTTTAGCGCCGACAAGAATTTTCAAAAAATGCCATCTGGGCATATTCTTTTGTAAGTTTAATGACTTAAATATCCTTTAGAAACGTATCAAATCCTTAAACATGTAATTATTTGCCGTTTTTTTTCTAAATACCCTGATTTTTTGTGTAGCGGTGCCAAGGGACCACTATGGCTACCATGGTCACCGTTAGTCTTCTGTTGCCGCGGCGGTCCACGGGGGTCATTCCGTAACTGCCTACCGATCGGTACCGTGGCCTCCAGTCGGTTGGGACGGCCAACCGACTCCGACGGACGGGACGAGAGATTCTGTAAGCACCCGATCGGTGAGCCGGCGAATTCTAGTCGGTGGGTGACGTTGGATCCTACCGACAGGCTTGAGCTGTCGGTACGGGAGAAGTTAGTCAGTTCGAGATTAATCTATGCGAAGAAATCATATAATTTCCTGCGAGAAGGTCATCAAAAATTCGTAGTGATTATAAGGCTCAATTAGCAAATCATTCTAAGCTAGTAGTTCATTAATTGTACATCTTATTATGAAGTGTACATCGTCTAATGATAGAAGTAACTTTGGAACAAAATTTTCTGTTTTCTAGATCCATTTTTGCCGAAAATAGTGAGATAATAATCGAAATAGCGTAAATAGTACAATACATCTTCCACGAGTTGTCCGAATTAAGTTGTTCCCAGTCATTGAGCGATTTTTATGCTAGTGAATGTCCTTACGTACTAGTAGTTGTAGTAGTACTCGTTGATTCTCTTTGAGGTCATACTTTCTAAGAACTTTTGTGAAATGCTGCACTCCTACGTAAAAATATCAGTTGGAATTTAGCTTGAGTGGGAAGTATTACACCTAATTAGGCATAATTCTTAAAAGATGAAATATTTATGATTTTACTAATATGAAACATGTTACTAAAACACGTAAGTATAGGTATTTCCTGAAGTAGGTACCTAATTTAACAATATAACGTTGATACTTTACAGTTTTTGCATATATGTACTTGCGAACTTCACCTAATTGAATGTGATTATTGACAACATACGTCAATCACTCGTATTTTTACTATTTACAATAACGATTCAAGCTCACTCATTCGTATAAATCAACACTAGGTCTTACCTATGTCATTTGCATTCAAATCCTTGCGAACTTCCTAATATCTTCGGTCCCTTACGAAAACACTGTCAAGGGTTAAAGGGATATTATGACACAGTAGACGATACGTTTACGCTAGTAATAAGATTTATTCTATTTCTTATACATAGACGTGTGAGAATAAGATAAACTGACATGCATGTTCGATAACACAGACATAGTAAGTTCACTCATCCACTAATTACACATTCAGAAGAAAGTAATGCAATAAGTGACTGTAACGAAAAAGAAATAAAATAATTCCACTCTCCTTACACGGACGGTGTAGAAGACACGAACTCAATGATTCTGCACTAATAATTAGTAATGTGTCCAGTAAATCAAACCACTCAAGATAGGGCAGGCACCATCTGAAAAGAGAAGATGATCAAAGTTAGTGAAATTCACTTTGGATGCCAAGAATCATAAACCGTCAAAATTAAATTAAGTACTCCGTTGCTTTGATGGAACTTGCAATGATTAAATTTTCTATGAAAACATAATGGTAGCAGGGAAATATCCTTAGACGGATGTAATACTCATCTTGAAACACCAGACATACTTAGAATGTTATGATAAAATAAAATCGTGAAAAAATTACTAATAAAGAATGCACTGAATTAAACTATAACTCGTGCAAATGTCAAGCTAAATGCACCGCACGAAACTAATCGCAATCAATACTTCAGAAACCAGATAAATCTCGAATGTGATTGAGTTCCACATATTAACAGAGCGAGTTTTACTACATGCATTACGATGGTAATAAATACGTTTCATTAATGTGTAATATTATTCACTCCGCATTTGCCATTGAATTAAATTGTTGAACATATGACTAGAAGCAAAATAATATGGGTTTACCTACCTCTCCTTCAATGATGCCATGGGACAAACAGCTGTTTACTTCCAGCCGTGGCAATCGAGTCTTCATCTGTTCTATCTTCTCTCTTCATCTGTTTCCTCTTTCCCCATTTATGAAAATGAAATACGTCATCAATCTTCGACGATTGAAAATACAAGGGGCGGATACGTCACCTTACCGACTGGAAAGTCACCGACTTGCCTACAGAATCCCTGGCTGGGGCTCCGTCGGTGTCGGAGGTCCAGTCGGTACGGAAACTTCACCGATGGGTTGGACTCCGAGCGCAACCGATCGGTACAGAATCAAGGAAATAGAGAATGACCCCCCACGTCACAGGACCGCCATGCCGGACGGCCATTTCACTCCCGTTGACTCGTTTATTCGATATTTTCCCTGATGAATATCTGACTACTATATATAATATACTGACAATACTGACAATATTGACAATATACTGACTTTATTAATATACTGACTAATAATACACTGACAATACTGACAATATACTGAATATATAATATAATGACATTGTAACTTTCGTGTGTCCTATTCCTTTGCCCATACATGTCTCAGGTGTCTTCCTAGTCACCTTGCCGACACCCTACCCTTTCATTGAGCCGCCCCACTTCAGCTCAATCTTATGCCTTATCCTCTTTACCTTGTGGTACGCAACTATAACTGCTGTACTTAGCAATAAAAAGGAGAGATTTTGTATTACCATTGCCTACAGTAAATGGGTTTGCAGAATATATCTGCTGCAATATTTTAATGAATCTATTTTTTTATCTAAATCTAAATGTGATTCCCGGTCAGAGATACTTTATACTCACTGATGTTTAGATGTTTTCGGTGATGAAGACTTTGTACGCTCTTTCTCAACTGTTTTTGAGTGTCAAAATGAATAATCGGCACACTCTACCAGAGTTGTCAACAGTGTTAGGCATAAGATGTGGTGTGACGAGAGTGAACGAGCAAGAAGAATTTTAGAATTAGGCAGGAAATCTTACCACGACTCAATAGGTAAGTTAGGTTGTGAACCTTCATTGTATTTTAGTGAATTAAATAAGAAATCACCAGCCATTGCCCGCGAGGCTGATAGGTTCATGAAATTATTACTGACTCTTGCAGTGGTTATAGAGTCAGGTGTAGAAGTTGATCCAGTAATGAGCAGTGATTCTCTCTAAGACCCAAACTTCGAAATCAGCAACGATGAAGAAGAGGATACGTACTCCACTTATACAGAATATGAGACTTCTGAAGCTGGAGCGACGGAGATAAATTCCGCTTCAGCGCCGAATGAGGAAATTCCGGACGTGACGAACCACCAACGTGATCCAAGTGATTCTTCCGTTGTTAATCCGTGCTGTATTAGTGATTGGATGAACCCTATAGGTAAATATTACTTTATTTTTCGCGAGGATTTCTAATTCAGGGAAAGCAAATAAGCAATAAGCAGCAACCATTAAAATTAACTCTAGCAGATAGCAACAAAATATTCGTGTTGAGGGACAATATGGGATTCCACCAGAAATAGCAGCGGCGTTGGTTGATGGGACACCATTAGAATTTTTTTCACTATTTCTAAATGATGAAATGCTCAAAGAATTGGTGGAGTGAACAAACCCTTTTGCCACACAAATGCTTATATCAACTGAATATGTCGAACAGCAATCAAGGTTACACTTCTGGGAACCTACTAGGAAGGAGGAAATGAAGAGATTTATTAGCATTTATGAGTATATGGGTATTATTGATTTGCCAACAATTCTCCACTACTGTTGTAAAGGAAGGATTTTTGGTGTAAGCATCATTTCAAGTGTTATGTTGCGCAATAGCTTTGATATGTTTTTGAGGATGTGGCACTTCAGCGATAGTAAAAAGGGCACAGAAGGGGATAGAAGCTACGAAATAGAGCCCCTAATAAAGTCCCTCATTAGGAGGTGGCAAAGATTCTTTACTCCTGGGGAAATATTTTGTTTGGACGAGAATTTATTGCCTTTTCAGGGGATTTCTTACAATAAAGCAATATATTCCAAAATATCCGGCAAGTGCGGAATAAAATTTTGAAATTTTACTCCCATAATAGATAAATATGGAACATTAAAATTTACTGTGGTAGAGAGCAAGATGCAAGTGTTTGCGTACCATTAAAATAGTCATTAAATCATAAGAATATTTACTTAATTCAGGGTGAACCGTAAAGACAGATGATTACTATAATAGCATAGAATTAGCAAAAGTTCTGCTAAAAAACTGAATCACCTCATTGTTACACTCTGAATTAACAGACGAGGAAACCCGAAGGATGTGATAACAAAAAAGTTGAATGTTTGGGAGATTGATGTGAAAGAAAATAGCACAGGAATATGTGTCGTGAAATGAAGAGATCAGTGAGATGCCTTGATTCTCTCCACCAATCATAAGGACAAAATGCTAACAGTCAAGAAGCCTGCTGGAACTCAGAAAAAGCCCTTGGATTGGCGTAAAATAAAGGGAAGAGTTCAATCGATTTGTCCGATCGGATTTCAAGCTATTGATAGGCTTTGAAGAAAGCATTAAAGTGGTTGTGCATAATAGCAATTGAACTATTACTGAAAACAAGCGTAGTAAATGCGCATTTTTTGTTGAAAGAAATCAATGACTGCTGAATGCCCTTAACTGTATATAGGGAAATTTTAATTGACCAGTTATTGTAGGCTTGCGAGAATGAGGCTGAGGACGATGAATCTGCGACTTCATCAAACAAAAGAAGAAAAAACACTCCGCACTCACTGAAAGAAGGAAGATCCATGCCATAAAATGCAAAAATATTGTAGGGGTTGTTGTGATAAGAAATTGGTATACTTACTAAAAACAACGTGCGAGTCATTCCATTTCAAATCGACAAATTTTTCAGAAATATCGAGCTTCACCATCTCAGATTTCAACGAAAATGGGTACTGATAGATACTGTCAACCTTACTGAGCCGCAGAAACAAATTCTCCCCTGGATTATAGGTAGGCATGCATAGCGTGACCGCCTGAAAAACGTCTTTTTACGCTGTTTTTCTACAAGCTACAGTAGACTGGTTTTACGTGATGCACACGTTCAAAAAGTGTCCATAGAAAGACCATGTCGCCTCAAAAAATGTTTTTTGAGGCGAAAAAAGTCCGTCTTTAAGCCCATTGCCAGGGGAAATTGAGCACTGTTTTTCATTAGCCATATCTCCTTAACCCCTAAAAAACACATAAAATTTTACAGCGCCTAAAAGAACAACAATAGTACTTTTTCAAGCCTTGCTTTTATAATTTTTACTCACTGACCCACATGGACTTTTATGGCTTCAAAAAAACATTTTTTTCGAGATGTTACAAATTCAAGTGATTTGTTCTTAGTGATTAATGCTCATATTTTAAACTTATTAATATATTCACACAGTAGACACGTGTAAGTGTTTTTGTGAGAGAAACAGGCCCGTTTATTTCATTATTTCTTGGTGCCATTTTAAACTAAACTTGTTAAGAAATTGAGTTTTGGAAGTTACATTTACAGCGACATAAATGCACTTTTTCTTGCGAAAAGTCAATTTAAAGGAATTTATTATCGAGAACACTTCATAGGCTTTCTATGGACACCTTTCAAATGTGCGTATAACGTAAAACCAGTCTACTGTAGCTTGTAGACAATCAGCGTAAAAAGACGTTTTTCAGGCGGTCACGCTATGCACGCCTGCCTATTATCCAGGGGAGAATTTTTTTCTGCGGAAACAGGGAACGGCTTATGGCGAAGTAAGCTTGACAGTATCTATGCACCAATTTTCGTGGAATTCTGAGATGATGAAGCTCGATATTTCTGAACAATTTGTCGATTTGAAATGGAATGACTCGTGCCAAAAGTAACTACATATTGCTAAGACTGCGAAGTAAATCCACACTTTTGTATTGATTGTTTTCCTATAAATCATCAAATAAATTTTCATCTGGTAAGACTTACTGCAATGGATATTGTTTTTCATTTCTAGTGTTTTAATCAGAGAACTGTGCTCAAGAGGATATTTTTTTGAGGAAGTAATAATATTTAATGTTTTCAATATCCTTCACGCTAAACAAATTTTGAAATTTTTATCATTTTCTTCATTAATCCCGCAACGTCTGCTGCCCGTGATTCTCCTTGGGTCTATAGCGGTCCAATTGTAGCGTGTTACATGCTGAAGTAGCGGTCCTTTGACTTCGGAAAAATGCTGGAGGGGCTGCTGGGCTGGTTGGAAATAAACCAGGAATGTAGAGGTTCAGTTGTTCCAATTGCAAACCATTTGACATACCGAAGTATAAAGCATAGTACTAAGCGTAATCCTTTGCCAAGTACAGCACCCTTGTTCGAGACAATTCAAACCCACGGCCTTTGGGTTTCAAGGTCTGCGATTGGTCAAATAAATAGAAAGATTTCAATTTTTAATGTAAAAAAATCAGCAGCATTAAAATCCATATCTATTGACATTTTCCAATCCAAGAAAAATCTATAAACGTGTTTCTGATGGTGACAAATATTTTCAAATTATTATAGCAGAATTTAATTAATAATGTAAAATTTTTACTATGGTCTCATATACTATTGGAAAAATTTCTCCAGTATGTACTCCCAAAGAAATCAAAAGCTTACTTCACTGATTCTATGACGTTTTTAACTTTTTAATGAAGTTAATTTGAGGTCATGATTGAAGCTCGTAAGATATATGTTTGGCTTACCAGGAGAATAAGTTTTTATAGTAACATGGGAATTTTTATTTCAAAGTAATATGTGAGAATTAACAGTTTTGTTATATGCACGCCATAAGCCAAAACATATGGCTTGTATTTAGCATAGTATTTATTTATAACTGTAGTAATGAAAAATATAATGTATATTTGATAAACTTATCATGACAATGAAAGCAGATTTCATTCAGATTAAAATATGTTCCCGAGATCATAATGATCATATTATTATAAGGATGTGCACAAAAGTAGTCATATTCATCAAAAACAATTATTATTCTAAAGATCGACCATCGATTTTATGTCATTGAACGGTGTCTGATATCGTTTACCTCTTCCTCGCCCTCCTCACTTTAGACCTACCGTTGTACGTACCTCCAATCACAGATATTCTTTCCTTTTCTATATTTAAATGTATCTGTAAATACTATTTGCACTACATAGAGCATACATACTGAGAGTCAGACATGAACAATTGGTTACAACCGATTGCTCTTTACAACTTTTTTATCAACTGGATAATGTAAATAATATGGCCAATAAATATTTTAGTCAAATATTAACTTATGAAACATAGTATTTGTGTATATATTCGCATGGTTGCACTCCATTAGCTAACTTCCAATAAATTTTGTGCTGTTTTATTAAACATTCCCTGGATATCGCGTCTCAGGCCTTCTTTAATATCTATGTGATTGTTACTTTAATTTGCCTTTCATTTAACTTTAGGCTGACAAAGTATTAAACTAGTGGCCGCAAAATTGTGGGATTCAAATCACCTAACGCTTGGTTTTGAGCGTTATTATCACGTTCATTGTAATGTTCGGCCGCTCTCTCAGCTTAAAAAAGAAAACGTTCCGTTTAGATTAGAATGCAATGCCGATCGGTAAATCATTCCATGGGGCACGGAGTTATTTGATTTGAATCCTTAAAAACTGATCTCATTCAATTACCATCAAATCGCACAGGAGATCAATTTTACTTCAAAAGAGGTGTCGGCTGCGTATTCAAATAGACGGTTCCGACAATACTAGATTGACATGGGAACCAGATCTGTTGGACCTTTACCTTTAGCCATTTAATATCCGCTAACAAGTCTATTCGGGACGTTAACTCTTTCATCTCGACTGCCTCGCAGCGACTAATCTGCCAGTTCCTAAATCGTCAAAGTGGGAGAGCCTATCGGATTTGGATGAATATCAAAGGAATGAGATAAATTGGTCCACCCGAGATTTCATTTTGTTGGTGCCCCATGCAGTGGTGTCATGTGCTCCGGGGCCTTCCCATCTGCCTTGTGATGCGCGTGAATTGAGAGAAGCCGGAGATTTCACCTGCTCGTCGCGTTCTGCGTCACGAAGCGTGTTGGCGTGTGTGAAACGGGGGTCGGGAATCCCATATGACGTCAAGCATAACTATTCGGTATTATATAGCGTCAGCTATTCGATGGTGAATGGTTTCCCGTATTTACCACTTCGTCGTCCCCTCTAGCCGTGACCGACCGAGTACACAGAAGTCTCCTCCTTAGTCCCTAGGCATTCCCTATATTTTATTTCTTTTTGCTAAGTGATCTGATGGAAAATCCATGTGGCGTCATTCCGTATCAAGAAGGCACAAGGCCCTAGGGAAACATTCATCAACCACTATGGAAAACATTTCTCCGCTTGAGTATACTTTGATATCATGATATCATATGTTCCGCCGCATTTGTCATACTGATCAACGACTTAATCTGGCACCTAGGGTCATGGATTCCAAATCAAATAATCTTGGGCTATGTATATGCTACTAAGACTAAGGTTGTGTCGAACAATTTATCCTATGATGTTTTATGCTTGGGCAAACAACATACCCACGGTGGGATTCGTACTCATGACCTTGGGGTTACTCAGATAACGAGACACCGACCTACATATGGCCGGCACATGGATACCTCTCTCTCCTCCAGAAAATGTGTAACCCTTGCCTGACGAATTAGCAACATGAGAGGTGATTTGCGAAAAGGAGAATACGTAGGTTAATGGGGAGAAAATATATTATAACTTAGACCGGATCGAGTAGAATCTAGCAACAGCATTAGGCCAGTTTTAAAGAAAGGTGCCAAAGGATTTATAGTGTAACGTCCCATTGGACGGCCGGAAAAATGAAGTGGCAATTATCTTCATGCAGGATTGAAGTAGGGACCATGTTTCCACAAAAAAATTGTCAGGCTCAAGGGCTGGCGAGTCAATATTATCAAAACCACACCAACTAAAAGTATCTATCTAAAAATGTATATGAGCATGTGGCTAATACATGTCATGAAAGCTATAGTAATGAGCTGCGAAATGTATTTTGCAGGTTTACTCTCGGGAATTCGATATAAAATTTTACTTGGAGCGGGTTGCAACCCACTACTGCCCAAGGAGAACACCAATATCATTGTATCAGTTTTATCTTTATGGAGATCGAAAAGCATCTAAAATGAAAACAGTAACTTCGCAATTCCGCAATACATTGGTATACCATGCGGTATAGATTTCGACCTTGGTTTATCGGCATCATTACCTGATGATGACCAACTAGAATTATAAGCGATCTACATCTAAATCTACACGATACCCTGCAAGCCACCGCGGGGGCGTGTGGCAGGGGGTGAATATCACCAAGCATGCACTACCGGCATGCAAACAAGCAATTATAGAGTACCATGCATCTAGATTGTTAGTATCTATAGCATTTAAGGGATTAATACATGCATCATGCACTACAGACTACTCTAAAATGTTTCCCTTACCTATCCCTTTGCTATGATAACTATTCCGTTATCTTATAGTACGGGGAAAAATGCTATTTTGAATCTATCAGTACAACAATCTATCTCTCTAATCTTATTTATCGGGTCGAATCTAGCATAATGCACTGGTGTTTTAATATGTGCCTAACATTTTCAGTAAAGCTATCGGAATGAAATTTCTCTAATAGATTTAATCTTTACTTCAACCTACACTCTGATAACGATTACCAAATTCTTGTATTAATTCTGAAACGCTGCTCAACTTATCGTAACACCTTTAAACGAATCTAGCTGCTCTACGTTACACTGTCTAATTCTCTGATCAAACCCAATACATTCGGATACTATACACTGGCTGCATACTCAAGGTGGGGCCTAACTAGTGAAAAGTGACATCGCTCTTTTGTCTTCTCATCACATCTCCCAAGTACTCTTTTTATAAATCCTAGCTTTGTCTTCGTTTGGCCACGTTTCCCGGATGTATCTTCCCCACGATAAATCTTTAGTGATTGTAACACCTAAATACGTTATGGTTTCAACGCTTTCGATCTTCGTGTTATTAATTTTATAGGATCGCTCTATCGAATTATTCCTCCTCCAAAAATTGATAGTTACACAGTTTTCAAGGTTAAGTTATAACTGCCATTTTCGCACCACTCTTGAAATACATCTAAATCCTTGCTAAGCGATGTCCTGTCTTCTTCTTTTGATATGCCACTATACACTACCGCATCGTCTGATAAAAGTATAAGCTTACTACTAACTACGGTACCCAAATCGTTTATGTATAAAAGAAATAGAAGCGGACCCACTTGCGGACCGGGGAACTCCCGATGTGACTATAATTGTGTCGGACATGATACCATCTATGGCAACACTCTGCTCTCGCCCACATATGAATACTTTTACCCAACATACAATGTCTTTATTTATACGAAAACTCTAACTTCAAGATTAAATTATCATGAAAAACTTTATCGAATGCCTTTTTAAAATCTGCATCAACTTCAGTATTGTTTTCGCCGTAGAATAAAATATCGTGTGCGAATAAATCTAATTGTGTCTAGCAAGATCTACCTTTCCGGAACCCATGTTGGCTCTTTATGAGCAATCCCTGACTATCCAAATGCCTCATGATTAAACTGACTACAATGTGCTCAAATACCTTACCAGAGATTGACGTGAGTGAAATGGGTCTGTAGTTATTAGGTTCTTCCCTATTACCGTTTTTTAAAAAAAGGTGTAAAGTCAGCTACATGGCAGTCCTTAGTTACTGTGCGTCTTTAGTATTTTATTGAATATTATTTCTAGATAAGGGGTTATTTCAGAAGCTTATGTTTTATATGCTCTGGATGGAATTCGATTGGGACCTGCTGATTTGTTTTTACGAATGTTTTTAACTGCTGTTCTATTCCGCGACATGAAAGTTTTATTTCGGCCATTTGCTCACTCCCGATTATGTTCGACGGTGGTTCCACTGCGTTCTGAGACGATGAGTTGAATACACTTTGGAAGAAGGAACTGGCTTTTTCTACACTGCTGGTGACTAATTCCTTTATCGTTTTTAATGGTGTGCACTGTGGACATATTTCCCTGAAGCTCTCTCACATATGACCAAAACGCTTTAGGATTGCTATTTAAATATTCTCCTTACATCTTGCTCTTGAAATGTGATAACGCTTGTCGACACGATTTCCTTGCTAATGCTCTCGATTTTTTAAAGTTTTGAACAAACTCATTTTTTTCGTCTACCGTTAGACCACCGATAGAAATTCTCTCCACGAATCCTCTCTATCTAATCCTTTGCTTTGTTCGCTAAATACATTAAACGATTCCCTTAATTCCTCTTTCATACCCTCGCAATTAGCCTTGGCAAATAAGTATACCCTCCTCCTTGGTTTATAATGTCTTTCCACGCCTACAATAAATTTTGCATACACTATTTTATGGTCACTAATTCCTGTGTCTGTAACTGTATTTATATCTCTATCGGGTATATTTGTCGCAAATAAGTCTAGAATGTTGTATCCCCTGGTCGGTTCTGTTATTAGCTCTTGTAAAGAATGTGTCGCAAAGGTGTTCAACAGTGATTTGTGGAGTTCCTTATCCTCACACCCTGTTATAAAACTACAGGTATTCTAGTCTATCGAAGGGAGATTGAAATCTCCGCCGACTAATATTCCACTATCATTGTCCCGAGAAAGTAATGTACCTATCTCTGACTCTAGGTCCATTATAGAAATGACGTCTGCATCCGGTAATATGCAACTACACATATCTTTTTTGCGTTAATACTTTTACTGTTAACGGAACATAAAATACTTTCTACATTTCACTCTGAATTAAGTTCTCTTCTACAGACATACGGGTCCTTCACAGCTGTAAATACTACTCCTCCGTTTCTGCTTACTCTATCCTTACTGTATACGGTAAAACACTTCGGAAATACTTCATAATCTGATATGTCCTTCAAAAGCCATCTTTCTGTTCCTACGATTATATCTTCATCAGTACTTTTTATAAATGGGTGAAATTCTGCTACTTTATTTCTCAAACTACGACAATTCACTACTGTCATTGAATTTATTTCTCCCAATCTGTTTCTCTCTTGGTGCTTTTTTCCCACTCAAATTTTCCTGGATAATTTTTTAACGAACCCACTACTAGATCTACCAATTACCTTTGATGGTTTTGCATATTCGTCCTTTTTATGTGTTTTTCTCTGACCTTCTAAACCTACTCTGAATGTTCCAGAGGTGCTATACAGAATTACGTATAAATAACACAATAAAATAATATTGAATTAGAAAACCACCAGTGGGAAAACAACTCTATATAATATCACGAAGATTAAGCAGCGGTGCGGAACTACGGATATGATGAAAAAATAAGTAATGTCGATGCGCTAGAACGAATAAAGTTGAACTAAAGCCCTAAGAAGAATATTGTTAAATAGGTTATAAAAACAGTTCTTTACACTGAGGAAAGGTTAACATAACAACGAAAACTACGGTGATGATAAAATAGAAATTGGAAACGGAAATACGCTAACTATGGAATAGCCGCAACGATGTGAAACAATAAATGGAAGATATGTATTTATCTTAATATATAAAAGTAATAAATAAAACACGGGTTTAGTTCTGCCTATCGCTATCGGCACATACTCTCGACAGACGCCCACGGGAACACAGGGACTCCAGCCACAGCAGGCACTGAACACTCACACACTAAACACACTCTTATTACTACATATTACTACTTAAATAAAAACGTACAACTTAAGAAATAGAGGTAATTCAGGAACCACACAACCATGAAACTACACTAAGGGTCCAGCTAGGCGATAGTAGTATGGACAGTGGCCGACTAGCAGGAAGTGAAAGGGCAAGCTCGAGGCCGGAGCACTCTCTCCACACGACTGTTCCCTTCGAGCGCAGTTAGGGGAATGACACCGATGATCACACGCTGATAATGGCGTACAAACTCGCAGCATAGGCAATGTAGTATACCAATAAACTGTAAAATTACAAATAAACTTACCAATAAACTGTAAAATAACTTTGTTTCAAACGAAAAATTCCATAGTTATAACAGTGATTTGCATATTAATATACATACATTGGACCCAAATTGCCGGAATAGACTCTCTGTATCTAAAATATGTCCTTATCTATCAAATTATTAGTATATAATGGACATTTTACCCGCTGAGAGTAAATTGTCCATTATCATTAAATTCATCGTGCGCGAGATTCCTCCTGAGTGCAGCAAAATGCGGAGAAAAAATATCTCCGCTGAAAATTAAAATGGCGTATTCGAGAATCAGTTTGACAGGCTCATCGCGAATGATGGCGCTCATCGGAGAGATACCAGTTCCGTAGGGTTCAACCTCAGCAGTTGGAGCGCCTCGAGCCTAATTCTATTTCTACTACGGGAGGAAGTTATCACTCCAAAATCTTCGGGAAAAAACAAAGAGTGTCATTTTAATCCCATTAATTCCGATGGGGAAGGAACGGCCACGTTATTAAAAGCTTCGTACTTGGTAATCGCGCGTCACTTAATCGCTCTTCTTCCATTCTTCCGCCTCTCACCCGCTCATCTCCCGTGTCCCTAACGACTTCCCTCGATCTCCACCTCACACCCATTCACCGATTTCCGCTTCTCCCATCGGCCTCTTCTCCTAGGCTTCTGAGCTCTGCACCTCGTACGCTTTTCCCTGACTACTTCGGAAGACTTTTCTTTCTTTTGCGTCTCAATTGAGTAATTGATGGATCTAAGTCCCAATTCCCTTTCGCACATCTAGATCTGAGTCTCTCACTCGCACACATTTCAATACATTTCTTTCCTCTCCCATCGAGCTCAAATATTGCCAGAAGATTAGATTTTTGTGATGGCTTAAATTCTGGTTTGCCATCCCGAGGGCCCCTGTACACGTCCAAGCATTGACAGATTTTAGTGGGATGTCAATGGGGTCGTTTACCGTATTTTTTATAGCCGAATCTGAGAGTTTGTAAAATAAAAAGACCCCCATTTTTCTGTTTTTTATCTGTAAATTAGTTCTCGAGTTATTAAACCAAAAACCGATGTTTATAACCCTTTCGGAAAAGTGGGCATGCATCGACCTCTTACGTCATCCACTTCGTCCAATCACCACGGAGCCCATGAAGCTTCTTCATCTTATCGTAATGGGGGTCACACAGCTGACTCTGCCAATGGGAGCGGTTGCGACAGGATCTGTGAGAGTAGACCTTCCGATGCCCCCTCCACTCCCTTCCCTTCCCCTAAAAACAGTCAAGAACGGGAGGTAAATGACGTCAATGGCCTCAAAGCAGCTTCTTCGATGTGCATCACCTTTTGCCTTTTTTAAATTTTGATGAGTGAATGGATCTGGTTAAAAAATGAATTTTTCACTAAAATTCATTTTTCGTTTCCATCTAACAATTGTACAAAATTACGATTTCGGTTCCGAGTAAACGGCCCCATTATATTCTCAGAGCAAGTTGATTCCTCCAAGAACCACTATGGGCTAAAAACGGTGGTCCCCTTGGCAGTAAATTAAGGGTACTTTAATGCCACCGGCGCATTTATCTCTATCATTTTTCAGATATTTAGCTATTATGATATGGCGGCAAATAGTTATAGTCAATGGGGAACATGAACTAATTTTTATAACTCTTTGAATGTGAATTTTATTAGATAATACGTTCTTGGCGAAAAATTTGCTGAAGCATTAAGTTTTGTTCCAAAGATGCCTATTTAAAAAAGTGTACGTTAGCTTAAAAACACGACGCCATCGCATGACGTCACGGCATGGTACCATAAGAGGCGTTCATAACTTGTAATTGGAGATAGGTGTTTAATGAATACTTGGGGAAAATGTCTGCCTTTATCTCATTTGTTTAATGCAATAAACTAATATATTTCGATGTTTCATCCAAGCAGTATGGATCGTAACGAGCCAAACGTCCGTAAATTATATAATACCAGCATAGTACCCTGTTTGCTTTCACTCCTAGAATCTCTGGTATGATAAAGCAATCGCTGTTATTTTTAGAAGGAAGCCACAATAAGGGAGACATGCAAATGCTAATTGTCAAATTGTGCCTTTTTAAATCCCTTTTTATTTATGGTATCGATCAAGAAATGGCTAACAATATATTCGCTTCGTTTTATCTTAAAATAAACGTTTGTTTCCCTAGCAACACGGAATCTATCCCGTGTAGTGACGTCAGAAGGCGTTTCAGGTCACGTGACTTACGTCAATTCTCGGGTGCAATTTGATATCATTTAATAATTATTGTGGTTTTCATGGAAATGTTGGTTTATATATTTAAATTTTGTGAGAAAATTTCTCATCAATTGCATCGTAAATATACGAGAAACAAATTAAATGAATATTCCCCATTTTGCCATATAAGGTTATGTGGAAGGGGAATGAATGCTCTGGGGACCTAACCGGGAAAGGTTGAGGGACAACCGTCGATGGAACTAGAAGTATTTCAACGGAGGGCGCCAAAGGGGTCGTAATTTAACGGCCCATCCAGCTAGCCGCCTGTGCTTCGAATTTAAATTTTGCTCCACAAAGTGATGAACCGGTATATAAGTGGAAAACGTCTGCCACAGCTGGGATTCGAACCTGGGACCTAGGTGTAGGAATCCAGAGCTAAAACCACGACCACCAACCCTAACTCATCCTTCCGATACTCAACTCCCCACATATCCTCGATGGCGCAAATGGCCTCAGCTGTCGATCGCATCCCCCTAGTGACAAGTATCAAACGGTGACGGCCTCTTAATTCCTATAGGGGTGGGAGTTCTCCTCAGGGTCTGCCCCGCAGTCCCAGAGGGGGACTCATTCGGAGGGTCCCAGGTGCATGTTCAACTCGGATCGTAAAGCCGGAATTCGGAAGCTAGACAATTCACCTTCTTCTCTTTCATTCCACGGATCTATTCGGGCACAATGTCTTCTACTGCTGCGTGTTGCCATATACAACCATAGTGAGTGCTTGTTTATATTCTCAGGTCTTACTAAAATAATGAGAATGAATTAAGTAGGTAATACCACTATGAATTCTGGTGTAGTATGACTAACTCTTTACCAACTTCAATAGGAAATATGTGCATGCATTGAATCTGGAGGTTGTGAATAAAAACAGTAATGAAATAGAAAATTTCTAAATAAGCCAAGTAAATTAATTATCTTACAGAAATTGAATTGTTACCCATCTGTTTGAGATTGATGTACTTATGAAATATAATTGTTATCTTGCATACTACGATACCCTAGAAACCTACCCTAGAACTAAGAACTTCCACCACAGAAATTACCCTAGAACTTCCTGGAATTTCAACCTTAGAACTTCCGGATTTCTCCCTATCCCTCCGACAACCAAGAGGCCATTTTGACCTCGCTGGTGCGTAATCACAAACTAATAGCCATAATTATGAACATAATGTTTTTTTTTAATAGTTCTGGTCCACAAAAGTGTAAGTAGACTACCAACAAATATGAAAAACTGTTTCGCCTCATTACATCACCTTTTATTCCAATTCATTACCCATAAAGGTTCAGAAAGGGCTTGATTTTGAAGATTTCGAGAAGAGAAAAATGAGTGTAGACCATTTTTGCGAATTTAGCACAACTTTGACCTCATGAAAATTGTTAAATGTTGAGACCTAAGAAAAATGACTTGCATTATCGTATTCACAGGTATCTTGAGAATATTCATGTAAAATTTCAACTTCTTGGCTGGAAGAAATCACTTTTTGAATTTTGACAAGCTTTATTCGATTTCCGCCCACTATGCGTCGTCGAGAATACGCGAAGATGCCGAAGTTTGAGAAGTGTCAACTTCAGAAAGAGGGAACCAATTTTAATGCGATAACTTATATTTTACAGAATGTTCATTTCTACATCTAGTTATGCAAATACATATTTTGTCATCTTAGATATATTTTGCAAATTTTTATTTGGTTAGAAAAGTTTTCATGACTTTGACTGCCGATCACCGAAAATTCAGTGCTTTTTATTCTATTAGGCATTCCCAAACTAAATTAAAGCTTCAACTAAATAAAGCCAAAAACAAATTTTAATTCATTTCAAATATTCAAAAGTTCTTATGAAATGCATAACACCTAACTATGAACTTGGTTACTTGACTGAAACTTGGGAGGGGCCACAACAGTTGCACGTTTTTCAGCAGGAAGAGTATAGAGGAGAAAAATAATAATTACCAGTATTACCTAATTGCATTTAAGTTGGTTTTCTCTTTTGGAAGAGAGAGCTTCTCCATCTCTGGGATACCGATATGCTTTACTCAAAGACCCTTACAGAATTGTGCGCCAATTAATTGGAAATTGTTTACTTGACCATAGTAATATCATATGTCACATCTGAGGTTAATAGTTCCAACTTTCATCTTTTCAGTATAAATTATGTTGAACATTTTCAATTTCCTTCAATTTTGACAGTAGTTTGTGGTTAATTCATAAGTGGCCAAAATTTGAAGGAGCCTTCTGCCCAATCATTAACGCTTATAAAATTTAATGTATTCAATGGTCCATGATTGGCAATACAGTTTTTTTATTACGTATTTGACATTTTAAAACCTGGATTAAAGTTTTAAATTCAACCAATTTTTACCTTTTACCTTCACCAGGTAACGAATAAATTAATTACAGCAGAATAACATTGAATATTTAAATTTCAATTATAATATTCGAGGTATTTGAAATTCGAGATATTTGAATATTCGAGTCATGAGTTAAGATTAAAATTCGAGAAATAGGCTATTCAGCCCATCACTAATTCAAATATCTCTTCACCAGGCTGCTTTGAAGGAAATTTATTCATCAATTCCTAGTAAATTTTTGATCGAGTACCTATCTTGTCATTTCCAGGGCGTTATACAGGGGGAAAACTGTTCGAGATGAGCTGGAAATTGTTGAAAACATAGGCATAATACTTACGGTAATTTTCTGTTCAATGAAAGAAGACAAACCAGTGTTTGCAAAATTTGCAATGTAATCCTCGTGGATACCCACAAGCAACATGGACAATGAGAGGTCATTTTCTCAGTATTCCATTTTAGTCAGTGAATGTGGCAATGACTGCTACCAGAAAATGTAGTGATTTTAACAATGGATATATTCAAGTAACTTAGGTACTGGGCACTGCATATGATGATAAGGTAAAGTAAATTCTCTTTTATACACTGGTAATGTAAAGAAATATCAAGACAAGTAATACAAGAGGAACAATATATGAGTTGTTTAGGCAAGTGGTCAGTTAGTGCGCAATCAAAATGTGCTCTTACTCTCTTCTTTACAGTTTTCATATGTAACTACTTATATTTAAGAATAATGACTAAGTGTGATGTTCATATCTTACGAATAATTTTTTGCCCTTGGAAGACCCAGTAAAAAGATTGTACTTTTTTGTTTTTTACCACCTTATTTGTACTGGAAATAGCAGAAATAAAAATATATAGCACTAACTTTTAGGCTCTTAAAACTAATTTTGTAATTTTATAAAACTATCTAGTGACTTGGCTATTGGTTGTATTCAAGTAACGTAGTGATAACATACTAGCCTAAACTTTACGATTTCAAAAAAGTTAAAAATAGCAAAGAAAGCATGCTAAAATATGCTGTTATTTGGGTTAGCTTTAAGCCCTAATACCAACATTGCAGCTATCTATGATGTCAATTGATGCACTCGGATTTATGCTATTGGATATATCTTTGTAGATATATCCAATAGCATAAATCTTTCTCTTGGTCTTTCTTCTTGCTCTTTCTTGCTCTTGGATATATCCTTATTTATTCATATCCCTAATTGTAAGAGGAAGAATCTGTCATTTCGGATCATTTTGAAACTCTCAGTTCGTCAATCAATTTCTCTAATTTTGGGATTATGTTCCAGTCTACTATAGTAAGTTGGAGTTTGCAAAATATTTTTAGCGCCATCAGTGAAAATATTATCATTGCATTTATTTAAGAGATTGAGTCTAAATTTCAACCTACTATCTGACAATGATTCTCAGCGTCGTTGTTTTTTGGTTAAACCCGCGTCACAGTATTAAAATAACCAACAGTTTCGTCTCCGCTGCTGGAGACTTCCTCAGGGTAATGACATTACTTGGTCTGCGCGTAGATTTATATTCTCACGGTAGTGGAGGTGGGGGAGTGGATGTGGGTGGAGGTGGGGGTTTCTCGAGTTTTCTTTTCGTTCTCGAAATAGCGGGAAGCCAGGATGAGCTTACCATTTGTCCTTGGCCTCTATTAAAATTTCTAGCATACTTCCTAATTTCGAGGGCTTCTCTTATTAACCTCGTCATGAAATGTTTTTACCTTGCTATGACCTCTGCATCGGTCACGTCGATTTCGTGTCATTCGGCGGCGTGTTCTGCGACCGCTGATTTTTCAAAGTGGCCCAGTCGAATGGCAGCTCCATGTTCTTTTATTCTCGTCCGGTATTGAGTATTAATGAATAGGTATTGTTCTGCCCGTCTCTCCTACGTACACCTTGTCACACGATCGGCAGCTTAATTTGTAGACTCCTTCCGTCTCTAATATATCTTTTTCTTTTACGCTGCGTAATAAGTCTTTAATTTGCCTTCGAGGTTTGAATATAGATCTTATGTCGTGCTCCTGTAAAATTCTGGCTATCTTGTCGGTGGTCCCTCTGATGTAAGGCAGGTATGCTTTTTTCTTGTCGACATTTTCTTCGTCCAATGGCAGAGGTGAAGATTTTAATTTTCGCGAAATGGTTTTTTGTATTTCTCTCCTTTCGTACCTGTTATTTACGAGAATTTCCGTTATTTTATTCAATTCGTCTTCTCTGTGGTGTTCATCGCTCAGATTGATTGATCGGTGGATCATAGTAGCCATTACCCCTCTAATTGGTGATGGATGGTGATGCTAACTGGCTAGAAGGTATCTGTTGGTGTTGGTTGGTTTCCTGTATACTGAATGGCCCAGGGTCCCATCTTCTCTTCTCGTAACGAGGACATCGAGGAAGGGGAGCTTCCCGTCAATTTCTTCTACTCTCGTGAATTGGATGTTGTCGTCTATTGTATTTAGGTAGTTGTGGAATTCTTCTAGTTTTTCTCTGCCATGTTTCCATATGACGAACGTATCGTCTACGTATCTAACCCACATTGATGGCTTGTGAATGGCGTTTTCCAGAGCTGTCTTTTCGAAATGATCCATATATATATTTGCCACAGCCGGGGAGATGGGAGATCCCATTGGTGATCCTTCTATCTGTTCATAGAACTCTCCTTTTCACTTGAAATAGGTATTTTGTAAGCATATCTCAGCCAAATTCGTTGTATTGACGCAAAATTTGTCCCTGATGATGCTGATGGCTTTTTCCGTAGGTATCTTGGTAAAAAGAGACACTACATCAAAACTGACTAGCATATCTTCGGGTCCTAATCTTATGCCGCGGATGCGATCGAGGAAATGCTGAGCGTTCTTGACGTAAGATTTTGCCTTGTCGACCTCGGGTTGCAGCGTAGACGAGATGTATTTGGCTAGTTTATGCGTGGGGGAGTCTATGAAGCTGATTATTGGTCTCAGAGGGATGCCTTCTTTATGTATCTTAGGTAATCCGTAGATATAAGGTGTCTTCTTGTGGCGTGATGGATTTCCTGATTTGTGGGTCAGCGATGCTCTTCTTGATTAATTCAGTGGTCCTCGGCTTAATGCTCCCCGTTGGATTCTTCTTTAGTTTTTTGTATGGACCATCCTCCAACAACTTGTTCATTTTATTTTCGTAGTCCTCGGTATCCATGACAACTGTGGCTTTGCCTTTATCAGCGGGTAAGATGACAATGCTCATATTCTGCCTAAGTGCTCCCAAGGCTCTCCTCTCTTCTCTTGTAATATTTGGTCGTGGTGGTTGCTTCCTCACGTTACGTAGAACTCTCGCTGTGTCCTGCCTGATTCCCATTTTAGCTTCTTTAAAAGACTGGTAACACAAATATAGCTATCGTACCATTCCTTTACAAATCTTGCCGAACTTTGCTGCACACGTTAAAGTTCATTATTAAGGGCTATTTCGTATGCATCGACCGGATGGATTCTCTTCATTATAAAATTTCTTATATATACTATATGTATACTTTCCTGTACGGGCACAATAATTTATCGTGGCCAAATTCAAAATGTTTTAACACTAGACCTACCGATGGAGTCATTTTGACTCCTCGCGTTTTTTATTTCTCTACCCTGACTAAAATATTCCGAATTCCGGCTTGAGATTCCGTGACTTTTACTCATTTTTGACACATAAGAAGGCTTTGCGATAAAAATAGTTTTTGAAAAAAAATAGTACCATTTTGTCAAAATTTACCTTTGACTACCAAAGAAAGTCATTTTGACTCCCTTCTATATTTTGCTAGTCTTTTCTCCAAATATAAATATTTGTTCAAAGTTTTATTTTTTATTTGTTCATAATTAATTTAAAGCAATTGTTGGCTTAGATCTATAATTATTACGCTTTTTGGAAAAATTTGCGAGATTTCGAAGGTATTTCTAATTTTACGGGTCCGTGTTTGGAACTACAAACCATATGAATGTCTTGATATTATTTTACCTTGCAATAAAGTGGTGAATATGCCATCCATTTGAAACTGTTCCAAATTCATGTGTTTGGAAGCCGTCGTGTCTGCCTTGCTTCCCTCTCCCTTCACGTTGCCCGTCAGTATCGCTGCAGCGCAATACTGCCTAGCATGCTCCATTGTTTCAGCCTCGACTACGTGGAAGTTGATTTTCAAACGTGAAAAGTAACTTTGCATCCTTCCATTGATATACTGATGTACCAGGAAAATAAATCAGTGGAAAGAAACAAAGCTACTGTCCTAGCATGTTCGGCCCTGGCAGCGCTGGATGCCGCGCTCCGCATAGGACAACTGTGCGCTGCCCTAGATTTGCGTTAGTGAATCCAGTGAATCTCGAGTGGACTGCACAACTCCTGTTCTCATATGTAGTTTTATATATTCGTAAATAAAAAAATGATAATTACGGCCTTCATTTTTCCTGACTGTCTAAGAACCATTTTGTAAACATTTTGCATTATCTAAGATTTGATGAGAAGTCTAATCGTTCCCAGCGACTCAAAACTGTTAAGTTTGCTCTCTTTTCAATAGTATTGGATAGATTCATTGATAATTGCATTCCTTTTCACAAACCTGGTCCATACATTACGGTTGGTGAACACCTTTTCTCCAGGAAAACTAAGTGTCCTTTCACTCAGTACACTCCTTCTAAGCCGGACAAATACGGCCATAAATATTAGCTAGTTGTTGAAAGGATGGCACATATCTTGCAAATGGCTTCCCTTATGCTGGAAAAGATAATGCACGTACAGTTGATTGCCGTTTAGCTGAACACGCAGTACTGAAAGTAATGCGGCCGTTTCTGAAAAAAGGACAAAATGATACCGTAGATAATTTTATTGCTTCAGTCAAACTCGCTGAACAGCTAATAAGCCAGGGTACTAACATTATGGGAACGGTAATTAAAAAAGGCGAGAAGTACCAAAGTAGATCAAATCAACGAAAGAAAACTTGTACAACTCTAAAAGTTTTCGAAAGCAATGATGATTTCACACTTACTGTCTATCAAGGTAAACCAAACAAGAATGTCATAATTCTTAGTTCCATCCATCCCGATGTCGACGTTACTTCTGATTCCGCTAAAAAAACTCATAAAACGGCAAATTTTTACAATGAATCTAAATACTATACGAACTAATAGATGTTGTAGGCTAATATGCCACAAGAACATGTACTCGGCGGTGGCCTATCCACTAGTTTGAAAATACTCTCGACTAAGCAGGTATAAATTCTTGGATAGTGTACAGGGAAACTACCTCCGAAAACATTTTACGCAAGTCGTTTTTGAAAAAGCTCGTTACAGAGTAGGCTTATCCTTACGTTAGATCTAGGCAAAAGCGTGGCATGTCCAATGCCGCAGATTCTTCTGACTGGAAAATTTTGCCAGGTAATACAAAAAGGCAAAAAGAATCGATCAGTCGGAAATTGTATGACCTGCCGAAAATCTTTGTGTGGAGTATGTTCCGCCGTAAATGAAGGACGATGTTTGAACTGTGAAGCACCGTAGACAAATGTGTGGCTTACCAAATGTATTCAAAATCTTTTTATTCCATACACATATCTATTCTCTAATTTCTCACTCTTGTGCAATTATCCTTCCGTATTCCATGCAGCCTGCGTAATACGCTTGAATATTCAAAGATGATAATAAAAGGTTTTATAAAGTTTGTTTTATCAAATTCCCTCTTGATAATCCCATTAAAAATATACTAACATGTAAGAAAAAAGAATGTCAAAGCAGTACTGTCGGATCTCGCATTTAAAAAAATACATAATTTTTTGTTAAAACCACGTTTGAAATATTAACAATAATAAACAAAATAGATAAAATATAGCAATCTATCAATAAAAGCAGAAATAAACTGCAAAAATAAACAATGATAAGGTAGGAGTCAAAATGACTCCTTTCGGTAGTTCTAGGAGGGGCGACAAGTTCGGTATTCCTATTGTTAAAATGTATGAACTAGCCGTTTTCGCGTGGGACCTTTGACTTTACTACCATGTAATCTGATCAATTACATCTACTTCAAAAGAGTACTGGGTAAATGTGACGATCATGTACGAGAAATCAGCTACTTCTCCCTTGTAAGATCTCATTTGGAATATGCTGCCAGTGTATGGGATCCCTACGAAATCGGTCTAAATGATGAACTCGAACGTGTGGAGCGAAGATCGGCAAGATTTGTAAAGGGACGGTATGATAACCTTATTAGCGTAACCAGTCTATTAAATGAAAGAAATTTTGGGAATCATTGTCAGATTGCAGGTTGAAATTAAGACTTAATCTCTTAAACAAATTCCAAGACCATATTTTCGGTGTTGATTTAAAAAAATATTTTGCGGACCCCATCTTACTATGGTAGACTGGATCATAATCACAAAATTACAGAAATTCATTGCCAAACTGACAGATTCAAAATGTCCTTTTTCCCGTTAATATAATATCATCATGAAGTTTGAAAGACTAGTTTTACTCCTCTTCCTGTTTTTACAACCTCAAACGGTTTCATTGACTCCGAGTCATTATCACTTGAACTCTGCTGTTGATAATGACGCGGAATCGTTGAAACCGGTGGAGATTGTTAATAACAAAATGTTTGGAAAACTACAATGTCATTCAAATTTCATAAGAAGGAAGTTGGTCAAATAAGTATGGAAATGAACAACAAATACAGGACTTGTTCTTCTATTTTACTGTTGCATACAAATAGCCTGGAGAAGATAATCAAACTTTAACCTTTGCACCACTTGTCTTTTGTTTTAATTTGTTCCTTCATCAATTGTTGACTTATATTCTGTATCGTCGCCCGATTTCTTGCCCTCTTGAATAAACAAATCTTCATATCAAAGTGAATCTAATTCATTTCCCTCTGATTGATCACTCCTTATGTACTGAAGAAATTCAAATATTTCATCTTCTTCCAATGGCTTGTTCTCAGTCAGCTTACCATTTTCAGTGGGGAACCTTTTAAAAAGCGCTGCTTTCATTCATCCTTACGTTTCATAGGCATCTCCTTGTTCTTAGCTATTTTTATTCTGCTAATAGTTGAAGTTATGCTTCTTTCAATGACCAGTGTTCAATTCCATCCATGTCAGAAAACCAATCAACATCAGATAACTTTAATTGATATTTATGTGTGGGTTTTGATGTAATCTATTATATTCTTAGTCTTCTTGCCTGGCTGAAAAATATGACCTGGACTGAAGGTCGAATAAACGTTTGAGTGCTTCTGATGTAATTAATTAGGTTATTGCTAATTTTGTATGTGCATATTATAAATCTAATGGAAACGCATTCTGTGCACGAATATGAACCCAGTTAGTAAAAAAAACTGCTTACCACCAAACTCCCAGACGTGAGATTTACTGCGATCCATTATCTTCATATTTTTGTGATATATGGAGGGCTTTTCATTTTTATTCTCTCCTCAGTGGCTAATATTTCTAGCTTTTTGATGACCCTCAACAATCATTGAAAAAGGATATAATTAATCTTTGTATACCAAAGTCAGATATATTAAGATCTATTTTAGGTTTTAAATAAATATTATAATTTTCATATAATTCATATTTCGGAGAAATTTGATCTTATGGTATTCACCTAAAATTTATTTCCATTACAGCTACTTGAGGAAAAGATTGAGAATTAGCTGTGCTCTTAGTCTTAACGTGTTCAGTGTTTCATACTGAAATGAAGAGAAATCCTATCGACTACGTTACAACCTCACTTTTAATACAGGCATATGAAAGCTATCCATCCTTTTGCTAGGCATCAAAAGAATAATATTGCATTGTGCAGCTGATTTCCTAGACATATATGGTGCAATGAATGGAAGCAAAATATCATCCTTCTGAGATGAAGGTTGCTACTTCTTGCGAATGGACTTCCTTTCTGCAAATGCCAACCCATCATCGAGAAATATTCCCACTGTATGCATTGAATGGTCTAACGACAAATATGGCAGAAAAGGGTGAGCTGGAAATTATTAGCAAAGTTCGCCTATTCAAGTTTGACCCACATTTATATATTGCTATGTGTACGTTCAATTTGACTGCGAGACTTATGCTTCTCCCTCCTTGTTCAGAAATCATAATTTTTGAAGCGATCTACATTAATTGCACCCTGCACCGTTGGGTTTGGAGGGTGATTCATTGCCAAACTTCGTCTGTGGCCTCAATAAGGAGCATAAGATTAATTGCATGTGATGAATAGCTAAAAGCGAGTGTGAAATATGACTACCTCAACAACGGAGGTGCTTATTTAATACAGGAATTATAGAAGTGCCATTTCGGTTGGTACTTTTTATTTTATTCCTGCCATTTATGGGATTTAGCTTTGTCATCAATATAAAATTTCTGTCCTCTAGCAATACCTCGTTTTTCAATAGCTATAAATATGGATTTTTGTCCAACGGTGCAAATGGGCTTGTACTGCCTGTGCGCCATATCAAGTTAACTAGTCCCGTAGTTCAACGTAGTGATTTTATTCCGCCAATAAAAGGAAAAATATTGCATACATTATAGTATGGTACATACAAAAAACATACATTATAGTATGGTAACATATAATGCAGAAAATTTATTGCAGCTAAATTAAGCGGTCCCATTTAGTTCGAGCCCTGCTCAAATGTGCAGTAAATCTGCGTGAAACAGGCAGCGGCTGGCTTTCTCTACTCGTGGAACTTCTAACAAATCGAAATTATTCCGCTGTGGCTAGGGGTGGCAGAAGCCTCCGCAGACGTGTCAGCTCTTGTTTCCCCGCAACGCTGTTTTTTCAGCCAATGCACTCTGAGCTAAGGTCGTGTGAAGTCGCATGGAACCGTCCAGTCGCGTCAGCTGTAAACGAAGGAGATTATTCCTCCCCACAAAACGATACCAGTGGCAAAAGTGTCAGGAGCCAGTGAAGTTGGATTTGGCCACGAATCCCACTGCAGTTTTGAGAAGTCGGTTGATGCTAGTGGTTCTCCCAGCGATATTGGTGATCATGAGGGTACGTGAACACCACAGCTGTATCTGATAATATCCATTGAGTAACGTTGGGACTTGGGAGCGTTGCGATCTTATTTCAAGAGATTTCATCTTTTTGAAATTCCAATTAAAAAAAATAATTTGCGTGTAGTAATTTCATTTAGAAATATTAAAAATTATATTTTTGCTAAATCTTGTTTCACATATCGAAAATGATTAGAAGGTTGAAAATAAGAATGAACTTTTAAATTTTCCACACGTTTTTAATAACCAACCGGTTTCAACACTGACGTGTCATCGTCAGGGACTAATATTTTTTATGAATGAAAGGCCTTAAATGTGCACTGGTGGGGTGGGGGTATATCTCTTTAGGAAGGGGAAGGAAATTTGAGGGAACGCTTAGGTATAAACTGGTTGGAGGTTAACATGGAAAGGGAGTGAGGCATGGGGCTACATCACAGGGGTAAGAAGAATATATTGGAGATTAGGTCAAATGTTCACATTGTGGCGAATAATGGGGTTTACCAGAGCAAGTAGTCAACGGGGAACATTTAAAATCCGTCAAATCGTTTAAAAGTAAAATATCGGGTGAGCACCGTCGTTCTACAATTTCGTATTTCTCTAAAAAGTCAAGTTTAAAACCTTTATCTTGGACGTGTAAGACTTGAGGTTTGAAGTTTCCTCGGTGTCCAGTCTCTAGTAGATGTTTAGCATACATTGAAGTCTCGTCACAGTATCTAACACACTTCTCATGTTCTTTCACTCTGGTCACAAATCTTCTCCCCGTTTGGCCCACATGCACTGCGTTACAATTACCACACTCTATCAGATACACACCACTTTTATTGTCCACATCAATTTTGTCTTTGGAATTAAAGAGTAATTTGCTTATTGTAGTCGGATTATAAAAACAGACCTTAAAAATGTCTTTGGGTAAATGTCTAGCTATTACTTGGCTAATATTGCCTAGGAAGGGCAGTTTAAACCATTTCTTTGATTTTTCGTGGGGAGATTGGTCCAAATTGCACAGTAACTTTGTAGCTTTTGACTTTTGAATTTTATTTATTAATTTTTCCACTGTATGTTCACTGTAGCCATTCTGATGAGCTATCATTTTTATGGTGTGCAGTTCATCTTTAAATGAGCTATCCTGAAGTTGGATGCTCACTAGCCGGTGTAACATAGAGTTTATGGCAGCCAGTTTATGTGCATAGTGATGGGTTGAACTATTGGGAATTATAGCATCTGTAAAGGTATCTTTGCGATAAATGGCAAACTGATGTTTACTGTCTTCAATGGAAATGGAAAAATCTAAATAATTGAGGTAACCATTACCAAGTTCCATAGTGAAAGTAATAGATTTGTGCAGGGAGTTTAAAATTTATAAAAATTGGTCCAGTTACCTCAAAGTACCAGTCCACAAACAAATTAAGTCATCTACGTATCTATAGTAATTATAAACGTTGCTTAAAAGAGAGTGGTTTGCGCTAAATAACCTCTGTTCAAGAGAATTCATAAATATTTCCACTAAAACTGGGGAAAGTGGGGATCCCATAGACAGTCCATGGCGTTGTTTATAAAAATTGCCATTGGACAGGAAGTAATTTTGGTCGGTGCACAAGGTTAAAAGTTGTCCAAAGTCTTTCACAATGTCATCACTGCAATCCGCTTTTCTTAGCCAGGATATTGCTGAGTCAATCGCCTCGAGTGAGGAGATGGATGTAAAGAGATTGCGCACATCGAAGGAAACTAATTTTCCATTAGGGGGTAGAGTCATATCTTTGAGTTTGGAAGCCAGTTCAATGGAGTTTTTTATACCATAAGTTGACTTAAAGGAGGAAAAATTTCTCAAGAGAATATTTAATTTAAGCGCAAGTAAGTGCGACGGAGCCGATATGTGTGAAACTACTGGTCAAATAGGAATACCCGGCTTGTGCGTTTTCGGGAGACCATACATCCTTGGTGGCAATGGATTCATTTTATTAGACTCCGCTTTTATCTTGGTGAGAGCAATGAGTCGCAACTGTTTAAGGTTGTTTTGAGAGTCTGTTGGAAAATGTTAGTAGGATCTTTGTTCAGTTTTTCAAACTAATTTTCGGAGATAAGCTGTTCACACTTTTGAACGTAATCATGCTTCTTAAGGATAACTATACTATTGCCTTTGCCAGCTTTTGCGAAGATTAAATTGTGCTGATTAGAAGCATCTTTAATGTTTTTCAGTAGTCTTTTAACTGATCGATCCTGCGGGCGGTAGTCCGAAGAAAAGTAATTATTAATACTGTCCGCTATTTCTTGTTTTTTACCCAACGACTGTGTGCGCAAACCTACATCACAATCAGCTAAAAGATTTACAGCAGCTTTGTGGTTCATTGGTAAAGAAGGTGAATACTTATGACTATGCTTTAAAAGTTGTTCTTCGGCACATGAGAATTTATGTGAAGACAAGTTTACCATGCGTGGATAAAAATGTGTATTATTCGGTGACCTTAGTATAGGGGTGGGTAACTGCTTGACACAAAGGTTACGTAATTTCTTCCGAATCACCACTAATTTCTTGAACGCCACACGACTCACAAGTGATTTCACCAAATCTTGATAGCAAATCCATTCACACCAACTGAAATTGTTGGCAAGCTGCAGATGTAAGTAGTAGAGGTAGTGAGAGACTGCATCCCTTTTCCCGAACCAGCCTTTCAGCTCCTGTTGAATCCAGATCTTCTTCCCCTTCTTAATAGCAGTAGCAGCCGATTTGGAGGACGTTCTCGTAAACAGGTGCACATATTTAGGGACAACTCCCAGCTGCAAACATTTGTTGTTGAAGAAAATATTCAAGCTAGCTATTCGGAACTTGATCGATAGCTTCTTGAATAACGAGGCCTGTTCTGCCGTACTCGCATTACGAATCGATGAAACAACTTCTGCCGTCACATTGTGGAATTTTTCCAGGATTGAAAATAAGGATTACAAAGTTCATTCTTATTTTCAATCATGGAAAAATTCCACAATATGACGGTCGAAGTTGTTTCATTGATTAGAAGGTACACTCCTTAATGGTAAGTAACTAACTCATGTCCCCGGTTGGCCAAAATATTGACAATCGTTCCTCTTATGAGAATCCAAATAAGTATTAATGAATATATGGACACTAAGTATGAAGAGGGAAGTCTTTTGCACTATAAGCAATCTTGTTTTTTTTTTACATTTTGCCTTCTAAAATAAGGGAAAAGAATTGAAAGCACCCATGGTGGGTGCTAGTGTTACAGACACAATGACTAAGTGCAGTATCTATTTATCACTGCATAATGAAATCAGGGAAACACAACTGCATCCATACTAGCGAGAGGATAAGGTTGAAACGATCAACTTACATTCCATGCTTGACTCAATGGTAACGGTTAACTTCTCTTACCAGTATTGTCAAAATAGCTTGGAGGCACCTGCACCTCCTGGGAATTGTAGATTCACCCAGATGTAGGTGGTGCGAAGAAGAGGATGAAACTACATCCCACATGTTATGTGAGTGCCCTGTGGTGATGAGGACTCGAAACAGGTACCAGGGCTCCCCATTTTTGGAACCCAGGGAGGTAAGGGAAATCCCCATTGGGGACCTGTTGGCCTTTAGCAAGGTGATCGGCCTTTATGGGTGACTTCCTTAGGAGGGTGGTTGGCACAATGGGCCAATAGGTCTAAGTGCCTCAGGGCCTCCTTGGAGGAACTCCACCACAATAATAATTCTATTCTATTCTATTGTCAAAATGGCTTAGTGTGACGTTGACATCTTTGATGCCTTGACCTGGAAATATATTATACAATTCCGTCCTGGATAGTGGCTGCATTTTCAATCGATGCAATACATCCAATCATGATAATGATGTGAGGGAGGAAGGAGGCTCCTGAAGAAATATAAGTCACATTCCATTCGAAGATACAATGCTAACTCAAGGTATCAATAGAAAAAAATGGCATTTTTCTGCGTCCTTTTCTGAAACATTTCCTACAGGCCGTTATATTCAAGGCTATCATCCTTGATAATTACTTATGGCATTTGGAAAAATATTTCCGTCAAATACATTGTTATTGCAACGAATACCTTTGCAATATTTTAATACACATCCACATCTAAAAAAACCTGCCTTATGCTCTTGCTCAGTTCATTTTATCCTTTTTCACTTTTCAGTTGGTATATTAAAAACAAATATTAAATTTTCTCCGAAAATTTATGAAAGGAATAGTGTCCTTAAAAATTTAAATTTTTTTGATACAAGTGCTTTTGTTGCGAAGAAATCATAAAGGTCGCCCGTCTGCGCAGTTTATTTGGAGCAGAAATTCACTTGAGAGACGATTCCGCACGTCAAAGGCCAAGATGTGAATGGACCGTTGAAAGGGACGTTTGGCATGGAGCTCCCTCATAGTGTTCCCTGACAACAGCGGTGGCGTCCCACGCCGGCACTTTATTCTGCCTACCGTCGTCGGTGCCGGCGTCCAATAAAGTTCTCGCTTTGTGCCACAACCGTTACAAAGTCGAGGCAACCCGGGAAGCAGCTAATGGGCTGACCCTTTCCAGCATCATGGTGAAGGAAGCCGAAGTCAAATCTTTGCATCAGGATGCCTCCTACTTCGCATGTCATCCTGTTTTAATTGTCAAGTATTTGTAATATATGAGCGAATGTAATTTTATTTATAATATGTGTTTATAATATATTCATTTGGTCTTTTCTATTAAATATTTAGCCTCTATCATATTTTTAAGAAGTTTTTCCGCATGTTAGGAAAGCAGTACGCTGTCTTGAGCTGTGGTACTGAGTTTAGCTAAATGCATGCCATATCTGCAACGGTATGACACGATTAACAAATCCTGGCTGTCATCAATGAATGCTCAAGCATTCATATAAAATGGGAGCTAAACGATATCCCGGCAAAGAGGAATAAAAGTTGAAGGAATTGAAATCCTAATGCATGTTAAGCATGATAGTAACATAGCGACACAATTAGTCTGGTGTCAAGCAATGCTCAAACTTCTATTAAACAATGGGAACTAAACTAAATGCCGGCAAATCAAAAACTCCAAGTGTATAACTATTGAAGTGAGCAATACTTACAATGTTAGTACAAGCTTATGGATCAATATTGAATCGAGTTTACTTACACGTCTATATTTTATCTAATGGAGCAAACGTCTGTCCAGAGCCACACTGGAAACTGACCTAATAGAGTTAGAAAAGTTTAACTTTAAGGAGTACCGACGTTTTTCATTATTATCAAATTGATCGTGACATTTAATTTTCTCTTTAACCCTTAACCAGTGACGTGCAATTTCTGTTACACAACCAGTGACGTGCGGTCTGGGAGACCGCAATAAATAAAATATTCATAAAATGTTGCAATGCCATTTTTAATGCTTAGTTTAATGTTCCTTTATCTGCTTAACTATTCTAAAAGTTATATTTAATTTTATGCATTACCAATATGAACCAATTTTTCGGTAAAAATAGTTATTTGAAACAGGGTCAAAAAACTTTTGTCAAAAACACTTGAGTTATAATTATCGTTTTTAAGTATCAATATTTGGCCAGATTTAAAAATAAGGCCTTAAATGTTAAAGTACGACGGCTAAATAATAAGAAACAATTGAATTTATCTCGTTTATTCCTTTTCTTGATGCATTCTGCGGGTGATTAAAATTACATTTTTTCACAATGGCTCTCATATCTCCGTTGTCACACATTCTTTACGAATTTTCGTCATGCATTCCAAATACACAGGCTTTTTGCATTGGAAACATAAGAAAGAGGTTTTCCGTATTTTTTATGGCGAGCACAGTCTACATGTTGTCCGCTTCCCGAGCCTTTCTACTTATTCAGCCTCTTCCAACAATAGATGGAGAATTTCATCTACATCTACATCTACATAATACCCTGCAAGCCACCACAAGGGTGTGTGGCAGGGGGTGATTGCTCACCAAACATGCACTACATATCATGCATAAAAAAGGAATAGTATTAATATAGTAGTCAGAACTACACTATTTAAAAAAGATAGAAATTGCAAATAAAACATGCAAAAACATTCTGTTAGTAGGGTTAGCTTTAAGTACTCATACCAACATGCAGCTACCAATGCTATTCATTGCTACTCTCCGATAGGACATATTTACCGTTATTCGTATCTCTTATTGTGCGAGGGAAAAAGGACATTTTGAATCGGTCAGTTCGGCGATCAATTTCTCTAACTTTATGATTATGGTCCAGTCTGCCATAGTAAGTTGGGGTTCGTAAAATATTTTTAACATCATCACTGAAAATATTGCCTTGGAATTTGTGGAAGAGATTAAGTCTAAATTTCAACCTGCGATCCGACAATGATTCCCATTTCAATTCATTTAATAGACTGGTTACGCTAATATAATTATCGTATCGCCCCTTTACAAATCTTGCCGATCTTCGCTGCACACGTTCAAGTTCATTACTTAGACCGATTTCGTAGGGATCCCATACACTGGCAGCATATTCCAAATGAGGTCTAACAAGGGAAAAGTAGCTGATTTCTCGTACATGATCGTCACATTTACCCAATACTCTTTTAATGAAACCCAGTTTGCGATTCGCTTGACCAATTATTTCACGAATGTGTTTACCCCAGGAAAGATCATTTGTCAGTCTTATTCCAAGATATTTAATGGATTCCACGTTAGTTAATTCATTATTACTTATTTTGTAAGTGGTAGGAGGAGAGCTATTCTTTTTCCAAAAATTCATTACAAGACATTTCTTAAAGTTTAATTCTAACTGCCATGTATCACACCAAGTTTCAATTGCTTGTAGGTCAATATTTAAATATTCTTTATCGTTCGGGCATAGAATTTCCCTGTACACTACTGCGTCATCGGCAAATAGACGAAGCTTACTTTTTACCACCTTTTGGATATCATTAATATACAAAAGGAATAGGAGTGGACCTATCACACTACCTTGTGGGACACCCGAAGTGACTTTAATTGCCGGTGAGGAAACACCGTCCAAAACAACCCTTTGAACCCGATCATGCAGAAAATCATTAATCCATGATATAATGTTACTGTCTAACCCATAAGATTTTAACTTCACAATTAGTTTGCTGTGAGAAACCTTGTCAAAAGCCTTCTTGAAGTCGAGAAATATAGCATCCACTGGAATATTATTTTCGACAGAAACTAAAATATCGTGGGAAAAGAGAGCAAGTTGGGATTCACACGATCTGCTCTTTCGGAAGCCATGCTGGACATTGGACAATAAATTCTGGCTATCTAGGTGTCCCATGACTGAACTGACAATTATATGTTCTAGGACCTTGCATGAAATGGATGTGAGGGATATAGGTCTGTAGTTAGATGGCTGCTCCCTATCGCCACTTTTAAAAATGGGTGTTACATCGGCTGCTTTCCAGTCCATCGGTACGACGTGTTCGGTCAGGGATTTATTAAATACTATTTCAAGGTAGGGGGAAATTTCGGATGCTAACTCTCTATACACGCGGGAGGGAATTTGATCAGGGCCAGGAGATTTGTTAGGGCTTATATCTTTAAGTAATTTTTCAATACCATTACAGGAAATGTCAATTGGTTGCATCAACCGCTGAAAGAGGTCAGGTAACACGACAGTTGAATCCCCGGAAGGTGGGTTAAAAACGGTTTGGAAGAAGGAATTTAGCAATTTAACTTTGTCGAGTGTGTTTGTGGTCATTTCACCTCTATCATTTTTAAGTGAATGGACGGCAGACTTATGGCCTTGCACTTCCCTTACGTACGACCAGAAGACTTTTGGATTTTCTTTCAATTGTTCCCCAAGTGTTTTTCTTTTGAATTCTGCAAATGCATTACTAAGGGCTGACTTTGCAGTGGATTTTGAAATTTTATAATTTTCAATAATTACATTACGCTCATCAGTGGGCATATGTTTACTAATTTTTTTCATTTTAGCATGACATATTCGCTGCCGTCTCAGGGATTTTCTCACTTCGGCACTGTACCACCTAGGTTCAGTGCTTTCTTTTTTGAATTTACAAGGGATAAATCTGTTGATCCCAGAGCGCATGATATTAATGAACGACTTCCATGAATCGTTGGTACATACCTTTATGGAAGACTTTTTGAAATCCGATAAGGAATCTCTTAAATAAATTTTAAAGTTAGCAAAGTCTGCTCTTTTAAAAATATAAAACTTTCTATTTTGTTCAAAATTTTTATCTAAAGATACCGAGAGTTTTGCAGTTACAACTCTGTGGTCACTGATTCCATCAACCGTGTCAATCATTGTCACATGTTGTGGGATATTGGTTGCCAGTAAATCAAGAGTGTTGTCCCCTCTGTTAGGTGCTGTAGCTAATTGTGTCAGGGAGTTATTGGAGAAAACATCTAATAGGGTCTCACAAATGTCTTTGTCCCTTCCTCCAGCTTTGAAGCAGTATGTTCTCCAGTCTATTGATGGTGCATTGAAATCTCCACCTATTATTATATTACGTTCGCTGTTACGGGACGTTATAGTATTTATCTGGTTTCCCAGTTCTAATAATGACTCAACATCAGTGTTTGGGGGCCTATAGAAGGCGCAGACAGATATTGATCTGGATTTAGGGCATGCTAATGAACACCAAACACATTCTAAGGGGTTGTCGGGAAATATTACTGCTTTGCTAATGATTGAGTTCTTGACTGCAATGAAAACACCACCACCTGCTCTGTTATGTCTATCTTTTCTATATATTTTAAAAGATTTGGGGAATATTTCTGAGTCAGGAATGTCATCTGTCAGCCAACATTCAGTTCCTATAATTACATCTGCATCAGTAGTATGAATAAGGTGATGGAACTCAGGTATCTTGTTTTTAAGACTTCGGCAATTAACTACCGCAACGGAAATATTTTCACCTCGACTGTTATTAAGGCTACAAGGGAGAGCTCTAGTCATGTCTGAAGTATTTTGAGGTTCAATTCTGCTTTCATGAATGTTAGCCGATAAGGCGACTGGCAACGAGAAGTTATTTACCCCACTACATGACCTACTCTCTACCCTACCATCTACCCTAAAAAAGGCCTGCAATGATCTAATACCCTATCCGCCACGCGTTTGGCGGCGTCCGGAGTGTAATGAACTCCAGAGCGGTTTAACGGGTGTCTACACGACCGAAGCGACGGCTGAAGGTCAACGAAGGAGGCTCCAATGTCCTTACAGAAACGGCGTAGCCTCTGATTTATGTCTACCACTCGACGCCAAATCAGAGGTCCACGATCGATCCTCGGGACCAGACTACAAATCGAAAGCGCCAGTTCAACGCCCGCGACTTCACTTACCCGCTTTACCTCAGAGTTCAAAATTTGCTCAAAATTTGCGCAATACTTAATCGTACCTGTCTCGGGAGTCTAAGATTCGACATTCTCCTTCTTATATGGGGTCTAACAAGATCTGCAGCTATCGATTTAATGAATTAAATCGTGTCATATCTTTCTTATCTTTCGTAGACTGCTGAAGCACAAAAGAGTTGACAAAGGAAATGCCTAATATTCTGAAAAATACTGCCATTGGCCACCTCCTTGTCCTTCGGCCGGATGTGTAGCTACAGCACATTTTGTCTAAAGTATCTACGCCACCCTTAGTCGCATTGTGAAATGCAATAACCTCTGGTTTCCCTGACTCTATATCGTCACTCACCATGTAGTGCATCGATGAAACTAAGCAAACAACCTTATTTCTTTTGGGGACATGGGATACTAGAGTCATGTTGGTCAAGAATCCGTAAAGTGAAGAGCCCACTTTGCGCCCTTTGGATGGCGCAAAATCATTAGGTATTTCTCTTTTATTTTTCCTGATTATACCAACGTACGTCAGCCATTTTTCTTTTAATTTTTGTACCAGTTCAATAGATGTGAACCAATTATCCGCTGTGATATTCCTGTTGGACCCCATGATTGGCTCAGAGAGAAGAATAACTGACTGGGTTGGTTTTGATAGCTTTTTATCTTTCTCTGATAAACCTATCCCATCTGTGTCTTTCCCTGCGTACAAATATGCGTTAAACAGATAACTGTTTTCGGCGTCAGTCAAACACATCATTTTCAAACCATACATGGCGGGCTTGCTAGGAATATACATTTTGAAACGGCATCGGTCCCTTTATTTCTTCTGCCGGTAAAACTCGATGCTTACATGTTCTGTCCCCAAATCCCCCAAATACTTAAAGGGAGACCGACAGCCAAAAGAAAGGCACAAATGAATGTTGCACTCCAGGCGTGGGCGCGCGAAATTTCGGGGTTCAATGGGTTCCGTCATTTTTAGTAAATAGGTACATTACATGCGTACTGCCTGCAAGGGGTAGAGAAATTAACCACTGTTTTATTGTAATTATTTATAAAATCTATAAGAAGCTTAACATTTAAAGAACAAAATATGTAATATTTCCAATAAAAACCGGATTTCATTTGTTTTGCGTTGGCCTTCAGCAACGACTTGAATAGTCATTTATTCATACTGAATGTATTTTAGAAAAATTAGGTACTTTATTATCCACGTTGTGCAACAAAAAATGCTTCCTAATAAATTATTAATTATTCTTATACTTGAAAAATCACTACGAATTGTTTTTAACAACTTTTTGAATCATGTCCACCAGCATTAGGTTTACTGAATTTTTCCAATTTAGTGACGTGCGGTCTCTCAGACCGCTAATCGAATTCAGTTGCAAATTTACAGAAATAAATAATACAAACGTTAAGTTTTAAGAGTGTTATATCCTTATTATACAAAAATATGAAGCTAACGAAAATTATAGACATTTTAAAATAGTCATTTTGAAAATATTCATAATTTTAAAAACGCAGCGGTCTCTCAGACCGCACGTCACCGGTTAAGGGTTAATGGGTCGACCATTAATTATTATGGCAATCATCTTTCATTTCCCGATAATTGGTTTCAAATTTTGTTTTACGTGAAAATACATAGGGGCAGTAGTTGGGGAGACGACCGACTGCTAAAGCCATTTGCAGCATTTACCGGTATGTGATTGGGCGAAGGTAATAACTCTCAGGAATTATTACCTCAGGAGTTATTACCTCAGGAGAAACCCGACGTTGACATTAGCCTAGTATCAACAAAATATGCCTAGGGGACCGTGGTAAAACGTCCTGTCCGACGGACGGGGTGCTGAACGTAAAGTGATACTCATGCATCATCCAGGTTAAGTCCGGTATATGAATGAAACATTTCCAGCCAAGTTGTATAACAAAACAGGGCTGTTTGAATTGGATTCGCACTTTAATCTACACACCAATTTGATTACAAATATGTATAATCGGAAATGCCGCGACAATCAAACACAAACGAGGGATTTTTGACAGATAATTGATCTCATTAGAAACATGAATAAGCCATCAAAAATAAAATCAGCCAATGAAAGCTGATCCTCGTATTTTAATGAATTTACTTATTTCATTTTATAACTATAAACCAGGCCGTATATTCGTACCGAAATCCTGAACCAATCTGAATCCACATCAACAAATCCAGGACCAAATTATAGAATCGGAAATACAGCTTAAATTTCTCAAATAAGGCCTTCCTGCGGAATTTTTTCTATCATTAGATATTCGTGCTTACCTTCGGGTTTTGCCGGAGTATATATTACGTATTTTTTACTGCTTAAATAAAAAAACTACTCCAATTATATGGATGCATATATTTTAGTGTCACTTTCGGATTTCCTCGTGGGCGTCTTTCCGCTCTTTAAGCTCACGTCTGCGCGCACCCGAGGAGTAATTCTACTTTGATATGACATAAATCTCGACCCTACCTTTGAGCGACAAGTTACCCAGAGAACTTGGATTAAAGCGCTATTTCCTGGAAAGCCGTGCAGAATCCGCATCAAAGGTAATGCCCATGATTGTCTTTAGGAATATATATTAAAGCATGGTGCAATTTATACAATATATTATGGGGAATACCACCTCTTATATAACTTTGGTGAATCGTTTAAGCGCAAAATGGAGTGTATTACCCCGTAAAGGAGGCCATTGGCGTGAATGATTAAAGGAATCTGTCGGACTATTAACCTCAAGAACGGTATATCGTTATCCACCACCACTGCTCTTCCAATCCCCATCCAACGCACTAAATGCTTTGTCCTTCCTGAAGAGGCAGTTAGATTCAGATGCGCTGTGATGAAGAATCAATGACGGGATCAGAAGGGGGGCTTCAAGATGGCTGCCTTGCACTCCTTGGGACCTCATATCCCTTTTCTCTAGCCTCGCTGAGAGAAAAATCCATGAATTAGGTGCATCATTCACGAGCATAAAAAATTAATAAACGACAAAGAAAATTAGCTTTGATCTTTGAATTTGAGTCTTTGAGCTGAATTTGAATCCCACTTCTACGGAGGTGGTTATTAAAAACTTGACCATGCTAAAGCGGAGAGAAGAGACATTAAAATTGAATAAATCTTTTCTTGATTACGCTTAATGTAGGAATGAAGATTAAATATATTTTTTCTTTTTTCGGCAGAGTACCTACGTCATGAACAAAGTGGATCGATTTTTACAAGTATTGGACGTTGGTAGGATGTCCACTTATGCACATATGCTTCGTATTCGCGCCACTAATATGTTAATTCAATGGCCGCCAGAGAGGAGTGTGTGGCTTTCTGTTAAACCAACTTCTCTCAGAGGTTTTTCTGTTTTGTGCCATTTCATTTTTTGGTCGTGAGCGATGAACCAGTCACTCACGTGCCACGATAGAGAGAACGTCTCGACAGCAACCTATCCGAGTACACCACAGCAAAGACGACCTTGGGGTAATTCACGCATTCCTCGAGGATAGGAATTAATTTTTTACTGTCCACTATTTTTGGTGTCAGGCGATCAACAATCTCTCCTTGTTTCGGCCAATGGAGGGTGGGAAGAGCGAATAATTTTTTCGGATAGGTGGGTGATTAGGTAGAAGTAGTACTTGAAGAAGATTGGAGAGAATCCCGGCGCCGGCATCAACCTACTGTTCACTGAAGGTGCACAGAGATGTGCAATTCATCGTCCCATCCGACGAATGTGGTACTGAACTGCAGAAGCTCTCCATAAGGCAGTTCATTTTGAGACGGATTTACCAATTCTATTCACAACCCGAATTCAAACCCGGGCCCACAGAGTGGGAAGCTAGTACTCTAGTCACAATCCAATCACCGAGGGGGCTCAAATTTTGCTGCTTTTTGTTGTTGATTGCTGTTGCCGTTTTCCTTGTCCCGTTATATGGTCGTCAAAAAGTAAGAATAGGGATTTTTTCAACTAGTATGACCTATTATTATAATATTAACTATATACCGTTACACCTCTTGGATGTAAGGTCTTCTTCCCGATGCATTTTATGTTCAAAATATTCCTTCGGTGCTTTAATTTATATGGTGACTCGACGGCGGGAATTGAATTTCGGACAGCTATCGGCGCGCAGGCAACCGACTCACTATCTTCTCGAGTTTCACCATCAATCATTGAGCGGAAATTGCCGTCCTTTCCTCGAAGCGCAGGCAGTTTACTCGTTCGTCGTTCCGGCGTTGTTTGCTTTGTTTGAATCCGCTGCGTGCTATCTCGAGATAGTCACGGGGAAGTTCCAGTCCCGTTTCCGATATGTGCTCTCCACCCCGTTTGCCTTGGACCAGATGAGACACAGGTAGACTCAAAGATTCACAAGTAAAACCCTAGGTTGTTTCATAACTGGAGTTTTTGAGTGTTCCCGTAGGATTGTTATGAGTCTACATTACGCAACTCACACCGTTATTATGCAAAAATAACTTTATCAGTGCAAACCGTGCAAGTAGAACTCATGCAGAACCCTTAGAGTGATAATATTTCACTCCCTTAACAATTAACCAGTAGTAAATAAAATGATTACTTGCTAAGATTCCACAGTTTTATTTTTCACCGACCTAGGTTTCGATTGTTTGACAATCATTATCAAGTACCAAGTAATCATCTTACCAAGTAATCATTTTATTTACTATCATGCGGTTCCACCAAGTGAAGCCTGAGGATTTCCTCTTTATTAATGAACCAGTTATTAATTAAATTTCTCAATGTTCTGGAGTCAATATAAAGAAAACCCCAAAGATTATTACCGGTACATTTTCTTAAAGGGGGCAAGCATATAAAGTCATGCTTAGTCATTCTGGAATACTACGTGAGTCCAGTCCGTTCAACAGAATAATTCCTGATTATGACGATCCTTGATGAAACTCGGGTCGCCTTTTAATTCCTTTGCGAAAGAATCTAAGTCACCGTTCATTTCTATCTATGTGATTTATTTATCTATGATAGCTTTTAGGGATACTGTAGACTGGAATGATACAAAGCAATATTCGATGCATACCAACGAATGCAATGTTAATGAATTCTGAGTAGTAACAATCTAATGGATGATTATAATTGTATCAACCTCCCTTTCAGCAGCTTAGTGAAAAAGAGGACCATGATTTGCGGTAATGATGAGTAAGAAAACTAAAAGTGGTAAAAATTTCGAATGGAGGAAGTTTAAATGAGCATACAATCGATATAGTTTGTTCCAACACCTGTGATTTTCGTCTTTAAGATCATTTATGAAGGGAAAATAAATTCAACTAGAATACAAGAGAATATTCAGAATCAGATGAATGAATTCTGTCATAAATATCATGAAAAACAATTTCAAAACAGCATTTGCTTTTACTTAAAACACGCTGCCATAGATACTTTTCTGGGCGGGGTATTTTTTATGTGTAAAACACTAGTGTTGAAGTGACTGTTTCTATTTAAGAACAAAATGTTATAAAATGGGGGTTCATGTTCAGTAGTATTTTGGTTTTTAACTTAAAAAAAATCATCATCATCACCGTCATGGGTCAGCAATACTGATATTTGTTTAATACACCTCACCTCTCGATTCTCCTATCATCTCAACTCTTCGTACTCATATAATATTTCTTTCTTAATTCTTAGTTTACTCTTTGTATATACCTTAACTCTTCATCTTCATATAATTTCTCTCTTTCACATTCCTCAACCCTGTTCTTGATATCTTTTACGACACCCTTTTTGCGATTTCCGTGTTCGATTTTCCAGAATCGTTTGCCTTCCTCAGGCCATCATGTCTCAACATATGGCTGAATATGAAGCCCCATCTTCTTTTTAAGGCTTCTCTTCTCGTCCACTTTTTTTTATGGCGTCTTCGTTAGTCACTCGGTTGATCCACATTATCCTCGTCATTCTTCTGTAGCACCATATTTCGAATGATTCCAGCCTTGATTTCTCGGCTGCTGTTGCCGTCCACCCCTCACGAATATTACGAAGTGTACTCCAGATGTTCCTGTATTACGTACTTGTTCTTCTTAACCTGTTAGTATCTTCTTCTTCTGGTGGAATGCCGTCATCTCCTGGGCTATTCTGCGGACTAGCTGTTTCTTTTTGCTCCGCTCATTGCTGCTTATTCTTCTTCTCAGTTGAAATAATCACTTATATATTCTAGAATTTTTTCGTCGAGTTTAATGCATAAAAATTGATGATTACACAATCGGGAATTGTATATAATTTTGTTAAGTTTGGTATTGTATTGAACGATACTGTTCGCATTTCCCTATTGCATGCCTTAAATATCCACTGAGGCGTTCTATATAAACAGGATTTAAATCATTTTGAAATCCACTTTACTTGTAAATTCCTCATATTTACTCAATCATTACTGAATTAATACCTCCTTGCTAACAAAGGTAAACTGCGTTTCAACTGTTCTTTTGTTGAAAATTTACAAATTTAAATTAATACATTGAAGAATTAATGATTGCACTTGCAATCATTAATTCTTCAATGCATTTGTACTTGTAAATGTTAACATCGTGGGGTATAATGATTACACTCGTAATCATTTATTCCCCAAAAAATATTACAATCAAAAACCAAATTGCTTCTTAAACTGCAACAGTTTTCTTTTTCCAGCGTACACGCCTAGACCTCTGGGGAATTCAGAATGAGTAGAGAGGACACAGCCATGCAAATGCAGTCAGTTAGGGAATATATACATGAATGTTTGTACAGGAATAGAACGTACCTATGCAAAACATTGGGCAATCAGCTTTTGGAATAAAAATGTGGTCCGAAGGAATAATTATGACGAATTGTATTGATTTATAATAGTAACTAGTGTTGCTGTTGAGAAGACGAAAAATTGAAAAAATGCTTGCGTCAAATCAAAACTCAGGTTAAACGGAAGTGTAATACTCACCGAATACCAATAGTAGCTGTGCTTGGTATTGACGTATTACATTTCTGAATCAATACTACCTACGCTCTATCTTTCTGGAGCAGATTACTAGGATCGCAGAAGAAAGCTCCGTAATTGAGCATGGAAAAAACCGTAGCCTTCCATGAAAAAATGGTCATTGTTACCCCATATTTGGAATTTATAAATTAATTTTTGCTGTAAACTCCCCGTTATTGAAATAATGATCTGTTGTACCAGCCAAGAGACAGAGGAGAAAGCCAAAGTCATTTTTTTTATTTTATAAATAAAAACAATTATGTTAAATTGTTTATATTTGAATATATTTGAAAATGAAAATTTTTAACTCTAAATATGCGCATTATAGCTAATAGTTATTAACCTTATAGAATAATTTTTATAAATCAAGAGACAATTTGGAATTTTTGGCGTTACCCTCTTTTGGTTTATAAAAATAATTCACTATATGAGATTATTTCAAAAAAATTTTCTTTTCAACCCCAAGTTTGGTTTGTCACTGAGTGTAGTTCACCAACTACTAACTATGCCCATTGACGTGTGAAATTCACACTTCTAGGGGGAGGAGCCAAGCGGTTTCCTAGGGTTATCGGGGTATCAGAAAATAGGCCCAATTAGGTTAAATAGGTTTAAATAGCAGAAAATAGGTTTTCCTATAAACGTGCAAAGGCTTCCACTAGGATTAAATCCCGGAAGCTCCAGTCACCATCCCTATGGCCAAGTGGTCAATTCCCTAGACTAAAACGCTAGATTTTAAAGTTTACTTATGAGAAAAGGAAAACAAATATACACACGATAGAGAATAATGAGTTTTAACTTCAAAACCTCAATTTTTTTAAACTTTTTGTCATGTGCACAAATATTACCCAAATATGTATAGAAGTATAAGTTTTTAGGTCTCACCACTGTTCATAATATATCGCACCCTGTAATCTAATTTTTCACTCTAATGGTTGGCATAACAGAATAATCAAACTCATGTGTTTGCATTTACGCCCTCTCCACTTTTTCTGGAGGAATTATTATGATATTTGAATAGATAATTATGTAACGGAAATTATTTTCACATTATTTTTTGCAATCGACTTTATTCAATTTCATCTCACGTCTCCTATTAACGGCTTCATTTTCTTCTTTCCTTTTTTTCTAACAATGGTTGGGCCACTTTGCACAGTTTTGTCTCCAGAAATAAATTTCTGTATTCATATTTTTATGACGAGCGTGTATAGTAGGCATCTTTCCTAAATATAGGACGGTGAATTTGAAGTTAGGGAACGCGGGATTTACCGGCCGATTGCGAGTTCTACCTAGTTTGTGTGTAATGTGCTCATTAACTCTTCCAAAAATTTAGAAGTTGTTTTAATAGATGAGGGTTGAGAATTCAAAGTACGGTGCTCAAAGAAATTTTTTCCGTGCTTTTCATATAAATTTTATTCACCTTTAAGGAACGAAAAAAAGTAACCTTCCACCGAGCAGCACTGGTTTTCTGCCACATTCATGTTTTCAGAATGGGGTCATTGACCAATTTTTTTAATTGCCGAATCTGATAGAGTTTGCAAAATTAAAAGACCCGTATATTTCCATTTTTTGATCCATCAATTATTTCTCGAGTTACGAGCAGCGTAAAACTGATGTTTTAAATCCTTTTGGAAAAGTGTGCGAGGTGCAACTTCTGACGTCATCGACTTCGTCCAATCACAACTGAGCCCGCGAAACTACTTCACCTTCACGCAGCAGATACGCCGGGAAAGCACCAGATCTTTCTACTTCACCTTATCGCAATGGGGGGGGGGACACAGCTGACCCTGCCAATAGGAGCGGTTACGACAGGATATGTGCGAGCAGACCTTCCGAGATCCCCTTACACTCCCTTCCCTTCCCGTAAAACTAGTCAAAGACGGGAGAAAAATGACGTGAATGATATCAAAGTAGCTTCTTCGGTGGGCATCACCTTTTGCTTATTTTAATTTTTGATTTATGAGTGAATGGTTGTGGTTAGAAGATTAATGTTTTCACTAAAATTCGTTTTTAGTTTCCATCTAATGATTTCGTGTACAAAATTCTATTTCGATTCCGAGTAAACGCCCCCATCTGACAATTGTTATATCTGAGCTTTAGTAGGGGCTTGATTTTCACGCCAACATACTCTGATTCATAAACGTATTAGGTTATCACACTTTATCCAGACCCCAAAAAACTGTAAATGAAAAAAATGGATAATGCGAAGTAAAAAGATGCATAATTTAATGGTAACTATTATTTAATTTTGTTGATTTTTAGTATAGTTAGCATGCCAAAAGTTGTGATGAATATGTAACGATCCACTCATTGTATACTCGCTCATGGGCAAACGTAAGTTTATCTATCCTATGTTAAGGGAATTCCTCGAATCATATGTAATTATATTATTATATTCTTTTTTATAATTATTACTATAGCAGGAGCAGATTACAGGTGAATAAATAATTGTTTCTTGCGTATGAATCATTTGTTTATATGTCACATTCTCCAGTAAGACAGCGAGTTCTGTCGCAAACGACGAAACGCATACCTTCTATGTATATTTTCTCAGTGCTGACTGAATTGAATGTCGCAAATGTCATTACGGTCGCAAATTTCTCGCGCATACTCTTCGAATACAGTGAGGAAGCTAAACTGCATGTATGTATTGAGGCCAAGAAAACAAATTCTGAAAAGTCTGAATGGTAGTGCCATAAAGCTCAAGAGTAATAAACAATATCTCCTTGATAGTTGTGGGAATGCTTTTCTTGGGATCTCTTCGATAGCCATGAGGAGTTGATGATTTGTTGCGGCGGCGAAAAGAATCTTTGTGCAAAAAAAACATGTTTCGGGATTATGTTGTAGAGGTGCAGTGCAAGGCGGAGCAGGGAACAGGAGAGATTGGAATGAAGGAGTGTTTCAGGGATGCGGTAGGAAAGGGTCCAGACGGTCAGGGTAGCGGGATTTATTTCCCCTTCTTCCATGGCCATCACTAAGAGGAACTTCAAGTGACAATTTTCCCGATCCATGTTTCCAACTCGTTTAGCGATTGCAACATCTTAATGGACGACTCCTTATGGAGGAAAAGGTTGAAAGCTTTCAAAATTGCCACTTCCACTGTATTCGAGGAGGCTATTGATCCTGGAGGAGTGGCGTATCGTTGTATGTCCTAAAACGCGTTTCCCTAAACCCTTATCTCGCAGCCAGGGTTAGACTCGTATCCTTGGTCCCTCCGTCTCCGAGACCGTGTGCCCCGGCGACAGCTCAATTCCGAGTGGATGGAGTCTGACGACAAGTGGTCCCAATCTCGAAGAGACGTCTCTCTCCCAGTCCCCGCGCCATGTCAAAAAGCTGCTTGCCTATGCAACGTTCTCAGGGTGGACTTAATCAGGTTCATGCCGATGTGACTTAGATTTTATGCATTCAAAATCGGTATGTTCTTATGGAGCCTTCCATTTAGTGCGCAGCCATGAAGCATGAAAATGGATCTGGCCAGCTGTTACACGTCATTGACATGGAGAGAGAGGGTTTTCAGCCCCTACTTACACTGCCACCAAATGTTAATATAAATTCTTATTAATGGCGCATGGTTTTTGGCTCGCGGCTGAGCTCAATGCCACCGACTTCGACCACCGGGTCGACCTCAAGGTAAAGAGTTTGGTTGCGAGATAAGCGAGTTTACTCGTCGAATAAGCAGCCAAAAGTGGACAAAAGGTGACGGCATTCCGAGGCAGTATTGGTCCATCCCTGGACTAAGGTCCAAAGAGTATTGGTCCATCCCTGGACTAGGTAGGCCTTCTTATGATACAGAACATGTGAGGATGCCATGACTTGGCGACGGGAGGCCGCCAACAATAATGCATTCCATCATACGGAGGAGAGGGCAGCAGCTCTTCTTCATAGGTGATGGTAGAGACCACTGTGGTCAGTACAGTGACTCTCATTTCAATACTGGCGTGGTGACATTCACTTTAACGGCTGTATTACTTCGATCTGGAAGGCAAGAAGAAACCACCATATTACTATCCCGAGGAGTTACAGCTACAGTTTAATACTTAGGAAAACTTTGACTTTGTAACCAACGAGCAAGTGAACGAGAAACGAAGATCCCGTTGAGAAGATTCCGAGATGCACCCGTCATGGAGCGTATCCGTACCTATCGTAAAGCTATTCCACAATCGAATGAAGACTTACTGTTGAAGTGCGTTTCTCAGTAATCCGAAGAAGAAAATTTTCAATGTTCTGCTACAGATAGGATTAGGGGAGTTTGGAAGAAAACATGGATTTTTGAATATAAAGTAAGAAGTTTAGCCTATTTCCGATGCAAAATTGTGTATTGAAACATTAATTTTTGCGACTGTATTGTACTTTCATCTTTTAATTCGGCGGCAAGGAGGAAACCAACCTCGGCAAACCAATCTGCCATCACAGCATTATGGCATCAGGTTGAACGAAGGCAACGTTGATTTTTTCGACTTCCCTTCGATTTTTACTGCACGAATTATTATTGTAATTATCTATAACTGTGATAATATGAGGGATGCGTTGGCTGTAACATAAAATGTGCATGAAAGGATTGCAAAAGATTTCGTCAAAAATTTCTGATACCAACTTTCAGATACTGGTCAAAAGAACTGTTTGTAAAGGTAAAATAAGGAATTTAAGGTTTTAGTATGCCAATGGTGTGTAAAGATCTGAAAAATTCTTATTATACTTATTAAGGAGAGATGAAAATAATATTTTTAACTTATCCAAATATTAAATGTGATAATAATTCCATTGCCTCACGTAACTGATTCCGGAGACTTAGGTACATCAATAGTACGTGTGAAGTCATGTTAGGAAAATGTTTAAAACAAGAGTTAGAATAATCAACCAATTTAATTAGCTTGTACGCGAGCAAACCTATGGGATGTCAGCGTTTTGCCTTAGCCTGGGAGGCTATCGTTTGCGAAGAGAAACAAAATATCCGTTTAGATGATGTGGGTAGCGCTCTGCCTTAATCGTTATTTGCCTTGAAGGTAAAATTCGAATGGGAGATGGTAGACGACAGATAAGTACACCCGTTTAGTTGAAAAAAAGACTGAGAAAGAGGTTTAGGAGAACAGGATAGAAGAGTTTGTTAGGAGAGTAGACCTGGAAGCCGAAGAAGGGACGATGATTGTGTTGTTCTCCGAGGCCAGGTGCCTCTCTCCGTCAAGGCTGTGTTCACACCTGGGCGAGGCAAATAGAGATATTCACGGGAAAAGATTTGGTATACTGTTAAAATTTGGTGAGAAGAAAATGAATGAGAAAGTTACAGAGATCTGAGGACGCCAGAGTACCATACGGTCGGCCGTTAGCCGGATCCGCGGTGACCGGCGGGCGTTACGCCTACATTCAAAAATATTTTTCTTTCTAAAATGAAATAGGTATTACCTCTGCCAAACTTGTTTAATTTGTACAGAAGAGTCGTGTCTACAGCATATAAAAATGAATAAAATGTAAGGCAAAGTAACTTTGCCATAAATTGATTTGAAATTTTAAATTGTTATAAACTGTATAAATTGTTTATATTTCATGGTATAATTATTTATTATATTTTTTTGATTCAAGAACTTTAAATGCGTTCCTTAGTTAGTCTGTAGCTCAAGTAGTCCTGGGGATATACCGTAAAATGTTTAGTAACTTTTACAAAATTTGAATTTTGCAACGTTGCCATTTTTCGTAAATGGTTGCGTTTTTTGCCAAATGGCTCTCGGATTTTCATTTTCATATCAAATGGAGTCGTTATGCCAAATTTGGTCAAAATCGGTGACCCTAAGGGTCATTTTTACCGATTTTATGGTCGAATTTAAGTGGAATGACCCATGTTTTACTACGGATATCTTCATTTTACAAAATTTTCTACCTGTTGTTTTCAAATTTTAAACATAATTGAGTGGAAATCTAGATTTTCTCCTATAGCATTAGAACTTAAAAACTGAGACTACCCTCTTACACGTTCATGGGGGTCAAATTTATACCCAAAAATATGCGCCAATAGGATATTAATGAAATTTCAAACTAAAATATTTATATATTTATATTACATATGAATTTAAAACAAATTATTATGCTTCCATATTCCATTTATTCACCTCCCTTTTTTAAGGAATTATTGTAATAAATATTGTAATCAATTATGCTTCCGCAATGAATTCTCTATTAATGAAGCCTATAGGCATTAATTATTTTGTTTCTGTGCGGTGTCATTTTAAACATGCATTTTATTACATTTCAATAAAAGCTATTCATATCACAAAAATGAACTAATTCAATACCTTTAGTATAAAAAAGGCAAACTCATAAAAGTAATAATAGATAGAACATTAAATGCAAACTATTTAATTAATTTAACGTAATGGTCGTGCTAAGCCACTCTTGGCTTATCAGCAAGTGCCTTTTATTTACTTTTTAGTAGAGTTATTACTTATCTCTAACATCATTAATGATGTTCATAGCAACCATTTCTAGAATATGGGTTTATTTTTAGGAGAACATTTAGTAATAATGGACGGCGTTATCTTCCGTTTCTCCGTACATGAAAAATACATTCAAGCTGCAATGCAATTTTACACTATTTCCAGTGTTTACTTAAATTGTAACGTTAAAATCTTCCCTAGTCCTATCTTTCCTGCATTCCTCTTTCCTAAAATCCTCCATCACCTTATGAAACGTGCAAAGCTCACCATGTTTTTCATTCTTCTTTGTGCATGTGCTGAGCGTCAGCGAAATTCGTCCCTAAGGTGCTGGTGGAGTAGCAGAAAAAAATCCTCCTGAAAGTAGCTAGGGACATACTGAACTCTACATGCATTTATTAATTTCAGTAATGGCTCAGATTTGGCTGTGTGCTTTTAATCGCTTTCGTATAATTTTCAATAAATTTCGGCAGAAATGTAAGTAATATATTTGAAGAAAAATTGAAAATATATGAGAATTAATACCTCGTAAAGATGTATGTTTATCAATGAAATATATCTCACCCAGTTACTTACACCATTAATATAATGTTGGAGAGACGATAAATGTTTTTAATTTTGGTCATACGTGAGTCTCTTTAAGTTTTAAAGCAGAAATGTTAGTATTAAACTTAGGGACATTCATGCAGCAACGACGAGGGGATGGCAATGGCATGTCGTTAGTCTGGCAATGAAAAATCGATTTCATCATTGCAGTCTTCGGACAGCACAAATGAATATTAGTTGTATTACCGTTAAATATGTGATCTAAGATTTAGAGAACTCATTCTCATAGAATGTTTGCCCTCTTTTTAAGCTCAAGCGCAGAATAATTCATCCGCATGGAGTTGATCACTACATGCTCGTTAATATATATAATATTGATGACCTATGATGTTAGGCCTGCACCTCCGAAGTACCCTGCTCTCCCTCAAGAGAGACTAGTCCAAGTAAGAATACTTGGTGAATCAACACCAAAACTAATGAAATAGTCATGAAGAATGTAGATTTCTTTCGAATAAGAGGCTCTGACAACAAAGGATTGTTATTGGCAACATTGCTTCTATTTTCTATCGGCAGTGGTTTAGAAATAGCACCAAGCTTAGTTTTATATTTGTGATTACATACCTATCATTCGTGCAAACGTTTAGAACTCCTTTGTTACTATCCTCTGAGTGTCAAACTTCTCTGGCAAACTTGCGAAATCGGGCTCAAAAACTTTAGTGAATATTCTTTATAATTAACTACACAATGATTTAAAGCACTGAGTTCCGGCATAGCATTGGTAGTCATTGAATGAATCGTTACAAAATTCTACCATAAAAAATGTCATTCTTTGCCTTCCTTTTTTGTAAATTTCCATAACTTTATCTTAGTGATACTATAATGCAATTTTTTTACATTGATTAAATTCAATCCACCCAAAATGTTAGCTCGACACTACGCTTCTTTCTCAACCAACGATTAAATATATTCAGGACTATTTAACGAGTTAACATGCAACTATTTAATCCCACACGTGAATTATGCATGTTAATTAGCCTCTTCATTATAAATTGCTCTGAAGTTGGTGACGGAGGTGCTCTTCAAAACCTTGGCGTTGGAAAGGCTCACCCAGTGCCAAAACCGAGAGGGCATCATCTGGATTATCTACAGGAAAAGTCTAAGCTCCTGCAACAGAATCTGTCTTTAGTTAAATAGCCCTTTGAAAGTAGAAGTGAATTATCTTCTACTGTGGAGTGCCACTTCATGGTTCATGCACTCCCTCCATGCCAAGCCACGCTGCTGTTTTGAAGTGAAAAACAGTCTGAATATACAATTATGTTACCGCACGCTTTTACCTATAGCTGGTCTATCTTCCCAAAAGTGACCGTGTCATCTCCGGCCCTGGCCGCATATCTGGGAAGCAACGATATCAAACAGAATGCATCGGGAAGATGAATTTCGGGGTGCGGATTGGCGGATGGGAATGGGGTAGGAGATAGCGCATCAAAAACCTACGGGTGTCGAGGTGGGAAGCAGTGTTCGTCGTCGATGTGATATTATGGGGAGAGTGCGATAGAGTTGCTTGATGGAATGGGGTGGGGTTTTAACAGGAATTCCACCCCTTTGGCACGTGCTCTGAAAGCGGAAACTCGGAGAGGTAAGGTTATTCCCCGGGGAAAAGCCCCTCCCGAATTATTCTCTTATCGCTGGGTTATGCCTTTGGGACGTCGGAAAAGTCGCCCTTAACAAAAGGTAAATGCCCCGTCAGAGCTGGCGAATGGCATTGGAGATATTTTCCCATTATTATGAGTTATATCCAACGTTTTAACTTCCTTCTATATCTGCTAAATTCCTCGGCTCATTGAAAAGTCAGCAATGATATTAATTTAGCAATGGAATCATTTAGAAATCATTGGCAAATGCGGAGTTAAGAATTTATTCCGTGATTTCTATCAGATGTTATTTCGGCATTGAAAGTAATGCTTGTACTGACACCATTATCTCGAGATCAATATTAGAGACTTTGCACAAGTATTTATGTTCATTGCATGCAATATGATTACTCACGGATGAAATTATATTGAAACGTTATCATATCACATCTTGTTGTACTTTTTTGGAATAAAGTAAGAAAAAATAGACTTTTACTGGAACGTGAGAAGCCATTCCTTGATATGAAGGGAAAAAAGAACTGGTGGTAAAGAAATATATTTCTTTATTTATGTAGAGGTAAAACGCAGTTATTAACATATTATATTATTGCCGTTCATTGTAATTTGATTTTCTGTGGCCAGAGGCGTCCTTTTAAGCCATGAATACTTATTTCATGCGTGTATTCTTAGCGTATGCAACTCCATATCACCAACATAATCAGAACAGCTCATATGTATTTGTTTATATTATCCCGTTTCTGAGACGTAGCTTCATGTTCCCCTCACACTCCTTAAATTATACCACTAATGAGAACCTATTTATAAATATCATATCTTTATAAATATCAGCACATATTACCATGATAAAGCTCTATGTAGATATTTTTACAATTGCAGTATTTTCCTAACACAAAAATATTGGCGGATATTGTTACTTGTAAAGCTTAAATTAAGGATATTTCAAATAAAAAATTAGATATACATTTAACACAACGAATATTTTCGTACCCTGCCTGCATTCAAGAATGCTTCGTGCCTGATTACCCAGAGAGGTCCCCCATAATGGGCACATCGTATGCAGACCTGCCTTTAATTCACTACCCATGCCTTTACTACAGCCGCATAAGCATGTATCCAACTGAGAACTCCGTTTCTTTCTTAAGTGATTCTGGCAATATTTTGCCTGCCTCGTTGACGTTTCGTAATTTTCCTAATGACTAAATTCCATGCAGCAGAATACCAATATAAATATCCATGCAGCAAAATACCAATATAAATTGAAACGCAATTTTACGTTTAAACGAGATAGTAGTTCATTGCCATAAAAACATCAAAACTAGTTGTAATCAATACCATTATGAATGCAGAACACTTTTGAGAGTTTCCAATGTGTTATATGCATGTCTGGCAATCTTTTTCCTGCTCTTTGGTCTCAATTTAAAACAAGAAAAAGTAATCAAAGACCTGAAAATTAGGTAACTTATTGCAAACAAACACATTGCAGTCAGAATAAGTCTCATTTGCCGATGAAACACACGGTTGAGACGTGAGAGGAAATTCAAGCACGTAGATTACAAAATATTGCTCGAAACGTGAGATGGATTACCGGGGCAAGGGTCTATTCTCTGCGGTAAAAACGCCATCTGAATAACAAAACAAGTAATATGGGTCATTAAAGACACGAGGATGGGGGAAATCGATTCATTCCTCACCACCCTCAATGACTGGGGCCAAGGGATTACGGTAGAAAGAAACGAAGTCGTTTTGTGGGCGACGCGCAATGAAAACCTGAGGGTGGCTTGCACCATTGGGTTTGCTTCAGCCAAGAGACTGTTAACTTTCCCCCACTCCCGTTTTGCCACGATGGTAAACTTCATCGGCGATCGGAAAGGGGACGGAAATGGCAACAATAGAACGCGGAGGACGGTTCTTTGACATTTTTAAGGCCGCACTGATCCACTCGCTGGCTGTTTCTGTTTTATGTCCATTCCGCTATAACGTGTACGAAACCAAGTTAATGGCGTTCGCGATAGAGCCTTCTTTAGTGCAAATAAAGGGAACAAAAACGAGTAAACCGTTATATGATCAGGTTGGTACTTTTAAAATTATTTGACATGATTCGAATCATTATGGCAGCAAATAAATGATTTGCTACCGCAGTTAACTCTCCTGAAAGGTTGAAGGTAGCCGAACTGATTATTATGTGCTTCAATGGCTCAGGTTATTTTAACTCATCTAATATATTTTTAAACCTATGGCTTATGCAACATCCTTTTCCTCTGTGAGATTGGAACCCGCAAACCTTGGGTAGCTAGGAGGACCGAGGCAGTCGTCTATAAAGTTAAAATTGCATTTTTTTAAATCTAATTCGGATGAATAGTCTTTTAAAGGTGAAAATGATATTTACAGTAATTAAAAGTTCTTCATAGCAATGTACAAGGTGTTTAAGGTGTCTCAGTTCATACCTATTACTGAATAAGTATAAACAGGAACAATAGTAGCACTCTAAGGTACGCGATGTAGACATTGACCTAAAATCCAATATGATACGTTATAGGTTACGGTCCCATATTTACGTCTAAAGCTGCAATAATTTACTGGGTTTCATTGTTTCATATAGCTCCCCTCAGTTTCAATAAACCATACCTTTCAATTGAATAGATATTTTAGAAACTTTAGTGGCGGTGTAATCACTTAACTTTATTTCAATTCTAATGCCAGAAAAAAATTATCCCTACCAGTCTGCTGGTGAAGTCTTCACGGGTTCTCCACCGGGTCAGGGAAACGGCTAATGCTGATGTTTCAATGGCAGAGTTAGCAATCGAAACGTCAGCATTAGCCCTTTCCGTGACCCGGTGGAGAACCCGTGAAGACTTCACCAGCATTATACACCGGGAAAACCCCAGTTCATTCATCCTACCAGTCTGGTTTCCGCACAGGTCACAGTACCGAGACTGTACTTATCTAACTCACGGACGATATTAGACTGGGTTACAAAGGGTTACAAAGTGATAGGCGTAACGTCACTCGTCTCCTATTCTTTTACTTCAGTAAGGCATTTGACTCCGTGTGCTACGTGAAACTGCTGATGAAACTTGAACAACTTGGTTTTCCAACCGAGTCCTTATTTGGATAGCATCCTATTTGGCAAATAGGGAGCAGGCAGTTGTGAGTGACGATGGTACGCTTCCTACCTTTGTATTCACCAACTCGGGTGTTCGTCAAGTCTCCGTCCTGTGGCCACTCCTGTTTGCTCTCTACATTAACGAAGTTTGCACATGGGTTGAATGATATGCCACATTATCTTTGCTCGTGATTTACAAATTTACATTCAATGTCCTTATGAGGAATTGAATAATCTATATATATATATATATATATATATATATATATATATATATATATATAAAATATGTAAAAGAGAGAGAAGAGATGTCCTAATAAATGCTAGCAACAAGGTTTTGAGGGTGGGGGTGAAGGAAAGGATAATCAGTGGACACTTACCAGTAGATAACCCATGGAGAGCCTGGTGTCCACTGCGCTTTGGAGCTTTCGGGTCACGAACCCTTCTTCAGCTGGAGGAGATCACTACTGGGGTGTCACACTGGAGTCAAGGGTTTCGGTTGGTGTGTGAAAAGGGGATTGGCTAGGGTAAAAAGGAGGGACGGGGAAGAGGGTGGACTAGGAAGGGGAAATGGAGAGGGAAATTGGACGGGTGGAGAAAGCTAGCGAATGTTGATGCCGGGAGAAGTGGTTGATTTTAATATGGAAATATATGCGAGCTCCCAGTGGCGGAGCTCTAACGTAGATGTTTCGGGTGGGAATGCTCTGATTACCTTCACTCTGAAGCAGTCATTGAAGGGAAGGTTATGAGAATTGGCGTGCTCGGCTACTGGCAACCTTAAATTTCGGGTTACACTGCTCCTATAGTTATTGATTCGCATATTAAAAGAGGTGGTCGTCAGTCCTATATAGAAGGCCTGGCAGAGATTACAGGAAATTTCATATATTACATTACTCGAAGAGCAGGTTCCTCGAGAATGTATTTCGTATGTGACGTTTGTAACCGGGCTGATAAAAGAGTGGGAATGGGAGTTAATGGGGCATGTGAGGCATCTGGGTTTGTTACAGGGATGTGAGCCAATCGGTTGGAGATCGGAGGCACAAACCCTTCACCCCCACCCTCAACACCTTGTTGCTAGCATTTATATATATATATATATATATATATATATATATATATATATATATATATATATATATATATATATATAGTTCAATATAAGTTTATCACAGGCGTGATGACACAAAAAATAGAAAATAGTGAAAGGACTCACTGGTATATTCTTAATTTTCGGCGGCACAACCGCCTTCTTCAGAGGGTAGAGGAGAGGAGACTGAACTAGGATGGAGTGGAGAGGATGGCACTGAGGGGAAAAGACAGGGGAGGGGGTTGGAGTGTGGGAGGACAGGGGGGGGGGTTGGAAAAGGATGAAGAGGGGAAGGGGCGATTAATGACTAACATTGAGGCCCGGGGGATTATACGCTTGCAAAATCCAAATGTAAGCTAGCTCTAAGGAATTAAGTTTAAGTGCAGATGCTGTCGGGGGGAGGGAAGCCAAAACCGACACATTAAAACAATTGTTGAAAGATTTCTCGTGGCTGAAGGAGTGTTGGGCCACGGAAAGAGAAGACGACTGAGAGGGGTCGTTGCACGAGGAGCGGTGATTATTTATTCTAATGTTTAGTGGAGTGGAGGATTTACCAATGTAAAATGCTGGGCAATGTTTACATTGTAGCCGGTAGACCACATTGCTGGAGGTGCAGGTGGACGGGGGAGGTGGTGGAAGCAAGGCAGATGGAGGAGGCGATGTGAAAATCGGACAGGTTTTGCACCTCGCACGGTGGCATGGCGAGGGCTTGTTTTTGGGGGTGGAAATGGTCCTGGTGAGGGGATTAGTGGATTTTACAGACCCTTTTGTCTGTAAGTAGAATTTTCCGTGTGCCATGGGCAGTAGATTCAGTCCTTCTTACGCCAATCTCTACCTCGGCCACCTGGAAGAAACTTTCCTCTCCAACTATCCCTTAAAACCTCTCCTCTGGCTTCGCTATATCGACGACATATTCCTCCTCTGGACGCACGGAACGAACTCCCTTGACAACTTTATTTCCGCTTTGAATGCCTCCTCCTGCCTCTCTTTCACATCTTCCACTTCTAACTCCCATATCACCTTCCTGGACGTCGATATTATGCTTGACAATAACAAATTCCACACCTCTGTCCATATAAAACCCACCAACAAGCAGCAATATCTTCATTACAGCAGCTGCCATCCCTCACACACCAAACGCTCCCTCCCCTATTCCCTCTCCATTCGTGGCCACCGCATCTTCAATAATCCCGAATCCCTAAACAAATTTCTCACCAACCTTCATCACTCCCTTCTCCAGCGCGGCTACCCGGAAAACCTTCTTCACAATAAAATCATCAAGCGCTCCCCCACCCCCAAATCTCCCTCTACAAAGGCTACCCACAGCCTGTCACTATATACCACCTTCTTTCCAGGCGTCCAGGCCCTCAAGCCTATACTTAAGGACCTTCACTTCATCCTTCTGAGCAATAAATGTACCGCCAATATATTTCCTACCCCACCCTCCCTCACTTTCAAACGCCCCGCCAACCTGTCCAACATATTAAAATCCACTAATCCCCTCACCAGGACCATTTCCACCCCCAAAAACAAGCCCTCGCCATGCCACCGTGCGAGGTGCAAAACCTGTCCGATTTTCACATCGCCTCCTCCCTCTGCCTTGCTTCCACCACCTCCCCCGTCCACCTGCACCTCCAGCAATGTGGTCTACCGGCTACAATGTAAACATTGCCCAGCATTTTACATTGGTAAATCCTCCACTCCACTAAACATTAGAATAAATAATCACCGCTCCTCGTGCAACGACCCCTCTCAGTCGTCTTCTCTTTCCGTGGCCCAACACTCCTTCAGCCACGAGAAATCTTTCAACAATTGTTTTAATGTGTCGGTTTTGGCTTCCCTCCCCCCGACAGCATCTGCACTTAAACTTAATTCCTTAGAGCTAGCTTACATTTGGATTTTGCAAGCGTATAATCCCCCGGGCCTCAATGTTAGTCATTAATCGCCCCTTCCCCTCTTCATCCTTTTCCAACCCCCCCCCTGTCCTCCCACACTCCAACCCCCTCCCCTGTCTTTTCCCCTCAGTGCCATCCTCTCCACTCCATCCTAGTTCAGTCTCCTCTCCTCTACCCTCTGAAGAAGGCGGTTGTGCCGCCGAAAATTAAGAATATACCAGTGAGTCCTTTCACTATTTTCTATTTTTTGTGTCATCACGCCTGTGATAAACTTATATTGAACTATTATTCACCTGAGTGATTTTCGAAGAAAGTATATATATATATATATATATATATATATAAATGAATGTATGTGTGTCTGTGTGTCCTTTATGCATTACTACATCATTCATCGGATCGCCATGAAACTTTGGGAAGTTGTTGAGTACATTCCCGGAAAGAGGACTACGGAATCGATATTTCAATATCTATACTTTATCGATATAATATCGCTAAAGTATCAATTATCGATACATTATTGATACAAAATTGAGATGAAATTATTTAGTTTTTTGAAAGGAATGTATCGTTGCAATATCGATACTGTATCAAATGTATATAATGTGTTTGTCCTTTATGCATTACTACACCATTCATCGGATCGCCATGTAACTTTGGAAAGATGTTGAGTACGCTCCCGCAAAGGTTTATACAAAATAGATAATTCAATATCGATGCTGTATCGATATAATTTCGATAAAATATTGATAAATCGATACATTATTGGTACAAAATTGTGGTGAAATTATTTAGGTTTTTTACACTATTATTATTTAGGTAGGTTATTATTTAGGTTCGTTACACTATCGATACTGTATTGATATAATATCGATACAGTATTGATAACTTCATGCACTACCACAGCATTCATCCAATTTCCATGAAGCTTTGGAGTTGTTTAGTTCACCCCAATGAAGGTTTGTACAATATCAAGAATACAATAAGTATCGATACTGGATACGGGATGTGCATCCCATTGATCGTGCAATTCATTGAAACTCTCACGTGCAACATATCCAAATCTGCCGGCATGGGACAAATATTTCAGAAATGCCAACTTATTGCTTGGGATGAATGCACAATGGTGCATAAAGCATCGCTCGAGGCTCTGGATCGATCATTGCAAGATTTCCGTGGAATCCTGAGACCATTTGAGAACGCATTAATATTGCTTGCACGAGATTTCAGGCAAACATTACCTGTAATTCCTCGATTGACACTAGCGGATGAAATAAAGGCTTGCCTGAAACATTCTACTTTGTGACGACATGTTAAGACGTTAAAATCAAATACAAATATGCGTGTGCAGCTGAAAAACAATCGATCAGCTGAGATGTACTCACATAAATTGCAAAAAATTGGGAACGGAAAGGTGCCGGTTGATCTGACCTCAGGAAAAATTTCATTGCCTCATAACTTTTGCAATTAAGTAACGTCAAAAGAAGAGATGGTTGAAAAAGTATTTCCCAATATTCAAATCAATTATAAGGAAAACGATTTGCTAAGTGAACGAGCCATTCTTGCGGCCAAGAACAAAGACTTCTAGGAACTTAACTTAAATATTATTCAGTTTAACACTCAAAGCGACGCAGGCACATATGTACAAGACCGTCGACACTGTTGTGAAAGCAGATGAGGCAATTGGTTATCGAACGGAATTTTTATATTTACTCGATCTGCCAGGGATGCCACCGCACGTACTGCAGTTGAAAAACGGCGTGCCAATTATCATGTTGCTAAATATCAACCAGCCAAAGCTTTGCAACGGCACGCGGCTTGCAGTAAATAAATTAATGAGCAACGTGGTAAAATCCAAAATCTGGACATGAACTTTCAAAGGTGAAGATGTCCTCATTCCTCGCATTCCCATGATTCCAACAGATATGCCATTTCAATTTAAGTGATTGTATTCCCAATTCGATTGGTATTTCCATACACCATCAACAAAGCTCAGGGTCAATCTTTAGAACTATGCGGTTTAGATCTATACACGGATTGCTTCTCACATGTACGTGTATTTTGTTGCGTGCGTGTTGCGTGTTCTACGTGTATGTTGCGTGTTATAGAGTCGGCAAACCCGACAATGTCTATATCTGCACAGACAATGGAACAACAAAAAATATTGTATACCCATAAGAATTGTGAAATTAAACATACTATAAACGTGCGCTTTCCATTTAACCAGATTGAGTCACAGCAACGCGTGGCCGGGTACAGCTTGTAATATCATTAAAATGGGTAAAAGCGCTGAACATATTCAATGTTGGGCTACCGATAATCACCTTAAGCTTATGTGACCAAAAGAAAAACTATAATTTTTGGTTCGCCTTGTTTCATGAATAGACTATCCTCCTTGGCAAATAACAAATTCATCGTCCTTAATGGAACAAGGGTTTACTTGGAATCTTCGGTTCGTGGCCTCGGAGTGGTACTGGACCAAGTGTTATCTTGGAAGCAGCACGTGTTACGCGTTTGCAAAAAGGTAAATTCACTTATGTACTACCTGAACTATTTCTGGAAAAGTACCACACAATCGCTGAGGAAGTATCTCATTAAAACGCTTTTCTTCCCTTGGTGGACTACTTCTCTCTGGTTATTTGCGACGTTTCACGGGAAATGAACCTTAAGCTACAGCGATTAGGTAACACAGGGATAAGGTATGTCTTCGATCTTAGACGGGATGTGCACATCACTCCTTACATGCGGGAATTGGGTTGGTTCATCGTAAATGAGCGTAGACAATACTTTGCTGCCTGCCTCATGTATAAAATACTAAAAACTGGGCTACCCAGACTATCCGGTATTCCCCTAATTGTATTCTACTTAGGTAGTTATTGCTGTGTATATCACAGCACCGGACCTATGAGGGGTGAGTTCCCGCCCCTGGCGATACCTCGCTGCTCTCTGGAGACGCTTCGAAACTACTTCCACATTAGCTCCTCTTACGTATGGAATACACTACCATCTCCTGTGAGAAACGCTCCCTCATTTGCAACATTCAAGATTTGAGTGCGATTACAAATCAACACCTTAGAGGGCGAACCCTATATTCTGTCTAAAAAAAACTGTAAATTGTAAATTTTTATTATTGATAAATAATTGGACATACGGGTGTATGCCGCGTCGTATATCGGATTTTGCCCCGACGTTTCGTGACCGACTGCTGCTCACTTTTTCAAGGCAATGATCATCATTATTTATCATCATGAGCCGCGAAAGCTTCAAAGCAGAAATTTTTATTCTTGTTTTTTAATTATTACTTGATATAACTACTCAAGGATTTATTGTACAACATAATGTACGAAAATAAAAACTATCAATCAATCAATCAATCAATTTGTACTACTACAGAACTCCATCCATCGGATGAGACACAAATCCATGGTCCCAAAGTTGCCTTTTTCCACTCCTCCTCATGCAAATGCTGACGGTGGCTTTTCCTTCACCCTTTCTCCACTTCTCCTTATGCAAATTCTGACGGTGGCTTTTCCTTCACCCTTTCTCCACTTCCTGGAATTATATCAACCTCAACCTATTTCCACACCTCTCCTTAATGGCGCAAATGGAAGCTGTCAGTCTCTACCCACAAAAACTGGAGACGAGAGAGATTAGGAAACTATGTATACCTCTAAAGTCATAAATGAGAGGATCAGATGGTAAATGTAAGTGAGCATAATATAGAGGTGGGGTTAAACAGGACTGCCATTCATTCATTGTATTCCACTCATATGTTCTAAGCAAGTAGCCAACAGGAGCGTGGCAAAAACTTAATGCCAGAAAGAATGTAGGAGGGATGATTTCGTAAATTTTGAAGAAGACCCACTACTATTCTGCTAGCTATCAAAGAAACTGAAAATGATACACCATGTGCTCCCGCACCAGTGTGAAGGAAAATCATCCCTCATAAAATGTGAAATGATATTTTTGGAAATTAGAATACGGGGAATACAAATGAAGATAGATAGTATAATTAAGCAGCTTCGATAAAACGTATTTTCGGGGGAAAGGGAGGAGTGCCTGAGGGAGTTGGTTTGGTGAAAGAGTCGTTTATTTTTGTAGTTCAGTAATAATGATATATGGGACAACATTGCATGCTGTAAAATCTGTACGCACAAAAGCGTACGGAAATTCAGCATACGGGAATTCATAGAAATTTAACTCCCAGTGTTTAAGTGGGCGTATGGAGAATATAGATGGAGCAAAAAGAAATACAAATGAGATATTCTGGGAATATTAGGATATGACCGGAAGTCTGTAGAGGAAATTTAGAGTGAAAAGTGAGGTGGATGGCTCAACAAACTGTATTGAGCCTCAGCCTCTAGTAGCTCTTGTTTCAGTTCTAAAGTTGGTTTCATAAAGCTCTGCCCTCGATTTTTCTGTGGCTTCGTTTTTTCCCTCTTTCTTCTAAATTTATATGATTCACCTCTTTCATGTCCTCCACTCGTTTATCTGTAATCTCATACGAGTCTGTCCTTTGCCATTCATCTCATTAACGAATACTTTCATCACATCGTCGCGTATCGAAATATTTGCGATTAGTTAGTTCCACTTTCAACTCATGGCTTTCATCAGATTCCTCTTTCGCCACATCCTTACTTACGACCTCTTCGTAGATGACTCGATTAATTCATTTCATTATTCCTCATTCAAAACTCATGTGTCATGCTTACGACCTTTTTTCCCGTAAGTTTCATTATGAATTGCTTATATGTATTCAAAATATATATTTCCTCGCTTCCAGGCTTGTGATTTCAGAAAGAAGTAGATTTCCTTGAAGGAAAACTGTTTTACCATTGTGATTAATTCCATCCTCATTTCGCAATCAATACTTATTCTATTTCTAAATTGGTCAAATACCTATTAAATTTCCTAAAGCCTTTCTTCACGAAGTATGATAATTGTCTTGCAAGTAGCTCTTTTCTGCAGTTTCCTAGTTTGTTCTGTACTAATTGGTCGTCAGGAGATGTTTCCCCTCCGGCTTTTCTGCATTATCTGGGGTTTCATTTTCTTTTCGCTGTGACCACTTTTCTGTCCGCCAATCGCATAGCAGTAATTCACCCCATGGATATTCACAAATCTGTTCTTTTCCTCGGCTCCTTCGTTTTGTATTAAATGGAAGTATTAAAAAATCACCTGGGTTCGGTGAGCATAATAACCTTCGGGCACACATGCTGGGATTCTAGGGTCCTTCATTGATTGCGGTCGGTCTTAGGGTTTCGATTTGTGGTGACGTCGAAGGTGACACGAGAAGCAGTTCCCGTGCGTGATGTCTGAGAGGCGGAGTAATGAATCGGAACGTCTGGTGATGGCTGTGAGTACCCTTTGTTGAAGAGTTGGTGCGGCGGGGAGCTCTTAATGGCGTCGACGGGGTGACCGTTCCCCATAGGGTGCATCAAAGCCTCCTCTCCCAATGCCTTCTCGTACTCGGTTCCCCAAGAAGTCGTCTACCCCCTCTGCACCCATTTTGTACCCGTTCTGCTTTAGGGAAATAAGATTCCACGGTCCACGGGAAACATTTGAATTCCACATGCGCTGGTGTGTATAACATACAAAATCATTTACTCAGCACACCTCAAATTATTTTAATAATGGTGAATAATATGACATCTTTATCTACCTAATTGCGAAACTTCGTCCTTCGTGTCAGTTAAATAGCTTTATGTGTATAATTATGTTAATTAACTCTAAAGTAGTACCTTTGGTATTAGTTGCGGTTTGCCACATTATTTTCATGTTTTATCTTTGGGATAAATCAAATGTAATTCCAATGTGCAATTAAAATTATCCGTTAATAATATATATATCCGTTTCTTTTTATCTGTTCACTTGAAAATATTCTAGTATCGCTCAAGATTAATATATGGGTTCTAAAATAATTTTAGAAATGTTAAATGCAGAAGGGAATATGCGCAAATAAAAACTGTTACAAGTTCTTCTTAAGATAGGATACGATGACACACTGTGCTATCGCGTTAATACGGTGAACGATTCATGTTTTCAAATGTGGTAATATATTAATGTTTTATTAATGTGGTAATATTAAATTATGAATATAATTAACGGACCTTTAACACGGGCTTATGGCTTTACAACCAAAATAATGAATGTTTTATTGCGCTAAATGATATTGAGCTATCTTTGATATTGGATAATTTACTGCATCATTCGAAACTTGGGTTTATGGAATAAATTACTGGTTCATAACTCATGGCCAATATAAATATGAGAGGTTTTTCTCAATATCATACGGCAAGATTAAAGAAACAGCCTGGGCCAATGTTCCAATAAATTGGTAATATGCTTAGGATAAACCAGTTCGTTTCCCTAGTCAGAAAAAACATATTCTCTTGCAGTATGCATCCATATCTTCTGAGTAATAAGAATTCATAGCTTACATAGCACTGCATTGCACTATTTACAGAACAACCTCAGTATCAGTGACAAATAATGGTCAGCTTACTTTTCACAACGAATCCCCAAGAATTTTAGACCTTCGCTATTGAAATAATTATCATCTTAGAACATAGTAAAAGCTGCTTATGGGTGAAACTCCCTTCACCTACTGTAGCAATTCACCTCAATACTCTTTGATATTCGATGCCTTGCCCTGAGAGCTTAATATTATTTAGTATAAAGGAGAAATAGTATAAATGTGTTCCTTCCATCTCGATCGATGGCGACCGTGTGCAAATTCGTCTTCGCCATTGCCGTTCTCCCTGATTTCGTGCTTCGCTTAGCCCGCGCAGACAATTTGTCTAGGTGCGAGAGGCGGTTTGACGGCCAGATCGGTCAGATAATACTTCTCTAGAGAAAAGAGGAAGGCTAGAAGGGAGGGAAAAGAAATTATTGCCTTCGATCATCGGTGATTTTAATTCATCAAGTGTCTCAAATTTTAGCTGGTATTTCATCATGACAGGCTTCTGTGTTACTCTTTAGTTATTTTTAGGAGTTCATTATTAATAATTACGTTCAAAATTATTTATGTGATTGAATTTCATGCAGATTAGGTAAGATGAAGGGTTTACTTCGATAATTAACAACTATCCAAATTCAATGATTGCGAAGTTGCCGCAAAAACCTTTACGGAGTTCCCCATGGAGAAATCCACAGGAAATAAAACTGTCTCGGCAGTTCAAGCAGTAGAGTACCTGTCATGAAATAAAAAAGTTCTGGGTTCGAGTTTCGGGCAAGGTGGATGATTTTCTCGATGGAATTTCTACTACTAATATCCCTTTCTGGATACTTCTAGCGTGCATGCGTTTCGTTAACAACTAAATACCGCCCTGTTCAATCTGTTCTGCGTTCTCCTTGTAACCAATATTTTAATTCTCCAGATGTAGATGTATAAAATACGAAAACACACATCCATATCCATGTAGATGCAGATATAAATAGTAAACTATAACCCATCGCGAGATTGTTTGACAGGGGGTGATTAACAACGACACTATCCACTGGGAAATAACGTTGACCCTGAACTATGTTTTAATTCTACCGACAAACCACCCATAATTTTTATATATATATATATATATATATATATATATATATATATATATACAAGTCTTGGGAGAAGCCACAATCGTGGAAAATAAACAATATCACAGGTGTGAAAATAAAACATAGAAACACAGAAAAAGAACACTCACACGTATAGTAGAATATTTCGGTGGTCACAGACACCTTCCTCAACAAGAAGAGGAATACAAGTGACTTGTATTCCTCTTCTTGTTGAGGAAGGTGTCTGTGACCACCGAAATATTCTACTATACGTGTGAGTGTTCTTTTTCTGTGTTTCTATGTTTTATTTTCACACCTGTGATATTGTTTATATATATATATATATATATATATATATATATATATATATATATCACATATTTTGGTCGAACGCACCACTTGTTCAGTCTAAAACAGGATAATTTTAACTAGTAATTTAAGCGAGCTTTTAGCTAGGCTGCTTTAATTATTACCATTCTAGGATAAGAATGCGTTTCTTTTGCGAAAATGTTAGGAGAGCTTAAAGAATAATGGAATAGGTAATATTTGATTTTTTGTGCTTGCTAAAAATATATGATTCCATGTTCAGTTGTTGATCACACATTTGCAAAACGTTTAGCAAGAGTCTTCTTGTCAGCCTTATTTTCACATTTACCTTTGTAGCTATATCTCACATGGTAACGTGTAAAGTTCATTTTCAATGGAATAGTTTTACAAGGTAAGCTATAGCCAGAATAACCTGGGTAGGTCACTTTTCCACAGCAGCATTCTAAATTATTTTATTTACGATAAATTTTCATGCAATATAGCATTGTAGGTAGATGAAAATCATCTGAATCATCACTTACGAAAATTCAAAGGAATTTATATCAAGAAAATTTGTATTTACTTCCTATCGTAATTTACATTTTGACAAAATAGGCAAAGTTTAGCTCGATATTTTACATGATTGCATCTGTGATGCAGCTAGGAAAATATACCTGAAAATAAATATGAAGAGTTACGTTTATGATATTAAGACCTCTCTGCAATACACTCAATTTTTATGAATTTTTCTACCATTCTCTTACGAATGTTAATTTCGTTATCTACACCGTAAATAAGGATGATAATAGTAATAGTATTTTGCCATTTTATTTGGCATGGAAATTATATTTTTGTATTTGGCAATGCAAACGTCACTCTCTTCCTTCTCCCATTAGTATTTCATTGACATTTTTTGACATGACACTCCCAATCATTCCCATTTCCATTTTTTCTTAGCACTGTAAGTAAAAATACACCAAAAGGATCCTTTTTTAGTTCAGTCTAAGTGCCCTGAGCTCTAAAGAATCTAGAATATTTGTGATAATCACAATGTGATGAAATGAATAAAAGAGGCTTATTCCAAAGTTGTTATCGTATTATATGATTTAATACTGAACGGACACAAAAATATTGGAACTTAGCTTAGCATCATAGTATTCCCCATGTTAGATATCCACATTAATAAGGCGGTCTATGTTACAAACTGGAAAGAACTAAAAAAATAAATGTTGCTTGGAGAAAAAGTTAGTTTACGATTCATTCCATTTGAAAATACATTATTTATAATTCATTTTGACGTTCATCTCCTAACTCCATTGGCACATGTTTGGATTAATTGCTGTTGTACTTTTTGAATAACAAACACAGTTTACTGGAATGATTACGGTAAAATAATAATTATTTCGTTGCAGAGTCAACGTACAGTTCTTTTGAATAGCCGGAGACGTTCCTCGACCCAAATATTTTGCATTTTTTATTATCACCATGGAAAAGTTCCCATTCGTTGTTAGATGTTTATTTTTGCAATTACTCATTGTACCAAAAAATGCCCTGCATGTAGTCGGGAACGCGTACTGTAAAAATAGTCGATATTTTGGAAAAATATTGCATTCCCTGCGAGACTGTTTACACTCCACCTCTCTCCATTTCAAATATAATTGTTTATGTTAATTTTGCCGAGTGACCTCTCTCGCTTGACGCCCGTATCCACCTCTCCGTTTCTCAGCCCCCTCCCAATCGGGCATCTTGCATCTCCATCCAACCCGTCACAACCCTATGCATGCATGCTATGTGCGCCCCATACTTGTAATACTATTCATATACTTGTAAAGGTACAGCTTAGACTCTTGAGGAGACAAGTAGTTGCACTATAATAACCTGAACTCGGTGTTAGATGGTTCGATGTTTGTAGATGCCAGCGGGAAAAAATTCTCAACGCCTTAGCCTGCTTCTGATTTTCTTCAATTTCTGGCACTCTTCTTTTTCGATAAAATGCACCGGACGATTTCTTTTTGTCAAACATATTTTCTTAAAGGAGGATACTCCGAGTAGCTAACATCTCTGACTAGTAATTATGCCCACTCAGATTATGTCACTTTGTCCATGTATACAAATGAAATGCAATTTACAAAGATGTAGATATTTTTGTTTAAGACAGCAGAAATATGTTATATATTTATTTTTCACCTCGTCTTTTACATTATTTGTAATATTGTTTCGTATGCTCACTCTTTACCAATTTGCTCATGGAAACCAACTTTCTAACGAAAAATAATTTAGTTTCAAAGACACATGGGATTGCTTAATATTCCTATCTTTATTTTATTCTACATTTATACTACCTTGATTTGAAAAATAACAATGATAAATTAGTGTGACGATTGTCACGTTTGATCCTCCAACGTTAACGATGCTTCCATATCCTAGTGCACAAAGTTTTGCTTAAGAACGATCACTGCATAGGCAAATGAATACACGAGTCACTTAAGTCAATAGCCATCATTCCAAATGTGGAGCGAAACTAAACCGTGCGAAGATGGAGCACATAGTCCCACCGGTGTGAAACCTAATTCGTGTTTGGTTTCGTTCAAGGCATTTGCTTAGTTTCAACCCAGAGTAGTTTCGGCTTCGATTTCGTTACGTTTGGAGTTCAACTGTTCGGGTTTCAGTCCATTTAGAGTCGCTTCTACATTTCGCTCCCAGCAATGAAACTTTTGAAAATTTACTGGTTTTGACTTTCGTTTCGATTGCCATCCTTGCTTAAAACCCAAGGATACAACCAGCATTGTAGCAGAAGTATTCCTTATACTTATCCACAAACCCGTCGCTTTATTTGGGAGAATTTCACAGAATGTATTTCAAATCCACTCCTCAGGGTACACTTCGTGGTACTTGACTCTTCTTGAGCGTTTTAAAACACAAATTGCTCAAAATAAGATTAATACCGTTACTTATGGAGGACAGAGTATGGCAATTTAAAATATTTCCTGATCAGCCTGAATATCTGAATATGTTCTTCAAGAAACAACAGTTATTTAACATTTTTCCTTTAAATTTCAAAATAACTAAGTAGCTAGGAATGTGGCTTAAAAATAGTGTTCTTGTGGCTTAACAATAGTGTTCTTGTGAGGTCATTTCAAAAGCATAAAGTGCTCACTACACCCAAAAGTCTGTAGTTCTTTAATGATTTTAACGTACTTTTATCAATATTTGAGACAAAAACCAGGCACGATTTCTTCTACCATGCTTTTCATTGTTGAGGCTAGCGTAAAAAATGCCATTTTCTAATTGCATAAACTGATCTTTATTGTTCTTCCATATTTGCCAACGGCGACGAAACCTACATCGAGCAAAATGGAGCAGAAAGAGGGCACACAGCATATTTTTTCCCTCGAGGTTCCCTATTCCATATGCATTGGCGACCTGAAATTAAGATTGACTAGGCCTGTGGACGTGGCGAAAAATTCTTCAACACGCGCCCGAAAGCAAGCATACTCAAAGAATGGAGTTAATTGGCTAACCAAAAGTTTGCTCTAGGAAAATGTCAATTGCAAGTCAAATATCACTTTTGCTTAACGTTCCACACAACCTTATGGTTAAAAGAGGTAGACAGTAATCCCCTCTCTGTATTTTTGTCCTTATCTTGCGAGTGTTTCCCTTAATTTCAAGGTATTTCAAACTCTTTTTAACGTTTCAAAACACAAATTTTTCAAAATAAGATTAATACCGTTACTTATGGAGGACAGAGTAAGACAAGTTAAAATATTTCCTGATCAGCTTGGATATCTGAACATGTTCTTGAAGAAAAGAATTAGCTACTTAACGGCCAGTTACGTAAAATTACGTGCGTTAGTCCACATGACCGAAAGACCACATCCGTAGTATTACGTTCTCGGTCTTATTTTTATTATTAGCGCAAACGAAGTAATTTTACATTGTATTTTAGTGCTATTACTTATTTGCATTTATATTTTCAATAGTGTTTACTTTTTACATATTAAGTGGTATCTCATTTATATAATTTAGAAACTTAAGCCGTGGTTCGCCTTGGATTTCACTTCGCTACAATACGCCTGAACTTATTTCAATGTATGGAACTTCAATGAATAAAACAGTACTAATATCCGTAACTTACACAACCTGAATCAGTTTACTTTGTATATTTCTCTAGCTTGTTGGTATTCGATGTTTCGTTTCATTCGGTGAACTTGCCACAAAGTATGCCTTTATAGATACCAACGCGGCATCTTCTGCTTTAAGTCTGAGACCTACCCTAACATTCTTGCACGAGTGACAGTTTTGCACACGTATACCTCAAGCTTGGGAGCTCTCTTCTGCCTTTGGAATTGCCATTGATATTTTTATCTTTATTATTTGTATTAATTACGACTTATCGTGGACTATCTGCCGTGTGAAACATCGAGTTTTACTGAATTTTTTTTTTCGTACTTTGGCAACTGGTAAGTATTGTTCCTTGCTTTCATCTATAAGTTATTATTACAAATTTTCACAAGGATATGTGGTTACAATTTAAATATGCCTTTCATAGGAAAAGAATGAGCAGTTCAGATTCGGACAGTGACTACAAAGTCGAGACTAGTGATTCTGATTCATCGACCAGTGACTCCAGCTTGGAAGATTATTCTGAAAGTGAGAACTTGGACGATGAACTTACTGATGTGAGGAAATGGTGTCCTGTAAGCGTGGTTTGTCCTCCAGTCGCTCCTTTTAGGTTCCATTTCACCGGTTCTCCATAAGTGAATTTAGCTTTACAAGATAGGTCTAATATTTTTAGTTACATCATGTTGTTCCTGGATGACAACCTTTTCCAAGTAATTGTAGATTAAACTAACAAGCAGGCAGAAAAATGTAAGCATCCTAACTGGAAATCATCATGCATAGATGAAATATACGTGTTTATTGAGGTAAATTCATTCATAGGGTTCGTAAAGAAACCAGTCATTTCTCAGTATTAGTCCAAGATAAAAATAACAGAAACATCATTTTTTGGAAAAATCATGAAAATAAGTAGATTTATGCTATTGAAGAAATTTATTTATTTCAGTGATGACTCAAACTTTGATCATCATTCACACCCTAATCCGAAACTACGCAAAATATGGCCAATATTTGATTTGCGGAACAAAAAATTCCAAGAGTTGCATGTTCCAGACCGCGATATGACCATTGATAAGAGCCTAATGATGTTAAAAGGTCAATTGGGATGGAAACAGTATATTCCTCTAAAACGGGCAAGGTTTGGAATAGAATCGGTCCTCCTTTGCGAATCTAAATCAGGGTTCATATGTTCCTTTATTAGTTATACAGGAAAAGGAACTAATTTTGATCCACGGTTCAAAGACTCTCCAATATAGTGCTCACACAAATAGTGCTGACTTTGGTGCAGCCTCACCTGGGAAAAGGTTATTGTGTCACTACAGATAACTTTTATACTAGCTCACAGCTTGCCGATATTCTCGTGAAAAATAAAACGGACACTTATGGGACAGTAAAATCTAGAAGAAAAGAAATTCCACAAGAATTAGCAAAGAAAAAACTAAAAAAAGGAGATATACTCGCCTATCAGCGGGGGAAGGTAATTGCACTAAGATGGAAGGATAAAAAAATGTTTATCTACTCTCTACTGTACATTCCACAAATACGAATGAAAGAGTAAAGCGATGGGCACTAGGAAATGAAGAAACGAAAAGTGTACCGACCGTAGTATAAGATTACAATTTCACGCTGGGTGGGGTGGATCGGGTGGATCAACATCTTTCTGATTATCCTATCATTAGAAAACGTGGTAAAAGATTTTTCATCTAATTGTTCCCTGTGGAATTCATATATTCTATATAAGAAAAGTGGGGTAAATTTATCACATTTAGACTTCCGAATGCAAATGGTAGAAACCATTTTTGAAGTACATGGCCGCGACAGAGATCAGCACCCGGCCCTTCTCGTATATATGAAAGACACTTTCCAGAATATGTTCCCGGTACAGCAAAGAAGAGTAATCCAGCTAGAGTTTGTGTTGTGTGCTTAAATAAAAGAGATTGGAAAGGCAAAAAAGTAAGAAGAGAATCACGATACCAATGTACAGAATGTGACGTTGGTCTGTGTGTAGCACCCTGCTTCTGGATTTATCATACCCAAAAAGAATATTGATTTTTGCTCATAATTATGTAGTTAGTTAGCTAATAATCTTTTTGTGTGTTTTTGTGCACCTTATGTATGTATTTAACTACGCTCTGTTTATTTTTCAAATAAACAAATTGTAAGATATGCTAAAAATAATTTTAAAAAGTTATTCACCATCAACGTAATATTACGTAACTGGTAATATGTTGTTCTAAGTATTACATTTTTTGCAAAATATAAACAATTTTAGCAAAATAAATATTTCGATATGAGTAACACATGAAGGTACATTGATACATGCCAGAAAAAAAGTCGGTATTGGTACGATTTTTATTTTTAATTGGGTCCTTAAGTGGTTAATATTTTTCCTTTTCATTTTTGAACTCGTTAATCAATGCAAATCATACTGCTTGAGACTTAATGCTCGTGAGTTACGGCCATCTTGAAATATCATACGTGTGCTTCGGCAGGACCTGACAGATATCACTCTGCTATTCTTGTATGCAAATAAAACAGTCGCATCTTAAACATACTTATCGTATGAGATACTCACTTTTGTCTATCATAAGAAATGAATAACCAGAATGAAATTTAGCTGTTCAAAGGTGATAAATTCTTACTTATAAATGCCGTCCTTTCATTATTATTCACACTTACAAATTGAATGCACTCAAATCCTTTCTCTTTAGATGCGACTGGTATGATATTACATATAGCGCATCGATACGCTATATGTAATATCATACCAGTGCAAGATCTTGCAGGAATATCCGGGTTATGATTTCATTTACGCAAAATACATGCATTCATTTGTCAATGAGTTTATGTTCTTAGTAAAAAAAGCAAATGGATTCTGAAAATGGATTATGGAACTAAGTTGCTCAAAGTGTCCTTTAAATTTACTTTGAGTTGCCAAAATTATGGCCGGTAATGTATGAATTCTAAAAGTTTTTTTGCATATAAAATGTTTATATTTTATTTACTGGATAGATCAAACGTCCGTTGATTTGTGAAGAAATGGTCTAAATTTTTTGCATATAAAATGTTTATATTTTATTTACTGGATAGATCAAACGTCCGTTGATTTGTGAAGAAATGGTCTAAATGATTAGACTATATCGTGTCAGGATCGCATATTTTTAATTCACTATCAACATTACTAAAATGTATCTTACTGTAGTACCATAAAAAGTCTTCTTTAGGTCATCGAACGGTTGTGGCTATAGTGCAGTGTAACTTGTGATATATTCCAAGATAAACATCTATGCCCACGCTGAATTTGAAACTCAGCCCCTTACGTAACAGGCTCTCAAGTTGTGGTCTCGCCTCCGGTGGCCCACGGCACGGTTGACTTCTATCTTAAATCCCTCATTAAATGTCTCATATTAATCTTCTCTTAATATAATATTTAATGGCTCTTTAAAAATCATTCGCTATTTTTATCAACCCACCATTGCATGAACCTGTTAAACCTCACGTCCTTTATTGCGCTCTCAACGCGTTCTGGCTCCAACTAATTTCTAAAATTTTCATTGAATTAAACATAGTTTTTTATATTTCCACCTAAAAAGCTGACTTTTTCCATACCTTCCCAGTCTCGCATCTCAAAATCGTTGAATATGCGTTCATCGCTAGCCAAAACTCCGAACTCCAATATTTATTTTGTCTAAGAATATTTTATTAATGAAAATCTTAACATTCTTTTTATTTTGCGTCCTTTCTATGAACTTCAGTATTCCTTCTATTTGTCATTTTCAACTCTTGTCCCTTTCAGGATTTTTTTCATAAAAAAACAAACTTGAAGTTCCTTGAACTGCCTTGCTCAAATATTTCCACGCCTCACTATCTATTTCATGTTAACACGTAATCATGGGTTCCATCTATGGTGAATAACAAAGATATCTTCGTAAGAGTTGCCCGAGGATAGTTGAAAAATTATTTGTTGCTATCCTCAATACTCCTATCACGTATTCCTTTCCCTCACCAATGCTATTGGCAACTCATAAAATGGTTAAATGTCATATTGTCCCACTCTCTCAAGTATCGAATTAAGACTACTCTGTCATAGTTCTCATACTATTTTGGCTTACTTTCCTCTGAAGTGGGAAAAGAAAATGATTGAGCAGTATTTTCCGGCGCCATCTCGTCTCTGAAAGTACCAATAAGTTCATAGTCACCAATAAGGCCCTTCCCTACGTTTTCCATCTAAAATATTGAGCAATTCCTTGGAGATATTATCTTCTCGGACAACTTAGTTTATCTTCATTTCCTATAACGCTCCTTCTCTCGATGCTCCAGACATTACTGGATAAATGCTCTTTCTATCGATTCTCATTTCCTTTCCGTCTTAAAGTAACAGATATTATCTTTATGCCATGTCCCATCTACCACTACCAAATCTCTCTTGCTTTATTATCGTTTCCTACTGCTAGCATCGTTCTTTCTTTATGTGCCCCGAAACTCTTCACTTTACATATTTTCCAAGTGCTCAATGTATGCCTTGTAATTCTAATGCTGAGTAATGAATATTCAATGCTCTTCCCCTCTTCTTTCCTTGTTTCCATTACATATCTTCTTTCTCTTATTTATTTATCTCTTATTCCATTCTCCTCAGTTCAAATTTTATAGTTTTTCTTCTTAATTTTTCCAGCTATACATTTAACAAAAAGCTGTTTTCTTTGAGATAATTCTCATTAATTAAGTTTCAGAATATTCATGCTGCTTTGGACACAGTTTCCAGGAACGAATGAAAATGTGTTCCTATTGATACATTATCATAAAATTAACGTTGTATGATCACCGTTTGATAAGCTTCATTCTATATTTGTTTAATATACAGTATCAACATTTATCACTGGCCATGCGATGCGTAAAATAAGTGCTCACAACTGTTGCCCCATATTTTTTCAAGCAGTTGAGTCATTCAACGACAATTCAACTAGAAAATCAACAAAAATGACTCTTAGGGTCACCGATTTTGACCAAATTTGGCATAACGGCTCCAATTGATAAGAAAATTAAAATAAATCCAAAAGCCGTTTTTCTAACAACACAACCGTTTACGAGAAATTTCAACGCTGAAAAGTTCGAATTTTGAAAAAGTTACTACACATTTTACGATATCTTTCTGAGACTATTAAAGCTAACGACCTGCCTAGTAGTTTCTGTCTCGCACTCTCTCATCGCATTTGCTTAGATATTTAGTTGCATGCACAGAATATTGCAAGGGAGCATATAAAATACTGACTGAGAAGTACAAATTTAGTTATTCTTTTATGCTCTTGCCCTGAAACTCTCATGGGATTAAAAAAACATCTTGATTGGGGTATCCCTAAGATTTTGCAGAGGATAGCTGGCAAGACGCTAAGCTTAAATAGTGTTCAGTGGAACAGAATGCACTTGGCAATCGCAATGGAGTACATGTGGTGAAGAAAGCAAATCGGAAAAAGCCGATAAGGATGAGAAACGCTATTGAGAAAGGATTTGACTCATTTTTTTATATGGTTTAGAAACAACCCTCCTCTACAAATTAAAGAAGTTTGAGAGATGTAGCATTTCATTTAAGAAAGAAAAATATTTTTGAGTGAAGGCGTAACGCCCGCCGGTCACCGCGGCCGACCGCGGAGTCCGACGGAAAGTTGGTGGCACCTAAATGCGCGGATCAACAGCGAGTGGAGGGGAAGGTGCCTTTGGGGGCGGTAGTTAGGAGGGGAAGGCAAATATAAATCCCTCCGCTCGGGAGAGGCAGGGTTCTCAGTGTTGCGAACACAAGAGAATTTTTTCCCTGTAGCAAGCGCGCTCTCAGCCCGTAACTTTTATTTTCAAAGTAACATTTATTACAGTGTCCCCGGCCCTAGCCGTGGGAAGCCAGTACACTAGCCACCCCACCATACTGATCTCCTACAAGTTAATTCTTGTTCTCGCGACTGCCAAATTCAAATTTGGAAATGTGCAGTAACTAAAAGTTTGAAATAATTAGAATATGGTTAATAGATACACATTTTATAAATAACAATTGCATTTATTTTATAAAAGAACGCAATGTAAGCATGTAAACGAGGGAAGAAACTTTGAAGGTCATGGCTGGAATTTTAAACACCTGAATGGTCGCGCGTATGTCAAAAATACAAATTTGACCTGAGGAAGAACAGTAAGGACTCCATGAACGTCAGAATAGGACATAAGTAAAGCAATAAAATCTGGAATGAATAGAAAAGGAAGGCAAAGTACAGTGCATATAATGCTACACAATTTTATACTGATTTCACTACGAGTGTATCTCCTACATGCGCGACCGTCGGAGGGTTAATAATCACTTTCACCGATGACCTTACGATAAACTATGACCCTATGCTATAAACAATGAATCTATCTAACTATCTATGCTATATATATTCTAATCTACTATTTAATCTAGAATGATGAATCTAAAATAATAAAATATATGACTAAAATTAGAATGCAAAGCTAATTTAAGTATTCAGGAAACAGTTAAAATTTAAAGAAACATAAATTATGCCATATTAAATTTGAAGTGCGAACTACGAAAAACAAAATAGCTAATATAGCTAACGAATCTACAACAATAAATGATATTATAAATGAAAGTTCGGACTAACAAACTAATGAACAAATTGAAATTAACACGTCTAAATTACAATAATCAATCCTATGCCTATACTAAGAATGACAAAATATAAAATAACTAACATTACCTAGCTAAGCTATCTACGTCCTATTATAACTTAAATAACTAAATACTGATAATTAAGATGAAGCAATTGCACTTTGGTTGGCAGCGAACGCACGTGGTCTCAGACAAAGCCCAGGAGAAAATAACCACTTTCACTCGCACCCCCTACGAACTCGAGTCCGTCACAATGGAGTTACCCAGGTGGAATTTGAGTTTCTGCGCAGGTGCCACCAACTTTCAATCGGACGGTGTCTTCAGATATCTGTAACTTGCTCATTCTTCTTCTTCTCTCCAATTTCAACCGTATACCAACTCTTTACCTGTTCATATCGCTATTTGCTTCGCCCAGGTGTGACCACAGCCGTAGAATATATGAAGAGTGGCACATGGCCTCGGAGAAAAATTCACAAAGCTCGTCCCGACTTCGGCTTCCAGTACTACTCTCCTCACATAAATACTCTTTTAGCATTTTCTCCGAATCCTCTTTTTCCGTTATTCTTTCAAATAAACGGGGGCATTAATCCGTCGCCCACCATCACCCATTCGAATTTTACTCTCAGGGAAAACAACGAGGAAGGCAGAGCGCTACCCATATCATCTAAACGGATATATTGTTTCTCTTGGTATACGATAGCCTCCCCGGTTAAGGCAACACCCTGACACCCAATAGTTTTGCTCCCGTACTCGTTAATTAAATTGGTTACTCTTTTTAACACATGTTTGAAACATTTTGGCAACATGACTTCGCACATACAAATAATGAAGTCTCCGGAATCAGTGAAAAAATAATTTACGTTACGGGAGGCAATGGAATTAGTTTCGCATTTTATATTTTAGTTTTATTTAGATGAGTTGAAAATATTATTTTTATCTCCCCTAATTAAGTGAAATGAAAATTATTCACCTCTAGAAACACCATTTGCATTCAAAAGCCTTAAATTCCGTATTTTACTTTTACAAACAGTTCTCTTGCAGAGTATCAGAAAGTTTGCATAAGAAATTTTTGACGGAATCTTTTGCAATCCTTTCATGCACATTTTACGTTATAGCTAACGCATCCCTCATATTATGAAAGTTGTAAATGATGACAATAATAATGCGTGCAGTATGAATCGAAGGGAAATTTAAAAAAATCAATGTCATGTCCGTGTATTCTGATAACGTACTGTTGGCTGCGAATGGATTGCCTAGGTTGGTTTTCTCCTTGCCGCAGATATAAAGGATGAAAATAAAATACAGTCTTGTAAATTAACGTTTTAATATACAATTTTGCATCGGAAATACGCTAACCTTTTTTTACATTCAAAAACCCATGTTCTCCTCCAAACTCCCGTAATCCTCTCTGCACCACATAATTAAAAATTTGGTTCAGCAGATTATTGAGAAAGGTACTTCGACAGCAAGTCTTCCTTCGATTGTGGAATAGCCGTACAATAGGTATGAATACACTCCATGGCAGATGTATCTCGGAATATTCTCGTCAGGCTCTTTTTTTCTCCTTCACTTGCTCGTTGGCTATAAACTGGAAGTTTTCCTAAGTGTTAAACTCCTTTTACGTTGGATGTGGTCCATTTGTAAAGTTCCTCAAGAGTCTGAATTTCTTCCTTACAATTGAGCTTCAGACTGGCACGTGTGGCTTGTCTTCAGTGTCCCTTTAAATTCGTCACGTGTACCCTTTTCCTGAGATGTGGTAGAGAAATGCCATTCAAAGTTGACTCCGAAATCTTGGCGATGCAACAGTGTCAACATTTAGAAGAAGTTCTTGTATTGAGTCCCCGCAACGTTAAAAAATTAAATTTTTTGAGTAGGTTTAGTACACAAAAAGTAAATTTTTTGAGTAGGTTTAGTACACATGTTACACTATAGAGCAGATTCCTTTGAAAGATGACGTTGTACTCCATCATCATCATCAGTATTTCATATCCTAGGATTTGTTTACTGCAGCGCTCCATTCTGCCCTATTCAGTGTTAATTCCCTCACGCCCTGGTATGTTTTCTCTTTCAAGTCCTTCTTTATTTGTCCTATATATTTGTCCCTTGGTCTTCCTCGTGGGACCTTCTCTTCAATCTTCCCTTCTATTATATTTCTAACTAATTCATTGTGCCTCAAGGTATGTCCATTCCATCTGGTTCTTCATTGCCGAAGGTTTTTCATATTGTCCTTTCTTCGTCTGATCTTCTGTACACCTCTTCGTTCCTCCTTTATCTGTCCATTAAGTCTGCAACATTCTCCTCCAGCACCATGTTTCGAAGGCTTCAAGTCTTCGCTGGTCTGCATTCCCGATGTCCCATGTCTCTGATCCATAGAGTGCCATGTTCCATACGAATATTTTGATAAATTGCTTCCTTGTTTGCAGCCGTAGTTCATTGAGCACAGTAGTTGTCTCTTCTTCATAAACGCTTCCTTAGCTTGTGCCATTCTTCGCTTGATGTCCGTTCGAGCTTCTTCCATCCCAAGTGATAGTGAAGTGGTAGGTGAAGTTCTCCCCTTGTATCAATTTCCCTCTTTGAATTGTGATATTTGCCCTATGCTTCTCCCTCCTGCACACTAGGATTTTAGTTTTCTTCCTGTTGATGCTCATAATATATTCTTGAAGTACTTGGTCCACTAATCTATAACAGTGCAAAAGCGCATATTTTAAATGTCTGAAGTTCTAAAACAGCAATAGCGGATTACATTATTGAATAAAATAACTTTATTAATTTTATAGCAATTTAAATTTTCAAAACTATTTATGATAATTTATCATTAAGTTCAGGGTACAGGTCCTGGTCAAGGTGAACAATCTATTCTCTATGGTAATTCTGCTGTAGGGCATAGCAAGGGGAAACTCCCTAAAGATTTTCGTAGCTAGTTCGCATTCTTTGACTTTCAATGCTTCCTAAATAAATAAAAAAGGGCTTTAAACTTTCATTGATTATTGCCTCTTAAGGTCCATCAATATTCTTTATTGACGATGACGATGAGTATGGTTCACTTAGCATACATTAAAGGTTACTATTGTTGGTAAAACCCTACGTTATAGAGGAAAATGTATGAAATATTTGAAAGCAAGTATAGGGGATATACGATGCATCGAAAAACGTAATAGTGTAAGTAAGGAATAATTCATAAACTATAAGGAAAAGTAGACAATGAAACCAAGAGTATAAACCTGTTTATCGGAATAAAAATATTGAAATCCCTTCCTGCATGTTGCATACTTAATATGGAGTATAATGCGTCAAGAATATGATTAGTATCAAGGTGCCAACGAATGCTTTAATTTTCTTCAGCACGGAGTTCTCGGGCCGTCCCCTTTGACGTAGTAGCTACCCTCACCTCCCCTCGATATACCTCTGTCTTCACTTCCCCTGCCCGGGACCCAACTTTTCCAGTGCTATGAAATTCGTCTTTTCGTGTCTGAGGTGTCGAGGAGACAACTCGTTCCAACTCTCTCCCTTGACCAGGGAAAAAGCGTCGAGTCTGACCCGTGCAAGAGCAGCACTTGGTGCCGAAGGGAAATGCTCGATGTTGGGCGAGCAGGATGTACATACTAAAGTGCTGTTGCCGAAGTGGTTTTTAGCACAGCATTTATCCATATGTGGTTATCACATATTGAACTCACTGATATTGGTTTTCTCAGGCGCAAGGCATCTGTGATCAATGATTTAATCGCGTGCTGAAGTGACAAATTATTAAATGCCTATATTTCCTATAACGGGACCATCATGGAATGCAAATTAGGGTTTAAAGGCCTTGATTGCCTATTAGTCTATTGTGCCGATTGGGGGGATAGTTAGCATCGAGTCTGCAAGAAGCCTACTCCTTCACTGAACCAAGAGTTTGCAAGTGAATGCGGGACCTAAACATTATCATCTCAAGAAATGCTTTCAAAGACTAATTTAATTTCAGGGTCGTGACGTTCGACGCATCGACTTATTTTCAAATTTGAATACATCGGGGGCTAAATTTATTATTCAATGCTATCATGCCTCGGGGTAATTATAACTGAGTGGCAAATTACGCTGCTGGAATAAATGAACTATAAATAAAAGATGATATCTTGAGAGATAAAGTTGATATAGATTGCAAGTAAGGTTGAAATATGGGAGCAAGAAATGAAAAAAATAAATTTATTCTGTACCTTATTGTCCTTACCTAAGAATATATGGGGCATACTTCAACGAGTTCAGAAAATGCTTCATTCCACACTATATTGCTATGTGTGCCTTCCATTCCTTAGATAAAACTTGGAGTGCTCACAGATGGAGAAGGACATTAAGTTTCAAGAGGTGTATCATCAAAGATAGACCTAGCCGACGAGATATGGATGAATTTATAGACCTTAAAATTAAGAACATTTTGAAAAACTATAGTATTTGGAATGCTCTTTATTTTTCATCACTGGTAGAAAAAGTCGTTAAATTTAGGCTCTGCCATCGATGGAAATGTAGGATAATCTTCATGTGAGTGGCTTTCCTGTGTTATGAAATTCTGAACCAAACTGTGAGGTAGTAGATACAGTTACTAATCCCAATTGCCGGTACAATTTAGGAATTTCCTTCACTCGGAAGTCGTAAGAATCTATGTGACTTACAGAAGACAGTTGACAGTCACCAATTGGTTGCGATGATCATAGCTGTAATTAGTCCGTCGAAATGCCTCTTCATCAGATTCTGAGATAATCAATTCCTTCCTTACGCACGTAAAAAACAAATATTTGGAAAGAGTTAAGCCTGGGAATCACAAAGCATGAAGAACTTTCTGACCTGATGAAATGAGAAAAGTACAGAATGATCAGTAATGAGGTTCTGCTCCAGTGAAGTGGATGGTTCAAACGAGACATTGCGTGTGAGGGCCGAGAAACGGGGAGGGTAACGAGAAGACCTTCATTTTCACAAGTTTTGATTGGGCATCTAATGAAAGACTGTATGCTTCTACATAAAGAACTTTAGGCAGATTCATCAGAGGAAATAATCTGATGGGAAGCAGCTGCGAAGAAAATCTCTCAAAAATAACGTTTTCATGGATATAACCGAAAGAAACTTTTCGAATTACCAGGAAAAATTCTGTCACTCAAAAAATTTAAAATGTCTTGAATTTAAGTGGAAACTGCACACACATTTGATCGAGGAATAAGGAGGTTGAGATTTAATGACACTATTTAGTTGCATTGATTTATATCTCAGGCAGAATTACCACAATCATGACTTCCGCCTGCTTTTTTTTTCAAAGGCGTCACGAATAAACTCATAACAGCACTCAAAAAAGTAAGTTTTGAGTATTCTAATGGCATCAGAAAAGTACTTTACTTCTTACTAAATACATTTTCTTTCTTCCTGTTAAAGAAGGAAGAAATATCCACCAAACATTTTTTAAAAGTAATTAAGTGAATATTTTTTGTCTGCTGAATGATCGTTTTTCTTGCATGTGATACTTGCAGACATTCAGCTATTGTATGAACAGTTAATATCTCATTTCTATAAAAAACAATGCTGAGATAGAATACTTTATCATGCCCTTCCTAGGAATTTTACTTTCAATGTGCGTGAGATAAAGATCACTAATTTTAAAAAGCTTTCAATGGTTTCTCTAATTTATAGAGAATTTATAGACATCGAATATTAGCATATTTTAGTACGAAATATTACGAGCGGTCGTATTTCACACTGTACTTTTGCTGAAACTATTGAATTGAGGTTGTGATAAATTCAGTAGTATTTAAGTATGGCTGTAAGTATTCCGTTTGCATATCTGACTTGTCCTACGGAGCATTCTTCTCAAAGAACTTACCTTGTATATGTTAATGCGTAAGCATTCTAGCAGTGGACTCGTTGTACTGAAGTGTATCACACCACTTCCTTTGTAATAAAATCTGAGTAGAAACGAAAACTTGTTGATAATCTTCTTTGTTTAGCTTACACTTCCTCAATAATGTTTTTTCAATTAGCACTTGAACGATATTAGAATTTTTCAATCTGCAAATACCATTCGGAAATTGAATAACGTATTATTTTCTGAAGATTTATAAAATATTCAATAAATAATCGTAATAATTGCTAACCTTTAGAGAACAGCAAAGATAACGGCGTAAATATATTGGGATTCTTCTTGCACTGTCCAATGAGATTCTCTGGCTGAAGATGCCTACCGTAAATGGCCGAAGCCAACTGTAGTAGCTAGTTGGGTAACGTGCTGGGCTGGAATTTCAGAAGAACGATTTGAATACCATTTTGGGATGAATGCTTGCCTTAGGCTTTGTGCTGACTTAAGATTAAATCTGCAGTGTAGTGTGGGACGCGGAAGCTCCTGACGTTCATATGCTCCCTAGTACGATCAAATTCCAAATCGCGAGGACAGAGCATACCAATTTTTGAGTGGTGTTGTAAGAGCACTTCCGCATTCCGAACCTTTTCTCTTTCCCACTGCCCATACATTCCAGTTCCTTCTTGAGCACGACCCCTCGCTATTGAGTGCACTATAAATTCATTCAGACTCCTCTTACCGTCTAATAAAAGGCGCCCTACACATTACTCTCAGGACACGTATCCCAAAATACTCCGTATGTGACGTGGCGTTTGCGTCCCTTTTTATGATAAATCACATTCGTGGAACGAAGAATGTATGCTCTTGTGATGAATGCTTTTGCATGAAAATATCCGTAGCCAAAACCCGTTCTTCTTCCTACCCGCTTCATGATTTAATTTTTATGATGGAAGGAATAACTTTGGCTACTGAATAGGTATCCGTGGCTGTATTAGGTTCCACTTCGTAAATATTTTTTTTCTTTCGTCTTTAGCTTTAAATATCCGTTAAAAACTACCCCCTCAACACCTTTTGTGCGGAGATAAATATTCCAGAAAAAGAACGTGGATACTTCGATTCCCTGAAATTTGCTTCGTCCTCCACCGCCTTCAAGTTAAGACTTTATTACTTATTGCTTTTATATAATGTATCAACCCGTACAAAATGGACAATGACCATTATTAGTGTTATACTTTCTTTCTTGTATTGATAATATAATTTATCTTTTCTTTTAAACCTCCTATTCCCAAGGTATATCAACTACCCCAGAGCGTTTTTCGGAACTAATACACTTTAGGGGGGGAAATAATATGAAAAAATTGTATTTAGTAGTTATAAGCATATTAGTATTATAATTGTAAATATGATACATAGGATAGTGCAGGATAATATTTTTATTTAGTGACATAGCAGCATGATTTTGATAAACGCTTCAGTATTAATTTGACAATATTTGTAATACCGGAAAGTCTTTAAATTTAAAATGAATATGATGAACATGAAAATTTATCTGTATTAAGAAATAAATATGTAATATTTCATACAATTATTGCATTTAAGGTTTTTATATCTTGCGTATGCATGTATTTACATTGCATACTGGTTCCTTGAATCTGGCACATGCAAATCTCGTTTTACCTGTCATATTTTTAGGGCATAAAACACACCAAACAGGATAGGATAACTTGCTGCCATCTTCATTGCTTTCATCATTGGTGCCCTAAAAGTAATATCGCAATATTTTATTGCTTCCATAGTTGCTAAATACAGACCGTTTCTTTTAGATACTCTTTTCTCAATATGGGGTTCTGCGAGAGCCATGCTCAGCACTTGTAAGAAATGTTTCCGTCTACTCTCGTAGCTGATATTCCATTCTGGATGTTTATGAGTCCATATAATTAGACATTCAATGCTGCCATGTCGATTATTTCAAAAAATAGACTGAGTGGCCACATTCTAGTCACTCTTACACAACTGTACTCTCTTGCCATTTTATCCCCAGTGTCCACTGCACCCTTCGTGCTGTTATTACCCATCGGTTTTCATTTTATTCTGCTGTCCACTAACCGATGCTTCATGATGTTGAATGTCAAATAAAATAACACTTTTACGTAGTTTTAGTACGTAAAAGACCAAAGTCATATTCTTGGTAAAACCAATAATGTAGGAAAAATCAGCTCGAATTCTATTTGGGAGAAACTCTTTCCGTTTATCTGCATTTATCAAACTCATTATACCAATTAGGGTCAGGTTCTTTTAGAGAAGAGACTCAAAAAGACGTAATGACGCAAAAAAGTTGTCCACTTTGACCCCTTTTCCGAATCAAACATATGATTTCATCAAGTCCAGAACTTCACGCTGACGTTGATTCATCTCCCGAACATTCTAACATTTCCCTAAGTAGACCTTTGCATTCAAAATGTAAGCAGTTTTCAAGTCACACCCAATTTTAATCCCATAACGTCCTGGTTTGGATTTTAAATACGCCAGGAAGGGGCATTTACCACGACATATTGCTAGCGGTTCATTTATTGTTATGTGCATAGGTATTTGAGAAAAGTTTTTCACGCAAGGGAATGTGAAAATATTGAACACAGCCCTAATAGCCTCCAATTTGTCGCATGAATTTTCCATTCTTTGCATTAAATTGGATTTATCGTCAACCTGTATGAATCTAAGAATGCTCTTCACCCATTTTCTTGACTTTACATCATTAAAGAAAGGAATCTGAAAAGATGATCGCTCAGTCTACAGATCACTTAGCGTGTTTTTACACCCATGAACTTTTCTGGCAGAATGAGCATGCCAAAAAATAAGTAACTCTCTGGGTCGCGTTTTGCCACTCCATTTCACTGTAAGCATGAATTTTATTGAATTTTGCGTACACTCTACCAGCTTCTCTGCTTGCCTCAACACATACAATTTCTAATATTTCTGGTGCCAAAAACAATAAAAATTCATTCTTAAAACTGCCAACTCCAGAACTGCAATCAGTCAACCCAGTTTTCCATTGACAATGTTGCTTACCATTGTGTGACCGACGTGATACGGTTTAATGTTGTATTTCAGTCCTGGCATTGCTGTGAAAAATCTTCCTCAGCTTCTAAAATTATTTCCTCTTCTTCTGAATCAGATTCACAATCAAATTCAATACAGTCAATATTCTTTCTCTTTTTCCACAGCATTTTCCTTTTGATTTTCTGAGGCACTTTCAAACCCAGATTCATTCTTGTCATCTTCACTCAAATTTTTGTTGCTGCATTCATAACTATGTTGCACATTGAAAACTATATCTGGATAAATTAATTTATCCTGGAGAAAATAGGCATTTCGTCTCATCGTCTTCTTTCGTCTTTCGTCTCATATAAAAATGACTACTAATGAGCATGAGAAATATTATATATTCTATAACTTTTCAAGTGTTCAAGTCGAGCGCAATGAGAGAGGCGCTAGCGTTAGGTTTATTTCAGCAACTCCTCACTGACACATTGTATCTTTTCCTTCATTATTGCTCTTCTCTTTAAATGGTAAGTAGAGGGTTGTAGATTACGAAATCTGACAATGTATGGTCACTACACGCAAGAGAGATGTGGCAGCGTCAAGAGATGGTTATGACTTACACAGTTCTGAGGTCCTCGCGGTTTTCTGGTTGCATGAAAATGTTAGTGCCTAAATAAGTAACATTAAAAATGTATTGCTTTTCCTTATCTGCTCATATTTTCTCACTCACTGCCCTTCAAATAGCATCGCGACCTCTCTCAGTCCTCATATAGAAGATCATTCTCCCCTTTTGGTCGTTTCCTCCTACTCGTTTTGGAAGCATATGCATACTTCGTTTATTTTATTGGAATCATATCAAATAAATATCAAATTAATTGTAATAACTCTCTAATATTCAGTTTTTCCTTCCTATGCCCTTGATATTTCTGAAAACTCTGGTGATATAAATGCGATGAGAATCTTTCGTGCTATAAAATTTCTCTAGGGATTCGATAGCGCAGTTCGTATTAATTACTGAATAATTAATTTTCAATAAGAGCTCTTTGGTGCTCAGTGATATGCTTAACTTCGACCTTTGTACTTCCTGCTCTCAGCTCCTTGTACGGTGCAAAAATTCACCAAAATAAGATGATGTCAATACATGAATGAATATTGAGTTAAATAACTTCTCGTTGTGTTGTGAAGAAATGCTACTACATTTCAGTATTTACAATTATGGCTCAAGCGCACCATAATTGGCCTGCATACAATGCTACCAGTAATGCTGATAAATAATACTTCCTTCAGTTGAAGCATTTGCAGCTTATATAATGCAATATAAAGTACGGATATGATACATATTCTTATTATTAGCCTAATATGGACCTCTATGTTTTAGATGATTTATAATAATTAATGATAAGGGACCGGAAAAAATTTCATCTAATTTTGGAAAATTAGCATCCATTTTTTTCGAAATTATCATTTATAAATCTAATATAAATATAAATAAATATAAAAATAAACATCTATTTTTATCGTCTACTAACCTAGAATTAATATCAATTCTAAAGATTGCTTGTAAAATATGCAAATATATCATTATTTCAATCAATAAGTTTCCTTAAATTCAAGCAATCCCTTTTATAACAAATTAATCTCACTCTAGCTATTTTTCTAGCATGAGAAAATGAGCTAAAAAACTGTCACGAAGTTTTTTAGGTACTTTACTTCAGAAAAAAAAAAGATTATTTAAAAAATTGTCACCTAGTTTACAGGTGATTTACTTCAGAATTCAATACGACTTCATGCTAATACCTACTGATCATATCAAAGAATATTTCCAGGTTTATGTACCTGCATAAAAAGTAAGTCAGTCATGGGGAAGAGGTACTTTTGCAAGTAGAAAGAAGGGAAACTTTTGAATACCTAGTTATTTACAGTTTATGTGGGCTTGGAATCAAATCAAATGGCATGCTAGAAATTATTATCTTTTAAATTAGCTCTTTTGTCATTCATAACTGTCATATAGGGCAAAAAAATCTCTCACTGTCCACATTATTAGTATTTGTATACACTGTTTGGATGGCTTCTGTAGAGAACTTTGGATGTTCATCCTTCATTGAGGGAAGTATTGAAATTAAATGGACTTCTTGTTGGTAGGTTTCTCTATCTCCTCACGTAACGTGCTCTTAAGTACCCTGTAGCCACGATAAAATTCTTCTGGTGTAAGGTCTTTTACACCTGCTTAGGTACAAAGCCTTCCTCACAACATCAGACGGGTTGTTTAATATTATACTTTTGACTAAAAGACCTCCCTAATATTCGTGAAAACTTGTCCATATGGATACTTTTTAATTAATGCATCATGTTTATCTTTACATTTAAAAATTACATAAAAACGATTTACACAAAAAAAACTGAATTTATCTGTCATCGGTACACTCTCGAACTCATAAAAACCTTTCAGAGCAGCAGCAAAGTCTTCCTTCCAAAATGCCATTCATGAATGGCCTCAGTTTCAATTGACATCTTCTTTGGGTACAGTACATGTTTCGTGTGGTAGAATGAACCCTTCAGCAATTTTGACAAATCAACTGCTGTCCTGGCATTTTCTGTGTCTAACTGAATTTGTGCCCTGAGAGTCATTATGTGCTCTTCACCTACTATATGCATCACAATAATGTTTTTTCTCCCACGTAACACGTACATACATTGCGATGCTTACAAATAAGTATTTTACTATCGAAAGCATAAAGTCCATTAACACTGCATGTTTGAGCCGGTAACACACAGTAACAGTATTACGTCCCATCTTCCCCAAGCAAAAATCCTAAATACGGATACGGCAAAACTCCTTATTTACACTTTTCTAGGGACCGTTAGAAATGTGTGAATTGCTGGAAAATGCAAATGGTGGGACAAGGACAATTTTCAGTGTTACATGCATACTTTAACAATATAGAGTAAACATGTAAATAAGAAACACGATAAACTAAATAGGGTCAATATTATTAATTATTCTTTAAAGTATAGAGCTGTCTTGATTATTTTTTTCAGTATTATTCAACCAATGTTTAACCAACCCAACCAACCAACCATATGGTAACCATCTTCAGGTTAGGAGTACAGGAAATTAGATATAGCAAATATATAGCACGAATATATAGGAAATATATAGAAAGAAGACAATGGAAATTTGATGGGACGCGATCTTCGGATCTGAAGATGGCGTCTGGAGTGCCAACGAAACTTTCGTCCATAGGGATGAATCAACCGAAAACCCTCTAGTCATGTGAAAGTTCACATACATTTCCCAGTAAAATAACATTTATGTTGCGGAGTAATTGAGGATAACATAAACAACATGATATTATTGAGTTGCGTTGCTGGCCGATCAACGCAAGCAGTTATCCAACTACGAGCATTTCTCAACAAATTAATTTTATTTATTCAATGTGGTTTTCACACGATAAATTGAGTTTCAATAAGTTTTGTTTTGTAGTAACCTGCAGTAAAATTTTAGAAACAATTCAGCGCGATGGTCTGACGAATGATTCCCTGTTATCGCTCACCAGTTCAGTTAATGCATTTTTAACATTTAATGTCTTGTTAAAAATTCATTTTCTTTCTTCACAATATGAACTTTGATACAGCTTAAAAATACTCCCACAGGTATTCCTAAACTATAAATTGCGTCCTACATGCATTGATTCATAGAAGCTTTTCTTGGCAAAACGAATGCGGGTGTTAAAATTTCATCTTTCCGTTACTATTGGCGCTCTGTACTGCCTCACTATGCCGCCAAGCTCAAATTCTTCCGTAAAAGGAGCGCATTACTACTCTCTTTCGTTTTTTTTGAAGGGAATATGAAGAAAACGAGGTAAAAAAGTTTTTTTATATACACTAGTATGTATGGCTAAATGTAACAGTAGGAAATTTTGTTTTTTTGAGCAATTGCATTCTAACCCATATCTAACGCAAAGAGCTGTAAAACGAATAATGTCATGACGTAAATACGGGGTTTTACATACGCTGGAGATATGGGAAATGAGATGGCACCCGACAAAAACGTTGTAAATCGCAGGAAAACGTAAATTCCCGTAACCCAAATACGAAGTTAAACTGTGTATGGTATTTATCGATAATGTGGATAACCCACTAACAACTTTCTTACCAAATTTTTTCTTAATATATTTGCATTCAAAAAGATTTAGCTTTAAAAAGAGCTATTAGTCATTGCTGTCTGACAATTACAAGCGGAGATATAAGTGATAATATGATTTAAGGCTCGGATTTTTGCTAAAAATGCGAAAAAATTAAAACATGCATAATTCGCTCAAAAAATGTTTTTCACAAAACTGTTTGAGATTATTCAGTTTGAGTCGATTTTGTTCCCACACACCAAATTTTATCAAAATTTGAGACCCTAAGAGACAAATGTTTGTTGAATTGAGGTGGAATGACCCATATATTTTCTGTACTATAAGCCTGATCAATTGATAAGTAGTGAAAAACCATCACGAGAGACCTTTGCTTTCAGGTTATAAACAAGTTTGGTTCGTCTCATCCCTTTGGCTGATATATTTTGGTTAAGTATTCTTAATCAGCTTCGTCACAAGTCATCAACCCACAGATTATTTGACGACCTTCCCAGTCGATTCTCCTACATTCTTCTAATCCAATTCTGACATGAATCATCTCATCTTTTCGGTATCCCATCCTTCACTATTGGCTCCATACATTTCATACGAGGTCTTTCATTCTCCGCCTCACTTTTCCTTTCGACGATTATCTTCATCAGAGAATCATGTCTCAAAACCTCTTGCATGAATATTTTGTGTTCTCAGAATGAACCTTTAGACTTATGAGTTCAGCGTCAATTATCTCCACCGACAGTGCTACTTGTATCTGTAATAGTATTCTTCTGTGTCGTACGTGATGATTTCTTCCAATCGGAAATATGTGACCGCAATCTTAAGTAATATTTCCGAGCCGTCTTTCAATTTTCAAACTTTGCATAGCTCCAAGAGTGGATGACTCTTTAGTAGAATGGCGTGAATAGATTGAATATTAAAATCCTCGACCATGACTCTCTAGTCGACGGAAAATTATGCCAAGGCAGCATTGCTTTATTGTGATTACAATCACGTGCACGGCTCCGTTTAAGATACTGTAACCCAACCGCCTCAAATTATCTCCATCACAGACATGAGGTACATTCTCACGCATTGCTTGCTACCTGTTGCTGGCGGGCACCATGGACGCTCGCTAATGGCTTAAAGGTTATCACTTTTGCGGATCGTTCGAGCCAAGCAAAGCGCTCCGTGTGGTGAACGTTTGGAATTGCGCGGCATCCAATTGTCGTAATGAAAGGGAGGGCAATGTGTGCGCCGGGAAGAGGAGCTATCTACATCGCCTTGCTAGCGTAACAGGCGGAAGGATCCAGGGTGATGATACGAAACTGTTTGTTCAGTTAATGCAGAAATTATGGTTGAAATTACAGCATTTTGTCACATACATGCTGGCAAACCTTGTTCGCATATATTTTGTTGTAGTGAAAGCATTAATGACAGAATAATGAAGGACAGGGAATTTTCATATTTTTAAATGTGGAATAATGGATTTTATATAAGCAAAGATTCGTTAGAGAAATGACAAGTAATATATTATGTTACTATTGTCCCATGCAGCAGCAGGAATGATCAAAATAAATGTTTTTAATGCTGGTGGAACGGATATATAGGGTAAAAAAATCAAAAGCAGTGAATAATTATATCAGTTTGTGTGGAAGGCAGTTAGGTACATAAATAAAAATTCTACTTTCATTGCGCAATTTAAGTGGATTCACCATTTCATTGGATGAAGCGGCAGGTTTGCTTTGAAGTCAAGGAAATAGGAGGTGTAAAATGGTGACGATCATATTTTGGGTGCAACAGTTCTTTCCAGATGAATAACCTGTATTTGGTCATAATTATGATACTAAACTTAGGGGATTTCCTGAGACAAATAAATATGGCAGGAGCAACGATTCCTCGCAATTAATCCAGTCTCTACGCTACACTATAAAGTGTACAACAAGAGGTGGTAGGTCACCAAACGTGAAAAATATATTTTACTGAATAATAAGTGTGAGTGATAACTTTGGGAAATAATAATGAAGCGTGATTCCTAATGGATTTGGCTGCACTACAATTTGTTTAAGCTGTAGTTATATATTCTAAAGGTAAGAGTTAATCCTTCTATCTCGCGTTTCAGTAGTTACTCGTTTCCCATTTTTTGCTTCTATTTGTCTTGCTGATTTATAATGAAGGTGAAATGCATGTTTTTACTGGGACTAACTCCTGTAAACTCATTTTCCTAAGCCACTTAAATCTCACGAGCAACCTTCTAGCCTCTAGGGTATCCTAACCAAGTGTTTTAACAGCCGAGGTACATGTTTCGCCAAAACTTTCTCACTAAATGCGCCACTCCCCATAGGATATTATTCCCGAGTTGAAATTTTACTTATTGAGTCATAAACGCTTGACATATTGTGTAATTTAATCCCTAATAGTGCGAAGATTTTCTCTCGTTTACTTTTTCGAGTGATGATTAAACTTCCGTTCGCTTAATACATTAAGGTCTCTTGGACGTTGTGACAAGTTTCATGAATTTGCTAACCGAAAGACATTACCGTACAATTCTAAGTTTATTTTCACTCCGCAAGCTACCAGAGTTGTGATATTAATAAGCAGCGTATTTCATATCGAGAACAGAGGAGCAAAAACAATGTAATAGGATGTAATAGGAAAGCAATGTAAAGGGAATTTTAAGCTCACTGGCTTTTTAGAGTAATTCCCTCATGGTGGATATCGTACTGCTGCAAATTCTGAAAAGTAATTTATTCATAAAACGGCACTGGTTTTCATTAATTCAAGCTGATCATGATTCCTGTCATTGAAACCAAAACTGTTTATTGCATTCATGTGATGGTGATACGCAGTATCTCCCTCATTAGTTATCAGTAATTTATCTGCAACTACATATTACCCAGTGATCCACAAAAGAGTGTGGTAGGGGGGTGGCGGGTCACCAGCCGAGAAGATCAAAATGACCTAAAAATGTTGTCAGTTAATATTGAAGGCTGGTGTACCATGAGCATTAAAAGAGTTATGCTTTGATTGCGTAGTAGTTCCTATGAGGGAAAAATTAATTCCTACATCTTTCGGTCTGAGAGCTGGTTTCCCTAAATTTTCCTCTTTAATCAGTCATGCTGAATTAACGTAGGTGTAGAAACAGACCTTCAGAGTAGTAATTTCGAATACTTGCGAATAAAATTTTTCAAGTAAATTTATTTGTTCGATTTGTCCAGTTTAAAGGTTTGCAAGCTAAGATTTTCCACTACCCGATTTACAGACTCTGTAGGATTATTATTTATATTGCTAAAAGGGTTGATTTTCTTTATGCCACACTATGCTCCATAATTAACTCGTGGTAATGGGTGGTGGGTCGCCAGCCGGGAGGGATTTATATTTAATGTGACACTAAACGTGCACTCTCCATAGGATACTATTCCTGAGTTGAAATTTTACCTGTTGAGTCAAAACCTATATGTTTTTGTAGAAATCTACATTTTCCTACAAAACAACATAAGTAAGGCCCAGCAGCTGAGAAATAATATCTTGCGTTTACTTTTTCAATGGAACTTTCTCCCATACTTCATTCTATAAAGCTGTCTCTTCAGCTCTGGGTGAAAAACATTTCGAATGCAAGTTTCACCCGATAGATTCAAAGTAAGATAGGTGCCCTGGCATTTCAATGCACTTGCCACACTAATTTAAAATGCGACAATATTACAATCTTTATGTTTTAACTTTTTCTTCCAGACGTGTATGACAGGGCATTTTTTAGATTTAGTTTAATCCCCCAGTTCTGACCCCAAGAACTGAAACAATCAAGTAAAAAGAAATTATTTCTTTGTTCCTAGAGCTATGTAATATTTTTTTAAATAGATAAAGAGACTCAACGATGCATATTCAGGATATTATTACGATAGTATGTAGAAAGCTCCTGAACAATATGATACATTAATTTAATGCAATAACGAGAGGTGATAAATCGCCCACTTCATTACTGCAATTAAGTTCAGGTATACTGCTCATTAGTGGGGTACTAAAGAGTGGATTTAAGAGAAAGAGGAAACTTTATTAAGTTTCAAGTGCGTAGATGTGTAAACGAAATTAAATGCAAAGGAAAGAGAGACTTTTTATGAATTCACGAATTTTTCACGAATTTGTGATAATGCAGGTCTTAGGCTAAAGGGTTAAGAGTAGTTTTTAAATTTCTTTCTTTGATGGGAAGCATGTTATTCATAACAGTTGAAACTGACGTATAGTCAATTTATTTAATTGTGTTGATCAAAAAATTTCGTCTGGAAGAAATCGCACCTTAAATATAATTTGACAACGACCAGTTTATCCTATATACGGTAAGGTCGGACATTCTTTGTTTGTAAGCAAACAGTAAATGTTTTATATAAATTGTTGCAATTCTCAAGGCTTCCTTGTAATATAAGAATAATTGTACCCTTAAATTCCCATATTTTGCTAATCAGCAGTTTTTAAAAGATAAACTTTCTAAAATTTCTCACTGATATAGGCGCGGTTGTCCTCTAATCTACCAATATTACTCAGAATATTTAATATAAAATAGCGTCATTGCTTTGAACTATATTTAACATGTTAGCTCCAAGAATTTAAATGAGTTGTGCATGATGTATTTCTCATTGCTCCACCTCTTTATACAATATTCATGTAAATATACAAAACTTAGTTTTTATTTCATATTGTTGAAAAAATTGTGCCCACTATTGTCAAAATTTGTCCTATTTTAGCCATTTTTAAATAATGCTCAAAATATTAAGTGTGCCAATAAGGAACCCTTCAGCGTTGAGTGTGATGGCATTATGTTTCTTTCTCTACCTTATTTTATACAAAGCGTTTAACTGAAAATTAAATCTAAATCTATGCTCGTAAATTATTTAACCATATAGATACTTATTATAATATACTTTTTACTAAATATACAGTTGGATGGACGCATGAATATTCCGATAAAAACTTAAATGCCTGTTGCTGCTCAGAAAGTCGCTTTTCGTAAAGGCAAGCACCCTCTCTTCATCCCACTCTTAAAGCCAATTTTATTTCTTTCACTTCCCCGGCTTCCTATTTTTCCACTTTTATCCTTGGCTCCAGCTTCCAATTGCCCCTCTGTTACAATTCTCAATCCGCCAACTCCGCTTCCAACTAATTTCCTTCAGGAACTTCAGAGTCATTTAGATCCATTCAACGTACGCTCCGTAACATGCTGTTACCCTTCTTTCCTTAACATCGTCATTCAAGGATGCTTTCTTCAGTTCCCGGATGAATATAGTGATCTTTTTACCAAGACCATTTTACCATTAGTATCAGCAGTAATACGCTCATTAGTGTCCAAGATAATCTCCATTTCAACGGTTTTATCGGCCTTATTTTATTCCCTCATAGTATTTTATTACCCATCCGATCTGTATCTTTCATTTCATAGAGATATTTCTTCAAATTCCTTTATTTCTAATTGAGCAGTATATATTTTTGATGATACCATGAACCCGTTCCCTCTATTCACATATATTACAGCACAGTATTTAAAATTTTCTTTTTTTTAATGTAAATTTTGTTTACAGAATCGTTCATTTTGACCGTTTCTGGATTTAAATGCTGTGTTTTTCTTCACAATGATTTAAAATGGTTAATATTTCTTGGATATTTTTTTATTTAAGTCTATCGCTCACAGGTCAGAATTCTTTTTTCAACTGATTAATTTATGATATATTTATTAATATACTTAAAAACATTTATTTTCAGCTTATGATTTTCGTCCTTTAACCCTTTCGCGCCCGAGCTTCGTGGAGGGAAATTCTTCCTCGTTACGAGTCTCTTGAAAATTTTCTTCACTCCCCTGTACGAAGCTTCTTCGCGTCGACGGAAGGCAGAGGTTCCCTCCCTAACCATTTTTGGACCCAACTCAGCGGGTCGCCGATCCCTTTCCTCGGCCGCTGTCCCAGACCCTCAAAGGATTAAAAGACTCCTTCACAGCGCGAGTCCACGGTCAACTGACTGAAATTGCAATGTTTAATATAAACAAATATTTGTTGTTCGTATCGATTTTTTTACATTTAAAATTAATTTATTGTGTTTTTCTGAGCGTGCAGAAATTTTAAACGAAGTTCTAACGTTCATATTGACCTATTTAGTACATTTCTAATCCAAATCGACCGTTCTCTAACTCCGTTGATATAAACGTAAGAATTTCGTTTGAAATTTCCATGCGGTAAGCAAAAAAAGATTAATTCATTTCTAACATTGGATTTTTGAAGTAAGCAACAAATATTTTTTTAGAAAAAATACTGCAAATAACAGTAGTTGACCGCATGGAGAGGATAGGAAGGGGTGGACCTCAGCGGCCGAGGAAGGGCCTGGGCTCGCGCTAAGCCGGATCTCGAGGGGCGACCGCGTACGTGGGTCTATTGTCTCCGCCACGGTCACTTTCTTCCGACCTGTGCCGCACAGGAGCGGCATTCGTTGGTTAAGGTAGGAAAATTCACGCCGCACATGTGAGGCATTCGTTGTTTAGGGAAGAATATCCTCGCCGCACAGGTGCGGCATTCGGCGCGAAAGGGATTTGTTTTTTTTTTCTAGTATAATGGTAGTATACATGTAAACAAGTTGAATGCACGAGTGTGTCCTTAAATGTTTGCATAGAATTTTATTAGTTTTGTTATTGTTATGAAATAATAATACAGGTGTATTGCATATACTCTCTCATATTTATCATATTAAACACCTCTAAAACATTTTTCAGATACGGTCAGAGTTCTGCTTCATCTCAAATGTGCAAGATGCGCTTTTTACCGCCACCCCTGCCTTTCATTTTTTATTGCCTACACGATCAGACGAATTTTGAACACGCATTAGGTCGGAGAGCAGTTCCCCGATGATTCTTATCCCAGAGAAATGACCCTGTGACGTGGTCTTACTTCCTAAGGGCTTGTAAAATTTTTGCGTTTTGATGATCGAAGGACAAGTTCTCAGCGTCTCAATGCACATAAATGCATTGATGACCAAAATAAGGAATAATTTGTGGAAAACTGTATAGCTTGCAAATGTTCTAGTGAAAGCCTCACCGTGGATGAACAGCGTTCCAAACTGAAGTGAGGTGGAGATTGACTCGGTACATGGTGAATAGACCAGACAAATTTGGAATGAATTTCATGGTGCTAGCAGATAATAATTCGTAGTATTTCTGTAATAGGATTACGATTCTGTGGATAGATGAGTTGCCTATTCAAAGAAAGTCTCCGCGAGAACGTTGTTTTACGCTTATTACGACCGTACCTGAATTCAAAACGAATGTCTCGACAGATATCATCCAAAAACTAAAGGAAAAAAGCACTAGCATTGTCGGCACAATGAACAAAATCAGCCGTGAAGTCCCTGAAGTACTTCTGACATCAAAGGCTAGGTTGTACGAATCGTACATAGTCCTAACCCTTGAGGGTATTACAAAAATCATCTAAAAAGATTAAAATTTCGTATTGTTGCTGAGTAATATCGATACCAGTATCTGAATTACTATGGAATAAATATCCACGGAATCAATCAGTTTCTGCTACTCCGCAAAATGTAGGATGAAGTGGACCAAATGGGAAGGAAATACACCACGCACGCTGAATCTCACCGATAGCCCCAGCAAATGTTTTGCCTACTTTATATTCAGCTGCGATGAACGAATAGATGGTATAGATAGAGGTAACTTGACATAACATCTGGCGCTATAAATTCATTTTGGAGGTTGATGAAGAACTACGTAGCAAGCATATAAAGTCACGGCTACGGCCAGAACCTTCCACTTTAAGTGCAAACATTGGAAGAAGACATCAGTGTCAGTTAAAAACATGCAAAGGAAACAAAAGTATGGAAATATATTCAATATGTCAAAAATATACGCATGTAGAATGCATATAAATGAGTGGAAAAGGCATTATTTGTGTTTTGTGTTATCAAAAATAGCTAGATATAAACTAGCATGATGGAAATGATTTAAATAGAAAACATGGTTAAATTCTGTTCATCACATTGTATAGTAACTCCTTAATCATAAATACCATATTTATATTTGCTCTACAAAATATATACATACTCATGTACGTACCACTAACTACAATCCCACATTGCGCAGTTGGTGGTGTATCTGTTACTGCAAAGCTTGAGTGCAAGGGAAAGAGCTAAATTTCTTGTACATCGTATACATTTCTCCAAATAATGTAAATGTAATTAAAAAATAATATTGCATCCCTTCAAAATGAAACATATTCCCAGATGTATTCATTTAAACTACAAAAACGAGAAAAGCACCTACGGATAAAGATGACGCCCCTTTAGGGTATGAGGAAAAATTGGCGATTCTAGAGTATAAAGCAAGCAAACGTGTAATTTATGTTCTCCATTTGTTTGCCATAGGAGAAGCCTTCCATGCCTTAGCACATATTAGTCTTAAGTCAGACAGTCGTGGTCTCTCGTCACAAGCGGGCGTCTCTCCGCTGCAATCCTGAGGCCAAGGTCATGTTATGCAATAATCAGTGACATAGCTTTAGAGGTATATACACTTGCAATTATCAAAATGCCTCAATGTAACGCGTTGTAAAAAATCTATACGTGCTACAATTTATGTGTCTTGTGTGGACTGTCGTAACAACTTTCACGGGGACTGTTTGGATATACCCTTGACCAGAGGTGAAATAGAGGCGATACACGCCAGCAATCAAAAGTGGAGGTGTAGTGACTTTAGTCAGGCAGGAAGGCTGAGTATGAATCTGGATCCGGAGATCGATGATCATCGGAACGTACCTTGTGATAATTCGAGTGATAAGCTATGACGACTGTGCAGGGAGATAAAAAAGATCTAAAAATAACCGAATCCAATTTAGAGGATTCCATCAATAAGTTGTACGAAAGGTTGGATGAATCGTTAAAGATTGTCGAATATTTAGGAAAGTGACTAGACGAATGCATTGTCAAAGTGGACTCTCTTCACAGTGAGAATTTATTGTCAGAAATAGAATTCGCAATTCAGTGCAATCGTTTAAATGAGCTAGAACTGCGTTTGTTTTCCAATACGGTCGCAATATATGGAATCCCAATAGTGCCTGAAAGCCTGCCAGATGTTGTGTGTAAGATAGGGGTTGAATTGGGCGTGAAAATGAGTCTCGAAGACAACTGTTTCCGATTCAAAACTAGGCTAGAAAGTGCCACAGAAGGGAGAGTCAGTGTGAAATTCGTCAAAAAACGCATAAATCTAAGCTCCAAACTAACTTCAATGTGTGAGTTTGTTATAAAAAATATTCTTTGTTACGCAGCATTAAATTTCTATTTCTGTTATTCCTATATTTTAGGATTTGTCGAAATTCGACTTGAAATTTTAAAATTGGAATAAATTTTACAAAATTGTTTATGTGTACTGTAATTTAATACCATATTATACTTTTTGAACTCAAACCTTTAAATAACCTTTTTAAAACACCTGCAGATTTAATTGTTACGGAGATATAGGTACTATAAAATGTGTAGTCAATTTTGTAGAATTCTTATTTGGTAACGTTGCAATTTTTTGTTAACGGTTGCATGCATACCAAACGGTTTTGAGATTTTCACTTGCTAAAAAAATGATGATGTTTTTCCAGTTGGTAAAATTCGGTTAACCTAAGGACAAGGACATGCTCGAGTTTTATCACTAAATGCAGTGGGGTTGTCACTATACCCACGAAGACCGTTATTAAGAATAGTGGAAAGGCATATATTGCTGGCGTATGAGATTAAGTGGTGAGAATTATGACGAAAATTACGGAAATAAAACAATAAGAATGAGCGAAGGAGTTATAAATATGCTATATAAGGAACTTAGGTTGTGGAGGAATTTATAATGCACTGAAGATGGTAGACATCGAGGACAGGATTGGGAAGGAGTCTGAGGAGAGAGTCGAAAACGTGGAAGAATAAAAATATGTATCACTGATGGAGAATTCAGTATAAATAAGCTACAACATTTGAATTATATAGTCCGTCATTCTTTTCTAGTAGAATATTGTCGTTGTGAATAAAATTTGAGTTTATCTATGCCTGAGATTCATTATTGGACTGTAAAATACTTTGGGATTCGAATTACATGAAAAAAGGATTAAATCGCCATTGGAAATATGACAGTTCTTTATCCAGAAAACAATCTCGTCATACTAAGAGATACCATGTTCCAACTTAATTCTTTGGTGGAGCTAATTTAATTGCTCTCATTTACGCATTAATTGTATCTTTTCATAAAATCTTTAACGTTTAGTTTAAGATACCGGTGTTTGACATCACTTAACCATCCTCCACCATCAGCTCACGAGGAAAATCAGTGATAACTCTAAATTCCTCGTATTTTAATTTTTGTATCTTAACTTGGATGTTTTGAATAGAAAACATTCTATTCTTGCTAAAGTGCTTAAGTGCTTTACTGCTTAAAAATAAAGGTCTCCGTTGAATTGTAAGCGCAATATAAGGCAAATGGAGTTAAAGGTTTGAGAAAATTAATTGTCATATGGGAGTAAGTGTGGCGGAAAGTTTTTGGGTAAATTTCTGCACATTAAATTGATTAGGATTGCACAAAGATTGACTAGGAAAAATTTCCATAGTTTACCCTCCATAACCCTCAATACCCTCAGATGCAATAAAAGCTCAACTTATACTTTGTCCAACCAATTTCTATAATAGCCTACTCAGAGGTTTATTACCTCATGATAGACTCACACTGCGGATATTTGTGTTTTGTTATAGAAACATGTGACAATTGCTAGAGTTATCATTTCGTTGCGTTCAAAGCCTACCTCTGTTTTTCCAATACACCCTGCCGTCACAACTTTTGATTATTTTTATATTTTTTATGCATTTAAGAATCCATAAAAATTTTTTTCTCCTTTGCTTATATTTTCTCCAACCAACTACGATCTTTTCGTCTGCCACTGCTACACACGACCTACGCACATCTTATGCTCCCTTTACTCACCCTCTCCTTACCAAAACTCTGTGTCCTCCTGCCGAGGAAATAACCTTTTGGAAATTGGCCTGGTTCCCTCATCTCCATCTGTTCTCCAACACGGGGCATCACGATGTTTCTCCCGCTTCACTTCCCTCTCTCCCAACTAACTTTTTAATTACACCCACGCATAGTACACAAGCACGGCATGCTATCTCTCAGTAATTAGGTTAGGGGAAAACTTGCCTGGTTTCTGGTGAATTGCCGATACCACCTTGGGACAGTGGCCGCATCAAAGCCATAAGATGCACACGGCCTGTTTGAGAACCCTATTGGATGTGGACTCGAATGTAAAATCAAACTGGTTTCTTTGTCGCGGGAAGCAATAGAAGGAGTCAGTGCGGGTGGTGCATGGCAACAGATTCGATGAGTGTCCCGTTTACGAATAGAGAAATTAGCGATCGATCGAGAGTTTGGAAATCAATGATGCCCTTAGTGAGCTATAGGCTTGAATCTGTAGAAACTCTTTCCAAGATTAATAGAAAACAAATAATGGAAAGTGGATTTTTTCCTTTTCTGAGAGAATAAGTTTTGAAAGTTAACATGGTCCGAGTGCTCAATATTTGGAATAGCATGACATTTACTTGTGTAAACACAAGCTGGTACTCGTATTTTCTGATTATAATATTAAAATATTAATGGTTAACAAACAATAGTTAAAACTACAGTTTTGTTTTAATGAATGTCTGCGGTAAAACTATCATGCAACAAAATAAAATACAATAGATAACGCATCCTTATCCGAGGTAAGACCCAAACCCGAGACCTTCACTTGGTTTGCGGGCAAATTACTGAAGAATATAAAGACAAGCCTATGTATGGTCGTTGTTCTACTTCTCCTTCCATAAAAATTAAGTTCTAATTGGTAACCCTTCAAGTTGGCGTAACTACAACTGTCACCATCTTGCAGGGCAATGGTTAACACATTAATCCGTGCCTCCTTCTTTCCATAAAGTCCGCACCAAATGTAATGCAATGAATAAATGTAAATCTTGTGGCTGTCTGCGCCAGGAAGGGTAATATTGATCAGCGATCCGTCACTGTAGATTCTTCCTCTTGAGGTTCGTTTCCTCTCACTTGACGATGAACTTCTCTGCCTTTCCCTTCCCAAGAGTTTCTGTCTAACAAGTCCCTCGGCCTCATTTATGCTGACCAATTAACTCATTGAAAGTTGTTTCGCTCACCATGCCTTTTTCTTTTTCCTCGCTGTTCTATTTCATTGAGAGGCTCTTAAGTCCTCCCATATTTACATTTACTACAAACACTTCAGTAGTTTCTTTTCTTTCATCTCTCTTTCTACTCAATTTTTCTTCCGCAAGACTATTGATTAGCCCCATTTTCATTTCTTTTGACACAGACTATGAAGAAAAAAGCATGCTTCTCTTTCTCACACAACTCTTTTGGATTCCATTGCCTTTCCTCATTGATACGGAATTTAAATCAAAGTTCGAGTTCTAATACTTTCATATTGGCACTTTTTGAGTGAACGTCCGGCTAAAATGTTTGTTTAGCCATTATTTAGCTATGTGAATTTACATTCGTTTGGTAGCTGAAAGGAAGCATTCTTTTTAGTAAGTCATGATGGTAACAAAACTATGTCTGTAGAAAGATATGTCTAGACCACCACCATATAAGTGGTATTTTTTATGCATATTTATACTTCAGAATCCTCAGGTTCTAATTTATATTTTCGAAATGCTCAAAGATTTCGTTAACGTAATCCTTTCAATGACCTTTGACTATTATGAGCTCCAGTAAGGATGTTCAGCCATGACAAAATCTGGAAGGACTATTTAAGGTTGAAGAAATTATTTAAAAACAAATTTCATAATCCAAACCGGACATTTATTTCCTGTTATCTAATTAGTGACAGGGAAGGAAAAGTTCGTATCAATATGATGAATGATACTCACGTACTTTCATTTTTCAAATTCAATTTTCAGAGACCTGATATGTTAGTTCCAGACATATTATGTTACATTGGGGTACGTTTAATATTTATCAATTCATTAAGATAAAGGTATAAAACTCATAAATTATAACTGAACCTGAGTTCATGTGTCTTTTTAATAATATGAAGCTTAGGAGACATCGACAATATAATTATCCTCTTAAACTCCATCTTATTATAATCTTTCTCCTATTACTACAAATGGTTTCCCCAGTAAGTTTTTGGCGTTTGAATGAAACAAACCCATATTTTTGTAATATGTCCCGTGATGTACGTTGTTATTCGTTTTCTCGAAAGAGAGAATAAACTAATGGTTTACTACTATTCGTCATATTATAGCTCATTCATTTTGTTTTGTAATTATACGCTATTTTTGTAATGATTTCCAAGAATAGTGGAAAATAACTTAGACATTGGCTAAAACATACTACCAATAATGTGCATTTCTCACTTATAAGTATTACCGTTGAGTTTCACATGATCTGGTCTTCCGGAAGCCATGCTGAACATTGGTCAATAAATCCTGGCTATCTAGGTGTCCCATGACTGAAGGGATAATTATATGTTCCAGGACCTCGCATGAAATGGATGTGAGGGATAATTTGGCTTTTACATTCATTTGCTGAACAAATCACCCTCCGTAATTGAATATGATATTGGCACTTGAATATTTAATATTTATTCCATGGAATAATCAGAACTTTTTGCTACGCATTCAGTTATTATTACCCTTAATATGCTCATGGGCACTAGGGTGCCTTATTTACCACTTTTTACTGGAATCGAAATGTAATTATACTTATATTTTTTATTATTTAGTTATTTTTTTCAAATCGGATATCTTGCCTAATATTTTAGAAATTTGGACTAAAACACCAAAATTTTAAATATTTTATTTTAGTTAAAGGACTGTATTTTCGGGTAAAAAGATGCCACTTTTATTGAAAAATCATATTTCAGCCTCAATTTGTGTCGGAGGGGGGGGCGCGATGCCTTATCTCCAACCGGAAAAAGTATCCAATTCAGTAAAATTAAGCGGTTGTGCTGCTCTTTCTGACCAGCGATGGCCAAGTGACACTAACGAGCTTCACAAACGCATACTTGTTCTGAATTCCTAATGTTTCCAGTGCAGGAGGGGGAATCCCTGCCACTCAGGAGCATAGAGCCATCAAATTGAGTCTTCAACGTCAGTTTTCATTGTAAGTGGTTCCTTCTTACCCAAAATAATGGTCACCTTGACCAAAAATTATTAAAATTTTGGTATTATAAGTCAACATTTCTTAATATTGTTGCAAATATTTTAGCTGAATATATAATAACCGTTTAGGAAAAAAATTGTCTGTACTTGTATTTGTGAAAAAAGGTAAAAAAATGTATTTGTGTTAATGTTATAATGAGTGGGACACTTACCGCTTATTACATTGATCCGAGAAAGAAGTGGGAAAACGAAGCACCAAAATACACACTGGCATATGTACTAATTAAAATTATTCTTGTTGTGTCCATATCGTGTTTTTATGGATGACTTCTTAATTCCAATTTCCCAACCAATAAATAACTTTTTTTTTCATTCGCATCTAACCAAAATACTAATATTTCAACATGGGCTCTGCCTTGTGAAACCTACGCTACCCACATGACTAAATTTCTCTTCCTATGCTTTCCCTTACTCCAATTTGACACATTACTCTCATTTTTCTGCCATTCTGTTTCTCATCCCGCCATTTCCCATCGCGGCTTTTTCAGTATTTTTCTGTCATCTCTAACAAGTGTCCCGTATGTATTTTCCGCAGTCAAATTTTTTAATACTCCTGCAAATTTTAAAAGCAGGCAACTCCTCTTTTTGAAAATGTACTTCCATATCTCCCATCTTCCCTACAAAGCATTTCCAAATGTTGGCGTGTTTAATGAATACTCAATATCCAATTGTGTAGGTCATCCAGCTTTTGCTTCAACAACCTCGAACGTTAACTTAAAGAAGGAAAAGGAGGTGGTAATCGGTGGAGATACTTATCGGTGGGAATGAAAGGGGTGAACTCAGACCTTCTGGCTGTTGCTTTTAATGTTCTCGGAATGGAAAATATTTCTCCACCATCTCTGTTTATTGGCCACCAGTGACCATATAACATTTGCTTCCAATGTGCGTGAAGCAACAACAAACAATCCTTCGACGTGCGCTCCTTCCAGATAAATATTAAGTCTGAAAGAGCCTGAAGGGTGAGCACGAATTCTCACTTTTCCATGCTATTTTGAAAGCCATTTTTAAGGCGAATCGTTCAGTCTTCGCGCTATTATTACAAAACCAATTCAATTTCATGAATTATAGCTTTTAAGGATACTCGTAATGGATTATTTTCATTTCCATAAGGTTAAATCAATGCTATATTTAATACAAAAAAACATAAATGAAAAACGTGAGATCCTTTAAACATTTGCAGAAGTTTTTATTATTTTAAACTGATAAAACAAAGGCGAGAGAAAAAAATGTTGTAAATCGATACTAAAATACAATAAATAATGATACACGAATATGGTGGTCTTACTTAGCAAAATTCATCTTAATTTTAAATTATACAATATATAATGATACACAAATATGGCGGTCTTAATTCGTAAAATTCTTCTTAATTTTAATATCAATTTTTGATGAATTTTCTTTTCTTTCCGAACGAATCAAATACACATGAATGAAGTATATTTGAATTTTTTTGTGAAAATGCGCAACCATAAGTGTAATTTTTGGTTAATTTTAATGGACAGATGGGCCATCGTTTTCCTCTAATGGTCAACGATGGTTTTGAATTGAAAGGGTGCTTCAGGACATGTATCCTGTGATCGTAAACAACGATGGAAATACTCATAATTCTCTATCTTTGAGCATTTAAATATTAAATATAGATCTGTTTCGTAAAGAAACAAGCTTAATGTCGTAATTTTGCGGTAGAATAATTCCTGTTCTATTTTCTCATATGTGCTCATTTCATTTTTTTTAAGTTTTTAGTGTATCTGTTTAACTGTTTTCTCAAAAGAAATTGAAGCTTTAATATTGACCAGTATTCCGTTCTCCCCCCGCAACTCCCTCCCTAATATTGCTTACCCTTCAATCCCAGTTAGTTCAATCCAATCATTGGTCAGATATTTCAGATCCACTTTTCGCTCCATTCATAAATCTTCCCAAACTCTCTTCTCACATCCTCTCTACTCCTTTTTCACCCACTGCAGTAATCGTATAGTCTTCCATTAATTCATAGCCAAGTATTTGTCAAATCACATTTGAATTGCCAATATATTCTCTCTCGCATTTATACTATTTCCTTTGAAGTCAGCTGGAATTATAAAAAATCACGGCTTTTATTTCCATTCAAAACGCACAAAATAATATATTTATATCACTACACCTTTGCCTTTAGCCGGTCTTCCTTTTGAACTGGCTTTATATATACGTTTCTTCATTATTTATCCACTTTACACTACCGTTTTTCCATAATCTAAAGATTATGAGTTTTCCCCATCTTTGAAGGTGAGAGTTTATAATAATGCATTTGAATTGTAATTGATATTAACTATTTCAAATTAATTTGCCCAAACAACAAAATTACTTCCAACTTTTCATTTTACAATTTCAAAAACATTCGCAGGATCGTTATCGTTATGTTAAAATGGAAGGCAAGTATTTGTGCTGGATTAGATGGATTTTTACCCTTAAAATTGTACGCATTTACTTTATTTTTAGAAACTCCTCCTTCTCTCTCAATTTTTTTCTGTAGAACAATGGCATTGTAATCAATATTATTTATTTTACTACATTATTAATTAACGATATTATTCATTTTCCCACGTATTATTAATTTTCTCCACCAACAAGTTACAATGCTATTATTGTAAACATAAATTTAATCCTGTTATTAACGAGCTATCATTAGTTTTAATACTTATGCATCCTTGCTATGATGCTACAGAGTAGTTTTCGTTTTGAAAAGTATTAAAAGAATAGCAAGGTTCAAACTCTGTGACCGAAACGAAATTCATTTTATTGAAAATTTTCAGCAGGTAATTATCCTCTTCATTGTCTTGTAATAAATATTGGAGTGAACGTCATGGATGAATTCATATTTCAGGGTAACGAAATTAGGTTTTTATGTAAAGTAATAAGTGGTTCCCCCCTTTATTGCAACGCAATCTTAGATAAGATAATGATTGAGTACTAAATATATGCTAAAAATAAGAAAATTTGAATTTGCCTACTAATGGAGCATTCATTGGCTATTGCTTATTACATTAATTGTTTTACTTGTGAATGCATTACACATTTTTAAAAATTAGTAAATATTATTTAAATATTTTTAAATAATATTTTTTCAATTATTATCCATTTGTTACAGCATTCTATGGCATGCATAACTTATTCACCTTTTATAATATGGCGCTTCCCACTGCTCACTAATATATTCATCCTTCTGTAATGGAGGAGTAAATTTGAGCGATGTTTGTAATTCAAACACTATCATTGAACGTATGAATTCCAACCATTTCTGGCAATTGAATCAAAAAAATGAAATTAAAAAGAATAAAAGCTTAAGAGCAGGTATTTCAACATAATTTTTGGAAAAACGTTAATGAATTACAATGATTCATCCTAAAATAATGACCACTTTTCTGTAACAGAAGGCATAGAAGTCAGCCGAGTTAAGAAAACTAAATCCCCCAGAATGAGCATACACTTTTGATCATAGAGCTACGTTTGATTAAATCTTTACTCTTTATTAATGGACATAGTTATTTTTAAGGGAAAATTAATTACCCACGCATCCTTTTCGTTTGTTAGAGACTAGCTAATTTGTATTCCAAATTTTGCTTGGAACTGAGATTAAAGGGAAATGGCCAATCTTATTTCTTGACTATTAAATTCAATACTCTCCTCTAGTCTCTACTGTTAGCTTATTCTAGTTAGCTTACTCTGTCCCAAACTGTTAGCCTTTGTTCCATACTGTGGAGGAAGCAATGGTTTGCCTTATCATTCATCGTACAAGTTACTGATTCAGGCTTAAAAGGTTATTCTCATGAAATCTCTTTAAGTTCCTCTTTTACAAATCCTACAATTCTGCATGCATGGATTGGAAAATAAAATATTACTATAAGATATTTCAACCGATTTAAATAAAGTTTTTATTATAGTAATGGATGTATTGGCGAATGGTTTGACAATAGAATAAATGGGAATTGAATTTGAGAATGTGAAAGCTAACACGATAATATTTTTTAATCGAATCCAATACAAGCAAGGCGAAGTCCATGGCATTTTTTTATCAGAATGTGAAAAATTGGTCACCAGGGTAAGCTCCTTTTCAGAGTGTTGTATGGTTGTAAACATATTAATGGTTTAGGTGAAATGAAAATGAGTGATAAAATATCCAGTAATTTTATAAAAATAGAATTTGATGAAGATTGTTCGACTAAAGTTCTCCAAACGCTAAATTAAGTGAAAAATAATAACTCATTTTTTTCTGAAAGATAAGTATGGTATCATTTTATTTCGGGCTACCGTACTCAGTGTTGGCATGAAATGACTCCTTTCTTAATACCATAAAGTTTGCATTAATTTTCCCACTTTGTAAAGTGTCAAAAATTTTCAAAATTATTAGAAAATCTCACCAAATACCGCTTGATGAATGTTCAATATGCCTCGTTCTCCAGGAATTCCTCGCCGGCGTGCGTAGGGAGGGTTCCGCCCCCTTGAGCACTATGCACTAGGTTCGCGCCGGAAAGTGTTCTTAGGCACCTTGGCGGACCTTGGGCGGAGGACACCCTAAAATCGGTCACTGCCCTCTTTAATAAACAATGGCAAAGTGCCGTTGCAGCCAGCTAAAGTACGAATTTTGGTTATTCCCGGCAGTGGTTGTCCATCTCTGTGTGGACGGTATCACGTCAAGTCGTAACCATACATTTCGTAGACGGGCATCTCGTCACCGCGACATCCCGTAACCGCGACAAATGGTGGCCAAACAACTCGTCACTTACTATTTCGGAAATGCGAGAACTAGTATACGGTATTTGGTAATCGGAAATGCAGAATACGACTGCCAGGGAGTATGAGAAATATCCATATTCTAATTAACAATGGCGCGTGACATGAAACGTATTGCTTCCGTGCAGTATGTATAATTTTAAACTTCGATATAACTCTCACACCATCAATGATAAAATAGAATGTTAACGAAATGGGAAGTTGGCCTCGAAAAAAACGGAAAAAACATTTATAACACAGGGGAATTACGATGGCCCTTTCTATGACGGCAGGCCGAACGGGGAGGCTGTGCTCTGGTAAGACCGTCATATCTCAGGAACTATCCGGGGTAGTGACTAACGACTGACGGTAATCGATGGTGCATGTTTAATATCAGACAAAGCAAGGGCTGCACAAAGGCTGGCGGGTCGTACTGGCCAGGTATTAGTATTACACTAAACTCCCGATTTTCCGTGTTGATGACTGGTAAACGGTGCACGGGTAATCGGAAAGCACGGATAACCACTATTTGGTTCTTTTCGTATTCATTTCTCTATTGTGCGCCGGAAAAATAAACTCGCGGAGAAAGTAACACAATCTGTATATAATAGCTTGTTATATAATGCAAATATAATAGCTCTATATTTGATTTATATAATAGCACTTTTTGGACTAAGACTGACACATGATCTTTTATGGGGTAAACACATACGTGAAATAATGAGTCAAGCGAATCGTAAGCTGAGGCTCATCAAAAGAGAATTGGGTAAATGTATGTATGTATGAGATTGGGTAAATCATGTATGAGAAATCAGCTACTTTTCCCTTGTTACACCTCACTTGGAATATACTGCCAGTGTATGGGGTCCCCACGAAATCGGTCTAAATAATCAACCTGAACGTGTGCAGCGAAGATCGGCAAGATTTTTGAAGGGACGGTACGATAACCTTATTAGCGTAACCAGTCTAATAAATGAATTAAATTGAGAATCATTGTCAGATCGCAGGTTGAAATTTAGACTTAATCTCTTAAACAAATTCCAGGACCATATTTTTTAGTGATGGTGGTAAAAATATTTTGCGAACCCCAACTATGTTAGACTGGGCCATAATGACAAAATTAGAGAAATTGATTGCCGAACTGACAGATTCAGAATGTCCTTTTTCCTCGTACAATTAGGGATATGAATAACGGTAAATATATCCAATAAGAGTGTAGCAATGGATAACTTTGGTAGTTGCATGTTGGTATGAGCACTTAAAGCTATCCCAACTAACAGCATGTTTGCTTTGCTATTTTTATTTCTTTTAAATGGTGAAGTTTATAACGGTACATAAATACTAATCCTTTTTATGCATGACAGGTAGTGCATGTTTGGTGAGAATTCACACCCTGCCACACACCTTTATTGTGGCTTGCAGGGTATTATGTAAATGTGGGGTATTATGTAAACCTCCCGGTTTCACAAGACAATACATCTATGAAATTAGTTGATTTTAGGCGTAACCTGTGAGGGAAGCTCTACACTGCGAGAGTTGTAATCGTGGAATGTGGAACGAAGCTTGTTGCATCTCTCACATCTCCCGGAATCAACACTTCACCAATTGGCAAACTTATTTCTTATTACTTCTATAATGCTCGATGAATTCATTGTATTTTCTGATTTGAAATCTAACTAAAACCACAGTTGAGCTCTGAAAATCTAGGCAGTCGTACTGAGGTAATAATGTGCTTTAATTCAATGCCGTTCTCTCACTCATGAACATTCAAGAATGCACCCTTAAACATTCATAATTAATAATCTGCACGGCATCCCAGCTGACTCCTCTCTTTCTCCCTACCTGAAGCTATTCAATACACATGGGTGTGAATCAACGCGGGAGGGGCCTATTTGATTTTGTTTATGATTCCTATATTGAAAATACTTTGTGGACACTCGGGGGTGAATGCCTTATGCGTATTTTTATTCAAAATTAAAATTAATAAAATTTTTAGTAATAGTAGTACAATTCATGGGTTTTATGTTATCCCACGAGTTTATTTATAACTCTAAAATTAGCATATTATTCTTGGACAAATTCAACTCCATCCCCCTTGTTTCGATTCAGGTCTTCAGGTTTTGCAGGCCTGCACGTTGCCAATCGGGCCACCTCCGACTAATGAGAAAGCACTTGTCGATACATTGCATGCATTATTTTATCAGGAACTGAAAAATAAAGCAGTCGTTGTCGAGTTATGCGTATTGTAATGCGAATGGATTTCACTTTTCCCCACTCACTCATTTCTCCAGCAGAAAGTAAAAAGAAAACCAAATTTATGAATTACGATTTTAAGTGTCTATGGTTTCCCTTTCACATGCTATAAGATCGTTCCCAATTTTTTTCCATGCTCGAAGCACAGATTTCATGAAAGTATCTTGTTATGTTTAAACCATGGTACTAATACATTGAGTAGCTCGTTGCGCATCTCGGTGAACTATCTATACGTCTGAGATGCGATAGTTTCGACTGTGCAACGAGCGTAGAGGGCAGGCCAAGGGAATCCGTGTTTTGAGCATCGTGGATTTTGAATGGCAAGTCACTTTTTGGAGTTATTTTTACTCTCTGGGGACAAATATCATCGGAGAAGATGTCTTCCTGCGCTGTATTTGGCTGCAAAAATAGCCGCAGTAATGGTGAGGGGAAATTGAAAATTTTTGTTTCCCTAATGATACTGAAAGAAAATTAAGGGGGTTCGAGCATGCCGGCGAAAGGGCGACTTAAGGAAAAGAAGAATTAAGAGTTGACAGAAGATTACTGTATTTTGGGCAGTGTTTTGTATTATTCCTGTCTTCACCAACATCTACACGATACCCTGCAAGCCACCGCGAGGCAATGTGGCAGGGCGTGAAGATCACCAAGCATGCAATATAAATATGCAAACATGCTACCATAGGGTCTCAGGAAACTAGATTGTTAGTATCTATATAGTAGTAAGGGATTGTTTTGTTAATACATTCATCATGCTCTACAGACTACTTTAAAATATTTCCCCTACATATCCCTTTGCTATGCTGCCTATTCCATTCTCTTATAGTACGGGGGAAAAATGACGTTTTGAATCTATCAGTACGACAATCTATCTCTCTAATCTTATTTATCTGGTCAAATCTAGCATAATAAGCTGGTTTTTTAATACATGCCTAACATCTTCAGTGAAGCTATCCGATTTAAATTTCTGCAAGATACTTAATCTGTGCTTTAACCTACGCTCTGATAATGATTCCCACCCAAATTCCTTTACTAATTCTGTTACACTACTAAACCTATCGTAACACCTTTTGACGGACCTAGCTGCTCTACGCTGTAAACTGTCTAGGTTTCTGATCAAATCTAATTCAGTCGGATCCCCTACACTGGCTACATACACAAGGTGGAGCCTAACTAGTGAAAAGTAGCGTCGCTCTTTTTTCTTCTCATCACATTTCCCAAGTACTCCTTTTATAAATCCTAACTTTATCTTCGCTCGGCCGCTCGCCCCAATGTGTCTTCCCCACGATAAATCTTAAGTGATTCTTACACCTAAATACCTTATGGTTTCAACGCTTTTGATCTTCGTGTTAATAATATGCTACGTTGTGACATGCATCTTATGCTACATTGTGACCTAAAGAATTGCGCAAATTTAGTTAGCAGAGAAATAGTTTTTGGCGTGATCACTTTCATGAAGGTGTATAAAAATACTTCACTAGCCTTCAACTATCGTTCTATCCTCCGCAAAACGTAAATTCTAACAACCATTCCTCGGTTACTGGTGATCAAAATATTTTAGCTTTGCATATTTACATCATCCGAGATTCCTTAATAGTAGTTCTGCTCTTCTTCATCCACTCCGCTTGAAATCAGGATGAAAACAAAAAATGTTTATGTGAATGATGCAACCTTTCTCAATGGCATTTAAAGTAGTTCCAATGACTAAAATGTCGTTCTGCATTCTTTTGAAATTTATATTTTGAAACCGACTACAATAGTGGCATTCCCTCATTTTGCTGTGCGTACTACAAGTTCGCGATAGTCTCACAACCACATTACTACTTCTTGAACTCAACCTTTTAATGCACAGTGAGTTATTTGTCGATTACGAGTTTCTCCAGCACGCACTATAATATAATAGCATAATTCTCAGCATTATCTAAGAGACACACAATATCATAATTTCAGATACGTATTTATTATCAACTGTATTAGGCTCCATTTTAAATGCTCCGCCACTGCTTGTCCTCCGGGTACGTCACAGCGTAGCTACACAGAATGGACTCTTTTCGTCCTCGGGAACGACCTACCTAATCTATTGGTACCCTGGTTTCAACCAGTGATAATAGGTTATACGTTAATCTTCTACTCACATTCATTTTCACGTTACATAACAAAACATAGACCATAAAGGAGTTAATTCTTAGTTTAGCAGCTAACAAAGTTTTCTCACCTAAAATAGCCTAAATTATGGGCCTAGCCCGTATATCACTAGCGTCAAAATCTACAGATCTTTTTGCGTTGTTTTGAATTAGAAATTCCAGGTATTAAGTCAGTTAAAGAACTAGATTTACAGGAGCTTATTTTTTAGTAACTGAATGCCCCTAATGCTTTGTAAGTTCATGCTAAGTGTTATAATTTCTTCGGAGTTAATTACCGGAGGCAAGGAATTAGTTCATTACCAATGAAAATTAAAAGTATTACAGTGCAAGCACTCAGTGAGTTAAAAATCTCTAACCCTACTCATTTTGGACAACTTAAAATACGAATTTATTCCAACATTGTATTACCCTCTCGTGCCGTCCTCAAATATACTTTTCAAGGGTTTCAAGGGTACTTTTCCAGCCATTCTCCGGGAAAAGTTTACACTTCTAGGCGAAAAATGCCCGGGGCGGGGACAAAACTCGTCAAAGACTTAAATTTTATTTAGAAACTTAAGCGTCACTTTTACAGTGAAACGTGACTTTTGCGACCAAACCTTCTTTATCTCTCCCATCAGAGGAAAACCTTTTTTCCACAATTTCAGCAGAGGGTCCAGGAATATAGTGAAATGAAAAGCCAGTCATAAGTCAAGTTTAACCCTGAAATTGAAGAAATGAGGTTATATTGATACAATATTTCATGGCCAGGCATTACGAATAATTAACAATCTTTCATTACACCTTCATATGGATGACATAGTATATTCCCCAGGAAATATTTGTCTAATTCAACTCACAGTACGATGTTGACACTTTAAATTAATTACGCAATAAGGTACGACACTTAATTTATGTTTCTCTTTCATCAAGGTGTAGAAATATATTTTTAGTTATTGAATACATTTTATGGCATAAGAAATGATTTTCTGCCTATGCAGTATAATTTCAGCGTTTGAATCAATGCATCTGTTGAGGCACAATTTGAAATATAATATTTCTCGGAAAAGAAAATTCGCTATGTATGTACATTTCACGAACACATTTTATTGGCTTCGACTGTGGTTTAGATTAATTCAGCTGAAATTGTCGAAGCCAATAAAACGTCTGTGTAGAATGGACAAAGTGAATTTTCTTTTCCAATCTCGTGGTTCGACAAGGTGAAACCTCAAATGTTGAACCGTTATAATATTTCTCCCTGAGAATAATAATATTTATGAAGGCTAAATTGAAAAATTTAAGATTTTTTGTACGTTTATGTGTATGTTTCTCATATAGATTAAAAGGTGATAAAGTATAAATTATCCTTATTTTAATGTTTCACAACATGATTCGAAATGGCATCCAAATATATTAATGATTTCACAGTGAAAGTTGCAATGAATCCTTGGCTGTTTTTTTCCAATTGCTTTTTCTATTTTATTTGTAAAAGATAATTTAACCTAAAATCATTTTTTAATTATTTTTCAAAAAAATAATTTCATGAGCCGTTGTTCGAGTGAATTTCATTCTCCAAGACCATCAAAATTGGGCTTGTTTTCAAAAACTTCCACGTTGAATGTTATCAGAGAGAAAAGGCCACCCAAACGTGAAGCGAACCACTGACCATTGAATAACCAGGACATGGCATGAAAACTACTTTGGGAATATGAAAAATATGTAATCATTGTTTTTATAAGTTCATGCATTTTTTCTGTGGCCTCCAATGGCCATTGTTAGCGGCAGTAGCGATATCTCGCATTGGAACCCCAAGTGCCAAAATTACAGTTTGAATGCGCCAATTAGAATCTAGATGCATGTAAATACTCCCGAATGTGATATGAGAGAATTGAGATTGAGAATTAGGACGAAGTACTGATTGCATGATTCTTTTAAGTATGAACCGTCTCATTGGTATCTCATATCGGTAAGATGGACGCCCAGCCAGCAAAACCGGAAGGACCAGTTCCTAACCATCTCCTCTACCATCGCTGAGATTCATGAAATGTTATCCGCAGTCACACCCCGAAATGCTTTCATCAGAAAGTTTTTATTTCCACCACAAGAAGTGGGTAAAGTTCTCGGAAGACTATTTCACAAAGTTATGCCTGCCTACGGACTTCCAGTTCCGTGAGAGACGCTTAATGGAGCCGAGATTATGGAGGGTCATCAAGAGACCAGTGCCATCATTGGTCGTCGCATCTTTTTCAGCCAGACATCCGTGATCCGAGGACGTGTCCTCCACGGCTCAAAATGGCAGAAGTAGATTTAAGTTTCAACCACAGACGTCCTTGGCGTCAATTCGTACTCATCGGGAAAAAATATTCCTAAGATGTTTTTGATGTAAATTTGCCTAATCATTCATCCTACTCACCGTTTATTTTGGGCTATTTGTTCAACAAGTGGAAATGTGTCTTTAAAAAGACAATTGGCAAGCCCAGCAAGCCCTTCCATCATGGGGTTTTGAGTTCTAATCCCGGTTAAGGTGGATAATTTAAATTCTGTGGATATCTTCCCATTTTTGCATTCTTCGTATATAAAAATTTGCAGGGAATATGGATTCCTTGTTATCTTGAATGGCTAAAGCTCTTGCCGGAGATTAGGTGGGCTTAGGCTCGAATTCCAGTTAAAATGTACGATTTCCATCACTATGAAAATCATGCTATTGTGAATATTATTGGGTAAATCCATTAGATAACACCTTTTCGTGGCTTGATGGCAATCAACTAATACTGTTCAACTGGGTGAAACTGGGCTGCATACTCAAAAGGTTGTTCAACGTAACAACGCCAATATATATACTTATTCTTCTCAGAAGGAGTGTATTGTATTTATCTAATGCTACACATAATTCCAATATATTCTTAATGGTCGTTTCTTTTAAAAACATAGTAAATGGAATTTTAACAACTATAAAATGAACTAATTTCACTTCTATAAAAGCTGCGATGCAAATGTACTAATAGTTGCTAGTACTAGGAGTTGCTGAAGGAAGATGAGTGAAAAAAAACAATAAGCTAGACTATAATTTCACCCTAACATTTATCTTCGATTACTCGTTTGTGTTTCAATATTGTCACCACTGGATTCTATTTAATATTCTGATGTCATTAGAATTGCTTTTAACTCTTATTGCTCAGAAACTACCGATAATATTGCGGTCTTCGACCCTATTGATTAAATGCGGCTGCTTATTAGGTATTCAAATTATTATCAAATGAAAGAAGTACAGTAAACTCTCACAGGGCGCGGTTCCACAAGTTGCGATTTCGTTAAGACGCGCTCATAGAAATATACCCAATTTTACAAGACTCGATCTTTATTTTCGGTAAGACGTGGTTTCAGAAATCTTGATCCTAGCAAACCTGGGAATTACGCTCCATAATGATTATATGCATTGGTTCAAGTATTATGATTAATGTTCAAAGGTGTGCACCTGTCGAATCAAACCACATTGTGAGTTAAGAACGCCATAATTCATGACATTTACTGCGTATTCATCATTTAATTACGATAAATGTATCATTCTACCAATTACTAGATATTGGTGACTTCATTGGCATTGCATGCGTTCGGCGTTACCATGTATATGTTTTCAAAGCCCTGAATCCCTTTTTTCTTCAAGGTTCGGGATTAGGGATTTACGGTGAAATAAAGTGCCACCCAAGCGAAACGACAGAAGCTGCAACTATTACGGTCAGCCAATTGTATCAAATAGTCGGTGATTAGAACAGACTAGTTTCGTGATATCTATACAGTCACAAAACGATGCCATCACCTTGGTCCTCGAGAAAATCTTCAAGGAATACGGCAGAACCGTGGAGGAATGAGGGCCATTGCGCTGGGCCGGGAAATTAAAATTTTAGACAAACTGAAATTAGACCAAAACCTCATCCCTAGGGAGAAAAAACGGAGTAAAAGAGTCAACATACGTGCTGTACGAGCAAATGAAGGAAAAATAAGAGCTTACTTCTGTGTAGGAAACTCTGGTGGCGAGAAAATAAAAGGATTTCCAAAATAAATGTAAAATTGTGTACGGTGGAAAAATGTTTTTTTGACTATGGATGTTTGTGAAAAATGCTTTATTAAAAATGTTTGTAACCAAAATCAAATAATGGCGACGCAGAATTCAGCAGTTTCACGTGCTAACGCAACACCTTAACGTGTTTAAAACAACACGTTATCTACGCAAAATCCGGAGTCTTCTAACAGTGCAGTTTTTATTTTGTTTTGAATTTTTGAGTTTTGAATGGTTTAAGAAGCTTGTAAAACGATACATTAACCATAACATGATGTAAGGAAAACATGGGAAAACTGCATCTGATAATCATCAAACAGCCCAAAATTTTATTCCAGAATTTTCTGCCCTTATTGAAAGAAGAGGCTAACTATCTGCCTTAACCAACTTCCAACGCCAATAAGACAGGCTTGGCCGGAAAAAGATGAAGTGTTCAAGATTACGAAGATATTTCAAAGTAGGAACGATGAGCACCAGAATTAAAGGCTACTAAACAACGCCTAAAACTGATTTTTTTCAAATGTTTCAGGTAACTTTAAGTGTAGGCCGATAATTGTTATTTGTCGAAATTAGATAGTTGGCGAAAACATTGAGTACATTTTCTCCCTCCAATTACGACATCCATTGACGAGCACTACATCACGGAATTATGAAAACCATCCTACCAAACTAGGCGGACTCGCAAGAGACGGCTGCAGGCGTTTCAAGATAAGCCCCTTCACTGGATCATGAATTTTTGGCATTCATTCAAAATCATGGATGCAATTAACATCATATTGGATTAATAGAATGAAGTGAAGGAGTCTGCATTGAATTCTTGCTGGAAAAGCCTTTGAACAGAAGTTGTGAATACTTTCCTCGGGTTTTCTTTATTCGAAGAAGAAATCACCAAAATCGTACCTGAAAATAGCTAACGGGGGGACAGGGACTTGATGTTAAGCAGGAGAAAGAGGTGGAAGGTGGATGTTAAGCACCATATCACAAGGAGGTGACGGAATCTGCAGCTATATCGGTCAGACAACTGTTTATAACAAATGCCGGAAATGGAATTGATTATGGACAACGAAAATATAAAGTTGTGGTGAAGGTTAGTGAATTCAGATGAAAATAAGTGTCTTAAATTGACCGTGTAATCCCTAGAGGGCGTTTTTAACGCACTTGACAAATTTCAAGAAAAATTACGTAGTATATTTACCTCCTTACTGTGAGCTGTAGAAAATCATGAAGAGCGAGGTAAATCAGTTGCATTACATTGTTTCTCAAGGTTACGTTTTAAAAGGCATCTATTCTCCGCTAATTGTTTTCCTTGGTTCTAACTATTCTACATCCTCTACCGAGGTTAACTAGTAAAACGCGGAAAAATAACGCTCAACTCAGCTGTAATTAAAGCCTTGAGTGCATCGGCTGTCAAAACAAATGGCATTGATTTCTACATTACAAAACGGTAAGCAATATTATTGTTGCAATCCATATGATTCACATAATGCCCGTCCATCGATGATGCTATCTTGAACTTATTTTGTAATGAGTGTTTTCAATTTCAGTGCTTTACGCACAGTTTTTTAAAAGCAAAATTATCGTGAATTTTATTTTTCTAAACCAAGATAAGCAACGAAGATAGTAAAAGCTGATTGTTCTATTTAAATCGTATGAAATAGGTGAAAAAAGTTTCGTGCTGAAGTTTATTTAACAATATGTTTGAAGCCATTTCACGTGTGTGCGTCAAACAATTCAAATAATTATTTGAAAAGAGCAATTTTATTAAACTGGACACCTTTCCCAGAAATACTAAAACTCTCTTCTACACGTTGTTGTACATGTACGAAACTAATCCCCGAAATGCTTAGTTACTAAGAAATAACACTTTCGGCGTGAATCACAAGTTAGGTTTTAAGGCTGAGTAATGAAACATGGTATCGCCATGCGTTAGGCGTTGAGGTTACGGAACGAATCTCAGAATTTCCCGTTTACTCTTTGTTTCACATAGCGCGATTTAGAAGACGCGACGATTTCAAGGAACCTAGCCTCGCGCTAAGTGAGGTTTTACTGTAGGAAAATGCATGTTAAACGTTGCATAGTTGCAGAAATTTAAATCGGATAGCTTTACTGAAGATATTAGGCATATATTAAAAACACCAGCGTATTATGTTAGATTCGACCAGATAAATAAGACTATAGAGATAGATTGTCGTACTGATAGATTCAAAATGTCATTTTCCCCCGTACTATAAGAGAACAGAATAGGCAGAATAGTAAAAGGATATGCAGGGGAAATATTTTTAAGTAGTCTGTAGTGCATAATGCATGTACTGACAACCAATCCCTTAATAATATGTAGATACTAACAATCTAGTTTCCTGAGACCCTATAGAAGCATGTTGGCATGTCTATAGTGTTGGTGATCTTCACCCCCTGCCACACACCCTCGCGGTGGCTTGCAGGGTACCGCGTAGATGTAGATGCTGTGTTCGAGCAGATGAGCGGCCCCCGGAGGCCATTTCAGGGACACCCCCGACGCAACCGGCCGGGTCGTAATGGGGCATCACCAGATGTCTCCTGGCTAACAACGCCTCTCGTATGAAAATTCCACTTCCTCCCCCGCCCTCGGCTCTCAGGGTGGACGGACGTTGTGCGGGCTACGGCCTCTTCGTCGGCAACTTACGCTTCCGCCGCCATCAAGAAACTAATGTGTAATCCTCCATCGATAGGGGGGGTGGAGACGAAACTTTGTCACGAGTTTTAACTGGTAAATATATTTGCATGCAAAACAAGTCTTCAAGTGTCGCTTAGCAATAAGGACGTGACGATGCCATTCATACAATTTGCTGAAAAAGACGAACTTATTTCAATAGGCGTAATATTTTATCCTCCAGCCAATTCATATGGCTATTGTTATACAAATGACCTGAATCGCAAACGTGTCGGCCTTCTTATCCGAAAGATGATGGGTTCCAATCTTACGCTGAGCATGAATGTTGATTTCGTCTGAGGTTAACATTTTAGTTGAAAATTAGCATGTAGCCCTAACCCTTGGAACATAAACAAGGAATTATATTTTGAAATATAAACTATTTTATAAAGTTTATAACAATTTTAATTTTTGAAATCAAATTTTGACAAAGTATCTATGCCTTAGATTATTCTCGTTTTTTATATGTTGTAGACACAAACCTCCTCTACAAATTTTAAAAGTTTTCCAGAGGTTGCGTCGACCCGACCAAACTAAACTTGAAGAAAGAAACTTTATTGCACGACGAGAGAACAAATCGGTAACTGCAATTAATTACAACAAAATCATTAAGTAACTTTGTACTTAGTGACGGGTCCATGGTGACCTAATTTGTTTCATCACTCCCTCCGAAGCATAGGACTTCAATGGACCTCCAATTTTTTTGTGAAAGGCCTTGCTGGAAGGCTCTTGGTGAATACATCTGCCTTCCTAGAAATGTGTCCAATTTCCCAATAGTTATTTTGAACTGATTTTTTAGATTAAAAATAACATATCAATTTCATGTTTATTTCTAACAAGAATCCCATCATCCACATTGATGGCCACCATCACGTTTCTACCATTTACACACTTCTTGATGAATAGACAGGGATCCGATTTACTTTGTTTCAGTTCCTGGGTCTCCATGCATTTGAAAAAATCGTTGATTCCAACATCGGGGCGACTGTTTCAACCATACAGGCTGCGGTTGAGTTTGCACACCCCACCACTTCCATCATCATACCCTTAGGGTTGGTGTATGTACACTTCTTCATTTAATGTACCATACAGAAATTCAGTATGGACATCAAATTGGCCCAAGTGATATTTTTCAGCAGTGGCAACATTCAAAAAGACTCTGACTGTATCAAAACAAGCCACGGGACTGAATGTCTGCTCGAAGTCAACGTTTCATCTTCTATACCCATCTATTAGCGATCACTTTCTTACCCTTTGGCAAATGAACAAGATCCCACGTTTTGTTTCCACCCAAATATTGGAGCTCCTCTTTCGTGGCTTGTTTCCACAAATCACGTTCTTCAGACTCAAGTGCCTCTGTGACAGCCATGTCTTTATTCGCAAGAAGAACATAATTATTCGCCAAATACGAGGGTAGTCGCTTTTCTCGATTGCTTCTTCGAGGAGTGGAAGTAATTGGAGCAGGTACTTCCTGTACAGTCTCACTTGGCAGAAGGGTGACTTCAGACCCAAAGGTTTCATTTCCATTAAACGTGGGGGTTGAATTTTCAGTCTCTTCTTGAAGACCCTCTGAATTCCTGTCTTCAGGTGCAGACTCCGAATATTTCACAACATGCATTATAGGAAATTCTCTTTCGAAGATGACGTCACGGCACAATTCAATGGAATTCCTTTTGCCATTCCATAGACGGTAGCCACAATGATCACCCATATACCCAACAAAGAGACATGGTTCGCTCTTTCTATCTATTTTCTGCCTCTTGCCTTTTGGGATATGAGTGTAACATTTCGTTCCAAAAATCTTGAAATAATCAATCTTCGGTGGAGGGCAGTTTGTCCACAGTTCAATTGGAGTTTTGTCTTACCCAGTAGGCCCCGATCGATTCAGCACAAATGCAGCTGTGTTCACTGCTTCAGCCCAAAGATTGATAGGCAGGTTCTTTGCATGAATCATTGAACGTGCAGCTTCAACAAGCGTTCGGTTTTTTCTTTCTGCAGCACCATTTGCTGGGGCGTGTATGGAATAGCCCTCCGAATGATGATACCATTCTCCTCAAGCAGTTTTCTAACACCTGCGTTGATGAACTCCCCACCACCATCGCAAAAGAGTTCCTTAATGGTATGTCCCACAGTTTTCGCCTCGTTGAGAAGGTAGCCAAACATTTTGTTACTTCAGATTTCTGTTCATAAAAAATACCCGTCGAAACTTAGAGTAATCATCCTTCAGGCACAGGAAATATGAAGAACCTCCAACAGACCTTTCTTGAAATGGTCCACAGACATCAGCATGAATCCACTCGGCGCATTTCTTTGGTCGGTCACTCCGGTCAAGACAGGGGTCACGGTGGTATTTTCCATAGATGCAACCCTCACACAATTCGTCATCATCGGGCAAGGTGATTCCAATTCGCTTCACAACTGACTTTACATGCCGTTTATTTTGATGGCAAAGACGTTCGTGCCACAGCTGCAGCGATTCGGCTGATGAGACCAATAAAACTTCAGCGACCTTCTCAGGTGCATGAATCTTCATTTCCAAAACATACAAGGCATTGTGCATTTTTCTTCCAGTCAGACGCGTCTAACGCTTCTTAGTCCGTTTGCAACTGAATTTATTCGCAAAAAATTCACAGCCTTTGTCCAATGCACGGCTGACGGAAAACAAATTTCAGCTCACATCAGGAACATACCAAACGCCTTCCAAGTGATTCGTCTCCCACTTGCCATCAATGTTCATGTCCACAAGAATATCACCTTGTCCATAGGCGTTTATGATATCATGATTACCAACAGTAATGTACTGAGGCACATCAAAGCTATTGTAACAGAGGAAATAATCCTTTAAGTTCGTCATGTGCTGGGTTTCGCCAGTGTCAGCCAACCACGAATCAACATCTGAGCCCAAATATTTGACGTTACAAACGTAAGCATGACCCTTGGCATCAGCAGACTGAACACCGCATTCTTGTTTGTTCCTATTTCGGCGGGGACAATCACGTGCGAAATGGCCCAGTTCCTTACATTTGTGGCACTTAAACATGCGCTTGTTGTCTGACGGAGGTTTCGTCGGCTCTTCTCTATCCTTTTGCGCTCCCTTCTGCCTCGATAAATTCTTTGCCAAAAAGGCATTATCAATTCTGCATTCTTTTCCCGGAAGTCGCATCTCGATCAATGATAGCCTTTCCGTTAGACTGTTCAAAGTTCTCTGCTCAATAGGAACACTCTCCCAAACGCTCTTAAATTGAAAGTAAGGAGGGGAAAGCGTGGACATAATTCGTCCCATTAGAATGAACTCGGGAAGTTCCGACTTTGAAAAGTTCTTCAATTCAACATTCAACTCGTTGAATTCACGCTGTAGGCAAGCGATATGATTTACGATACCATCGGATCCATCGTGTGATGTGAAAAAAAGACTCAAGTAGCCTATCAACTCTTTGACTGTAACTCTGCTCGTAAGTAACCATTAATTTGTTCCAAATTGCCTTCGCGGTGTCACATGAAGACGTAAGTTCTTGATTAGTCGCGTTCAAGGAATTGATTATAATTAACTGAGCAAGAGAATCCTTACCGTCGAATAGTTCTTTGTTGGAGCCATCTTCATTCAGGGTTAAGTCACCTGTAACGACGTCCAATATCTTCTGATTTTTCATTACCAGCTGTATCTGTCGTTTCCATCTCGACCAGTTACTCAGTCCTTCAAGTTTTTCAATTTGTGCTTTAAAATCGTATGCTTGAACTTCCGTGGCACTCATGGTAGCGACTATCATTCGCCGCGAACAACCAAGTCCCGGAAAAAAGACACGTTCGAAATTTCTCACTTCCTTATAGTTCTCGCGCGATTTTATCGCGTAAAACTGGGCCCATAACCTTTTGAGGAAGGTTTTTCAAGAAATACAACACTAAACAAAACTTGAAGAAAGAAACTATATTACACGACGAACAAATCAGCAGTTGCAATTAGTTACAACAAAATCAATAAATAAATTTGTACAAAGTGACGGGTCAATGGTGATCTAATTTGTTTCATCAGAGACAACCTGAAATCATGTGAAATTTTCTTTGTGGGCGATTTTTCCGAAAAATTTTCTTTTCTGTACCAAGATAAGTAAAAGCTCTGCACTGGAGTTACTGCAAGGCTAAGGTTCATTCGATTACATGTTGCAATAAAAACATAAACAATAAGTGTGTGCCCCTCAGTGTGGTTATTATTTCAGACTGTATGAAGTATAACGCCATATTTCAAAGGACGCTGCTCTATGGTGTAACAAGTGTACTAAACCTACTGAAAAAGTTTACTTTTTCGCAGCTGCGGGGACAAAATATTAGAACGGCTACAAAATATTGAAATTGTGGCAGTGCCAAGATTTTGGAGTCGATGCTGAATGGCATTTCCATACCACACCTCAGGGAAAGAATACAAGTGATGGATTTAACCCTCATGTGGATTCTCTGCGCCTTAGTGGCGCTCGTAATTTTAAAAATGATTTTAAAATGTTTCATTCACATGGATCTTTCTGAAACTTTCAGTAGTCTATTTTTCTGCTCTCTTAGGCTATAAATATATTTTTGTATGTATAGTGTGAATAGTTTTTATTAATTGGCCTCTAATGAAAAGTTACGTCGTTGGATTTACGGAGCCGCTGAGGCGCCGAGTTTTCTCATCGCAATGTCGGGGACTGCACTGTTAATACTAATTTAAAAGTTATTTTTTATGAAATGGTATCTTCTATTTATAATCATAATATTTAATTGTTTAGACTTTATAAACAAAATTAATTTGTTTAACAAATTCAAAATTTATACTATGCCCATTTTGCTTCTTCATTGATGTAATAATCATAACTTTTGCCTGTTTATTATATTCAATGACAAAAATTCTTCTATTTGCAAGAATAATTCTTAGAAACTCGTGGCTAGCCTACGGCTGTTTTTTCCATGGCCTCCGGCATTACTCTGTTTGGGTACGTTCTCCGCTCCACATCCCTCTTCCGCGTCCGCGTACCTGCTGTGGTGATGGTCACCTTTGGGGACATCCCAGGGTTACTTTGTATAGAACTATACCAAGCAGCAATTCAAATAAAATAATACCCTTATTAGGGACCCAATTGATGCATTCCGATTGTATATTGACAAAAACATTATCCTTGTAATTGTTACTTGCACAAATCAGGAAGCCGTTCGAGTGCATTTAGAGAGAAATTTGAAAACAACTTGGAAACCTACAGACGATATAGAAATGCATGCTTTTGTGGACTTTAGTTTGGACACCAAAGATCGTCAAAAGTAAATGTCAGTTGCCTGTGGAATAAATTGTATGGTGCCTTGATTTCTCGTGGAACTATTTCTGAAAATCGCTTCAAGCAATTACTTCGATACATGCACTTTGAGAATAAAACAACGCGCGCGCTTATAGAAGAGAAAAAGATAAACTTGCCGCGATTCACTTCTTCTGGGATTAGGCGAATAAAATGTTTCAACATTATTTTGTGCCCGGACTCTCACTCACTGTTTATAAGCAACTGATTGGCTTTCGCGGGCGTTGTCCTCTACGGCAATATATTCTATCAAAACCCGATAAATATGATATGAAGATATTTTGGGTTAACGATTGGGCAACATGCTTTTTCTTCATCCTTCCATCGCTGCGTGAGGGACAGGGAATCCGCGCCTTATCGCAAAGCACCCCAGGGTGGCCCTCTCTTCATTCCGAGAAGGGCTAACTCGGGTGGGTCGTAAGAGGTGGGTAGAAGTTCAATCAGCTTTTGTGGAGGGAAGAAAGTAGGCGAAGGATGACGAATAAGGAAGCTTAGTGGGAAAGTACGGATGGTCTCAACGTTTGGGTCCGTGCAATGCTACGGAAAGAAAAGGTGAGGGGGGTCCTCCAAGCATGAGGGTATGTTGGTCACCCCAAAACACTAGCTCCTCTTCCATCGGTCTCTCACACAGCGCCGAACCGAATAAAATAGACGCCATTGTATTCTATGTTTTTTCCATTTTCTGTTCCTTCTTTTTTACCACCTACGACCCAACTTCTTAGAAATAATTATTTTGGCCTTTCCCACTAATCCAGAAGCAAAACCTCATCTGCCGCACTCCCTCGCATCACTTTTACCTGTCCATCTCTACGGAGACATCCTCAATAAGTGCATAGGCTCCGCTGTAGGCCTAAAATACTGGCTCTTCTAGCCCCCTCCAATGCGACGCTGGACTCCTTGACGCGTCACTGTTTGTCCCACATTCCTCATATTTCACAACCCCTCTGACTTATATCTGACTTGATATAAGCTCCCAGGATGTCCGTTACATTTGCCTTGATCTTCAGAATATAGTCATAAAAAAGCCCTCACGAAGGTATCACTCGTATTTTCTCACTCCACCTACCCTTTTTCAATTATTAACGTTTAAGAACTCAGGCTTCTGCACACACTACAAATATATAACATGTGGGTTGGCGTAGTGAAGCAAAATTATTTTACATGGACCCATCCCACTTTTATTCAGTCCTCATTTTTAGTATTTGGAAACATAAAAAAATGTGCATATAATAAGGCGGAGTTTATCCAGCATTGTATATCAGAAAAATTATTTAAAACAACCGTTGCACACAAAATAAAAACCTTCAATTGAAAATAACCCTTTAAGAGACCAGAAAAAGAGAGCATCAAGTAAGAGAGAGAGACAACAAATGGAAAATAATGCAGCATTAAAGATTTTTAGCTACAACTTCTGTAATAATGGGTTAAATCCAGCAAAACACGGTTATTAATAAGAAAAATAGAAGTCATTAGTCTTATCTATCAGAAAACATGCAAAGAAAGGCCAAGTTTGAAAGTTAATGACAAAATACAACGCAGCGCCGCTGCGGCACCGTAAATCCAACGACGTAACTAAATTCGTAAAGCCATATGAAGGTTAAAGGGACCCTGAAGACAAACCATACGTCCCAGTCTGTAGTCAATTCACTCACTCAGTGATTCAACCCGAAGGTTGGTTCTTGATAGGTGAGAGTAGAGCTCACCCCGTACTGAGTCAATGGCGTGCTATATTCACACATTTAGTGTGGGGGGGCCAGTTCCTTTCCCTGGGCCACCTGAGATTTCCTACGAAGTTCTGACACTCAGAAAATCGAATCGTAAGGATTTTAGATGGGTGTGTCCAGAATCTTGCACGGGATGTGAACCCGGGACCCTTCGGTCAGTAGCTCAGTCCCACTAGGCCACCACGACCCCCGAAGAAACAAATTCAGAATCTAGAGGAACTTTACAAATGGGCCACATCGATCATGAAAGGATTTTTACGGTTAGGATAACTCTGAGTTTGTAACCAACTAGCAAGTGAAGGAGAAAAAAAGAGCCTGACGAGAAGATTCCGAGATACACCTGCAGTGGAGTATATTCATACCTTCCATACCGCTATCCGCAATCGAAGGAAGACTTGCTGTTGAAGTATCTTTCTCAGTAATCCGAAAACCAAATTTTCAATTTTGTGGTACAAATACGATTAGGAGAGTTTGGAGGATAACATAGGTTTTTGAAGGTAAAATTAAGAAGACTAGCGTATTTACAATGTGAAATTGTAAATTGAAACATTAATTTACACAATTGTATTTTACTTTCATCTTTTAATTCTGCGGCAAGGAGGAATCCAACCTCAGAAATCCAATCTGCCAGCGCAGCAGTACCGCAACAGGTTAAACGGAAACGGCATTGATTTTTTAAGTATCCCCTCGGTTTTTACTACACGCATTATAATTGTTATAATTTTCAACTTTCCTTATATAAAGGATGTGAAATTTGGCTGTAAATAAATTGTGCATGAAGGGTTTGCAAAATATTCCGTCAAAAATTTCTTATGCCAATTTCTGATACGGTTCAGGTTAACTGTACGTAAACGTAATATAAGGATTTTAGTGCTTTAGAATGCAAATTGTTTTTGAAGATGTGAACAATTTTTATTTTACTTAATAAGCTGAGATAAAAATAATATTTCCAACTTATCTAAATATTAAATGTGAAACTAATGCCTCAAGTAACATAATTTATTTTTTAACTGATTTCGGAGACTTACGTCATTCGTATTTGTGTAGTCATTCTGGGAAAATGATTAAAACATGAGTTCAGGGTAACAAATTTAATAATTTAAAAAGGTACGGGAGCAAATCACTGACTTGTTAGCGTGTTGTCTTAGCGTGGGAGACTATCATATGCGAAGAGAAACAAAATATCCGTTTAGATTAAATGGGCAGCGCTCTGCCTTCCCCGTTTCTTTCCCTGAGAGAAAGTTCGAATGCTTGATTGTGGGTGGCGGAATACTGCACCCGTTTCTTTGAAAAAAGAACTGAGAAAGAGGTTTTGGAGAACATGCTAAACGAGTACGTGAGGAGAGTAGTACCTACTGGAAGCCGAGGAGGGAACAAGGTTTATCAATTGTTCTCCGAGGCCAGTTTCCGGTCTTCATAGATTCTAGGGCTGTGGTCACAACTGGGCGAAGCAAATAGCGATATGCAAGGGCAAAGAGTTGGTATACATTTGGTGAGAAGAAGATGAATGAGAAAGTTACAGAGATCTGAAGACACCAGGTTACCAAAACGTTGGCCGGTAGGCGGGTGCCGCGCCGCGGTGACCGGCGGGCGTCACGCCTTCACTCAAAATTAATTTTCTTTCTTAAATGAAACATTACGTCAGAATAATTTTTTTCATTTGTAGAGAAGAGTTATATCTACAACATATAAAAAACTAACAAAATCTAAGGCATAGGTGCATCGTCAAAAATCGGTTTGAAATGTTAAAATTGTTATAAACTTGATTAAATTATGTTTATTTTTCACAATTTAATCCCTTATAATATTTTTTTAATTCAATTCCTTTTAAATATGCCCTAAAGAACGTCTGTATCTCAAATAGTCTCGGAGATAAACCATAAAATATGTAGTAACCTTTGCAAAATTCGAATTTCACAACGTTGCAATAATTCGGAAACGGTTGCGAATTTGCAAAACGACTATGGTGCTTTCATTTTCTTATTAAATAGAGCCGTTATACCAAATTGGTCAAAATGGATGACCCTAAGGGTCATTTTTGCCAATTTCCTGGTCGAATTGACGTGGAATGACCCACATACTAATTTGACTGCAACAAACTAACGCAAACTGCGAAATAAAGTTAGCTTCTTGTCATTCAAAATTACACTGGCGCCCGAAGTCATTTTAAAATATAAAGCAAAATTTGTTGTCGAAATAAATTGATTCATATTCAAGTTCTTTTGAGCTCACTTTTGAAAAATTTATTTATGGGGATATCGGTACACGATAAGCGATGGTGCCTAAATACCATTTTCGCTTAAAACATCATTGCATGAATATCCTGGGAAAATGTTCGTCACTCTGGATTGCAGTGTGACATCTGATATAGCAAAAACTACACGTACAACCAACGGAACAGAAAAGCGTTTCATTGAACCCATCTGTCATTACCTGCCGATATAAACTATTGTGAAATTTACCCTCACACCAATTCCTTACGTATTTTTAGGCAAATTCCCCGTATGAGTGTGTTCAATTTCATCCCAGAATACAATTACCTTTCTCCTTCGTGGCTACACAATTATTAAAAATATCTATTTGAATAACTATTTCGAAACTTTGCCACTGTCATCATTCTGAGTATAAATATACTGAAAGATATGCCAAGCAGCGCGGAAAGGAACTCAAAGCATACGGATATACAAAGGGCGCTGACTTTTTCCCATCCATTTTAATGAGGTAAAATAATGTTTACAGTGCATTATACTTTAAAATTCACCGGTTATATTCAGTCATTAATTACAATTTTTTCACCCAGCATAGCATCGTGATAAAGTCCACTACACAGCACCTATTAATAAAAGTAATTAACACTAGAATGCCCGGCTGGGTCAAATTGACCCAATGGAGAATATTAATGTCGATTATTTTTAAAGGATTCGAGTTTTTGGCATCATATTTCTTGACTTTTAATCAATAATCACCTTTTATCACTGTGAAAAAATTAGGCCTGTTAATATTATTTCTTCCATTTTTTCTTATCCCTTATACCTACCATGCCCGGATGGGTCATTTTGACCCAGTCCTATAATTTCATATGAAACCTTTCCACTCCTCCTTTGTATTTAGTGTAATGTTGGGTATTAGAAATAGTTTTTCATCTGCATACATTACATTATTATTTCAGGGGTAATAAAGTATTGATACATTATATTGAACTCTAAATCTTGGGTTACATAGTTTGACTTTCTTGCATTCACCTCTCTCATTTGGTCATTATACCTCTTCTGTTCTAATTTTACCCACTGTCTAAACTCTCAGCACGTAATACTATCATTGTAAACTGCTCAGTTCTGGATGGGTGACGACAGAATAAGATTAATAATTTACTTGTCATGCGAGTGTTTTTCAAGAAGTTGAAGAGCTGTTGAAGGTATGGCTTCTAAACGAGTTCTCACTGCGAGAGAAATCATATCTCTAATGCGTGACCGTAGATGAATCTTACTGCGGAGAAGACTCTTTCACAGAAGATATGGCTGACAAAACCTCGTACAGGATTCGGAACCTTCCTCTTCAACTGAGGGTGGTTCTAGTCAGGTAGAAACTAATGTGAAAGATCAGGAAATAGTCATTGGGTATATCACTCAGCCTTGTAATGAAATAGGTAAACAGAGCTACCTATATTATTTTATTTATTCAATTCAATTTATAAATAATTACTGAATACAAATATAATTTGTATGTTTCCCTACACAAGTACTAACCTAACTCAATGCATGCATGTGAGTTTTCAGGCATTGTAGGCGGCCGAAAAGGGTGCTCTACTCTTTTTCCCTTGGTAGACGGGCGCAGAAAAGTATTCTAAGGAAAACACCTGAAGCTACACCTCATGCGAAAATACATATTTCAAAAGAAAGTGTTGCAAGTGTGTGGCACCTTATTATGGATTTCTGTGGCACCTTCTATGTTTCGACAGAAAGCGGTGCATGGAAGCAGAGGCCTACAAACAAACTGGAAATTACAGTTGGTGTCTTCAACTGAATGAGTTAGAAGCATGTATTGCCATATAGTGTGCTCGGGGAGTATCAAGGTCCGAGAAATCCTACATCAATTCCTTATGGTCGGATTCATAGGGCTCTCCAATTTGTAAGGAAACAATGGGTAGAAACCGTTTCTGTGAAATAATGTGGTACTTGAGGTTTGAAGAGAGGAATAACCGCTCCATCAGACTAAAAAAAGATAAGTTTGCACTCTTCTCAGCTGTTTGGAATAAGTTAATCGAAAACTGTATCGTGACCTACAAACCTGGACCGAATATTATTGTCGATGAACAACTCTTTCCGAATAAAGACCTTTTACACAATTTACATATTCCTTCAAAACCAAGACAAACATGGGCAAAAGTACTGATTAGCCGTAGAATAACAATCAAAATACATTTTGAATGGATTTCCGTTCTTAGGGAAAGATACATCTCGACCAGTCGAACAGCGGTTCTCAGACAATGTGGTATTGCCGCGAACGTAGAGCCAGAAAAATCACCTAGATGGTGTGAAATGAAAACGTACTGTAGAGGCAACAAAACCAAAAAGAAAAAGAGCTCATACTGCAAAAAATGCTCTGCAGTAAATGTAAAGCGAAATCCAATTATATTTGCAAAAATTGCAAAAAAAAATATTTTTCTTGCTGAAATATTATTATGAAAAATAATTTGGCACTTATACTGATGTGCTGAAATGTATTCAATGAATGTAGTATGCTGAATTTCAGCTGTCAAAATCACTGTCGTTATTTACAACTTGTAATTTTAATTCAGAAAAATGGAACTATTTATTATTTAGTTCATTATTTTAATATTATTAAAAATAGTGTTAATTTTTTCAATGGATATAGTTGATTTTAATTGTAATCTTTTAGATTTGAAAATACATAATTCAGATTGAGAAAATTTAAAATTTTGTCACTCAAGGCATGTAATTCAATTTTTCATTCAAGGCAAACCAACAAATGTGTACTTGAAAAAAAAAGCCATTATTAATTTTACACCATACATTTTATTGTAAATTTGTCTTAGAAACCTGATACCATTGAAACTCAATAGTTTCCTTCGAAACCTTAGAAACCCTTCAAAACAACAGTGATAAAAATTCACAAATTTGTTGAAATTAGTTTTCTCCGAGAAAATTGTTGAACAATTAAAAGTTGATTATTTTCCTTGGTACTAAGTTTTCTGCTGCCTTCCCAAATGTTTTCTTAACAAAACTCATAACAAAGCTGGAAAGAAATAATAATTTTTGAGTAAAAATTAGAAGCTTAGTTAAAATGGGTCAAATTGACCCACTCGGGCATGATAGGGTGTAAGGATACGTCGGGCATGCTAGTGTTAAAGCATATAGATACGATTCGAAAAACTGGTGTTAGCGGATAAAAACAACATTATTATGATTTTAAACAGTTAAAACCACAATTTGTTGACCCAAAAAATTTCCCTTAAAAATGAAAATGGGAAATTTCATCAATCAATATTTGCATTGGTATTGTAACTACCAAGAATTTTCAATTTAAAAATGTGTTTATTCTACACTTATTGCTTAGCATATTTAGAGGCAATGCAATAATTAGGTGCCAAATGCTATACAAAAACGTAAGGTTAGGTAACTAAACTAAGGTAAGGTCTCTTCGTTTGGTAGGTCGCTTTGTTAAAGCTGGGTAAGTATACGTCGCGGGAAAATTGTTCGTTAACCTCTATCATATGATTAGTAAAGGTTAATTGCGGAGAGATGATGTGGTAGTTAGTAAGTGGGTGGGTGATATTGCAATTCAAGTTACGGAATCAGAGTTTGATCGATGAAAATCTAAACGAATGCCATTTGAAGATGTCAGTTTTATGACAGCCTGTAATCATGAAAAATGATTTTATATCTAATCAACACTATTTTTAAAGTAACCTGGTTAATGCTAATTATTTTGTGTGATCTGACGAAGCATACTTTATGTTTCAGTGAATCATACGGACCACAGTTAACATTTCTGTCATTTAATGCTCTGTGACGTAGGCACAGTATACTTGGGTTTTAAGAGTTTCAGCGGCTAAAGCATATCTCATTCTACATCAGGACTTTTAATGCTCCATGAATCTTAATATTGATGCTCAGTGAGGTTTTCGAAACCAAGACCTTTGGGTACCAACTTACGTATTAAATACCTAGATTACACGGTCTGCTCGATGTCGTGGTTTTCGAGTTTTGTTGATTGATTTTTCACTCTTAACACCTTCATTTCAAATATTAAGGTAAGTGAGAGACTGTCATCCCCATTGTGAAAAATCTCTCTTGGTGTATGAATACAAAATCTACTCGCAATTAAACCATTGGAAAATTTAAATGCCTGAAATGTGAAACGGGGATGGTTGAGCTCTATGACCTCTAATATGCAAGACAATGAATACTCCAGTGGCCGTAATAGTTTTGCTCCACACATGCCTGAAATGTGGTCTTCACTGAAAGCTACACCTTAAACAAGATGATTGAAAACTGAAACTTTATTCAAAGCACTTAGGACAACCAAAAGGCAAAAAGGCATAAAAGCCAAAAGGGAAATTTAATAATAAAAATTTTAAAAATTCATCTACATGATACCCTGATAGCCACCATGAAGGTGTGTGGCAGGAGTTGAATTTTCACCATATTACCACACGAACGGGAATAAACGTGTAAGGGCTGAAATGTAATACCCATAGACTTTAAATTCTGCAATTTATGAGCGCAAGAGATGACATAATTGAATATCTTCATCGTTTTCCCGGGAGTGAGTAAAAATCGAAAAATAGAAGGTAAATTCAATTGCAACGGTAACTCTACCACGAAAGTCATATAAGATGGTACTCAGAGCTAATTATTGAACAAAATATTTTTTTTAAATGATTTTGCCACTACCAAAAATTTTGCCTTGCACATGCTCTTATTATTGTGTAACATATAAATCAGGATAAGATTGGATGGAAATAACTTACTCTCCCAGCGTACAAAAAAGTTTATTTTGGCTTCCAAATAAAAACAATAGGTAAATCCTAATTTGAAAGTTAATTAAAAGCACACCTGTAGGGGAAGCCAGGCGTGTAATAAGCATATTATTTACTTGGATACAATTAGACTATCTTTGACTCACTCCCAAATCCTCTACTCACATTACATGGCTAAATAATGCGTGGTTTTGCAAAAACGTCAACCTATATCCTTAAAAAATATCCATTTTGACGTGGTGTACACAATGTACTACATTTTTCCTTCTACATGCAGTGCTTTAACACTAGAACGCCCATAGGGGTCATTTTGACCCAATCGTATTTTTAAATTTATTTTTTGATCTCATTTTTTAAGAGAACAGAATTTCCTCTTGTGACTTTTAATAATTTTAATAGGTGTTTACTTACGTAAATTTTTACATTCCTAAAATAATCCATTGAGGAGTTAAGTTATATTTTACCTTGGACGCCCAAATGGGGTCATTTTGACCCAAGCGTTCATTTGCGCGCTTTATCTCTGCTAAAGGTCCTTTTATTTGCATTTTTGTATCATTCTGCTGCATATGTGTTCACTGCTCTGTCGTCTTATCTTTTTAATTCAGTTACTTATCTTCCAAGTTCGTATCAGTTTCCAAAACAGTTTTGTTTCCTTTCCCCATCACGTCCTCACTTTTCGTTTTGCTTACATGTGGAATATTTAGTAATTACTTTGTGGACATCATGATACATTGTCAATCTCTGCGGGGTGAGGAGAATGCAATTTTGTTTACCACTTTCGTACGGAATTTATCTACTTAGTTGACTCCAAATCTGATTATCTCTCTTCGGATGACGAGTGGAGAATAAAACTCGTTCTCACAATGGAAAAGAAAAACCACTTTGCACATTCCACACAAGGTTTTATTGGTTTCTACCATGATTTCGACAATATATGTCATTATCAAGATTGATACTGTCGAAACCATGGTAGAAACATATAAAACCTTTGCATGGAATGTACAAAGAGGTTTTTATTTTCCAATCGAGTGGTTCCACAAGGTAAACCCTCAAACTTTGAACTCATTCTCACATTTTCAGTAAGTGAAGTTCGTGTATATGTTGCCCATTGATCGTGGCTTCTAGGGACGAATATGCGGTGTGATCGTTATTTTGAAGATAGCTGTAATCAAAAATTTCTCAAAGACCAGCATAATGTTCTACTGACATTCTTGCGGAGCTGTATAAGATTCAATAAGATGAGTCAGATTGTTGAGTGTGTTCATTTGACAATTCCGACGGCAAGCTGACATTAGAAACTTGTGACGAATAAGCATAATTCTCAGAATGTGACGATAAGTACCCGTTTGATGATCTCAGTAGAGATACTAGGAGGGGCGGATCTAAAAGTAAGCTCACTATTTGATATAATATTCCTTCACTATTTTCAAGGCACTCGTGGTCAAAGCAATAGATACCCTTGGAATAACCAAAGATAGCTATGACAGTGGAAGGCCAGCAGAGAATTTCCAGAAGCGTGAAATGATTGCAATCCCGAAGAATCCAAGGACAGAGAAATGCGAAGAACAGAGTACCTTTAGCCTGGTGTCACACACATCGAAAATACTTACTAAGATCATTAGGAGAAGAATGGAAGGGAAGATCGAAGGGAATATTTCGGAAAATCAATTCGTATTCACGAAAAACCAAGAAGCTAGGGAGGCAATGCTTAGCTGAAGGATACTGGCCGAGAAAATGATACACGTAAAAAAGCTGTTGTATGTGACATTCGTGGACTTGGAAAAGGCCTTTGACAACTTCGAATGGAACAAGATGTTCAAGATATTGGAAGCTATTGGAATGATTGGAATGGACTACAAGGATAGAAGAAAAAAATGTAGTCTCTACAGAACCAGGTCACCACAGTACAAATAAAAACGGAAGGAAGATAGAAGACAAAATAAATGAAGTATTCAGATAAGGATGCAACCTCTCCCCAGCGTTATTCAATATATACTTGAAAGAAACAATAAGAGACACAGAGGAAATTGGTATCAAGGGCATCAAGGTGAATGGCGAAGAAATAAACATGCTCTGGTTTGCTGATGACATCGCAGTTGTAGCACAAAGTCGAGAGGACCTAAAAGCATCCCTGACCACTATGGACCAATTACTTCAAGAATATAATATGAGCATCAACAAGAAGAAAACTAAAATCCTAGTGTGCGGAAGAGAGAAGCTTAGGGCAAATATCAAAGTTCGAGTGAAATTGGTACAAGTGGAGAAATTCACCTACCTCAGCAGCACTATAACCTGGGATGGAAGAAGCTCAACGGACATCAAGTAAAGAATAGCACAAGCTAAGGAAGCTTTTATGAAGAAGAGACAACTACTCTGCTCAAAGAACCTACGGCTGCAAACAAGGAAGCCCTTTATCGTATGGAGCGTGGTACTCTATGGATCAGAGACATGGAAAATCGGGAAAGCAGACCAGCGAAGAATTGAAGCCTTCATGGTCCTGGAGGAGAATGTTGAAGATTAGATGGACAGATAAAGTGAGGAACGAAGAGGTGTACAGAAGAGCAGATGAAGAAAGGACAATATGGAAAACCGTACGGCATAGAAGAAACAGATGGATTGGATATACCTTGAGGCACAATGAATTAGTTGGAAATATATTAGACGGGAAGATTGAAGGGAAGGTCCCGCGAGGAAGACCAAGGGGAAAATAAAGAAGGACGTGAAAGAGGAAACATACCAGATTGTGAGGGAATTAACACTAAATAGGGCGTAATTGAGGGCTGCAGTAAACCAATCATGGGATTGAAATACTGATGATGATGAAAACTATTTTCATTAGGCTACTAAATTTTTTTACATTTTTTCTGATGGTATTTCTAATTTTGGTAGGAAAAATCATTCATAATTCAACAGTTCAAACTGCAAAAACAATAAATAAAATACATTTAAATAAAGTAGATGACATTTGTTGTTTACTGCGTGTCACCATTTCAGGCAAGAAAAAATGAAATTGAAGAAAATCGAGAAAATGATTCCAACACTCAGAGTTGGTGTTTCAACAGATAGTTATATCGTGAAAAATATTACTATAATGAACTGAAAAAATCAATGAATGTGAAGAATTAGGACATCATTTAATGAAAACACACTAAACATGTAAAAATATAAATGCCTTGTGATAAATTAACTTATTAATTTCCGGGGGTCAAAATGACCCCATTTGGGCGTTGAGTGATGTCAAGAAGTCCGGGCGTCCTAGTGTTAAATCAGTCGTAGATAAAGTTAAAATCTGCCAGTGTCAGTCGCGGCAGATTCGTGATCAATTATTGTTTCCATTTCACCTTAAATGTAAGCAATCGCCTTAATCGTTGGCATGTGCATATGTGATGAACTTATTTCCTTATGTGATTATAACTAAATTCATGGTAGGACATGAAAAAAGTAATTATCCCAACTCCTGAAATATTCAGCAAATATCCCACCCTGCAGTATTCATGTCACCGAAAACTGTACGATTAATATTCATTTGGTTTCATGAGTGGCGATTTTGGTCACAGAGGAATATTATGCAGCCAGGCAGCCAAATCATCTTCAGTTTGGATCCCACCACGCGTTTATCTTTGGCTCTTTAGTTATCTTTTAAGAGCGATGAATCCTCAGGTGCAAGGGCACCTGAATCTTATTTGTTGCTGAAACATGAACGGGTAATGTAAGCATTCTGATTCCCACCTATTAAATTTCAAATAGTACCACGCAAATTGGCTTAAAATCCGACTTTGTGTTTTCCTCTTCGTCCAAAATACTTACCAAATGGACCAATCCTAACGGAAAAGTGCGTATGTTGCTCTGTTCCGCGGTCTTAAAATCTCTCTAACGCTAACCATATATTTACATAGTTTGTACAAGTGTTGTAATTCGTATGTCTTTTCTTTGCTTTTGCTCTTGGAAGCCAAGAGCCCAAATGCCTGTAGTTAAAGTCTAACTTTTTACCCATCTTCCAAGGAGAATGACCAGACTGACGTGGGTTTTTCGGGTTGCGGGTAACACCATCTTGAAGTGCCCATCGACGGCCGAAGCAGGCGGCAGCGTGGTCGATTGCTCAATGCGATTGATTGCGAAGGAGTAGCGTTCCGAGAGAGATGGAGTGGAGCTTCGAAAGCCTCGAGGTTAACCTCAAAATCGTCCCAAAGAAATCCCCAAATCTATGGGGCAATTCACTTTGGAGATAAGGCGTGGAGTGAAAGACAGCCATCTTCAGCCTTGCTGCCGGGGCGGAAGCTTATCCCTCCACCTCCCCCTCCCATACACTCCATCAACACCCCATCCCCACCCCCACTCAACCACATCAAACTACCCCCTCACCCCCTGGCACTCAGCCGACTCTGTTGAAAGCGAGAGAAGGGGGAAGCGCTGAACTCGAGGTAGGGGTTGCGAAGAATCCATTCCCCGCGAGAAGTCGTGCGTAGGAGGTGGTGCATGTGGTGTATGCGGATGATGCCAAGGTTCCCGGGCATCTGCGAACCCAATGTGACGACGGGCTAGGGATTCCGTTTGTTGCTGGCGGTGGTCCGGCCAATCCTTGTCCGTATCCGTCTGAAGGAAATCCAGTCCTTGGTGCGACAGAAACCCACCATCACACATCCATCCCTTTAGCCGTCCGTAAGAAACGGCAAAGGGTCCGCTGTGGTCGCAAGCCTCCGTCCGTCCATCAGGACGCTGGTCAGATCGATGTGGAGGCGTCGTGAGCGTAGAAATGGGTCTCTGGGGCATTGCGATCCTGATTCCGTCGCAATACTCGAATGTACGTTAGCTAAAGATGAGATTGGACGCTGAGAATTTTGGTCCACCATCAGAATTCGTGGTACTAGGGTGATCAAAGCCACTGGCATCGATGGTGGTATTTCACTTCTATCAAAGAAGACAGAGGCTGTGTCTGATGGTAATTAGGACGAGAACCAAATGTTTCTGATGAATTTGCGTAAAAAAATGGTTGCATTAGTGCTAATTCAGTTTGTTCTGATTTTTTACCCACAACTCCATCTTAAAATGGATCATCCACGTCAGTTTCATCACTCGTCGGTAAGTCTTCATCTATATTTACATATACGCGATACCCTGAAAGCCACCGCGAGGGTGTTTGGCAGGGGGTGAAGATCACCAAGCATGCATTATAGACATGCAAACAGGCTACTATACGGTCTCAGGCAACTAGACTGTTAGTATCCACATATTACTTAACGGATTGGGTTTTAATACATGCGTCATTCACTGGACCCACTTCCATTTCCACTTCATATCCCTTTACTATGCTGCCTATTCTGTTCTCTTATAGCACGGGGTAATATGACCTTTTGAATCCGTCATTTCGACAGTCTGTTTCTCTAATGTTATTTATCTGGTCGAATCTAGCATAATACGCTGGTGTTTTGATATATGCTTAACATCTTCAGTAACGCTATCCGATTTAAATTTCTCTGATAAAATTAATGTGTACTTTAACCTACGCCCTGATAGTGATTTCCACCCTAATTCTTGCTTTGATTCTGATACACTACTAAATCTATCGTAACATCTTTTTACGGACCTAGCTGCTGTACGTAGCACACTCTAGTTCTCTAATCAAACCTAATTTATTCGGATCCCATACATAGGCTACATACACACGGTGGGGCCTAACTAGTGAAAAGTAACATTGCTCTTTTGTCTTCTTATCTCATTTCCTAAGTAACTTTTTTTATAAATACTAGCTTTCTCTTCGCTCGGCCACATGATTCCCGGATATGTCTCCCCCACGATAAATCTTTAGTGATTGTTCCACCTAAATACTTTATAGTTTCAACGCTTTCGATCTTCGTGTAACTAAGTATATAGGATCACTCTATCAAATTATTCCTCGCCCAAAAATTAATAGCTACACACTTTTTAAGGTTAAGTTCTAACTGCCAATTTTCGCACCACTCTTGAATTGCATCTAAATCCTTTATAACCGCTTTCCTATCTTCTCATTTTGATATACCCCTGTACACTACCTCATCGTCTGCAAAAAGTCTAAGCTTACTATTGGCTACATTTTATGGTGCTCAATTCTGCTAGCTTTTTGGGAACGTGGCACAACCTGTAAATCATTGGGAGGAGGGCTGCTGTTTTCTGCTGAAAATGGTGTCTTGACCGCTGATGAATGATTCTGTCAGAATATCATGGCTTCCTTAAGAAAAAGAAGGCACACTTTTGATTATGGATTGTTATTTTTAGGCCCAGGAAATTTCGCATTCATTCGGACTCTATTTCTCTCGTAAATCAGATGTTTTTATCTTTTGAGTTAAGCACAGACAGAAGACAATTGTTTTAATATTCCGGCCTACACACAAAATATATCGTTGGCACATCTGTGTCACGAAAAATTGGGTTTGATAAAAGAGGGTTTAGATGAAAACAGGAGTATTTCGAAATCGTCCATCTACATCTACGCGATTCCCTGCAAGCCACCGCGAGGGTTTGTGGCAGGGGGTGAAGAGCAAAAGCATTTCAGTATAGATATGCAAGCATGCTACTATAGGGTCTCAGTCAACCAGATTGTTAGTATCTACATAGTAATTAAGGGATTGGTAGTTAATACATGCATAATGCACTACAGATTACTCTACAATATTTCCCCTTCCTATCCCTTTATTAAGCTGCCTATTCTGTTATCTTATAGCACCGTGTAATATGACATTTTGAATCCATTAGTTCGACAATCTCTCTCACTAATCTTATTTATCTGGCCGAATCTAGCATAATACTCAGGTTTTTAATATATGCCTAACATCTTCAGTACGCATTCGTCAGCAGGCAGTCACCGTGATCGGTCGCATGTGGCGCTCCCGTTAGTGAAAGCACGTATTTTGCAATGCCTGAAAAATGTGTTGTGTATACCAAGCCACCCAAATGCAGAAGATTCTTATATGTGGTAGCTGCAGTGCAGTTCACCATCTCTCCTGCGCGGATTTCACCAGAGAGAAGCTGATCCGCAGGAATTGGAGGACCTAGGGAAATCCTGGATCTGCCCAACCTGCTCTTTGGAATCGCAGCAGCCGTCGGGACGACACACCCGTCGGTCCACCGTTCTTAGCTCAACGGACCCCAGCCCCCATGGAATCTTCTGATGGTATGCTGAAAGAACCGCTGCAGCGTGTCACCGACTTACAGGATGGGCAACGTGAGTTCAAGAGATCCATCAAAACTGAACTGTCCTCAATTAATCATACTTTGTCACAGTGGCAACGCACGACCGAAGAGCATGTAAAGAGGATTGCATTCCTTAACGAAACTCTCAATTCAATCAGCACTAAAACTGATAGCACAGTTGAAGAAAGCAAGTATTTCTGAAAACGTTATGATTACTTAGAAATTCGCTTAAGTGCTCCTGCGCAGAACTAACTAAGGAATGTCATGGATATTCATGGAATTCTTCAAAAGAGCGATGAAAAACCTGATACATTAGTCTGTCAAGTGGCATCTCTACTTGGCGTCAATTTAACCCCCAATGTCATTGACTATTTTTATTGGGTTAATCTCTGGTCAAATAAGAAAATCTCTCCTGCTCAATCTTCCTTAAAAATTCCCTTTCTTCGGTATAACCTCGTTTGTGAGTTTCTTGCAGCACGATGCGCGAAGAAAAACCTCTCCACAAAAGGCCTTGGCTGGGATGACTCTCATACGTCAACATCACATCACGATCACATCAACGAATCTCACAGCACCTTCAACCGTCGACGCGTCGGCTATACTCCGCTGCTAGGGAATTAAAAAAGCAGGGTAAATTGAAATATCTGTGGGTTCGCAATGGGTAAATCTTTGTTAGGAAAGAGGACAGGGGACGGAGAATCACCATATGCTGTGAAGCTGACTTATAGACTTTTGAGGCTGGCAACGTAATCGGTACTCCCGACGGTGATACAGGGATACGTCTACCTAAACCTGTGAAAGCTTCGTCTGCTCAATCTCTTTGTTTGTCCCTCGTGAACTGTCAGTCACTGCTACCTCACCTTGATGAATTCAGGGAGAATTTTGTCCTGGGCTCGTTTGATGTAATCTGCACGACGGAAACTTGGCTAAAACTAGTTGTGTCTGATCATATGGTGAACCTAAAGGGTTACAATGGGGTCGTTTACCAATTTTTTTTATTGCCGAATCTGATAGAGTTTGTAAAATAAAAGGACCCGTATTTTTCCGTTTTTTGATCCGTCAATTATTTTCCGAGTTATAAGCGGCGAAAAACTGATGTTTTGAACCCTTTCGGAAAGTGGGTGTGGTGCAACCTCTGACGTATATTGACTTCGTCCAATCACAACTGAGCCCGCGAAGCTACTTTGCCTTATCGCAATGGGGGGGAAAAAGCTGACTCGGCCAATCGGAACGACTGCGACAGCATCTATGCGAGCAGACCTTCCGAGAATCCCCCTCCACTCCCTTCCTCTCCCCTGAAAGCAGCCAAGGACGGGAGGAAAATGACGTCAATGTTATCACAGTGGCATTTTCGGTGGGCGTCACCTTTTGCTTATTTTCATATTTGATTTATGAGTGAATGGTTGTGGTTATAAGATTAATTTTTTCACTAAATTTCTTTTTTCGTTTCCATTTAACGATTTTGTGCACAAATTGCGATTCCGGTTCCGAGTAAACGCCCCCATTTAATACGCCATGATAGGACTGGCAAGAGAGGTGGCGATGTAGGTGCCTTTATTCAACAAAGATTGAATTACTCAGTCTTCGCTACTTCCCCATCCGAGTATTGCTGTATTCGTGTACAACTGAATTAATTATTATAGAAATTTCTAGATTTGAACTGTCGAAACTGTTGTTAGCTCTAGTACATAAGCCACCTAAAATTATTTCTATCACCGATTTTTGAATCAACATTTCTTCGGATGTACCCAACATATAAAAATATCATTTTTGGTAATTTTAATGTGAATATGATGAATCTTGAAAGTTACGATCGTCTTCACCGAAAAAATTTATTTCACTGTAACAATCGTCACCTGGTCTCTTCGCAACCTACTCACCATACGATAAATAGCCATACCTGCCAGGACCTCTGTGTGTTGTGGATGATATGGATAAACTATCACACTTCTCACAGTCACCAGTGCCTTTTTTATCTGCTCATGACCAAATATCCCTTTTGTACAATTTTACCTTTCCTTTTGCATAACTCCTTAGTTTTGTATTTCGCGACTTCTGAAACTTCAACGAAGAAAGATTTATAGAAGACCTACTTTCTGCTGATTGGTTGCGCTTGACTCAGTCAAATTGCATTGACAACAAACTTCAAATTTTCAATGATTATCTTGTGAGCTATTTCAACCGGCATTCTCCTGTGCGTATCTGCCACCCTAAATGCCCAGTGACATTCGCAAAAAAAATGGGTGAAACGCAATCGCATACGTAGAGCCTTCATTCGTTCCAAGCATCCAGCCCTTCACGCCGCATACAAATGACTAAGGGCAGAAGTCAAACTTTTGATAAATGAACCCAAAGGAAACTATTTCTCTAGTGACCTTTCCAGGCTTCAAGAACCGAGGCACATTTGGAAGGAACTACGACAACTAGGAATAGTCCGAACAAGGCAAAATTCTTTGGCCTCTAATCTAACACTGGATGAAGTTAATATTCATTTTACTTGCCTTGTAAACACTGATGAAGATAACTGCCCTCTTTATTTTCCTCTGCCTAATTTGTTTGATCCCGCTGTACCATTTTCTGACAAACATTTCTATTTTCAGTGTATTACTCCCGAAATGCTAAATAAATTTATCTTTCGGTCGAAATTCAATTCTACTGGTGTGGATGTGATATCATATACCATGATAAATATTCTCTTAAGGTCACAATGCCACTTGTGTGTCTTGACCATTTTAACCACTCACTGCAATCCTCCAAGTTTCCTACCCTATGAACGTCGTCCTTGGTAACACCAATAAAAAAAGTCAAAAATACTTCAAACTCATCTGATTATAGACCAATCTCTATACTGTGCACCATCTCCAAAGCTCTAGAACGTCTTTTCCATTCGCAAGGAGTTGAATTTATTTCTCAGGCAAACAGTTTTGACCCATTTCAATCGCGATTTCGTAATAACTTCTCCACTCAGTGCACTTTAATAAAAATAACGGACGACTTACGTAATGCCATTGACAAAACTTGGGGCTGGTGTGATTTGATTTCAGTACGGCTTTTGATCAAATAAACCACACTATCTTACTCAAGAAACTGAAAAAACTTTTACTTCTTGTGCTCCTTGCAAGTGCTTCAACAGGGTGCTGAGGAAACGGCTTTTCGTTAATAATAGACCAGCTGGAAGGCATATTGTTCTTGGATGAGGTTCAGCTTTTTAATTGGTCCTCTCTCGTAGCTTTATGAGAAGCTATAATGAAATCTTCAGTTTGTCCAAGACCTCAACTTAAGTCTCCTCACTTTTTTTAATTCTCTCTGATTACTTGCTCTCTGATTACATGGGTTATTGGCTCATTGGATTCACAGCAAAGAAAAATCTCATTCGACATCCAGGCAAGGTATTAAGTCGTGCAATCATAGATGCTTGAAGAAAACGTGGAAAATACATTGGCTCGATATCACATGATGATCTGTATAAAGAAAACAAAGGTAATGGTATACAGTAAGAAAGATGAGGCCAAGACCAGTGCTGAAAGTAGAAAAACAAAAGCCTAGGAAAGTGCCAACGAAATAACCAGCAATTAACGAAGCAAGAAATAAATAGTGATTGTTATGGTCACAAATTCACCACAACTCTATCAGTCTTCGTCTCCATTCAGCGAACCTTCCACATCATTCTTCACGCCCACATCTCAGATCTCCAACTTAAGACCACCCGCTTTCCTCAACAAGCAGGTTTCTGCACCAATTATCCCCACCCTCCATGTTAAAATTTTATTAATACCTGCTCGTTATGATCCTATCTTTGAAATAGATGTATTTGGTGTATAAAAAACGTGAATCCAAATAGTCACCATCGAAAGCTTGATTATTTCATTATCACCATTGTTTGATTAATTTTTGTCTACTTATAAGTGATTTTTTAATCTAAGTATTCCATTTTGACCTTCAGAGGCATTTAAAGCTTATAAGGAATTAAGGCCTAAAGTAATGAGGGTATTTAATAGTTATTTGTTTTTACTCACGAAGTGTCAGCTGTAGCCTCAAGAGAAACGTTTTTTTCTAATTGCTATATCCGGAGATTTGTACAAATTATCCGCTGATATGTTGCGCGAATAATGAAAGTAGAGTGTAATTGAAGATGCCATATGGAAAGTAATAAAAACACTAGTTCATGTACCAAATACAATGAAATGGTGTCCAAATAGTGGAGCATTTATGTCTACGAAGCACCAAGTCCATCTTGAGAAACCTATAGTTAAGGAACAATCAGCAACAAATACACTCCGATTCAATCAATTTCTTTGATTTCCGTCTGTCTCTACCGTAGCTGCTAATTCGTTAGCACATCATAATTCGAAATATTTGTATGTGTCAGATCGGAATCGCGACCCAACAGCATTTATAAAAGCTATGAGTTACGTCCCTGTCAAAGTACATTATCCTGATTTATTTGCGGGATAAGAATCATGCATTCCCATTGATAATGACATTTATTTTTATAACATCGTTTTTTTTCTGCGTGCATTTCCCCATTCCATTCCCTTTTTGAGGGTGGGCAAAGAGTTTGTGGGCAAAGATTTTTTTTTTGAAATAGCTTGTCTTCTCTCCAGCATTTGTAATGACTTGACATCGTGGTTCTAATTAACTAGCAGGTCTTTCAGTTAGAACTATGATGCTACCACAGTCTAGTTCTTACAATTACATCTACATACCACCCTGCAAGCCACCATAAAGGTGTGTGGCAGGGGGTGAATTCTCACCAAACATGCACTACATATCATGCATAAAAAAGTGTTAGAATTTTTATACTGTTCTAAACTTCACTATTTAAAAAAGTTAGAAATAACAAAGAAAACATGCAAAAACATCCTGTTAGTTGGGTTAGCTTCAAGTCCTTATACCAATATGCAGCTACCAATGTTATCCATTGCTACACTCGTACTGGATATATTTACCGTTATTCATATCCTTAATTGTACGAGGAAAAAAGGACATTCTGAATCTGTCAGTTTGGCAATCAATTTCTCTAATTTTATGATTATGGTCCAGTCTACCATAGAAAGTTGGGGTTCGCAAAACATTTTTAACATCATCACTGAAAATATGGTCTTGGAAGTCTCGTTTAAGAGATTAAGTCTGCTGGAGAGAAGACATGCAATCACGTCACCCATGTCTTCTTCCACGACTTTCCCTCTTCCCTCTTCCCTCTTTTCCCTCTTCAATTACTATTCTACTATGATTATTTCAGTCTAAGAGTTGCTCCCCATATTCAATTCCAAAACTTTATATTAATATTATAGCAGGACCCGTAACAAGTTGCCACTTATTTCTGAATACCATTGCATATTTTATCGGGATCCTTGAAGATAATCATTGTCTATTGACCCTGTATCAGAGAATGCGTGGGAGTGTAATAAAGGTCACGAAACTGTCAGTGCATTCATCGCGCGCATACACTAACTTTAAAATGATGCGAAATTAGGTATAGGTTAAGTAGCATTCAGGATAGACACTAAAAAGTTGACCCTTTACGCAACATGCAAGGTGATTTTAAAGAGAAGCAATGCTATTGCCTTTTACATTTAATGGCTTGTGCGCATTTGCAAATGATCATGCTGCCATGCAAAGCCCAAAAAATCTACTCAACATAACCTCAAATTCTCCTTGGTTACTTCCATTCCACTCATATTCATCTGTTTCTTGAGGAGTGTATGTATGTACATTAAAGTATCATTTGAAGATATGGTCCAGGCATTAAGAAGACATCATTTTGTTGTTATGGTGGTAAAAAGTGTGCAGGAAAAATATATTTGTGAATCTATCGGTTACAGAGTCCATATGTCTAATATCATCGGCGGGATCTAGTATGTTCGTATAATGTTTGGTTTTATTAATTTTCTTGATATTGGAAGGGGTTGAGAGAAGAAAGTTAGATGGATTCGTCTTTACTAAGGGATTGGGGTGGTTGGTATCTTCGGAATCCTCCTCGACACTCTGTCAACGTTTCCTACTTCTATAAGAGAGTGGTAATTAGAGTCCACCAAATGGTGTTTCCGTGTACATGGCAATTTAACACCAGTATGCTCGAGCGGGTCAATTTCACACACAATTTTCAATTTGTACCTTCGTAAAGAAATTTAGGTACAATGGGATTGCATTCCGTAACTTTTCATGAAATGAGGTTTAACAACTTTCCTTAAAACGTTATTTCTCTGGGTTTATATTTTAAACCTCACTTAAAAATATTCTGAATACTCTCATGGGTATATGTGGCTCAAACAATTTCAGGTTCAGTTTCACCAAGTGCCTGGGCATATTTGGGTGTGCTAACATTGTTTTACCTCTTGGCAACAATTATTTCTTCATATGCCTGTGATCTTGCTTTTTGAAAGGTAAAAGAGGAGGAAAGGAGTGAAAGTGGTGGAGTGAACGTTAAATTGTTACATACAAAATACTTTTGTATGCAACAATTGTTGCATTCTTTTACCCAATATGGACTTCGGAACCAGCATGTATGTCATAGTATCCAACTTGCTTCTGTTTTCTATCACGCTTGTTGCTATGTATCTATTTTCCATTATGCTACACTGTCACCGTATCTATTGAATTCCTCCCCTTAGTCACCCAAAAACCTCGCATCAGAGTTATGCAGTGATTCTGGTAGGTATGCTTTCCCGATACGAAACGACGCGGTTCCATTTCCCGTTAGCAGTTTCTTCTAAATACCCAGCAGGATTTTTCTACAAATGTATACGATTCAAATGAATCCGAAAATTGATTGAGATGAGGAGTCAACGAATATCTACCACGATTCTATCCGGGAGAGAATGATTATGACGCTGAAAAAGAAAAACCGATGGTAAATTATCACGGGTGGTAGTTGATATATGTTTTTCAATTTTGGAGGCTGAAAAACAACAAAATACCAGCTATATTTTTTCACGTGCGCGCTGGCGCACAGTGGTCCGGAATAGGAAAAATCTCCCAAAAATAGAAATAATGGTTGAATTTTGATGAAACTTGGTATATATGGGGTTTTGGGGCTCTATTTATAAATCTGATATCAAATCTTCAACATTCGTGAAAAAATGGCGGATACTAAGTAGAATATCTTGAAAGTCTATGATTTTGTTCTTTTTCGGCGATTGATATTAATAAATAATTCTCGGGTTTCCAGCCAAGTATGATAGACGTTTCGATGGAATACTCCTCCATCGTTCTTTGCTCCTTACTCCATTAATACTCCATTGCTCTGAGGCTAATGGAGGAGTATTCCATCAAAACGTCAATCTTACTCGGCTGGAAATCCTAGAACTATTTATTAACCTTGTAAGTCTTTAACCACGAAATCAAGGGTTCTTCCAAGTAAGTAGTAGTTTCTCCGTTGAGTTTGAACCTGAAGTTTTATACTGTAACGTTAATGTCACCGTACCTATTATTAACTATGCAGCAAATCTATAAAGTGAAGAAATTATCAAGCTGTAAGTGCGAACAACGGGTATTACAGTGAGTTATAAAAGGGTTACGCAACGATCAATTAGTATTGTTTTCCATTCGGTTTTTTTAATTTACATGCTTTCAGAGCAAACAAAAAAGATAAAACATGAAGTACCATCGTTATCACGTGCATCGGTAAAAATTACAGGTTGATTGGAAGAATCACACAGTCTCAAATTATCGTGCCAAAGCGATTGAAATGGAATTTCTTATATCCCTTTGTACCTTTTTTTCTTTATCCAATATTAAATTCAATAATTCAGTTCATACACATCAACCTTCTCCTCTGACAATCCCCTTACTTTGTACCAAATCCTTATGACAATCCATCCAAAACATTGAAAAAGTGCTTGCGAACAGACAATAAAAAAAACGAAATTCACAGATTGACAAATGAATAAATAAAAATACATATGAGTGATTGTTGGCTATTACTGAACGATCCAGTCATAGACATGCGTCAAATTGAAATTTTCACAATTTAAACATCAGTGGCTAATGTAAGAATTACTCTTCTGCGACACTTAGCTACAGAAATGAAATTGTGAGAAGGGTAAAGGTTACATTCGAGCTTTTTTGCACCTTTTCGAAGAGAGACGTATAGTCTTTTCGTTAACTTGCAGTAAATAATCAAGAACAAATTTCTTCAGCTATATATTGCCTCGAAGGACTTGTTTTAGCTCTTTTCACGGGATATTATTTTACTTGCATGACCTGGTGAAGTTTTTGTTTACCCCTGTTAATAGTTTTGCTGCGGCTTCATTGCCTCATGACCTCAAATTCATAATAGTGGCTAAAGTTAGTTCTTCCTCTTAAAATGAAGTTCTAATTTTTTCACGCTTCCCCATTTAGAACGGTTACTACTTTCTACAAATTATTTTCTAGGCTGTCCACGCATGTCCTGTCTGGTAGGGTGGGCCGAAAAAAGGTTTTTTTCCGGATCAAATTTGCCCTGTGCGGAAAAGTTGTGCACTAATATGAGGATCTTGCATGCAAAATTTTTTCGAAATCGGATAATATTAACCACTGCCGCCCGATCTCTAAAGTTTAAAATTTTGCGAAAATTCAGGCGGAAATGGGAAACAAACGGTTATGGAGAATAATTTGTTGCGAATACTGAAATATTGGTAAATATCAACGATAGATACATGTTTTTAGACTAAAATACTGAAATGTGAAGTTTATTTGACGAAATCTATGGCATAAACAATGCCTAAGAATAAACAGCTAATTAAGAGTGCAGGCAACCCGCACAGCTACAAAAATTTTTACACGCTTCAAGCATCACTTCAAATATATCACTTTTGGGAGCCGTATTTAGGGTAAATTAATCTTTTTTCAAATGCAGTTCCTTTATAAATGTCTCATACTTCATTCGGGTATAAATAATGCTTTGAAACAGACGAAAAATGGTACGTTTTGAAACTAACTTAAATTATGGCGAAGAATCACGGCCTGATATTTATCACAAAGGTGATTCAAACATTTGATTTCCTCGGTATATATTGCAATATGCAATAATTGGCTCTTGCTCCCCTGAGCTGCAGATATTCTTCGCAAATCCAACGAATTCGTGTGTCATAAATGCTCGTGAATTAGATTGCAAAAGGAGTGGGTGTTCACTCGGAGACAAAGCGGACTGCGCGCTGGGAAAGATACTACGAATCAGACATTTTGATACACTAGTGGAGTCCAAATGAATTCTTTTGTTAAGAAAAGTTGATATAGCCACGATCTACTCATCAGAAGATCAAAGTTTGTTCTAAGAACTTTGATAAATTGTAGTGGTTCACTGTCGGAAATGATAAACCGAAAAGTTCCATTATCAACGCATTATCTCTGTATACGGTATATACGTGCTCCTCCAACCGGCATTTTCTTGGAAAACCGGGAGTTAACTAGTCCCTAAGCGATGATAGGTACAGCTAGTTCGACGTGAGTCAGGTATGATAAAGATGGTCAGTGGTAGAGCTAAGGAAAGTATGAATGAGACGGAGGACGGAGGTTATCCTTATCTGGCTCCAGCGATGAGTTGATCGTGAATACTTCGGTGATAAAATGGCATATAATTCTCATACAAGACATATTCCATTTTAAACCCTCGTAACTGATGTTTAAACTCCCTCATCTCATGCTGTTACTATCGTTACTCATTAATTCACCACATTCGTTGCAATATTTTATTTTCCTTGGGGATTCCCATCCGTTGTCGGGCAAGATGCGTATTTCACTTCATAAGCTTGGGGTAGTCAGTCAGTTGGTATTCAATGCTGTGAGTGAATAACTACATTGTGCAGCGTACTGTGGTTTCGGTTGCAAGAAGATTAAAGCAATGGCGAAAATACAGAAAATCTTAAAATGTATGGATGGGAGTGCCTGATATTTGGTGCTTCCGAAAAGTTCGCGGGTAATGTTTTGCCTACTTATGAGGAGATGATGAAAATGTATTTGAACTCTAGGTACATTCAAGAAGAAAGTGGAAATACCGATACATCTGTGCCGGGAATCGCGGAGACGGTGGCTAATGCCATTGAAGACATCTGGAATAGATCCTCTATACCAGTTGTCGGACATAAGCAAATTGTGAGACGAATTATTCAATACCATGGAAAATACCGCAATAATCTTCGATCTGTCAGCAAGAAGACTTTCGTTCATCTGAAGCAAGACTTTCATCGTCACGCGTGTCAGCTGTTTGATGTTGCGGCATGTAAATTCTCTAGTGTAACTGATTGTGTTTGTTATAATACCACCAAAGTGCCATTTTTAGAACGTGTATTCCTTCAGGACCAGAGAAGTGATACAAAACTAAATATCAGTGCCATTGATGTCCAGGAAACTAACAAGAGGAAGAGGAAATGAAATAGGTTAGAAATAAAAAGATGATTAAAATGTTCCACGCTACCTGAGCAAGAAGTTCCTGTGATTTGGAAAGACTCAAGTGATGAAACGTCTGCTGATGAAGAATAACGCGACGCAAGTGATGCTGATGATTTTTTGGAAAAAAGGTGGGTGTAAATAATTTAAATTTGTCTAGATTTGCGTCTGCCTGTGAAAGATTCTGTATATCGAAACGAGCTGCTGCAGCACTCGCATCCGCGCTTCTAGTTGATATCGGGATGGTTTCTCAAGGAGACCGCGTGGTTTTTCAGGTAAAGAATGCCTGGAGAGTCTTTCAGCGAGAAGTCCGGGGAAAATGGTTCATTCCAGATGGACCACTACAGCAATTCGTATTCTTCGATTATATGTTTCAACCGAAACTCCTTCTAAAGAACAGATGACATTGGCAACTTTTGTGATGAAAGTATAAACTCCTGTGTGGTTCGCGATAAAATTTATACCACAATGCACGGAAGGTCCGAAGAATATCATGAACATGATACATTTCATGAAATATATGAATTGAGACATCAAATTACGCCTTTACTCAATCATTCAGAGAAACGCTCTTTTTGCTCACCCAGAGAATATTCTGCTTGCACTGCTAGCCGAAAAGAGAAGACCGATCCGTGAAATGGCCGTCGAAAAAATATTAAAATCAGAGGAAAATCAGAAGAAGGAATTTAGGAAATTCGAACTTCCAACTATGAATTTTGATGCACAAGATTACGTCTATGTAGTTGACTGGAAAACAGTAGCGGTAACTCAACCATCTTTAATAGCTGATATCGTAAACAAAGATTTTGGAGATATTCTGAAGGAAGGGGTTTTGTTGAAAGTACCCCCATTTGCATGCTACACACAAGCAGTTGAAAGGATGGTACAAATGATCACGGTGGCGTCAAAATCCGTGTGCAGTCCAGAAAGCAAGTATGGATGGGATCATGCATATAAGGCCAAAAACTTCAACCAAAATTTGAAAATAAAGCACAGCATAAGATATAATAAGAACCGGTGATAGCCAGATACCTACAAACGTGCCCCATGGAAGGGTGGTTTGGGAGGGCACGGGTGGAACTCGATAGTAGACACCTCCTCGTGGTGAGTTCTGGGTAGTTTCTCCACGAAAATAGCAGAGGGCTACTTAAATAAATATTTTTTGATCAGGCTGTGCCTTAATCCTATCTTGATTAACTGATTTTTTTGTGGAAATAGCTCAACATGCATAAAATTCTTCATCATAATTGAGGTTAGTTTAAAAAAAATTAACTTTACCGTCTGTTTTAATGTATTATTTATACCCAAATGAAGTATGAGACATTTATAAAGGAACTGCATTCGAAAAAATATTAATTTATCCCAAATACGGCTCCCAAAAGTGATCTATTTGAAGTGATGCTTGGAGCGTGTAAAAATGTTTGTAGCTGTGGGGGTTGCCTGCACTCTTAATTAGCTGTTTATTCTTAGGCATTGTTTATGCCATAGATTTCGCCAAATAAACTTCACATTTCCGTATTTTAATCTAAAGACATGCACCTATCGTTTATATGTACCAATATTCCAGTATTCGCCACAAATTATTCTCCATAACCGTTTGTTTCCCATTTCCGCCTGAATTTTCGCAAAATTTTAAACTTTAGAGCTCGGGCGGCAGTGATTAATATTATCCGGTTTCGAAAAAATTTTGCATGCAAGATCCTCATATCAGTACACAACTTTTCCGCATAGGGAAAATTTGATCCGGAAAAAACACCTGTTTTCGGCCCACCCTACTGTCTGGGTCTAATAGCGACATGAAAAGAGGAGTGTGTACATGTAAAAAAAAAAGAAATTCATCTCCACATTCGTAATGGATTTAAGTAAGTGCTCTTACGTTGACCCAGAGGTTCCCATTTTTCTCTTTCATGTCTCAGTTTTTACTCACTCACTCAGAGATTCAACCCGAAGGTTGGTTTTTATAGGTGAGGGTAGAGCTCACCCTGTACTAAGCCTATGGCGTGTGAAATTCACACATTCAGGGCAGGGGGGCCAGTTTCTTTCCCTGGGCCACCTGCGATTTCCTAGGAAGATCTAACACACAGAAAATCGAATCACGAGGATTTTAGATAGGAGTGTCCAGCTCTTGCCCAGGATTTGAACCTGGGACTCTCCGGTCAGTATCTCAGTACTGTACCCACTAGGCCACAAGGACTCCCCAATTTTAACTATTACACAAATACGATTTCCTCACTTCTAACATGCCTTCTCTTAAGATAATTTAAAACACTTGTTTCACTGTGACCCTTATGAATCAATGACTTAGAAGAGGCCTTAGCAGCAACACCTGGTAGTTGGAAGGATATGATGCATTCCAAAAATACCTTATTCTTCTTAAAAACACTTCTTCTTTTCGATGTTTTCTTCTCTTTTCCTCCTCATATGGCCACAATGACTGCATACGGATGTGGTGATGATTATCTTCATGGCATGGTTTTCCTTCTTAGGTAAATTTAATGCCTGTTCAACAAATGAGCCTGCTAGCCGAAATCTTACGGATCCATTAATCCTTGGGTTCAACATGGACAGTTAAAAAAGTTCTAACGCTTGATGGTAAACATATTTGCACTTTGGGATTAAAGCTTGACAGCACAACATTTCAAGATATCACCCAACTCTGCCACATAAATACTGAGAAGTAACTGATTGTGAGGCAGCGGAGAAGTAAAGCTATCATAAAATTTGATTTTGTGTACATTTCCCATTAAAACTCACCGAACGTGCTTAGTTAATTCAAATATTCTTGAGTTCATAACCCTAACTCGCGATAAACCGGCTGGGATTCTCCGGAAGAAAATAAACAATATCTAGTGGGTCCGCAAGTATCTGAAGATGAATTTTGTGGCTTCATAAATAACATCACAACTCACTAAATTTGGTCGATAACACCACTGCTTCTAGTAGGTCTTTTTTAGCTCTAAACAAATGAGCTTATTTATTGAAAAATGTAATTGTTGTAATTGTTGCGTTGCGCAAAATAGACTAAACATTTCTTTGTGGTAACTTCATGCAGAGTTCCTGCAATATTCATACATATTATTAAATTTATAATATTTCGATTACCGTGTAATTATTCCACCATACGCGTCAGTCTATAGGCTACGTTCCAACACTCAATTCGCCATTGTATTCTATTCCCATATAACGGATGTAATTATCGAATAAGTTAAAGGTTCATATAATAAATTCTCGGTAAAAAGTGTACTCTGAATAGTTATCTTTAATTTAAGTCATATCAATCTATTGTAAGAAGAAAAACGTTTTTAGGGTTTTTGGCCAGAAAATTCGCGATCTACTGTGCGTCGGGACAGACCCGTTATATTTACCTTTTATCTTTGGGTACCCAAGTTTACTTTCGTTGAACCTCAGTCCCTTTTCCTACTCCCGCCTTGCATTTTCCGATCATTTTTGTTTTGTGTGTGCATCAAGGTAGCGCCGCAACTCAGATAGGTTCCCTGGTGAACTGATTGAAGGTCAGTTCAGCACTCTCATCTCGCCTTTCCTCCGGGAGCCATCACCATTAGCACCGGAGGTGTTCACGCCAGCGCGAGTCAACTGGCGGTGTGCGGAGTAATTCAGTGTGGCAAGCGGGTGTGAGTGTTCCTTTTCCTTCGTATTCTCTTCTCCCTTTCTTTGCCTCGTATTTCAAGATTTATTTTGTGTTTCTTTCCTTATTGTTTTTCACCCTTTTTCATGCCTCTCCTTCCCCGTGTTTTTCCCTCCGTCAACCCAACTAGTCTGTCACGTTTGAGCGTGCGACACGTCTTGTTGACGCCACAGTCCCGTGTTCGTGAACATTTTTGGTGCCGAAACCAGGGAATCAGGAGTGATGCGGGAAAACATTTTAATTTAAGGTCGACTAGAGTTTATGTGCCGGTGTTGAAACTTAAGGAACTGAAATGACCGTCACCCGAGTGGTTCTTGAGTCTCAAATGAAGCTACTCGGGATCAAAAGAGACCATTTTGAGGTGACCATTTTGACCGCCTATTCTATAGCGTGCGAGTTAAGCAAATTGCAACGGGCTGAAATTTCTACGCATCCGAAATAGGCAGCTTTTTCATTCGGTGTCCACATTTGAAAGATATGTATCAGTCTTTTCTAGGAGCGCCAAATGAAATACTTCAATATTGCTGTACTAATAATCGGATGGAGGTTTATCTACTGATTTAGAACACGCCGTGGAGATAGAGGACACGTATTATTTCATTATTTCGGTGTTCGCCCGTGTGCCCGAAAATTCTATTGACCGTGCAGGTACTATTTCTCATTTGGTACCAATGTAGAAATGTTGGCTTCCAATAATCGAATTTCCGAAGTTTTGCTAGGGCCATTTTCTGAATCACCAGCATTCTGTGATTATTTAAATCGGTCGTGCATGAGCGAGAGGATATTTCTCGTATCGAGAAATTTACCTACTTGAAGTCGGCCTTGCAAGGCAAGGTGCTAGTGATATTTTCCTCGGTCCCATTTGGTAATGTGCGGTATTCATCTGCGTGGAAGGACTTAAACGATTACTTTGATAATCCTCTAGTGCTTTGGATTTAGTTATCTGAATAAACTTTTAGTGTTTTCAGCAGCACCTTCCGGTCAATTGTCCCCGCTGCAGCTATTTGTAACTACCTTCCCGGAAATATATGCCGCATTGAATAATTTGAATATTCCGGATTTTTGTGAATTTATTCTGTTTCGATTGGTAGCTCGGGCTGTAGATTTTGATAATTTGTCACGTTTTGAGTAAAAATAGGAGGGGGAATTATTTCATTCTGCGAGTCAGTTAATTAGTTAGGTGTAGAAAAAATTAAAATTCTGCAAGGTCTGGTGGTAACATGTTAAAGGATGCAACCCCTCGCACTAAGCGGCAGTTTCCACAGCTTTCGAGGCCCGTCTTCGTTCGGGAAACATCCCCAAAGAGGGGCAGTAATATCCACTAGTGAAAAATGTTTGTTTTGTTCTGGGACGCATCCGCTATTCAAATATTCATAATTTTAAAATGAATTTTGAAGCCCGCTCTGATTTTGTTCGCTTGAAAAAATGTTTTAACTCTCTGCGACCCCGAAATGTCAAATGAGAAATATGCGCTGTGAGAAATGTAAGTGTTTTCATCACGCGTCTCTTCACCCGCCTAGTGACCTTAGGGAACACACTTATTCAACTCCGGAGAACAGGGCTGATCTTGAGCCGCATAGTTCCCTAAATAATTCCGAATTAGTAATGTCTTCGCCTGTTGAGCCGTCATCATGGGCGGCCTTTTCAACTGCTGTTTTTTCTTCGGCATCACAAAATGATATTTCACGGGCAGTCATTTTAGGAACAGCGATTGTATTTATCAAAGTGGGCAGCGGGACTTTGGAGCCTATCAGAGTCTTGATTGATTCCGGGTCGCAAGTCTCCGCAATTTCCTCGGCAGCCATCAAACGCCTGAGTTTGACCGCATCCGATTATCAGGACTCTTTGTCCTAGCTCAAACACTATCGAGAAAGCCTGAACGACGTGTCTCCTGCGCGCTTGTTCCTAGGAATGCTTCATCGCCTGTGTTACGCACAAAGGCCGTGATTCTTCCAGAAGTAATGAATAAACTTCCTACTGCTTCTCTCCCTTCGTTCATTTTTCAAAGTTTTGTTAATCTTCCCCTCGCAGATCCGGCATTTGATAAACAATCGCCCGTGGATTTCTTGCTGGGGATGGATTTATTCACCAACCTTTCCTTGGTGGGCGGAAGCAATTGCCAAACTGTAACGTGATTTCTGTTGAGTCAATTTTCGGATGGGTGATCATGGGAAGTGTCCCTTTTGTATCACAATCACATTTGGATAACGTTGTCTTTTGCTATGTGTGAGAAGAGAGACATTCTTAATGTTTTGAAAAGGTTTTGGGAATTGGAGTATTTGTCAGGAGAAATAACTCCTGATCTGGAGGAATTGCATTGTGAGGAATTATTTAAAACCACTCATCATCGAAATCCAAGCGGAAGATATGTCGTTTCGCTACCTTTCAAGGAATTTCCTTCTTCATTAGGGGAGTCCTATTCTTACGCGACCTCGCGGTGGATTAATTCAGAACGCCGACTCAATCAGAAATGGCAAGAAATCAATATTCTGATTTTATGAAAGAATATGAATCGCTGGGACATTCTAAACATCTGGGACATTCTGGGACATTTATTCATGTCTAAATCGCAAATTCGAGGTTTGCATTGCCTGCCTCGTCATGCTGTCTGCAAGTCTCCAGCTGATCAAGGTCAAAGATAAGAGTGGTATTTGATACTTTGGCGCACACATCATCAGGTATATCGCTACATGATGAATTATTGACAGGCCCTAAGTATCAGAGGGATATCTTTGTTATATTACCAAGTTTTCGACCTCAAGCTATAGCGTTCATTGCAGACATCATGAAAATGTATCGCCAAATTAGACTCAATCCAGATGATTGTCGTTACCAACATATTTTGTGACGAGATATTCCTTCTAGTTCTCTCATGGATTTTGAATTGCATAACGTTACTCACGGGGTAGTTTCTTCGCCTTTTCTCGCCATTCGTGTTTTACATCAATTGGCTGAGGACGAAGGTCACAGGTTCCCGCGCGCTGCGGAAGCACTCCGACGCGATACATACGTTGACGATATAGTCACGGGAGTCGACTCAGTGTCTGACGCTTTGGAATTACTACGCCAATTGATTGGTTTGCTTTCCTCCGCTGGATTTCCTTTAGGAAAGTGGGCCAGCAATTTCTCTGAGTTATTAGTCAATCTTACAGAGTAGGAATGCGTAACATCGTGTGTTGAAGCTGCAGTCAAACATCGCAAGGATTTTCGATCCCTTTGGGGCCTTAGCTCCTTTGGTATTTTAGGCCAAATCATTGATGCAGTTATTGTGGCTTGCAAAAGTATCATGGGATGATCCTCTTCCTGAGGAAATAAAGAATCAATGGGATGATTTCGTGTCACAAAGCCATTACATAGAGCACATTCAAATTCCCCGCTATATTTGTTCGCAGTCGCCTTCCGATTATCATTTGCTTGGATTTTGCGATGCATCAGAAAGAGGTTATAGTGCTGTGGTATATTTGAAAATAATACCAAACTCAGGAGAGAAGAATGTTTATTTCATGCCTGCCGAGACTAAAGTAGCTCCTTTAAAATCTTTGACTATCCCAAAGTTGGATTTATTGGGAGTTCTTTTATTGGCAAAATTATTGACCCGCCAATCGTAATCACCGCTAGAGAAAGTTAATATTTCCAAAATTTACGCTTGGATTGAGTCCCAACTTGTTCTAGCTTGGCTGCGTTTGCCTCCCCACTTGCTGAAGACCTTTGTGGCAAACTGAATTTTAAAATTTTTTGACATGATTCCACTTGTGGCATGGAATCACGTTGACACCTCAAGGAATCCCGCAGAATGTGCATCGCGCGGACTTACGCCTCGACAACTGCTTTCGTGCGATCTTTATAGGAAAGGACTAAGCTTTTTGAAGGGTGATGATTCTCAGTGGTCATTCAGGTATTCTGAACGTAACATTACTCCTGATATTCCTGAATTGAGAGCACATGTTTCGGTGGTTAGTCTAGTTCAAGATCAGGAATGTCCTTGCGATTGGATGAAAACTTTTTCATCCTATGTCAAACAAGTTCGGGTGATGACATATATGTTGAGATTCATCGGGGCGATGAAAAGGAAGCAAATAAGTCCAGAATCACCGGTGGCAGGATCTGAGTGGACTAAAGCTCTATTTCGTTTGGTGAAGTTGGAACAACTTTTTCATTTAGAATCCTATATTGGCTCGCTTCATAAGGGCAATCGCTTGCCCCTAAGTATTGCTCGCCTTTGTTCTAGATTGGATGACGATGGAATAATTAGGGTGGATGGTAGACTTTCCTATTCCTTGTTACCATCGTGAAGTAAACACCCGATGCTACTTCCTAAAGATAGTCCTCTTTCACGTCTCATCATTCGCCATTACCATTTGGTATCTCTGCATGGTGGTCCACGAGTAGTGGAAGCTTACTTATATAGAAGCCCTGTCTTCCATAGCTCATGTATCGGGTATTCAATGGAAGTACAATCCTCCTCATGCACCACATTTTGGCGCAGGTGGAGGCCCAAGAAACCAGGGGAAAATGCGAAAAAATTATGTTTTCTATAATAATAGTTTTTTACACGTTCACCAAGTGCAAAACTTTTAAGTTAGTACCTTTCACAATCGTAATGAATAAGTTAGTAATTGAAACATAAGCGTTACTTGGTTGTTCCTTATAAAAATATAATATCACACGACCCGGTTATCGTCAAGGATCTACATCTTCAGAACTTGATGAAAGATGTCTATCCTCGACGAAACCCGGGTCGTGTAATAAATATTTATATGTGGAACAAGAAAATAAGCTTTTATTTCAATGCTGGAGCAGTTCCACAATGTTACTTTGGATACAGTGAACCATATGAATTATTTAGTTATTGAAACAAAATGTAATAATAAAAAGGGGTAAAGTTTCACTTCAAATAATTACCATTTGATGAAAAGTAAAGCAGCAAATAAATATAGATGCATTTTATAATGAATGCGTGCCACTTTTTGATATGATTATTGTCAGATCCATGGTGTGTACGTCAGTTTATTGGATGTCCAAAATAATTAAAGATTTATTATTCCTCTAACAGGTTTCCAACATGTTCATCATGAGTCTTGCTGCCGCAGATTTGACTGTTGGAGGAATAGTGATGCCCATCAGTTCGGTGTATGCTATTACAGGTAATAACTTGTAGTTTTATGACGATATTAGTTTCATAGTTTAAATTTCCTGAGCTATTTTAGATAATGCTTGCCAATGTAACTTGCCATTTAAAAGTACATATTTCTACGCAAACATATGATGTAATTTCCAACTTTTAATGTCATTTTTTCTATTCCTTACGGTGCTCGATAACTCTGATGGTGAAGAAAAGCATATGAACATTAGTAGTTGAGATTAGAACTAAGTTTAGTCTTAACCCCATTACTTTAAAATGCTGTTCGTTTAATTGATAAGTCAAATTCAATATTTGCTCAATCACGTTATATTATCTGCTGGAAGTTTTCATTGATAATTAGACCACATAAAAATATAAGGAAACAAACAGACGTGTGATCATAGTAACCATATCTGTAATCTAGTCAATGAGGGAAACGCCTGTTTAGTGGAGCAATCCACGTGGTATTCTTTATTTAATCTCGTAATTTATGCACGGCTTTACCAACATATTTTTTTGGCATATTCTTTGGCGGGAAAACCAATGTGATCCTATATGCTAGTGGTATGACTCACTTGCTCGGGTCACTTTCGATTCCTGCGAGCAGGAGCCCCACCTCTTTCAAGGCCAGCGTAATTCTCTCTTCCTCGATCCAGCAGGGTTTGGAATGATGGGCTAGCTGAAGCTTCTTCTCAGCTCTCCACCAGATGCCCCATTCCGGCGACCGGCGAATCCTATTTTTTGTCGCTCCGTTATCCGAGGGCAGGAAAAAACAGGGTAACTAACTGGGTCTGGGTATCGTAAAAACAGCCTCTGGCAGGCCATGTGATTGGTCCCACGTCCATGTTGGTTCCACCAGGAACTCTCAATGCAAACCTTCGCATAGATGAACGGAGTGAACAACACGCGCTCTGGACTGGGGGTTGTCCGCCCCGTCCCCTCATGCCTCGTTGGCCCTAAACTGCAATATAGGCCTTGAGAATTTAAAACGAGACTCTGTCCACTGACTCGAGATAACAACTCCCTAGGTTAATTGGGCTCACGTGAGCAATCTGCTTCTGAAATGCAGTTTCCTTTAAGATCTCCAGAATTCACTCGCGTCTTCAGTTCACACCGTGACTGTGGCGAACGAAGTGCATACACAATGAGCCTGGAGAGATGAGGAGGAGTTTCGGCTCCTCCGCATCACTCCAGAGTCCACTGGAACGAGTAATAGAGAAATATAGTGGCCATGAAGGAGGCGGAGCTCCTGCTCGCAGATATTAGCAAGCGGAAAGTAAATAGAAACACCCACAGGCACACGGAGGGATCCTTGGTGGCCGATAAAGCTCACTGAAGGACTATGGAATTCAAGAAAAAGGTTCTTCCCTACGAGGCTCTCCTAATGGATTGTCCATCTTCGGTGGCGAACAATTTTTCGATCAGCCGTCCCATTTGCGAGGGCGAAGTCCAAAAGGCGCACCCTGCCCGTAGCGCTGCCCTAGATTTGAGCGGTGCCTCAGCCCGACTGCTGAGAAGTGCCCACTTCTGTGTTTTGGCCAGTATCTTCAATATTTTCACGTAGTGCGTTGATGTTCTTGAAGATATTCACTTGCTAAGAAACATCTCTATTTCCTGAAAAGAAAGCTGTTACTGATACTAACTATTTCCAACGAATCACCATATTGTTCTTACTGCTACGGATTTTTCATTAAACGCTGGTGAGCCATCTGTAGTCTGCCTTAAGGCCTAGCGGTAAACGTGTGTCCTTTTGTCTTTTTTGGTCTGTTTGCGTTACATGTTCCTCAAGCGATGGTAATGACGTGTGCGGTTTCAGGGAAGTGACATTAATACCAGGTTAATCTGTTGACAGGGAATTCACATTTATGGTTCTTAGATCATGATGGTGGAATAATCCTCAGAATGGTAGGTTTTGAAAGCTCATCATTGTTAACTTTTCAAAATAAAAACTGGTGCTGTAATGCGACAATGGTGACTCTATGATTCAAAATTACTTTTTTCATAATGGTGATTTTAAGCTCACAATAGTGGGTTTTGAATGCCTTCAAATCACGAAAAATACTTAAAAGTCATAAGGATGACCATCAAGTCTGATCTGTTTTTATCCTTGCGAAATGGTGATGAGAAACTCAAAAATTGATTCACAATTATGTCCTTAGCTACAACAATGATTTTAACTCTCATATCTATGGTTCTCAAATCACCGTGGTGGCGAGAAGTTCACACAGACTAATACAACTGCTAAAATTATAAACTCTTAAACATGCTACAAATATCAACCCTATTATGTAACGATTACTGACTAATAGCTACAATGATGATCCTAAGATTCTTTTATTGGCTCCTGACTGGGTATTTTTAAAGAATCACATTAGTGATGCATTAAAAGTGTAGGTTATTATACATCGATTTTTCCTTAAGGCCCCGATAAACATAAATTTTATCTGACTAAAGTTCATATCGGTTATTTTGTGAACGCTATGTTCATAATAAATAATAATAATAATAATAATAAACTTGCCTTTATTTAATTTGATAATTTGCGACTTTGAAGCCCTCTCTCACAATTGGAGTCCGAACTCTATTGGAGAGTACAAACATAGATGGGCAGTGAAAATCCTTCCCTGTCCGGATTCAACTCATGACCCTCATAGCATAAGAAGGAGTATTTATCCAACGCCACCGAGGCATGCGATATGGCATGACAATTTCAGCTAAACCGCAGAATAAGCCTATAAAGCATGAGTTGATGAAAGTCGCGCATTGCGACAGCACAACTGATTTTTCCATTGTTCGTATCAGGCATATAAGTTTTGCTGAAAAACCGAATAAGAAGCCGTTAACTGTAAATTGAGATGTGGGAAAATAGTGAAAGTTGTTATTTAAAGCTTTCTCTGCATGTGTATCCTTAGATATCGGGTTTTCCAAAACTTAAATAATACCCTTCTTAACAGTTAATTCTCTACTGATGATAAAAATTCGGAAATATTAAAAAAAAAAAGCAAACGTATAAAACTTTCCAATGTTATGAATAAAATGTAAATATATTTTGGTATGAATCGTAGGAAATATGGAGGGAGGCAAAAACTTGCTGTTCAAACAAAAAAAATTTTGTTTGAAAAAACGCTTTCAGTTCTCAAATGTAAGAAGATGACTAATACGGTGTATGAAGGGAAGCAGTATATGAAAGCACGAATTTTAAGCGTTTTGAATTCAAATTTTGAAATGGGAAATCTTAAAAAGAAACTGTAGTGATAGAAAATAAAACTATGTTTGGAACCGACATTGTCAACAAATTGAGCACGAAGTAGTCTTTTAAATATTGTTCTAGATTCTTCACATTTTTCATCACACAGTAGACATTTGCAGAATTAATGCCTGGATTCTTTACAAAGAGCTCTAGTCTAAGAAAAATGGTACGATAAATTATCTCCTGCCAATCGCCGAAGAGCTCACATCCAGTCACTGACTCAAAGGATGTAGAGCAATAACTTGTGCCAAGGCCATACAAATATAAGCCATGGCCTTGTGTGAAGAGCCACCGCAAAAACTAGATCCCGCAACTGAAAGTAAACGGCGCCTTTATCGGATTCAGAAAACTTTAAATCACATGGCGAAGGACAGTATTCACGTGCAAAATTCAGTGAAGCAGTTTACATGTAAGGTGTAAAATTTGTATCATGCATGTGTTGTATTTTCAGAAAAGACGAACAGCTTACTTCTTTGAATACAAACTTAAAAGCAATAACATATACTCTTTAAAAACATTGAGCACTAGCATAAATACTTATATATCTTCAAAAAAGCTAACTTTATTTTGAAAATTTCCTCCGGCAACAATATGTGACTGCACGGCTCCTAAAGTTCTATGTACTACATAATAGTCGTTTTATTTATTTCTGAAAGTAATTTAAAAACATTTGAAAATACTTCAATGCCTTTTTTTTATACCATCATCCGTTTAGACACCAAAAACAAACATTACATGATAAACATAAGGCAGTTTTTCGTGTGCCATCTTAGCCACATCGGGCGTTCAAGGAGGGTGCTGAAGTCCGGGCTTTCAAGTGTTAAACCCCATTTTTGCAAATTATTTCTTACAGTGAGTGTGACGAACTTTGCATCTCACTCCGAAAAATCATCTGATTGCCCTGATTAAATTTATAGCCCACCATGTGACACTAAGTTTTTGACTTTTTTTACTATTAACATTCTTTTTTTAAAGATCTAAGGGGTTTCAGATCTATAAAATAACGAGTTTAATCAATGAACCAAAGGATTTCTCGTAGTAATCACAGTTTCACCGCCATTAAGTGCTTATAAATTTCGACTCTATGAGGACCTGAAATATCCTTACGCACTATTTGGCACCTTATTTTTCAATGGTCATACCCCCATAACAACCACCCTGTGCATACTGTTTAAATTCTTAAATATGTTATACCATATGTATTATCTAGTATATTTTTCTTTGCAGAAAGATTTGCACAGAATGCCAAACTCCTTGTTGAAAGTTTATAGTAATGTTTTTGATCAGTTTTCTTGTGATTTTTTTTCTTTTCACTAATAGTTGCTTAAACCTATTAATGAATGATAAAGTTCAAAGAGGTCAATAGTCGCTAATTAAATATTATAGATCATATCACGATGATCTTACAGTTATAAATATATTTTTTCGTCTCTTAATTTTTTCCTGGCCGTAAGTTTTCTTTTCTGGCCGTATGGAAAATTTTAACAAATTGGAAATAAAAAATATGGTTCTGCATTGACCCAATATCATTTTGAGGCAATTTTTTTTCCAAAAAAGCTCACGTTGATGATTTGTGATAATTAACTTGCAACGCAACATCTCACGGGCTCGACTGGTGGATGATTCGTGAGCAAGAATGAAATTATTTTAGGCCTTTTTTGTGAATGGCAGTGATTGAAGAGTTGAAAAGTCGCAAACATCCTAAAGTGAATTGAGTCCGTGAGGCTGATTTTCTGAAAAAAATATCTGATTCAGGACAGTTCGAAAATGTCAATGGAAATTCATTCCTGATTTGGTTGTTTTTTTCTTTCAAAAATCCGTGTTTTTATACCATGACTTAAAATGCCTAAGCGAAACGAGCCGAAAAATTTACCTACAGATAAGCAATAGATAAGAAAGAAAATAGTGATATTTCTCGCTTGTAGCTGAGCGTGATAAAATTACTGTTACATTATTTAATTAAAATGTTCAGCGAGTACCTACTTTTTAGAATATTCAGAAAAAACGATAGTAACGACGTAAAATTACTTAAGATTATATGTGAGAAAACATGCAAGAGGTGTATGGCCAGGCTTTCAGAATGATTGAAATCAACTGTCTGGGAAATTTGACGCAAAGGTGAGGAATGGGGCAGTGTTTTCTTTTCACTTGCTTGACCTCACTTTGAATTAGTAGTGAGTGAATAGGATCAAAATTAATAAGGTTGCATAATAGTAATAGGTAGTGTGAAGCAAAGAGTGTCTAGGTTAATACTAATGCATCCAAATAGGTGCAGTGTATTATCAGAAGAATTGAGCTGGGAATTTCTGTTGGAGCGTCTTTTTAATTATAGGTTAAAACTCCGGATTTTAGGCGAATAGATTTTCTGAAGATTTTAAATCATATTAAAAACTCCATAGACCAATAATATAGATTAGAACATTAAAAATAAGACATATGTAGATAAAAGGTTCTAAAATACATTTTTTTGCGTAAACTAATAAATGGTAAAAGATTTAGTGAAAGCCATTCGAGGGGAGAATGGGATATGTAATATGTGAAGGGCTGACTGTTACTAAATGTAACCTTACTCATTTATTTTTAAATGACTGTTTGGGGATGCCACATATTTTTATACGTTATTTATCTAAAGTAGAAAATGATCCTTATTAATTATAATATTAATAAGTGTAAAGTTATTTCAGCAGTGAATTTGACCTATTTTGCCATTTTCGCTAATCTGATGTAGAAGATGATCCTTATTAATTATAATATTATTAAGTGTAAAGTTATTTCAGCAGTGAATTTGATCTATTTTGCCATTTTTCGCTAACTTAAGATTCTATAATTTTTCGTAGGATTGAATTCATAAATTAATGCGTATCTGGTGTTAATACATACTACCAGAGATTAGCTTGTGGAGTATTTTTCTTATATTTAGTTGTAGATAGCTTCCCCTTTTGGTATTATTCTTTGCATCAACTATGCCGTTTTAGGATTTCCTTTCCCTTAAAAAATCTTCTGTGTAACCTGGAAAACAGTCTAACCTATAAACTTGCATTAGGTCTGTTGAGAGCAAGGAATGTGCACTGGATAGTAGGCCCTAGAGCACCAGACTTTTATATTTTGAGAGACTAGACCCTCATTCTCCATGTATATTAGTTAAGATTTCCAGTTTTGTGTCACAATAAATGAGGCTGGAATGTGGTTTCCAGCGTCAACTGCATGTTCGTTTGTAATTATATAATCCTATCTTAGGAATTACCAAGACTGGAAGCGATGAATTCCTGCGTATACATTAAGGCATGAGTAAGGAAAGTTTCCACAAAAGTGATGAGGAGTAAACTATAACTGAAAAATATAATACATTATTTCATATTTTAACTTTTTTCGAGTGAAATAGGGTATTGAAATTGGGTGAGAATCTCCCCTAGGGCATTTCAAACAGGTAAAGTGGAAAAGGCAATTTGAGGTCTACGAGAAATTGTTTAGAATCATTTGGTCAAATAATCAGTTCAGCGTTGAAGGTAACGTAAGGAGGAAGGAGGAGGAGGAAGGTAACGTCCAGTTGGCAGGAGTTGTTCTTATTCTGGTACTTCACTTACTAATTTTGGATCAACGTTCTTTGCAGTGAAGGAGTAGCAGTGATCACACCGCAGATTAGGACGTTTTAGTGTGGAAGATTAGGTGCATTTAATTAAGACCCTAATGGGGGATTGGATTGGTGTGGGGGCCAGAGAACTAACTTTCCATTCCTAAGGTTCCGATTTTAATCCAACAACAAAATATTTTTCAGTAATATATTGCTCCAGCATCCTAGCTGTTAGGAGCAAAATTTGAGCTCATTTCTCCATCCATGGGGTGGGTTGGGTAATAGAGAACCCCTAGGGCTCCCATTTGTTGAGTAGACCTAGTCCGGCATCGGATTTTCCATATTGCTTGTATGGCCATGCCGAATCTTTAACGATCTGCACCTGGACGATAGAAATGCCGGCTAACGTTTTGAATGTATGAATAATATGGAGGGATTAATTGGGATTTTCAAATGAAAAAATCTTGCAGAGAATGAAACTATGCAGTAATAAGTGTTCTTGAAGTAACCAGTAGTATTGTGGGAAATATCAATTAAAACAAGGGAGGAAAGTAGTTAAAGGACGGCCTACCTATATATATGGGGAATGAGTGGCAGGCATGACTCATAAATCCGTTAAATTTGGGATAGTCAACACATAGATTAAGGCTACGGAATGAGGTTCTTTTATCTCGAACTGCTTAGGCCATACCACACCATCTAACTAAGAAATAAGCTAAATTTTTTGACGAACACAGCCCTCACCGATGGTGGTATCCAAATCAGCAACCTTATAAATGCCAGGCCTACGATTTATGTGCTTGATCTCCACAGACAACATTTGCGATGGTGTTAGCTGGAGAAACGTTTCGTTTACAGTATGAATTTGAACTCAGCCCGAAGTAATACCGCAAGAAACTATGCTACCCAACACTGCGGCTACGCTCCCTTCTTCCCAAAGCCTTTTCCACTCCTCAGAACCTAAATGCTCCCAAGGGAAAAACATCTCCAATTATCTTAGCAGCACTAAGAGCCTTTCACATGTACATAATATAAATTTCGTGAGACTATACAGTAAATATACGATATGAAGCAGTTGATTAAATCTCAGTTTAGAGCTGCCATCATATCCTCGAACCCCCTTACCACGTCTAGTTAAACATTCCATGATAACTAGGTCAATATAAGCATTTTATTAGTTTGCTATCAATTTTTAAGCATTAAAATGATAATAAACTGAAATACTGTACATTTTATTACTTAATTATCAAATAATAATATATGTTCAATATAACCGTTTTTGAGGTCCTTTTGAATCTAAATTACACTGATATCTTATGTTACAGCAGTTCGAAAATTCTAGCATGGAAGGCAGGACATGTGTGTAGGACGTCGTGAGACTTGAAAATTTCCCAAAATACATAGGGACTAGAAGTTTTCGAGCATATACACTGAAAATTTCGTGAAAAGAGATGACAGAGATTTTATGTACTATGTTACCGAATATCCAATAATGTGGTTAGCCCATAGCTAAAACTTTTCAAATAATTCGACATAAATTTGGATCATGGGGAGAGTAGGGCAGGAGAAAACACTGATGAGCAGCTACGATATATATCGGGCATATATTTAATAAATATCAGGAGAGACAGTTAATAAAAGTCCTTTGCAATGATAATTTTAATTAGTGAAGTAAAAAAGCACCTCGCAAGGTCATTATTTATCACATGTATTTTTTTAGAAGAAGAGAATAAATCTACTTACATGAAAATATTAGTTTTAGTTTTGTCAATCTGATGACTCACTTAAAAGAGAGAAGTTGGAAATGGCACTTGTTACTGGAGTGCTGCACAGAGGGACAGCAATACTGATTCACAGTTGTGTGTCGCTCATAGAGTACGTACAAATTATTACATAAGGATCAGTGCAAACGTACACGTTTTCACTGACCCTTATGATAATATTTTCTGCCGTCATCTATACTATTTTACATATGTGCCAAAAAAAAGATGGTGAAACTAGATTGAGAGAAAAATTGGAAGGAAAGACAACTATTTCGATCAGTAAATCAACGGTAGTCAACAATTCTGCCAAGGGATTTCAGTCATTGTGAATTGCATTTAAAATTTTGACAAATAAATATGTAGTGTTGAAGCATTAGAGCAAAGCTAGGGATCATTGCCCTCGAAATGGAATCTAGGGTCAGTGCCAAATTAGTCAAGAGCAGATTAAATGGTGCACAAGTGATTAAAGAATTATGGGATTAAATGTTTCATTTAGGTAAAAGTAAATGTAGGCTTGCTATATGGATATTGTAATTTACAAGAGCCCTTACGATTTTTAGGATTTGATAACGAAGAAGACTTAAGGTATGAATATAACAATCGGGTGGTGAAAAAGAACTCAGAATAGAAGCAGTGTAAGAAATAAGTGTAAATTTGTAGGCTTCATTGAATATAATCAGTTCAATAGTAATTCTCGTATAAATACTTTAAGTAAACATCGTTGAACACGAAATTAAGTTTAACTGGTGAAGATTATTTCATCTCGTACAACCTGTGAGGATCCTGCGTTATCTTATAATGACCCACTGGCCTGGCCCCCAGATCAGCATAGCCAAAAGGTTTGGCTTTAAATATCCAAAAGAATATCCCCAATTTGAACACGGGATCTCCGGCCTATAAATAAATACTACCCTCCCTACCGTAACACTACCCTAATCGTACAGTATATTTAAATGGTAAAATACCGAAAATAGTTATGCACGTTAATTTTTAAAATTTAAGTGAAATTTACAAAATCTCAAATATGTTTTTCAAAGCAAACAATTATTTTGGAATATGTTCAATGCATACACCATGTGCCAATGTTTATGTCGTGATGTCTGGGAGGACGCATGCTATGCGTGCGTCAAAATTCATTGTTCGAATGTCAAAGAATGGCATTGAGGAGGGTGATAGACTTATATAAGCCTTACAAAAGTAATATTTACGTGATTTTTGGAGCGAAGTTAGCTCAATTAGAATGCAATTTATTTCCTATTTCTAACTGAAACTTACGTATACTTTTACAAATAAATTAATAGTGTTATCTCTACAATGTTCACAATATGAGGAATAAGGGAAACAAGCTTGAATCGAGAGTTGATTCATTTGAAGAGGATTTAAATTCTACAAATATATATATGTATATAAAAAGGATACGTAAAACAAGTATTTTCCGTCAGATACTGCTTGAAAGTAGTGGTGAGAAAGGAAAATTCTTATTGACTTGCTAACATTGGAAACCCTCATCAGTTTAGAAATATCTTAAGCTGGATTGGATATATATTTTTAGGCACTCACATCTTTCATAGGCCTGCAGCTGATCCGATATTCTTTATTTGAGTATCGCATTGAAGTTTACCTCAGGTTCATTGTTTTATAAAGAAATGCATCAAGGTCACAGTCCCATTTATATCATATACGCAATCGTATTGCCTATCTATCTCAATTAAGTCATTATAAGCTTATAGGAAACCTAAACATATTATCATATTCATAACATTCTATCTCCTCTGAATATTACCATACCACATTACGGAAACGGCGAAATCATTTTTGTTGATGAGCTACAAAAGGTCGATTGCGCATTGCGAAAATGTAAATTAAATTATTGCATTTACACAAATTGTTTTGTTTAACTACCCATTTGTTGCACAAATAAACCTTCTTCAGGGTGAAAAAATTCAGTTCGTTTCTTAATACACCTGTACACAAAAATGACTCTTTGCACAGATATCAACTATACAAGTGCAAAGGCAACAAATATTTCAATTGATATCTTATTATTAGACACTGGTTAAGAACGTATTTCCTAAACTGTGTCATGTTTGCGATGACTTCAAATGCGTCTTCAGCTATGCAGACTCGGGAATATATATTTTTTCTACTGTGGAAGATATTCCCCAAGTATATAATAGAAACCCCTCTTACCCAGCCCCTTAAGTGCATCGCTCCGTTGAGCGCAGCTTTTCCTCTTTTCCCCGCACCCCCTTCAATAGAGCTTTCTCTTCTTGGATTCGGAGGAGGCCCCAAGGGGGACCAAACAATGCCAAAGGCCTTGAAAAAGTGGGTACAGGGATCATTTCTTGATAGACATACAGCTGATAGACATTGGAGTGGAATAGTGAGGAATAGAGTGGACAAAATATTGGCCAAATTGGAGAAAGAATTCCCGGGAGAGAAATGTCGAACAGGAGCTCCGAGCCACTGCAATTGAGTTATACCCCTGCGGTCGGGATTCCTAATTCGGCAACTCTCGCGCGCCACTCCTTCATTGCTCTCGGATACTTTTCGCTCTCCTGATTGAGGAATTTCACTGTCCCTAGATCTACATCCATTCCACGAGGAAAAAATCAATCGGAAGTTAATGTATCATATTCGGAAACAGTATTTGATAGAAACTATTTTCAGTTTAAAATGCAAAGAATTTTCTATTATTATAATACATTTTAAGAGCAGTAAGGGGTAACTGAGTACCAATTACTCCATTAAATAATTGATGGAAAAGGTTTTTCCTTCCTACTGAGCATAACAAACAGACAGTCTACACATACGAAGCCCAGTGACACAAGCACTCCTTTAATTGATAAATAATCGGAAGTAAATTGTATTATTGACCGTTTTAAAGCATTGTACTAGTCCGAGATCAATTATGACATTTAGATAACAGTATACCATGTAACACATTTTGAATTGAAGGTTATGCCTGGAAGTTTGGGTATTAGTTGTTATGAAAAAGTCTGAATTTTTTCCAGGTTTCGCACTACAACGTCAAAGCGAAATGAAATTGAGAGAGTAACACGGATATTCCCGCAAATAATATTCTATAGTTGGATTATTCAGCCATAATCATCATACATATTTGTGATTCGCTAATTAATTTACCTCTGAAGTTTTACATAACCTTCGAAAAGAGTACTAATGCCCTGGAATTCGGAATGAGGGGCGAGAGATCAAACAAACTACCATAATATCATCAATTGAAATGCATTTTTGTTTGACAATAAGCACTACCTTTCAACCAAAGGCAGAGTCATGAGAAGTAGGTGTTGTCCTTATGGCAATCAAAATCTCGACTTCCTCGAAAAGAAATAATTCCTACCGATTTGCTTCAATATCTTCTGTGGTTAAACAGACAAAAATGATATTTCATTTCTATGGCCACAGGCCATAAATTCCTCAACAAGTTCATTTCTTCTCTCAAAGCTTCTACTTCTTGTTCCATCACCTCACTTCTCAGCCACCAACTACTCGAAGTGAATCTTTCCCTTTACGGTAAAAACTTCAAAACCACCGCCCACATTAGTCCTTAACTCTCTCTACAACCCTAAATATCTTCCTTCCTACCACCCCAACTTCTATCTGTATCATCTTTTTCCCTAGTGCACAGTGCCTGAAAACAATAATGAAATAAATAAATGAGATAAAACCTGATCTATTGACGAATTTTTAACAACGAATAATTTAAAATTTCCTTTGATGGTAAAATAAATTGTGAAGACAGAGATCTATTTTGCAGGCATATTTCTTTTGATGTCGGGGACAATAGGACCACAGGTGGTAATTTGTCTATCCGATTGAAATATTAATATTTTAGATAAAAAATCGTCAAAAACAGTTTTAAATATTTAACCTTTTTAATTATTTAAAAAACACATGCGAGAGTGGCGAAATTTTGAGAATTCATCGAGGAAATGAAACCATAAGTGCTAGCTGGGGTATTTTCTTTGTTCCTTTTGGAATCCACAAGGATTATGGCATTTAATTTATATTTTCATGAAGGGATTAGCGTACATATTGCCTTAAGGTGTGTTGAACTTCTAAGCTCCTGAGAGCCAGCGAGTGAGAGACATGGAGGAAAAACGTTTGTTGCAAAAGGGAAGAAGTAACATAAAAGGTTTATACTTTAAGGACTGCGTTTATTGTATACTTATTCCGTGGAATGCGCTAAATGTAAATTTGTTGCCTAGGTTTAAGAGGTTTTTTTGCGTTTGTATACTTGCACCTCTAAATTTCATCATATATTCCCATAGATACGTTGTCAGAAATGTGTTTTGCGGAAAAAAATACGACACCTAATAACATTTAGTCCTCGTGTATCATTCCAACCCAAAGAAATGACAGGGGCACGTTATAATGTATTTTACTGTGGAAATAACACGAAGAAAATAAAATTATATACGTTTCATTGGAGCACTGGAGCAAATAGTGTGGGAGGCACTGATATAGAGATGAAGATAGGCAGTGCATTGTATCATGGCTAGAGGGGGCTTGAAGCCAACGCAACCCGCACGCCATCATACAGTCTCCTCCATATTACCATTTCCAACTACAGTTTAGTGTGAAGAATGTTTCGCTGAAAATTAGTGGTGTTTATTATTGAAGGTAAAACGCAGTTAATTAGGCAATGCCTTACTAATGAATACTTGCTAAGTGTATCGCTGCCATTTTAGGCATGGAAAGCAAAAATAACGGGACAAATCGATGTTTCTGTACGGACTCCCATTGGACATGTGCTATTTTTGAACTCTAATTTTATACACTTCCGATAGCTACATGTAGATGAAATTTGGCACATAAATATAAAAAGTATGCCTGCTTTGTGGAGGGAAAAGTGTTGTAAAACTTTGATCTTTTAATCCCAGAATGAGTATTCAAAGCAAAATCTAAATTTTACCTTGTGGGTTTTCCGTGTAGATCTGTGCGATACTACGATATATTGTCTGCGATATTCGATATGCAATGGAAATTGCGACTCGATATTATAATGACAGCTAACATGATATTTCAAAACGCGATACTTCCAGGTCGATCAGAACCTGAAATCGTCAGTCTCGCGCTCTTTAAAGCCCGGATTATGTATGGATAATTTGACATAAGGATATTTGCAATGACTTTGTTGTGAATTCCACAAATGCCTCCTACGTTTACTACTCTACTTTAGAATACAATTTACGAGGAAAGTAACCAATCGTACACTAGCAAAAGCCTTTTTCTAGAACCTGCACCAAATATCCTTTATTTCTGGTGGAAACGAGCTATTATTCCAGTCAACGTGGAAGCAGGAGAAATATGTGATTCTGTCATCATGATAATCGTGATATGGATTTGAGCCCATGTCTCACAATTTACAGATAGCATCACGATAGTCAAATGCAGAAAGCTCTCCTTGAACAATCAATTGATGCATGGGACTGGAATGAACTGCAGAGACTCCAGCACCATGAAATCAAAAGTAATTCACCAGGCTTCAGTGAATCTGCCGCCATATGAAGTTTCGCTCAAGATCAAAGATGATTCTAAAATTCTGCTGGCATAGTGCTTACCGAATGTGACATATTGGGCCAATAAATCATTTTGATGCTTTTTTTCCCCTAAGGCAATGAGCATGGCATACTTTGAAGTTAATAATACTATCAAATTAGAAGTCGAGCTTTGGTACTACGTAATCAACAAAAAAGAAGTATTTTGCTGAAGCAAATGTATGTACATACGGCAATCATCTGTTTCAGTAATTCAACCCAATATCTCAAAGTTAGTCGTTTGCACATCTTTCAGTTTTGAAAATATAATAAAAGTTAAAAATCACGGCAGCCAAAATTTACCGATTAGTTATAATAACAATGGAATGATATATGGTACCTACCAAACCATTAACTGACCAAAGTACAATTGGTACGATGACTTATTCGAGTCACGCATGTAAATCATTGAGTCACGGTTGATAAAATACGATATACATTGCCCCTTCCTTTTTCCTGCTGACAGCTCTAATCCACAGGTCTTTTACTTCATTCATGTATCGTCGATCAGGGAAGGAATAAAATTTTACGTTTCCATCTGTCTGCCCTGGTGTCTAGTTGCAGTCGACCACACAATAATTAAGATTGCCCGTCGTCATCACTCGCAGTCTCCTTGAAACCAATGTTTTTATAAGCTTAAAGATCAAATAATATCTCAAATGCACTACCCAGCGTTGATAATGTGCTGTGCACAGTTGCAAAAATCACTTTTCCTCTTCAATATTTTGCCTGCACATTACGGGCCTTACGAGACGACTCCTCACAAATATATCGAAACTGGCCAATCACGGCGTAAGTTGTGCCCGTGCACGGAGACTATTACGTCTTTGCTGAGGAAAAGATGGAGGAAATCGAGCGGAACACTTGTGGAGATTGTAGCAACATTTTTGTATCAAACACGAGCATTTTGACAAGTATTGTAGGGCAAGTCCCCAAATTCCCAATTCCTCACTGTTGTTTTGGATGTTGCACTGCATCTCTTTGTCAGTTTAGGGTCACCAATTTCGTTGGTTTCCTCTTCATTTTCTTCACTGCTAACACCATCATCCACAATAACCAGCTCCGCTTGGGCCAGGAGTATCTTGGCTATTTCATTCTCTTGTCTTCAGTCTCGATCAGATACCTTCCCATCGTTGTCCGAAGCACTGATAAAAACATTTGGACCAGAGAGAGGAATTTAGGCGTCGTCCATTTCCAATGCCTTATTATCTCGGGAACTGTCATATGGTCTCTCCTGTGGTTATGAAATCTAAATTAATATACTAATTCAGAATAAATCTGAAGTAAAAACACGTAAACGAGGCTTCAGATGGAAATGTAAAGAAAAGTAAACGGTAGGAGTAAATGTGTAAAATGTAACATGAGTCTAAATTTCTATCAATATATAGATTTACTGAAAAAAATCATAGAAAGCATATTCATAAATAATAGTATCCTGTTTGGGGTATTCAGAGACAAAAAAGGGAAAAGTTACACATTGCGTATTTGTGCCGAAAGGGTCGTTACCGACCCTCTATCAGGATCGAAAGCAGTAACTCAGCCACAACCCAATTTAATTTCATAAATATATATCTTCATATGTTAACAACTCTTAGACGTGGAAAAATTGAATGTAAAACCGTTACATTTAATGCTACAATTTAGCAGGACGGGAGCACCGCTCCTTTTTAATGATAAATATGAACGTCCACACCAGAGACTGTTTGAAATGAATACGATCCAAGCGTACGACCCCTCAATAAATCTTTCTAAGACATTGTCCAGGCACCTAAATCGTACATTGAGGTACGTTTTCACATGCCAATTTTTTTAACTGGTCGAAAACGTATAAATGGGTTGACCCGAACCCCTTCTTTTTCCAAGATACACAGTATTACTGCTCTCACGACTTTATCTTCACCAGTATCCTCAATAGACGCCTCTAATATACCATTTTAAACAAATGTACAGACTTATTCTTTATTCATTCATTTATTTCGTAGTAAAAATGCTGTTTTGAATTGGTGTTTTTCGCCCTGGGGGATTGATAACGAGAAACACTGAGGGAATGTCGCAGTTTCTCAGAAACATTTTAGGTTACTTACATGATTAACACCCATTAACCAATAACCCATTAACCCACAACTTTAATTTTTTTATTATGCAAGTTTATTTAATTTGCCAACTTGGCCTCTCGTAGCAACGGGAGGTAAAGGCATATGAATTCATTCGCAGGTATTTCACGAGATGATTTTATTTGAGGTGCTATTTTTATGGAACCACGCGAGTAAAGTCCCTTTTTTAGAAATAATGAAACTTTGTTAGGTTCACTTTATATTTAAATAGGCACGACCCGGGATTCATAACGTAGTTACATCTAGAGGTGTAGATGTAATCTGATTTCCCCCGTCCTTTTTTGGTCAGCTAAAACACGTGTTGAAAATCACTCGTGGAGATAGTTATTTTGTATAGTTTCAAGGCAATTTAAAATCAATAGAAATTATATAATGCTGACTTAGATTTTGCTCCAAACACCCCTTAAAAATAAAAATATTTAGCTTTTTTAGCATACATTTCTAATCAAATTTCACTACCTTCGTTTTTATAATGATCCTAGCAATCAATGCAATTCCCTAAATATAACTTTATATAGTTAACTTTATGGCCAGATGGGTTCAAGGAAATGAGTCAGAAACATTCGGAAGATTTTGAAAACGCTTGCGTTAAAGCAAGTGTGCGTGTATACAAATGATTAAAAAAAATGATCCCTGAACCTCACAAATATCACATGTTTTATGTAGCATGATGGTTACAAGATTAAATGTTTCACTACAAATCTTTTTCCGTTTCCATCTAACGATTTGCGATTTCGGTTTCGAGTGAACGCCCCCATTTTCTATTATATGAAACCCAGGCCTAGGCCAAGGGTATATAATAATGAGTGGTAATAATACTGTTGAAGAAAGATAAACGGTGTCATATTTGAAATTAGAATATTGCAATATTTAAATTGATTTTGTTATGAAATCTATCAATCAGCATCCCAGTATAAATCAAAATCTCCTGGTGAATTAGAGAAGGCCTTTTGCGATATACTGCCACAGTAGTAGTTTTGAGAGTGAAGTGAAATTATCTCTACTGGAATCGGCATCATCGATCAGTCCTGAAAAAAACTCAACATATGCAGCTTAAATATTGCCTTTCTTCGCCCAAAGAGTATTCATGAACGACTTTTTCTCCATCCCACGAACAGACCGTGATGTCGTACTTTCTTCTTTCTGATAAAATTTTGCTATGTTATTTAAACACTTAGTAGTTATTCCTTCCATCTGCTATCGTCTTACCCCAATGTCAGAAAACTACAAACGTCGTGCATTTCCGTAGAATAAATAACAAGGTTTCACATTTGTCTTTGTCCAACGTAAAGGAAAGAACAAATATTTACTTATTTTTTATGCTTCCAACACTACACACCTTGATATAATCATCTCCGTGAGAAATGTACTTTATCATTTTATAATATCTTTTCTAGTCTTACTTGCACTCAATTTGATGTGAAAAATTGTAAGCTTTATTTATGTTTTAGTCAAGCTTCTCTTTATGTTATATCTTTTCCTCTACCGTAAGTTAGCCAGATTTCTAACGCTAAGAGTTTTGTTTTCACTAAATAAACTGAGTTAATAAATTACGTTAGCCATAGGAATTAATTAGATTTGGAAAGGTTGGAACCGTTTCAAAAATTGATATTTCTGGGATTAGGTACTCCAATAGCCAAAGTTAAACGGCATGTTAGCGTTTTAATGCTAAGGGCCACAGACTTGCCCTTAGTGGGAATCGAAACCACGACCTGGATTTTGCCAGATTAGAGCGTTACTGACCTGCCGGTGTACCGATGGAAAAATTGTTCAGTGCTAAGAATCAAGCCCGGGCTCTAGGAATGTAAGACCAGTACTCTAGCCACCACGCCATCCCAATCCCGGCAGATGTGGAATGCGGATGCCCCAATTACAAACTGTTGAGAGTGCAGAGATTGTTGACATACTTACAAATTCTTTTATTATTCTGTAGCGCAACCATGAAGTGAAATTTTGCAGTGCATATAAAGTTTATCATGTGTAACATTTTCTTTAAAAATTTAAATTCTCTTACCTAGGCATTTCGAGTGAAGAATATATGTTGAACTAATATCGGTGGCCGTTTATTTAGAATTTTTCCGTAGCTTTTGAAAATGAACGGAAAACACGTTCACACAATTACAAGTGCTTATATGTTGTTCACTAAAAGAAACAATCACTGAAGATAATGTAAAAATAAATTTTACAATTTAAAAAAATCCTATCAATTTTGGAAACTGCGATTGAGTTTCTGTTTGTTTTCGTTTTGAGATACTTGAAATCATTTCACCGATTTTAAAATACAAGCGTCTCTAAATGTTATTTCAGTTAGCAATTACATTTCAGTTGGCAATTATTGAGATACGAGACGTATGGAGTAGAGAGTGGTCTCCACAAAGTAGGAAATGTGCATTTACCTGCGTGTTCTAAACATTTTCTCACAAAATCATTTAAACACAGCATTCTATGTCAGCAGTTCTTATGATAGACTTAGTATTATTTTTGGACAGAAAACGCGTACCGTCAATATGTGTTGCACTCTATATACAAGAATGTTGGGATGTATGTAATGAAATTACTACATTGCACAATCTACTGCACTCCCATATGTCTATGCCGGAAGATTTATTAGGATCGTTGAACACGCTAAGCCTTAAATTAGCTGAAACTGGATCCAACACAAAGAAAGGAAATCGCATTCCCATATGCCTCTATAATACACGGAGCATTGATGTTTTTCTTACCATCACCAATTCATTTTGTGTTACCAGAAATATCCTTAAATTTGAATGAGGATATTGCTTGTTTATACTTTCTCGGTCAATTAAACCCTATATCTTATTTGACACTAACGTGGACATAGATGCAATCAATTTTTGCATATTCCAAACTATATCTTCTTCTTCACGTTACTCTATCGTTGTGTCTACTTTCCGTTGTGTTTCCACTCCATGGATTTACTAAAAATCTAACTTTCCTCCAAATGTACCTCGCTTTGCCATTTCTGTTTCCTAAAGCTTCCTGTCAATGTACTATATAAATTACGGTGACTATACCTCTTGCGACTTCTGGTGACTATGCTTCTCTCGCGGCTGAGCTTAAAGCCACCAAGTGCGTCCACCGAAACGAAAGAGGAGAAAGGCTGCTGGAGTTCTGCACTCAACATAAGTCAGTGGATGCCAACATATTGTTTATTAATCACAACCAAAGAAGATACACATGGAAATTCCAGGAGACAGAAGAAGATTCCAAATAGACTACATTTTAGTGAAGCAGAGATTTATAAACCAAGTGAAGGACTGCAAAAGCTACCCTGGGGCAGACATCGACAGTGACCATAATTTATTGATGATGAAATTCCATGTAAAATTCAAGAGGTTGGAGAAAACAAAGAATAATATATGACAAGTAGAAAAACTTAAGGAGGCTCAACATCAGCTGGCATATAAAAAAGCAGTGGGAAACAACATAGGAGAGAACCTGAATGAGAAATCAGTGGAAGAGCGTTGGGAAAACATTAAATGTGGACTACAGGAAGCCGCAAAAGAAGTTCTTGGAAGAAGAAAAGTTGCCAAGAAGAAACCATGGATCACGGAGAAAGTCTTAGAATTGATTGAAGAAAGAAGAAAGTGCAAGAATGCGAAAACTGAAGAAGGGTAGCTTTGCTACAAAAGAATAAGGAACGAAATAAGTCGCAGAGCAAGGAAAGCTAGAGAGATGTGGTTGAAAAATCTATGCGAAGATGTACAAAGCAACCTTGCACGTGGAAAGGTGGAAGCGGCCTACAGCATAGTGAGTAACCACTTCAAGGAACGGAGCGCAAGATGCAATGCCATAAGGGACAAGAATGGAGGAATTTTGATTGAAAACGAGGACAAAGTTATGAGATGGAAAGAATATCTGGAAGAGCTATAGAATGAAAAAGAATCTCAGCACAAAAGCTATTGAAGAAGAAAGCAAAGTGGAAAAACATGATATGGGGGCATCAATATTAAGATCGGAATTCGACTCTGCAGTAAGGGACCTTCGGATGAATAAGGTTTCAGGTATTGATGACGTTCCTGCAGAACTAATTAAAAATGCAGGATAGAAGACATTAATTCATCTCTACAAAACCATCTGCAACATGTATTCAACAGGAGAAATTCAAAGGGGCTTCGTGAAAAACATCATCATTCCTATTCCCAAGAAGAAGAAAGCGGAAAAATGCGAAAATTTTAGGACTATTAGCCGGACGACACGTGCATCGAAGATACTGACCAGGATCATCTACAGAAGAATAGAACGAAAAGCAGAGGACTTCCTGGATGAAGATCAATTGGGATTCAGGAAAAGTAAGAGTACAAGGGAAGCATTATTGGCCCTTAGGCTACTCATAGAGAAGAGAATGGAGAAGAACAAACCGACATTCATTGCATTTGTGGATTCAGAGAAGGCCTTTGACAACGTGGATTGGGATTCAATGCTTGGAATGCTGAAGGGAATTGGAGTGTCCTAAAATGACCGAAGAATTATACACAGTCTGTACATAAACCAAGTTGCTGTGATCAAATCTGGACCCAGCTGTGAAGAGGCAAGAATTAGGAAAGGAGTGAGACAAGGCTGTGCACCGTCTCCCGTAATTTTTAATGTTTACATCGAGAGAGCCATCAATGAAGTCAAGGAGAAGTGTTCTGGAGTAAACATCCACGGAGAAACAATCAATATGCTACGATTCGCTCATTACATAGCTCTCAGAGCAGAAACAGATAAGGAGCTAAATAAGATGCTAACAACTATGGAAAAGACTATGGCCAGATATCAGTTGAAGATAAATAAGAAGATGACTAAGATATTGATGTGCAGCAAGAAAGAAGAGGAGAAAACCAATGTTAAACTAGGTAAACAAAAACTTGAAGAGGTGAAAGAGTTCTGTTATCTAGGAAGCAGGAAGCAACATCTGGAGCATGTTCCTTTACGGCAGTGAATCAAGGACGATGACAGCAGCGGAGAAGAAAAGGGTAGAAGCATTTGAAATGTGGTGCTACAGAAGAATGCTGAAGATTAAATGGATCGACCGAGTAAGTAACGAGGAAGTGCTAAGAAGAGTAGGAGAAAAGAGAAGTCTGCTGACAACTCTAAAAAGAAGAAGGGAAAACTTAATCGGCCATATCTTGAGACACGTTGGCCTGATGAAGATTATCGTCGAGGGAAAAGTAAACGGGAAGATTGGAAAAGGCAGGCCTCGTATGAGATACACGGAACAGGTTGTGAAGGATGTAAAAGAGAGGAATCACGTCACAATGAAAAGGTTGGCCGATAGAAGAATCGAGTGGAAAGCTGCGTCAAACTAATCCTAGGATTGTAGACCAATGATAATGATACTTCTTGACTCAAATAGTTGTTTATTAGATACAATCACTGAAAGTTATTCGATAACTTATTGTACGGCAATAACCACGTCTGTGAATAACCATTTATCGAAGAGACAGACGTCAGATTTTCTTTACACATGCATAATGTCGTGCGTGTTCATGCATATAATTGTGCATAACGAAGCAACTAGGTTTTATTATACAAAATATTACATCATTGTTATTAATATACACTTGTTCAGAACTCTGTACCTTCTTGAAACTATTTAAACACTCATCCAAAATGTAAAGGTAGTGGTGAGAGTAATATTTGAAGTGAACGCCTAATAGATGCACATGCGTCAAAAAATGTGCTTAAAGTGTATGTGGTGTGAAGGATAAAATGAAATTAGGATAGTAATACAGAATATGTGCTGCGAGCAATCCGTTCAGAGGAAACAATTTGTATAAAAACCAAGTAGCTGTGATTATATCTGGACCTAGCTGTGAAAAAGGAAGAATAAGAAATTGAGTGAGAGAAGGCTGTCTCCCGTAATTTTTAACATTTTATCGATGAAATGAAAGGGAAATCTTCTAGAGTGAACGTCCACGGAGAAAAAAATTAGCATACTGCGATTCGCCGATGACATCGTACTCATAGCAGAGACAGAGAAGGATCTAAATAAGATTATAACAACCATGGAAAGAATAATGGCCAGATATTAGCTGGATATCAATTAAAACAAGAATAAGATCCAGAAGTGAACAATAAAGAAGACTAAATGTTAGCAAGAGAGAAGAGGCCAAAATCATCGTTATACTAGGAAAACAAAAACTAGAAGAGTTCTGTTACCTGGGAAGCCGAGTAACCAACGATGATTGAAACAAGAAAGAAATAGTCAGTAGAATAGCCCAGGCAAAGAGGGCATTCTATCAAAAGAAGAATCTCTTTACAGCGGTAAATACGAGCTTAGAAGTAAGGAAGTAAATCATCAGAACGTACATACATCCGGAGCATGTTTCTTAACGGCGGTGAAGCATGGACGATGACAGCAGCGGAGAAGAAAAGTGTGGTAGCATTTGAATGTGGTGCCGCAGAAGAATAATAGAGATTCAATGGATCGACCTATTAAGTAACGAGGAAGTCGTAAGAAGAGTGGAAGGAAAGAGAAGTTTTCTGAAAACTCTGAAAGGTAGACAACTTAACCGGCCATATCTTCAGACACGATGGTCTGATGAACACAATCGTCGAGTGAACGGGAAGATTGGAAAAGGCAGGATTATTTCTAATTTTATTACTATAGACTCAAGTAACAGAGAAATTTTGTTGACATTGATGTTTTTAGCGCTTGTGATACGCTGGGTATTTGCAACGATGGTAGTTACTTTGTAACTTTCAGTGAGAGAATAGCTGGAAGCATTCAGAATGTGCTCCAAAAGAATGATGACGAAGATAAGTGAATCGGCCTGACGAAAAAGTCCTAAGAAAAGTGGGGACAAAATTAATCTGAGGATAAGCTTAAAAATGAATACAATCAAATCTAATCGACAACTTGAGGCATAATGGTCTAATAAGACCATTATGCCTCAAGAATATATGAATAATAATAAGTGCATGGGAAGAATGGAAAGGGTTTGCATGAAATATATGAAATGAGTGTTGAGAATGACGTAATTATAAATAATATAGCTGATAGGATAATAGAGTGGGGAGCTGCGTCAAAACAATCAAATGACTGACAACAATAAACAACATTGAAGCTAATGTAAATGAAAAAGGAAATTTCGATTTAGAGATAAACCCTTCCGGCTACGATTTTACCGTCGAAAATGCCTTTGCACTCCGCTTGATAGGGATACGGATAAAAATATGCTTCGCAAGTTAACTTTTAAATATTTTTTCAAAGAGACGATCCTTTCATTACATTTTTATTAAAAATGACATTGAAATGAAAAAGTGAATGTTTTTTATGCAATCACGATGCAATAAGTGCTGACGTACCAATTTTGAGTACCGCAAAAACACCCCTACACACGTTTTGGAAATATCTGCTGCAGGTCTTTTGTGAATCGAATAATTTGCGTCACCATATTTCTTTGTTCATGTTAAAATTAGTTTAGTTTATTCATCGTAATTAATTTTTTAATCAAGACGAATACTGACGGTGATATATCCCGTACACCAAGGTATATTTGCGATATGATCGTACTTTTTATAGGGAGGTTACAAATGACAATATTCAATAGAAAATTCCCGAAGACCAGAATATCCAAATGCCAAATTAAATTATGGGAAACAATATCTCCGAAACCGGTTTTTCTTTTGTCTAGGCAATCATCAACCGGGAGAGAACTAGGCAAAATGGTCAGAGGTTTCGGAGGTATTGTTTTCCATAATTTAATTTGGCATTTGGAAATTCTGGTCTCCAGACATTTTCATTTAAGCCAAATTAGAAGCGCAACTTATTTCAGCTAACATTTAATAGCATTTCAAAGGGACTTTAACAGATAGACGCATTACTACAGTTTGGTTTAGAAGAATTTTAACTGCCACCACTGATTTCAGTCCCGTAAGTTCAGTACCGTAGAATCAATGCTTGACAATGCCGAACAATGCCTGATTCAAAGCAAGTTGGATGGATTTCGCATATTACAGTAAATAATTAGAGAATATTTGTTTAACAACATAAGGGGCTTATTCAAAATTATGGATATTAAAACTAATACCGCGTTTATGCTCTGCTGCGCTGTTCTGAATGTGAATAGATTTTTTTTGACAGTGCGGTAAAATTACCTCACTGTCATGCATTAATACCATTGACAACTTCGCCAAGTAAATGTATGCCCAGTTAACGCATGCTGCAAAAGTCAAATCAGAGGAAAGGGCTCACAACTTACTCTCCGAGAAAACGACACAGATATGCAAAACTTTTTAAAAACTATATTTGCGCTGATGTTGCATTGAAAGATTATATCGCTAAATAATATAAATTCAGCGCAAACAATGCTTTAAAAACATTTAAATGAAGAAGTTGGAAGGGTTATTGCTGCCCGAATGCTGAATGCGAACCCTGGGCATGATATTTAATTAACAATTTTTATTTTCCGGTTAATATGCCAGTTGAAATTTTCTTATATTTTACTTAAAACTTTATAAATTATCGGTGATAACCATATTCCTATTTGCATTCCAGTTTTCAATTAGTTGTATCGAAAACGTGTTATTATTAAAATAAAACTACTAGAACGATTCAAGATTTCATGTATATTTTGGCATTTCTTTAGATGAAAGGAAAATTTGACAAAAATTTGACTCACACGGTAAAGACTATGAAAATTTTAATTTCACGTTGCAAAATAAATAGCATTGTACAAGGAACAAGGAAAGTCCGGCGTGCTGAAGTGGATGAGTACTTTTAAGTCTAAGCTAACTTAAACTAGCAATACAATTACTCACACTTGTCTAATCCCCATTATAATATTCAATAAATTGACTAATTACTTGACTTAACTTGATCATAAGTGTCACAAAAATGAAACAACTTCTGTTCAGTTTCGTACGTCACATATGTTATTTTCAGTGCTGGAACAGAGCTGGGAGAGGAATGGAAAAATTAACTGCACAAATGAAAAAATAAACATTCAAGTTTAGTTTTTATAGTTTCAAGGCAACAGTATTCATTCGAAACGCATTTTTTCTATACCGTTCCTCTAATATAAATAGAAAGATAATAATTGGAGTGCCGTACTTTTAAATGGATCTTTTTCGATCACGCCACCGGCGATGTGAATCTAATTACTCTCACGATGTTCTATTAAGAGTAGTGGCAAGGTAAATGAGTAAGAGAGAGAATGTGCCGTGCAGAAGTAAATAAGGAATGCATAAAGTTATTAATTAGCTCTAGAGAATATTTTTTGTAGTCTCAACGTGGATGGATTTTTTAAATTAAATTAATTCAAGGCATACCGCGCTTGGATGCGAAGCGGATTCTATGAATTCAATGCACGGGACAGTGCTATATTTGCTGTTTAATTTACACGTCGTTATTTTCCTTGCCATATTCTCCCTCCACTCGTGGTCTCAATAATACTTGTGCAACTTGAAAGTGCCAGCCGTACGTGATCAGCTGTTCCATATCGCAGTGGGATATGGAACAAATCTCGTACTCCAGGGCTTGTTTATGTGAGTTTTCGCCTTAATATTTCATTTTTTAGTATTAGATTTTCCAAGTATTCTTTCAGTTTGTAGGAACCAGTTCTAAGTAAAAATAATCAACAATGGATCTTAAGAAAAAACAATTTTTCTGCTATATATACCAGTTAGGACAGAAATTTAAACCCTTTTCCTGAAATTGGATTTAGCTGACTAAAATTAACTCCCAATAGTTTATCCCTGTCCATATTTAAATTGGAAATTGATTTTATAAATTTATCAGTATATCTTAATTACTCTCATGTTTTAACATGCACTATCGATATATTTCATGAAGTGTAAAAACACGATTTTTTTCACTTTCAAGTGGCGAGGGTTGCATAGGACATGATAATAAAAAAAGCTAACGAAACTCTTAAGAAAAAAACAAAAATGGGCTATTACCAGGGCTTTGCCTGATGAAAGTCACTGATGATTGCAGCAGAGACATTCTTGAAGACCAAAATTCTCGCTTTTGTGCATTGTATCATGAATAGTGGTCGCACTCGTCGAATGTTTGCCATGTACTCTTCTGATGTGGCGGCGAAAGCATGGCATAGTATATTTGTTTTGACGCATCGCATCAATTACTTTAGTTATATTTGCAACTGACAAGGACTTGTTATTCTAAATGTAGGCTTGTGTGCTTCATTCAATGTTCCTCATAAAAAGAAAAATGTTTCCTTTACACAGAGCCTTAATTTGACTCCCACTACCGAGCTAACCCATTGATTACCAAGACATAATCTTTTTTAATGACTTCTTCCTCTATCGTACCAATTGTCTTTCTGCAGATTTTGCTGTTTAATTTGTAAATTTTACATTTTCCCTGGAAAAATTTATATTGTTGCACCAAGTGTATGTAATAATGTCCGAATGGTAGTCCAATTTTGACTCGAGGGTGAAATGTAGATGAAAAGGGGATACCAGATTCAGGCAAACTCTTGCAATGCTATAACAATAGAAACTTTCCGTTATGTTTGGAATAAGATACGCATTTATTCATTAATTTTCCAAATAATAATAATAATAATGGTTCATATTATGATTGAATGACCCATACTTCTATGCATTAAACGAGATAATTAATCTGCGAAATATTTAACGAAATAATTAATGAATACCTATGACATGAATCTTGAAAGTGCTAAAATATTTCAATCAACGAAAATAAATTTACGCATCTATATGTCAGAAGATGCAAATCATTTTGAATATAATGCTAGATATCGGGCGGGAGGACGAGAGCGGACGCAAAAATGAATCGAACTTGAGACTTCAATTACACAGTTTATTCGCGAGTCAAGTGATACAGAAACACAAGGGGGACCGTGCGTCTCCCAGGCCAAGGCTCGCGTAGTATCCTCCTCCTCCGGTCAGCATGGTTAACATGATCCCCTCCTTACGTAGTCTTGTTCCGCTGCGCCAAACAGTCACTCGTCCGAACAGGTATTTCTCCGCCGTGACGTCACATGAGCACGAATTTAACTTGCGTCGCTGACATTATAAATCTTCATTGAAAAAATACAAACCATAAAATAATTTTATAATAGTGATTAATAACAGTGTGCCCATCGCGGAATATTTTTCATCTATAATGAGCTTTACTTTTGTGAATCAATAACATTTCATGTCTTTCGAATAAACTGATTTCAAATATTTATATGTCTCAAGTGAATATACACAATATATATGACAAATATTACATATGTTCTAAAAGATCCGGAGGCAATGGCAGGAATAACCTACACCATCTAAAACAAATATTCGTCTCCAACCATGTCTCCCAGCTGAAAACCTCTAAACATTCTTCACTAAATGCAGCACATTCATCCGTTCTCTGAACTCTAGTCATCCCATTCTGAGAATAATGTTAATTTCCCTAACCCTACGATAACACATAAAAAAATCTTTTCAGTATTTTTTGATGCATTCACTTCAAGGTAAACGGAAAGCTCGCCGAAAATAAGTATTTGCAAGTCCCGTTCTAAATATGCGGAATTTCTTCACGGAAAACTTTAGAGGGAAGATTTTAAGGTTTGGCAAGGGTTCCTTTTTAGTTTCTGCCTCACTAAAATAACAAGTCTGAGAGCTATTGGACGACAGAAAAAATGTACATGGTTCCTTTTTTTCCTCAGATCGCGGAATCATACACAGAATACAGTATTCACTCCGAAGATTGTTGAAGTACCCAATAGTATGGATACATTGAAGCCGAGAGAAGACATTTGAGTACCACTGCTTCACGGGAGTCATTGCTACAAATTTTTATTTTTACAATCCATAGGTCAAAAATAATTAAAGGAAAAAAATCAATTTTCGAATGTTAAACATTTTTTTTTCTTACGACGGGAAAAAGGTTTTCCCATCTCAAACTAATCATGAAGCACATGAGCGTGGCAAGGAATGTAAAAACTATGAATTTACCGATGATAATTTCATAAAACGAAAAGGATGCTATTTCCTTGCAAATGAAAATACTCAATTGGGTGCACTTCATCTTTTCCCGGTGTGAAATTTCTTGTATTGCAGGGTAGTCTGCCCCTCACAGAAGCTTTTCGCCTTGAATTCAAGACTGGAATACAATTTGTTGATACGCCAAACACGAGCCAAAAATGGGCGTATAACATCCCAATACGTGAGGTAGGACTCGTACGGTAGGCCGTCTGGACCAGGCGTCCAACTCCCCCACCTTGACATCGCTTGTCAACCTATCATGGAATTCGGGGGGCAGGGTAGGAAGAGAGTCGGGAAATGGAGGCGCTTCCTCCTACTTCCAGGGGTCATATCGCTGACACTGGACTTATATTGTTCCAAAGCGTCCTTTAAGAGGTCACTTTGAGGGTCCCCCCTATCCAACGGCGGAGTAGCATCATCACTCATCCTTAGTGTACGTCTGAGTTCAGCTGGCGTAAGTGGGCCCCAAATTTCGGGATCCAACTCCTTTTGCCATCGTTTTGGGTGGTACCTTTCTATTTCCAAATCCAGGATTCTTTTCTTAAGGGCTGCAGCTTCCTCAAAGAATGTGGCCGATCTAAGAGAGATGCGAGGAGTTCACTGAGAGCGGAGCGGAGGAACCCGATGCTCCCATCGAGCTCTCGTTTCCACTCATTGGTACACGAGTGAGGCAATGCGTCTTATAAAGACGCCATCCCACCAATGACCGATCTCTAAATCCGAGCGAACGTTACTTATCAAATTGATTACGGAGGCACGAATCACGCCTCGAAAGAATTCGTCGTCTACGTCAAAGAGACGTACAAGACGGGCGGTTGGCGGGAGGGGGCGCGTCACGGGCGTGGCTCAGACAAGCGAGGATTGCACAATGGTTGGACAGGGAAACGGGAATGGTATTGCAGAAAAGGAGAGAGGGGGCAAGAGGAGGGGAAAGGAAAATGTAGTTGATCCTCTTGCGTTCCCGTCACTTGAGTACGGGGTCGAGTTCGCCGGTGAAGTATGTAGTGCGGTATCTATGCAGCGAATGGAGTCTATTAAAAGACCAAATGCCCGACTTGGACGATATTTCAGGCGATCGTGATTTGATTCGGAATCCTGCCGACGACACTAGCACATTTAGCGAATCGTTCAACTGTTTTCACTCAAGGCGGGGAATCCCACCCGAAGTTCGCCGGCGGGGCAGGCTCGCACTTGCCGGGAGAACCGCAGGCCAGGTCGGTGAGACCAAGCATTCGGAGCGCAGCCGAAACACATGTTATCGCCTCGAGTTACCGAGGCGTCATTTTTCCCTGTGGAATATTAAAGGTCTTAAAGAAACTAGATATTCTCGAACTGCTAGACATATTATGCCACAAAGCAGTGGATGTCGTGCGCATGGCGGCACCGTCCAAGAGGTTAAGGCCGAAATTTAAACACTAAGGTGCTTACTCTCTAAAAAGTTGAAGGATAGCGAAAAGTTTTTTCGAATTGGGCTTTTCTTTCTGGGCTACTGTTAACTATGCCTGTTTACTATGATTTTTACTGAACTATTTCGTAATGTTTAGAAAAATGTCAGATAAATAGTTAAGTGCATTTATTTTAGGTTTCTGTAAAATAAACACCCTTTTTAAATGATATTGTGACAAGTTTTTACAAAAGGCTTGCTCAAATCATCATTTTTCAATCAAATGAAGTATACAAATACCAAGAAAAGTCGGTACTTCACTCATATTTATAATGATGTTTCTCCATACATCAATTATATTCTCAGTAGAAAGATTTGTTCATACACAAGGGTAGCTAATGCTTCGTTTTTTGACGCTACGCATTTACATATGAGTTATTTTTGAAATACACGTAGTCGCCCTTTGTATTCATCTGTTATATTTTTCGCCATTCGGACGTAACACTATTGGAGAACATCACCGGATCAGGTTCTTGTAGAGGTTGGAGTACAAGTCTCCCATTTCGAGGGCCAGGGATTGAATCAAAGTAGAGTTTATTGTTTTTCTTCGAATACCATTCCGAATCCACAATGTGGAGAGCACTTCGTGTTCAAAACTCAATCAGTGGGATAAGACGTTGCCCATAGGTGACTGACGGTGATTGAGCAAATCTAAATATGGTATCTAGATTTTCCAAATAGTAGTCAATTCTAAACACAAGGGTTTCCCTCCATCATTTCCCAGAATAATTCCTTTCCCCTGCTTAAGTACTCATCTAGCTTAAATGGCGCTTAGAGAGATCTCGTCCGTAGGAATTTAAGAATCCCATAACCTTTCCACTCATACTAAGAAATGCATTCTAGTGACAACCATCGCATGAAGACTTTCACCTCGAGAGTACTTTATTTTATTTCTAGTGTATTTTTCTGAGGAACCAATCTGATATCGGCAGAGGTTTTTTTCAAGAGCCTACAAATATGTTGCCAGGGGAAAGCTACTCTGCCACAAACATTTTCTGTCAGTTGTATTCATTCCCGTGCATTTCTCTTCCTCTATCAGTATGCGTAAACCGTCAGCATGGCCTACCACGGCCGCAAATGTCCATAATGAATTTGTTGAGACGATCTATGGTGACTTTTTAAGGGCATTAAAACAAGCCCTCTCCTCGATTTTCTTTGAGCACTTAAGACAGATGTTTACCAACCTATGATTATAAAACTTGGTGAACAGCATGGTAAGTAGGAGATTTGAAGTCCTCTTCTCCGGTCTAGTGTAGCAAACATTTAATGACTAACATATAAATGTGCGATCGCATGAACAATTATCTTCATTTGGTGCTGAAATTCAATAAATTGAACAAGTACCCTGAAAGCCACCTAAAGGGTGTGTGTTGGTAAAGACCTAGCATTAAATATGTGTGAGCTGATTAGCATTAATAATGAGAAAAGCGTAGAGGCTGAATTTGTTACTCAAGGCATTAAAAATGCTGAGAGGAAATTGAACCCTCTAAAATGCCTTAATCCATAGGCAAAAACAACACCAATACGGATGTCGTGTTGGTTGGGATACAAATCCGTAACTTTGGGTTTTCAGGTCGGCATTTAATATGATTGTTTTGCTGTAATAAGAAAAACCAGAATTAGTATGGCATGCACCAGGCACATCCCACAATAACAGTAAGAAAATTCAAGGAACAAAATTTTAGGTTAGGTATTTTTTAAGTTAAGTTAGATTTTAGAATTATGCTGCTGTTAAAATTCACTACTCACTTAATTTAAATAAAACATGAATGAATGCAGTTAATATGAGTCAGAAGACATGAGGAAATTGTCATGAAAACAAGAAGTTCAATTTTGCATGAGCCAGACTACCCTTACCTACGCATACCTTTACCTATTATATTTCTGGCTATTATATTTCCATTGATTACCTACTGCTTATGGCAAGGCAATTTTTATAGTATAATAAGCTTTAATTGGCGGATAATTTTATTTTTAAATATTTTTACTTCCTTAGCGAAAAAGAGAAATTAAATAAATCAATTGATCAGATTGTTTAAATATTCATCCATGGTTTATGATCACATTTAATTAGAACTACTACTTAGGATTAAACTTTATTTCAGCTACTACAACGACCTTTCATAAGTTTTGACGTTTTACTCTGTTCATGTTTTAATTTCGCTATGAAATCTACCTCTTGCGGTTTTCATATAAAGTCATCCGAACTCAAGGAAAATACCCAAGTAGGGTAACTTTCGTTGAGTTTGGGAAAATGCATGTTCGCCAATGCATAACATGCATGCAATGAGGGAAAGAGTGCATTTCAGTATTTGGTAGATACGTTTGGATATTACTGTATTAATTCACGTGAAATTTATATTCCAAAATTGAACAAATGACATTTCAATAAATATAATTCTTTTTTAATTTTGTAGTACTCCATTATATGAGATATGATGCTAAAAAACTTTTCCTAAACACAATAATACAGACTCACGTGACCTGGGCCTGGAGGCTTAAGCATCATCATCAGGGTAGATTACATTGTAAATGCATATCTATATTTAGATTCAAGTCCGTAAATAATTGTATATCATGAGTCGTGCTCAGTAGAGGAAGGGGTTGATGGTTTGAACGGGTTGACTGGGGATTAAATTTAACCTTGGGGGAAGCTTAATTAGTGGCGCGTGCATTTTATCGAAGCCTCCGTCACATTTTCGCTTCACCAATTCAGAACTCGAACGTATTCTATCGAATATTTTCGTATGGTAACAGATTGCAATAAAGGAAATCATATTTCCAATGAACTGCTGTATGTTTTCTATTTTGATTCATATTCTCTAGTCTAGCCTATTATTTTCCTAAAATTGATTTAGTGCACGAAATACGCTGCGGCCACTGCAAGTTTGTGCAGCAGGGAATGATAGGTGACCGTACGTGCACTAATTATGGGCAAATAAAATCAATTGTTGCAACTTTATGGGAACATGTTAGATATGCATTCAAAAGACGCAACTAAATGTATGTACGTACAAAGCACTTGGTGCGTGTGGCTAGTATATACAAAACATTTGACGCACTCTACATTCAGATTCTCTATTGGTTATTGTCCTTTTATTTATTTAAGTCTAGGTCTGAGAGTATTCTTCTTGTAATCGAATGACATCCTGTGTCATGGTATTTCACTCACTAACACGTACATGTTTCAAAGATGGCTGGTAATTCCGAATCAGAGTATCGCTGCTCTTTCACATCTCCAAGCTTCTATGTCCAGGGTTTAAACTTAATGATAGCCAATAATCGTGTACTGCGTAACATTGCCATTGTTTTATTGATATTTAGGCGATACAACGTCTATGTTTTCCAATATGAACTCTTCATTCTTACGTCTCTTTTTGTCTCTGTCATGAACATTATGCCATCGGCAGAGCGCGGCATTCTAATTTCATGATATTACAGTCTGGCACCCTCTTTCAGTATCCTCATTTAATGTGTGACACCTCTTCACTGATTTTTTTATGACTTTACATACGTGAATATTATAAATTAGGGGAGTAGGGGTACAACCTGGTTAGTGTTTTCCTTACTAATTTTCCTTCTTAGTCACCTTTGCAACAGAGTTATTATAGTTATATTCTAACTAAAATTAAATTATTTATGAGAGTATATAATTAAAAGACACTATCTTTAACCTACTGGGTCGATTACAAACAAATAAATGAGATAGTAATTTTTTAGATCATAGTTTTCTATATTGATTTCGTTTAAATTGTTCCATAGAAATACACTAACAAGATATCATTGTTTCAAAAAGTGAAACTTTTCCGTGGCACGAAGGAAAATGCATGATGTGTTCGTGAATCATCATATATGAGAGTTGATCACATAAAGCTTAAGTTTTCGGAACCTTTATTCAATTAACATCAAATTTTCTAAAATTGAAACTGCATTTTCGCCAAGTTACTATCGTAGAACCATGAATTAAAAATTAAAATATCGACCTAAACTTTAAAAGCCGATGGAAATTGTCTCCCAAAGCAAGTTTTGAATTTTTTTTTCACAAAATTCGAGGATCTGTCGGCATCACCACCCTAGACCACGTACACGCTGGCCTTAAAATACAGCATATAGGAATTTTATCACAATTAAATAACAAAAAGTGTTGGGGAAAGATTCACCACAATTTCCTATTTGCGAGTTGTTTCCTGACTAGATTTTTGTATTAGGGAAGGTGTTAATTCCAAACATAAAATTAAACAATTATACCACTATGCGAAAAATATAAAAATGCACTAAATTACAACACTTTGAGGTTAAGAAAACAATTTTTAATGATTCATTCCCTAATATTTGCATTGCTTCATATATTTCTCTCAGAAACGTCTCTTTGTTAGGTCCTGTAGTATTCGGACATCAATACAGTGAGGTAAAAGAGTGCTACAGAAGGATGGCATCACTAATCCAATTGTGAAATGTCGCAGTGAGGATGTTATCCATGTTCGTCGATTATGGTGTCAAGGTTAATCGGAAAGAAAGATCGTTCAAGAAATACAGTTTCAGTAAAAGGCTACTTACCATTTCGTCTATGTAAAATGTCGTGATTATGAATTGGCCTTATGATTGCCCAAAAGAATATTGAAAACTATAATTGAAAATAAAAAAGTAATATATTATTTTTCCACATAAATTTTATATAATACTACAATGGTTTCGACTTTACGTCATCTTCCGGTACATCATACGTTTTTTTATGCTATAGTCTCCATTTTGGTTTCAATATAATTACAAAAACTATGTAAACCTCGTGGTAAACGTGATCTGAAAACACAGTGTGGCTGGCAGAAGCAATTCAAGTGAATTTTGTACAGGGAACTCAATCCGTCTTCAGCCTATTTTCAGGAAGTCTTCTAAATGGTAATTCAATGAACCATTTCTCTGGCAGGGTGGAATTTAATTTTTTACTTCCCATTAATATAATTTTTATAAATATCAGGGCGTTACTAGTTGTACATGCAGTACAAATACCAACACTGATTGAAATATATGAAATAATACATTTTCATCAATTTTCATCTCATTTTTTTTTCAAATGGATATAAATAAATAGTTCATTTTACATTAGAATAGTGAACCTTTAGTGTATTACACCTACCTCTATGGCGGTTGATTTGATAAATGTTTCGTATTCACATCCCGTTGAAATACAACGGGCTACTTCGTATACTAAACTTCCTATGCTAAACTTGTTCGTTGAAATGGCCTATTCGAAGAATGCCTAAGTACAATGGTATTGAACCGTTGGGGAAGATATTTGTATGCAGTAACACTATATGCCATTATGTTACGCCAACAACAGCATTAATACATTATCTGCATATGTGAACGTGGATAAGTAGTTAACTGTGATTAATTATTACCTCAATCATAGTCGCTTGTATGAACTGGTATGTCTTTAAATTAATGCCAATTGCTATTAAATAAAAGTAACAATACTAAATATGTGAAACTTAAAACTATGTCACATTCCAAGGTCCAAAAACCTTAACACAATTTGAAATAGATTCGAAACATTCCTAAACATTTTATTCAGCTAGCGGAACAAGTACTGCTTGCTATTTTCACTCATTTTCATATGCATACTAGTTTTATACTTCCTAATATTTGCATTTTACCGCAAGTTACATGTATTTGGGTTTCATGTAGCATACTATGTAATTATTTTTTTCGTTTGAAATATAACTCTACTTGCTTATGAAATGAGTACCTTCACTATTTCACGATAGTAACTAGTGAAGAGTGACACCGCTAAGATGAAGTTTTTTATCAATCACCTTAATCTATGGCATGTTATTCCCTAAAACAGGAAAATGGTCACTGAGATTATGGGTTACTTCGATAATCAAATCCCCTTAAACGATAACGCTTAGGTAGACGCTGTAGATTACATATTAAACACGAGATATTCAAAAGATATCTCACTCTAAGTTGATTGCAAAATCAACATTATATGGCTAGACAAAAATATGATAAGCTTGGATGATGACTTTTAAATGGTCAAGATGGTAATGTCGCTCCAACGAAGTTTGCATCGCACTTGGTCTCCCTTGGGAAAGCGTGAGAGATCATACTTCTATGAGTTGATGACTTAAATTCCATAGTTAATAGCAATGGACATCTCTTTGTGGAAGACAAAGTAATTCATAGAGAAATTTTTAATGACAGTGGACGTCATTTACTGACAAAGTGCGTAGCATTGATGATTAGTGCATTATTTGACTGCTTTATTTAAATCTCACAAAACGCACGTTATAGTTTTGGGGAAAAATGGCTCCCCAGTAACACTTATTGCATCAAGCCAAATGAAATACCAAGAAAAAAAATATTAATTATCTAGGTGTCACCATCACAGGAGAGCTATTGTGGAAGAGGCATTTCAGGGAAATAACAAGTTCAAACCGTTGATCAGGATTCGTAAAATGAATTATAGTAATTTTCGATGAGAAAGTAAGACAAGAATGTATCTTGATCACTATAGAGCATAATAACCAGGAAACGGGATCCTTACGGTTTGATTAAAGAAGTACAACGTGCCGAAAGGATATCGGCGATATTTGCAGGAAGCCGTCATGATAATTTCGCTACAAGCTTACGAAAACACTGATGAAAGTTGCTGTGCCATAGGAGGCTATGTATGAACTTTATTGATACTTTTAGATAAATTTTTAGCTTCCCTATTAGCCGATGATGGTAAAGAAACGCCCGCGTATTACACTCAATTTGTTCTGAAGAACGATATTGAAGAGGAGTATGGTAAACGGATGGATTTTTAGTAATTATTTAACCTCAAGTAATTTAACCTCTAGTAATTATAACAGGAGCATAATAACCAGATTGGTAGATGTAATGAAAGTGGGCTAGCTTATAATGCATCTGAAAATTGTTTTTTTTTACACTATTGATGTTAACAGCAATCTTGCATCCTTAGCGGGTAAAGCAATGAGTTCATTAAAAAATGCATGCCTAACACATTAATAAACATTTTATACTTTCTTGTTCGAGAATTTATTTCAACGTCTCTATTGGATGGATAATTCTCAAATTTCTCTAACCAAGGGCTGTTGTTCCTATAAGTGCATGTGCATAGTGAATATTGTGTGCCTAATCCCCCTGACAAGCACCAATGTGATGACTTGCAGGGTACTTCTAACATGTAGTCATGGGTTATAGTACCCCCACTAACACCCAATCTTCCGTTTTCCCGCAGGGAGATGGGTCCTTGGCCTTGTCGTGTGTCAGTTCTGGCTCTCAGCCGACTACACTGCGAGTACAGCCTCCATTTTCAACCTCTTCATCCTGAGTGTGGATCGCTACTGGTCAATCACTTCACCACTGCGCTACTTACGCAAGAGAACGAAAAAGAGGGCACTCATCATGATCGGCCTTGTGTGGGCCGTGTCAGCGCTCTGGATTTTGCCCATCATCGGTTGGCACCACCTGGGTCACGGAAAGCGCTCACACCCCCCTTCAGTCTGCGAGACGGAGTTCGCTGGCAACGTCCTCTTCAAGGTCACGGCCGCGATCATCAACTTCTACTTCCCCTCCCTGCTGATGGTCTACCTTTACGGCCGGATCTTCTTCGAGATCAAGAAGAGGAGCCGCTTCGAAATCGGGCAGTGTAACCACAGTCGGCTGTACGGCGCGGACAACGAGGACTCGTTGGCAGAGGAGCGACATCAGGCGACTGGAGGAGGTGCGGCCACAACCTGCCTGGCCGCCCCTGCCGAGGGGACCAGGAGCCATGGATTCGGAAGCCGGGCACGTGGCAGGTCGTCGCCAAGGTCATCCTCGTCCGGTGCCCAGCACGGCACGCAGCGTGCGGCCAACGAACGCAACGCCGTGCTTACGCTGGCCGAGTGGCGCAATCGACCCGTGGCACCCAACGGAGAGATTCGGCAGCTCCATCAGTTCCGCAACTTAACCGTGCTCTCTTATCGAGAGGAGGGCACCCTGGTTGGAAGGGTGCCACGCCACGAGGGCATGTCGCACTTTGAGGGGGTCACGGTAAACGTGGAGTACGTGCTGCCCAGCGCCCAGGAAGTTAGTCCGCGGGGAGTAGACCCGCCGCCGCCGCCTCCTCCACAACCTCGCAACTGGACCACCCGCTCTAGTGGAGGCCCCACTTCCAGGCCGACGAAGGTCGGGAACCAGACAATGATCCGGCACGTGAGGGGAACCACGACACGCAAAAGGGGAGGCACGGACTCCATCGTCTTGCAGAAGGAGAAGAAAGCGGCGAGGCAGCTGGGAGTCATAATGGGGGCATTCATGCTGTGCTGGCTTCCGTATTTCGTCCTATTCATGGTTATAGCATTCTGTGAAGACTGCGTAGATCCTAAAGTTCACACTGCTACGATTTGGCTGGGTTATGTGAACTCAACACTGAATCCAATTCTGTACCCTCTCTGCAATGCAAATTTCAAGAGGGCTTTCAAAAGGATGCTAGGTTTTAATCGTAAATCTCCGCTTAATCTCCAAGGAAGGCTTATGGGCCAGTCTTAGGCAACTTGTTCCATGATTAACGATCATGTCAAAAATATTTCCCGGAAAGAAACTTGGACTACTTCCCAGATATCCGGAGCGATATGAAACTCGCAAGAATTAAGATTATCACAGTCCTCTCGGTCACCTATAACTCATATTCCACTCTTGAATGGACCTTGGCAATACATTTTTATTGACCTATATGTTGAAGAATTATTCTCCTAACTTTTCATGCGTTTGTAATTTCTGACCCAAAGTCTTTTTTTTTGGAGAATGTTATAAACCCAATCAAAAATATTTTTTAGGAAATTGTAAATATGAGCTTTTAGTCGGTAATGCCTTCATTTTACGACCTATTTCTTTCCTTTTGTCTGCCTGATAGGTCAGAGTATCAGTAAATGGGATTTTCCTCTACCCGCAACGTCATGAGATTTCCCCGTGATGTTCCCATTGTTCATAAATTGGATTTTTAGTTGAACATGACTACAAGCATCTTTTTTTATGAAAAATGGAATAGTTGCTTTTGTTAAAGTTTAGTTATACCTCAGGGCCCATCCTTACATTACGTAACTCTGATTTTTCATTTTTTTCGGCCCCGCTCCCCACTCTATTGAACTCTTCCCTCTAAAGTTATGTAACTTTACCAATACACCCGCTCTTTTTGGGGTTGATAAAGCAAATATTCCTTAAAAATGCACTATTCATTTCTCAAAACTATTACTCCAAAATTATTACGCAGAGCCTAATCATTATTTAACTAGTAATTCAAATATGCATTTATCTCCCAACGTAATGCTAGACCCTACCCTCCCTGTCAATTGTGCATCGTAAAACACGCCCTAATTCCACCCTCTACTGTCGGAAAATAATGGGATGAACCCATATATTAATTGAGACTTTATAGTGGCACACTTTTTAATAAGAAACAAATAACATTTTAATTCAAAAGCATAATTCATGTGAAATGGAAACATTGGTTATACGCAAACACTTGGTCTGAAATTAGACACTAGAGTATCTCCGAAATGGACAGATAAATTTTTCCACGACCTCAAGCTTAGAATGTGGAATTAATTTTCAAATTGAAACTACTTCTTCAAATTGAAATCAGTAATTGGAATCTGTTATAATTATCAGAGTTGTTGCAAAATATTATGAAATCTGACGCGATTATTTTTTTCAGTTAACGCATATGTTCTCTTAAAACCTACAGCCGCAACATGATATCCCGGATGTCTTTACTGAATAATGACTGAAGTGTTTTAACGATCCATCGTCGATGACACAGGAATATTATGGATATAATAACACCCATGCGTTAGCATTCATTCAGTTACTCTCCCTTTGGAAAAGTTTGTAATAACGTGATGCTGTTTGTCATTATGCTTGTCTCTCCCAAAGCAGAAATCCTTGACCTTATTCGTAGTGACCGTTACCGTGACCGTACACATCCTAAAGCATGATTTTAACTCATCGACGTCGTATTCTAACTTTAATGAAATAGTTTATTATTTTGCAAGGAAGTCTTTAGCTTCCTATAAAATACCTTTGTCATAAAATGCCTTTTAAATTGTTTTGTATTTTATGAAGGCATGGCTATTGCACTAAAATTTTGAACTAAATGAACAATAAAAATCAAGCATTCGGGGCCTTGCGTACTAAAAATGAGTTTTATAGATTATTATTGTTCATGACAATTTTTTGTTCAGCTGATGCCTCTAACACTCCCCATGTTTCCTTAGTTTCTTTTCATAAAGTTAATTTGAAAGGGTATTTTTCCTCACTTATTACTTTGGCATGTATTATGGAGATATATTTTACCTTATTATTTTCATAATTTTCCATTCTTTGGTGCACTCATATTTTCGTGTATTTTTCGGAAAAAAATCCTAAAAACAGTTAAGGTATAGTCAGTACGAGCTAAAGTTCAAAGGCAGATTTGCCGTGCAGGTTCGAGCGACCATCGAAAGCTATTTTCCGGCATTATATGCCATTAAAAACGGGATAATTATTTTTTATTTGAGCGTGTACAGCAGTTTTTTATTGTGGAGAGCACAATTTAACAGTCTGTGAAATTCGTGCGTGATATTTTTTTCTAGAATAATTAACAACTGACTATCCATATATCTCTCTCAATGCAATAAGTTATGCCAAGATTTTTTTCTCAGAATTTAGTAATTTAAATTAGCTAGTATTGAAAAAGAGCATTGGGTTCCAACGGCCAATCAATTTTGTTCCAGAACGTGTTAGCGCATCATGCCATCGGAGAAGTAAATTTCCAGAAATTATACGATGCCAACATTGCTGATTTAAACGCATGTTCGCATCAAAAACTATAATTTTTAGGATTCTTTATCGCAAATGATCAATTAGCATTTTCGCCTATCTCATTTGGCTGAAAAAATTTACTTGGTAGAAACAACTTCTGGCCAACTATGGTCTAAAGGAGAATAATAAAATGTAATTGAATTCACTTGGTTTGATTAATGGAAAACGTGCTGAAAGACGCCATAATCATATTTTTACTCAATGTTGATAACATCGCCACATTTCACCGTAGATTGAATGTAAGTCGTGTAAATGTTTTTTGGAATTAACTTGCATTATTAAGAATATGGATGTCTATATCCAGTCATTTTAACTGCATAATACCGAAAAAATCCCATCATACGAGCAAAAAACAAATGTGTACTGCTATTCATTAGGCATATCTCTCTGGATTGCCAATTGCATAATGGAAATCAGAGTTTCAGGGATTTTATTATGTATTTATAGAAGTGGATTGCAGTTCAAAATAATTAGCTATCGCTTGCAATTACCTCTTTCATTCCGTTTGTATTTCACTGAAACATATCCTTTTGAATCCTTGACGCCTGTCAATGATAAAAGATTGCCTACCACCATTCAAGGACAGGTACCAATTTTGAATGAAGCAGTCATGGTAAATGGCCAATAGCCAGAATTTAATTCATTCTGAAGAGTTTTAGAATAAATATATCTATATTCACATTATATCTGTCCAGATCCTCCAAGGGCCTTTGTAGCGAGTTCAAAATTTGATAGGTGCGCCATTTTTTATTGATCATTTACGAATAGTTAACAAATGAAAAAGAATATTTGAAAAAGTTGAAGCTTGATTGCATTTACGTGCAATTTGATAAATATATTTTGATAATCTACTCAATTTTATCTCTGATATTTACCACATACGAGACATGGAAAAGGCATTTATTTCATTGTTACATTCTTTGAACTGGCTTAAGGACAGTTTCACCAACGACGTTAAAATTTCCCATTATCGAAGTTAACGTTATCTCAGTTAAAATTACTATCTCGATAATCTATCGTTTGCTTTCCACCACTGTTATTATTATCTCGCTTTTATAAACCAAGATTTCTCTGAGAACGTTTAGGTTGGTAAATTTCTCATACTCTTGACATCAACAAACAAAGAAAAGCACCTAACTGGTTTGTAATTCAGCTGATTTAACTTCGTGCTTATTGTAAATAAAGACATTTCCAATGGATCCATGAAGGACAAAATATTAACGAAACGTCCACAAAACAGCTACAATATCTTCTACGTATTACTATAAAACATCTTTAATCACTTTCAAATATCATCTATATGTTTTTAAGATAACTCAATGTCCGTTTTTGCCCAATTTTACCAAACATCTCCCCTTAGATATCACTTAATGTCTTCACTTGCTTTTAAGAGATACAGAAATAAAATATTGGAATGAACTTAAATTACATTGCCTTTATTTACAGTGTCTCGAAAACTATAAATATTTTCGGCCACTTTTTTCATGGAAATATGTTCGCTTATGATTATCACTCACTTGACTACATTTTCGTATTTGTTTACCCAAAACCCTTTTAAAACAAATGACGCACGCCATATTCAGCTTTTCAAATACAAATCGAGTGATATAATAAAATCAACCAAGGGCATAAGTTCCTTGTAGTCAATTCAACAGTTTACTATCTCATGGTAATGTAATGTCGCATACTACTTAAAGGTGTGGCTATAGACAGAATCCATGTTTATAACTAATAACAGAGCATCAAGGCAAAGTGATACCTTTCGGCAGGAGATACAATGAAACTTGCCTAAGATATTTAGGTTCCGAGAATAAGGATGTTGGAGCAATTCACCAATTCGCCCTACCATCCAGAGGATTCGCAGTAATGAGAAAGTAAACCCAATAAAATAAACTAGAAAAAAATTGTTGCTATGTGCTTTTCGTAGTGTTTATTAACTCAGGATACATAAAATCTCAACTTTTGGATTGAAATAAATTAGCGCGTTCCTTAATCCAACTAGTAATTGCCTTAAATTGCGATAATTGAGCTAAAATGTATCGACAATGTCACTATAACCTAAAAGTAGCTCACGAAATCTCCTGCTCGCAATATAAGTTCTACAGAATTATCTCGGATAATAAGCTTTCACCTGGCGAAAACCTCCGGTAAAAATATTAACCGAGATAATGCCGCAAAACCGAATTAATAGCAGTGGTGAAACAGAGTGTTGACATAAACTCGGTTAATCTCAAAATTTACCGAGTTAAAACGATTAGCTTAGTTGGTGAAACTTGCCCTTCAACGTCTTATATCAGTTTTCATCTTCAATAAAATATAAGTTTAACGTCTTTCTCCCTACCATGAGTTTTACCTGTCTACTCTTGATATTCTGTTACAAGTAGGATAGAGAAATAATATTTTGTAAATGAAATAGTATGCACTCTATCAAAAAAAAAGAATACATAAAGTTCACGCTGTAAATTTCACCTATCATTCAAGTAACGTTAATTTTTATGCCACTTTTTGAAAACCTCTTTTGCGCTATATCAAAGGCAAATACGGTGTAAACTAGATAAGCTATATTTTCCAAACGCAGAAGGAAAACTTGAGTGATTTTCAGACGCTGAAATGAATTTAATGCCACGATTTAAACTGGAAACAAATTCCAGTTACACAATGTGTGCGTCTAAATTGTTCACGCTTTTTAATTGTGCAGGTGTCATCAAGTTCGATACATCAAGTGAAAGAAGTCAGTTATTCCGAGGTAGTTATTAGCTCGATAATCCCTTGCTCGTAGGTGTGATATGTTAGCTATGAAATCGTTGGGAAAAGTGTAGTTATTAGAGAACGTTTTCGAGCATATAAGACTGGTCCAATTTTACCCAGTTCAGGCAGATGATGAACTGCTATTTTTTAACCATAGCGTTTTGAGAATGATGATGCATGAGTATCTTTCATGGCGCAATGGGGGAGGAGCTACCATCCTGTTATTTTTTAATTTTATTTTTCAAGGGCTATCAAAGGGCTTGCCTTGGTACTAGCACACTAAAGTTTTTTGCCTTCTCTTATCTTCATATGCCAAAAAATACTACATCGATCTCACTTCTCCAAATACATCATCAAATGAACAACCCGATCAATTTCAATCTTGGTCGAGAATGGAAGTACTCAAATCACTGTCACTGCCAACAGTGCAGCCATTAGAACGTAAATAGGATCGGCATTTAGAACTAATAAGACTCACCATCCGAATTTCCACGGGATGCACAAGCATTTGTACACATGGGTATGAAGTTCAGAGGAAACTATTATTATATACATTGGAACGATTACGGTGACCGAGAGAAGAAGGATGATCATTTTGATACCTAAGGAATTTTATGCAAATAATGTGTAAACTAGATGGTCTAAGCTTCTGAATGTTGAAAAAATAATGTATTCGAAGAAATTATTTGTACGTTGACTCAATGTCGTGATATATTAGTAGTATATTTTAAGAACTTTTTCTGGAACGGAAATAGGAAAAAATGGATTTTACAAAGGGGGTGTTTATAGGGTGGAAAATTTTATGTTCAATGTTAATGCACAAACAGTAGTATTAATATGATTAAATGTGAATTTACCATAATAGTATGAGACCAAAAGTAATTTTTTGTCGTAACTACGTGGTTATGTCCTCAAGCAGGGGTTCTTAACGCTTTTTCTCTCCCATCTCCTTTGACTTCAATTTTGATATCGATCGCCATAAACGTCTCCCCTATAATAGGTGAATAGAAGGGCTATAAAATACATTTAATCAATGATGGAAATACCAAATGTCTCTTCCCGTTGTCATCAACCCCTAGTAAGGTACATCCCATTGGTTATCAACCCCTGTTGGTAAGGATTTCAGAGCAAGCATATTCTTGCCATGAACATTTCAAAACCATCGCTTTTTCTTTGTTGTATTTATTATGTGTCAATACCAGATAAACAATAAATGAATTGTCAATCAGTTGTAAAACCCCGAATAAATCCCTGATAACACTCACTTTTTGTCTTGAATTTGGGATCATCATGCCTTTTTCCATGCAGTGGTTGTTCGCTAATTTATATTAGCACGAATGCAGCAGTAATGCTTTTGCCACTTCTGGCAGCCATCTTGTTTTTTGGTACTTTTGCATAAAATACATGCAATTACAATACCATTTTTAGTTACGATCGGCAGCCATAGTTTTCTTAGGAAAAAAATCATTTTTCGTGCTAATATTCTACTCGAAAGCCTTAAATATGTCAATAATTTCTTGAAATGTTTTTAACAACATTTAAATATGTTTACATAACACTGTTTTGAAATTTCTTTTGTTTTTTTCGAATAATCAGGAAATAAGATATCAATTTAGTTTTCCTACACCTCCTATTTAATTGTTTATTATAGTTATCTAGTTATTTTTATTTTCACATCGGATTATTTACCGCTTCTATTCGTAGTATTCGTAATACATTTTATTTTTCTTCAGACGGTAAACAGTGAAATTCTTTAAGTATGTTTTATTCATTTGCGTCTAAAGAAGCGATCCGAAGTCATTGTTCAATCACTGCTGGTTATGTAGCAACATTATGATTAGTAAGAATTGAAATAAGCAAGAACGTATTGAACAGGATGTCACACTCATGACTGCAGATAAACAACGAGGTACTACAAGTTCAACTGCATGTACGAGACACCATCAGCACGAATGGTAAAGAGTGATGGGTCACCAGCCTTGAAAATGATATTTTGCTGAAAAAGAAACCTTGGAAAACTTTGAAAAATAATGATATAATTATTTATAAGTGATTTTTGAAGGCATTAGATATTAAGAATGTCTGTGTAAAAAATTGTTCCTTTATTACTCATTCTTAAGACTTAATATATTGAATTTTAAAATGTTTTCTTCTTAATTTTAAAGACAATGGTACGCATACGGCAATTTTGCCAATTTTGAGTGCACTAATAACAATCACAATGGAGACAGAAGTAAATAGCAAAGAAAAATCAAAAAATAACATAACAAAAAGAACGTAGATAATCTAGCAATATCCTGATTTTTGACTATATTGTTAAGAATTATTACCAACAATATGAACTGAGGCAATTTCAGATTGATTTTCATAATAAGTTTAAATTATTAGTATCCTCTTATGTCGGAAAAAGTTCTCTCTGGCATATGATCACAAGGCCTTTTTTAGTCTTCGGCTAATGGAAAACAAATCACGTGCAAAAAGAATTTCACTACGAGCTGATACGGAACATTTTTTTCATGTTGGATATCGAGAAAATATTTTTTCTAGATATCCAACATGAAATAATGTCCTCAATGGATTCGTCGTGAACGTGTGATTGATCCTCTGCCCCTCCATGCCAGCCACAGCGCGCCGCTTTCCAAGCACGTGCATTCCAACAAGCTGTTCCCGCTCTACCTCCTCCCATCTGAGACTGAGAACAATTGCTCGATTAGATTCCGCCCGCCAACACGCCGCGGCTTGTCAACCGAAATGGATCTGTAACAGCCTCGCTCGAAGCGTATCTTCCCCGCGACATCCAATCCACAGGCACATTTCGCTCCGCGGTGGGCTTACAACGATGAACTTCTCACGTCTTCATCAATCCAGCCAAGATTCCATATGCATTAGATTCCACGCTGATTTCCATCTCCATTATTGGCAACTAAACAGCAGGTTGAAGATTGTGTTCACAATCCAAACTGCCCCCTTAAATCAGCAATTTTCCCTTCGGAGAAAATTGAGGTAAATAAAATTAAGACTTCCCCTTCTAGCATCACGCCTCATTGGCTTCTTTAACGCTAAGGGAACGATAATTAGCTTAACCGTGGAAATTCTAAACTTATGTTTTGTGCTACTACACAGCTGTTTTGAACACACTTTAGAGTATTGGGCTAATGCGCTGCTTAGGGTACTGGCTTTACATCAGATGGAAAGGGAGTCTATCATCCGTTCTTTTAAATTCTTAACTCGAAATTATAAATCGTTGAAACTATAAAGTACTTAGGTGTAACAATCACTAAATATTTATCGTGGGGAAGACACATCCGGGAAATATGCGGACGAACCAAGAAAAGGCTAGCGTTTATTAAAATAGTACTCGGGAAATGTGACGAGAAGACAAACGAGCGAAGGTAGTTTTCACTAGTTTGGTCCCACCTTGAATAATGTAGCCAGTGAATGGGATCCAAACTAATTACGTTCGCTCAGAGAGCTAGACATTGTACAGCGTAGAGCAGCTAGGTTTGTTAAAAGTTGTTAAGATAGATTTAGTCGTATCAGATTTAGTACCAAAATTAGGATTAGAATCATTATAACTTCGTAGGTTTAAGTACAGATTAAATCTATCATCGAAATTTAAAACGGAAAGCTTTACTGAAGATATTAGATATATATGAAAAAACACCAACGTATTATGGTAGAGTTGAGCATATAAATTAGATTAGAGAGATAGGTTGTTCTACCAATAGATTCAAAATGTCATTTTTCTCCCGTACTAGAAGAAAGCTTAATTGGCAAAGAGGTAGGTACGTGAAATATTGTAGAGTAGTCTGTAGTGCATGATGACAACAATTAACACACTGACAACCAATGCCTTCATTACTGGTTGCATGTCAATAGTGCATGCTTGGTGATCTTCATCCCTTGCCACAGACCCTCGCGGTGGTTTGCAGGGTATCGCGTAGATGTAGATGTACTGTGATAGATTATTTCTGGGGTATTCTGGATCCTTCGTGAATGTTACATGGAAAGTTTATATCAAATATGCGTGAGGAAATACGTAAGGAAAGTATACGTCAATATCAGTTTCTTGTTCTATGAAACGGATTTGAAGCCTCAGAAACTTCACCATCCTTTCCCCATCCCTCAAGATCCTATTTCTACGTAAATACTCACCTATGCTTATTTATCTCAAACGACCCTCCATTATTACAAGTAAAAGAATCAAATATGCATTTTCCTTTTCTTGTGTTCGCAAATATATGCTGAATAAATTAAGGTGCTCAACTATCAATTTTATGCTAGTTCAAATAACTTTCATTCATCCGCCACATTTGAATTACGTTTGCCATTTTGAGAGGCATTGAAATAAATGGCAAGGTGAAATAACCAAATGACATCTAAGGAGAAAAAGGGGTAATTTGCATGTAATAACTATCTGAATGAAAAGTTTGGGTGAAATACACATTATTATGCATGTGAAGGAAGCTGACATGCAACAGAATTTAAAAGATAACCTCTTGAGATTAAGAGAATAGTACTTCTTTAGACGATGGACCCAATATGAGCCATTTTATTCAGAACAATTTTTAAATGTATTTGTTGTTTGCCAAATACAGATGTAGATAGTGCACGTACAGAGAAATGGCATCCCTTCTGCCAATACAAAACTCCAGTTAGTACCGGATTCAGATATTCTTGACATTTTACAGGCTTTGTGGAACGTAACATTCAAAAGGCTTTCTTTTTACCAAGATAAATATTCGAATCGTATCATGATCGTAATTATTTTCTATGATAACTGCCTTAGACGTTCAATTATTCCTTCTTTTACTAGTTTACCATACGTTTACACCACCACCAAGGAGAATGGACGGATACCTCCTCCGTTGAAGTAACTTTAAGATAAATGAATTTCATTGACTATTTTTCGCTTTAATATTATCGTTTTTTACTATGATACTAATAACGTTTTGATCATATTTATCCCATGAATGCCCCCATTTTTATGTAAGACGAAAAATTCATGGTTTTTCACCATGATATGTGGTTTGATCATGTAAACTGTTTAATGATGCGAATGTGTTTGACCAGATTTGCGTGATTGAGCAATGGACTCCAACAACAACTTCCTCACCAACCTTCCTCACTCCCTTCTCCAACGTGGCTACCCGGAAAACCTTCTTCACAATAAAATCATTATGCACTCCCCCACCCCAAATCTCCCTCAACAAAGGCCTCCACAACAGCCTGTCGCTATGTACTTTCCAGGCGTCCAGGCCCTCAAGCCTATGCTCTATAGGACCTTCACTTCATCCATCTGAGTAATAAATGCACCGCCATTATATTTCCTACCCCGCCCTCCCTTAATGTCAAACGCCCCGCTAACGTATACAATATAATAAAATCCACTAATCCCCTCACCAGGACCATTTCCGCCCCCAAAAACAAGCCCTCCCCATGCCACCGTTCAAGATGCAAAACCTGTTCGATTTTCACATCACCTCCTTTACCATCACGCAACATATTTTCTCTCAGGGCAAACAACTGGGAAAGCAAAACTCTATCACAACTCAACGGAAATGTAATTTCTCTTGGTATACGACAGCCTTCCAGGCCCTATGAGCACCCTGTCATTCCTTACTTTTCCTTTCGTTCTTATTAACTAACTTGGTAACCTCTCTGTAACGCTAATGTTTGTAAACCTTTCCACAACAATTCTTCACACATGTGAATGATGTAAGTCTTCGGAATCAGTCAAAATATAAATTTTGCTATGCAATGCAATGCGGTTAGTTTCGCAACTAATATTTTGTTCTGTTGAAAATATTATTCATATCTCTCTTTGGTTATTGAAATAAATATTGTTCACATCTTAAAATGCAATTCACATTCCCAAGCGGTAGAGTCGTTATTACACCTTTATATTATAGTTTACTTGCACCAAATCAGTTGGTAAGCATAAAAAAAACGCTTGCAGAATATTTTGCACCCTATTAATGCTCAATATATGTTACTACGTCTTATCCATTATCTTATCGAGCATGACATGAATGTTGTAAATCATTACAATAATTATTAGTGCACCAAAAATCCAAAGGAAATCGAAAGAACAAATCACTTTCGTCTCCGTTTTTTCTGATGTTACTGCAGTGCTTGTAGATTGGATGGCCGATAGTAATGTGGTACACTCACTACAGCAGACCTATAATTTAAAAGTTGAATACTGTCGTGTAAAATAATGTTCACATGCATAATTTCACATCCAGAACACACTGACTTCGTATTTGATCTTTAAACACTTCTGTATTCTTGTTCTCCAAACTATCTGAATCCCTACCGCAAAAGTGGAAATCTGTTCCGTCGGTTACCTGGGATCGGCTATTCAGCATCAAATCTTATGTGAATTGTGGGATAGCCGAATAGTACAGACGGATACACTCCGCGGCAGGTGTCTCCCGGAATCTTCTCGCCAGCTTCTTCTTTCTTCCTCATTTGCTTGTCCTTGGCTAACTTGTAGTTCATTCCTTTCACGCTCAATTGGGTCCATTTGTAAAGTTCCGCAATAGTCTGAATATGTTCCTTATAATTGAAGTACATATTAACACGTATAGTTGATCTTTTCAGCGTACTTCCAAGTCCGTTACTTGGACCCTCTCCTTGAGATATGGTACAGAAATGCCATCCGGCATCGGTCCTGTATTATTGGCGATGCAACAATTGTAGCTGTTTTTCCTCATTCAGTCTGAGATAATAACCAGACTGAGAGGTGTTACTTGATCTTTCGTATTCCTATTTCAACATGTAAACAAATTAACTGTAGCCAGGCAGTTACCCCCGTGCACTCCATTCAATCTTGTCCTTGTGCAATCCTTTTTAAGTCTTGGTACAGATTAGAATATTTCTCGGAGTAATTGCCCACAGCGATGACTTGACATAATTTCAGGTTGTTTCTGACTTTCAAGTATAATGTAATTTCCAAATCAACATTGCAGTCATGTCTTAGTACTCCTGTAATATCCTCAGTAAAGAACACGAAGAAAATATCTACATCTTGATCTGAAATTTTAGGTAATGTAATTTTCCTAAGCTCATTGTTTGAATCGTGTTGCATCATGTAGAGTGGGTTTCGGAAAATTCACCAAGTAAGAAAAGATGGCTGAAGTAAGAGGTCATCAATCAGATACTATTAATGACCTCTAACCTTAGTCATCTTATGCAACTTGATGAATTTTCCCATACCCACTTAGTGTGGGTTTGGGAAAATTCATCCTCTCGTTTATGCCTCCAACTGCGACTACCAGATGGCCGCTTATGATAGAGCTGGACTTTTATACGGTATTATATCAGCAAATACGAGTAAAAGGTCACAGTTATAGGCATATATTATAGTTTGAGGCATATATTAAACCTTGAAAGAGAGCGGAACTGAAGAAACCAAGAACAGAAAACAGGGATTCAGGACTACCATGAAAAAAGTTTGAACGAGACCATGTAGCAATAGTAAATAGTAGGATCAAACACCTGCAATTGATAAATAAATTCCAAAATTAAGTAAGGAAATATCGGTTTTTAAAAAATTGAAACTGTTAGTAGCATTACGTTGCAGTTGTGTAATTCAAGACCTTTAATAGGTCCATTTGCAAGTCTGTAGCTTTAATAGAATCGGAGTTTTACCTTAAAATGCGTAGTAACTTTTGCAACGTTGCAATTTTTCGTAAATTGTTGCGTGTTTTGGGAAACGGCTTTGGGGTTTTTATTTTCCTATCAAATGGTGACGTTTTGCCCCGTTTGATGAAAATTGGTCACTCGAAGGGTCATTTTTGCCAATTTTCTGGTCTAATTGACGTGGAATGACCCAATTGTCTAAATATGAAAGCCCTGGCGTGCAGCATTGGCCGAGTGGTTGATGCATTGGTTGTGATGCCATTAAGTGCTAAAATCTTTCAATCCAATTCTCGTAACTCCAATTATTGCTTGAGTCTATTTATTATTCGTTACGATAACGCAGCCTATTCAAATTAAATTTAATGGTGAATACTTTGAAAGAAATAAAGAATACAAGATGGTTATTCTGAAATAGTACCGAAGCCTGATGGAATTGACAAAGGGAGAGAACTTATGGCCGTGCTTAATGAATGGCAAGAACGCAAGAAATTTAAAAGGGTCAAATGAATCTGATTTCCAAATTCCCAGCTCATGACGTGCAAACATTAATTTAAGCAATTCTGCAAACAATAATTTCTCTTGCATTATTTAGAATAGAGATTAATTCAGAGTTACACTCCGTAATTAGAGAAACATTAATGCTTAAAACAAGATGGAGTTTTATCGTGCAAAGAATGTCACAACTCTAACCTCATCCTATGTGTTTTACCAATAAATATTGTTTCGTTCGAGGGCCCATGAATCCTTCCCCGCCCTTTCCTTCCTTCGTTGAACAAACACATTAGTACATTTTTCCATAGACATTCATGCCTTATTCCTGAATTCATGCAAAGCTGTACACCCAATTAACTTGGAGGTGATGAAAGACCAATGCAATATTTTTTAATTAAAGAAACAAAAATTCCGAACCAATTCAAATCTACTTAATATTTTCAGGTTATATAAAATCAGTATATTCAGGATTCGATATTCGATTACATAGTTTAATTTTAAAATTAATTTTAAAATCAATAAAAAAACTACATTGAAACAAAGAACATTAATTTAAATTTAATAAAATCATTTACCAGTTTTGTTCAAGCAAAATTGTTCAGGATAATCAGGATATGTAAATTCTATTCTATTATATTTTCCACTTATGGCTTATGACTTCAGTTCAAGAAATCACTCATGAAAACTCAATAATACACATACACAAGGATAGAAATGGTGAATGTTTGTAATGATTCTTGGATATATATCCTAAACAAATTGACGTGACCATTTATAAGACCATTGCCCAATTATTTGCTGCAGTCTTTAGTAACTTGTATTTTTATACTTCCGAGATCCTACACTATCATTGTGTACAATTCGATGGAATATAATATACATTGTGTTAAAAAACGTAAATATCCGTTTTATATCAAAAAAGCGCAAATATTCGTCACTATTCTTATCATTCCAGAGGTATATTTAATCATAATGCTCGATCTTTTATCACTTTTGCAGTTTTTTCATATTTTAAAAAGCTCCACTCACTCTGTCAGGTACATTAAAGTGGTGCTTTCTCATTGTTAGAAATCCGGCTGCTTGTTCTCAAGGCCACCCGTATTTTTGTTTGGAGAAAAGCTGAATGTTTTCGACTGAGTTCCACCAGGTTTGCTAACGCAATGCGGAAATAAAAATTAATATATCTCTATGGCTTACCTTTCAATGAACTTAATGAGATAGAAAGATCCCTGTCCTATGACAAACGAATTCTGCGAACACATCTGCGTTCGTGCAAATATGCAAGCAAGTCAGATGTGGTTGCTAGGAGCCATTAAAATTGAATATTCTCAATTGGAAGCAATGACGAGCTTCTCGTTATTCTCATCAATGCATGAAAATCTTTTACCCCATAATTTATTTTTATTCCGGTAACTATGGAAGCAATCAATTAAAGGACTTATGACTTCAGTTCAAGAAATCACCCATGAAAACTCAAAAAGCTTTAACCAGTTCACTCTCGTGTGGCAAACCATTGAAACCAACGCCCATACCTTTCGTCAGTCGGGCGGAGAGCCTCTTGGAACGCCCTAGATGAAGAGTCTTCCTGAGGGCCTACTTTCCTTTAATGATCAATCCGGCCATCACCCTTTTCCACCCTAAACCTAGCCCACCATTGTCGGTCCCTGACCGTCGTGACCGACCCTAGTGTTATCGGGGGTATCAACTATAAACCTCCTCATTGGAGGTGCTAGTTATATATAATCGCCCAAGTCCATGGTATTAAGACCTTAATGAAATGCCCACGGTGCAAATAAATGCTTGTCTTTCTGCACCACATTAAGGTGAACTGTCATCCTGCTTCTTCTCACTGCTCGTCCATGAGTAGTTAACACACTAAGTACAAGAATTTGCAGTTTACCTATTAGTACCAACAGGGAGGGTTTTCCTGTAAGAATTTACTTTATTTTATTAGGGATGCTTTCAATTTTTTTGCTGAAGTAAAAAACATCGTCGAAAACTTCTTAACTAGTTTCTGTAATTTTATTTCTGGAAGAATAGAGGTTGAAAGTAAAATAATATTTTTTCTTTTCCCCTTATAGCCAATAGAAAAATTTGGAGAGTATTTTTGAAATATATCGCAAGTATTTTACATTCAACTGTGATATAAAAGATATACCCATATAACTAGCAAGCTTTGTGCTCATTAACGCAAACAGAGATCTTACAGCAAAGTTTGTTAGTCATAGCATATACATTTTTTCATCATTTTTCCCGTTCATTTTCCACTTGAAAACTGCTGAAAAACGTAACACAAGATTTTTTTCCCCTTGACACTTGGTTAGCAATTGCCATTTATTTTTGTTAATGTACAGAAGTCATTATTTCCACTGGTAGTTTTGAGCAGTCTTATATTTTGTAATGCAGTGCTGCTCTGTTAGCTCCTATGCGAGCCTTTTGTATGTAATCTTGTCTACTAAGCGCATCTCCATTAACTCCATGCGCAGCATTCATTCATTTGTTTACAAGGAACGAAATTTTCCTCTGAATCTGAATGATCGTTAATTCTAGGTGTCTTTACATCTCATTTGTCTTCAGATAATGAATACAGTGAGTGAATTAGATCGACCTAGTGGAAATACCGTTTATGAGCCATGAAACATCACGCTCATCCAACCATCGACTTTCAAAGATGTATCGTATATTCAAGCGTGGCTGAAAAACTAAGTAGAAATTTAAAGCCACTTATTTTAAATGAATATACTATCATATCACTGTGGGTAACAACCTACATTGTAATGACCCTCTGACCAGCCCTCCTTCCATTTCATTACCCAGAGTGCATACAAAATGTAATACCTTGAAGATACCTAGGGCCATTGAAATATTTAAATGTGTTATCGCTCAAAAGTCGTATCAGTAAAAGTCGCTCTCTGCATCTTAAAAGTTATTCCAAGAATTCTGAGGAAATCAAAGACTTAATTCAAATTTATAAATCTTTTGAAGTAAAACATCTTCACCTTGAAAGTGAAGCATGCTTATTAAAATATTGTGCTTTAACTATGCTGAAATGTGCTTAACTTTGTATTTGGAGTGCAATTTTATAAATTTTGCCATTATCACACTTTGTGCAATACATCTAAACATTATTTTATAAATTTAAACAGAAGACAGAAAAACTGGATCCTGCAACGGAAAATTCCAATAAAGCAGAAAATAAATAGCCAATGGTCAAAATGACCTCATTGGTACTAAAGTTTAGAAGGCAATGAACATTAAAAGATATTGCAACAGTAAGGTATAATGCTCATTATGTTTTTCTGCTAAAAATAAGTCAAGAAATATACGAGATCAGTCAGTATGAAATAATGGATAATAATGAAACGGGGGTCAATATGACTCCTCCGGTAATTCTAGTGTTCGGCGCAAGGCAAAGCAAAGTCTACATCTATGAAATGCATATTATGTGAAACCTTGAAGATTATATACTTTATTCATAATCTCAACGCAAATATAAAACTACTTCCTTTACTACAGCTACTCAACTTGTGGTCCAACAGCTAATGTGGGTTTAAGAATACAGTAACTTCATTAAAACTGCAACTACTAATCTTAAGGCAGACCACTACACTTAGTCATAAGGACGGATATTAGATGCAAATTAAGAGAAAATAAGCAGATATTCGTTTTTTCCACTACAATACAAGACTATAATGTAATCAGAGTTTAATTTATACCATCAAATCAAACCGCAGTTTATTATTTATTTCCGAAACCTTTCCCTCCTTCGCTATCAGCACAATGTCATGTTCATGGCAAGTTGCCAATCCCTGCCATACGTTACTGCGGTCATTTGCTCTCAGGGCGGCGTGTACATAGATGTAAGATGCGGCAATGATTTTAGGGATGAGCAGGAGGAGGCAGGAGATCGTCTTGGATATGAGTGGAGGACTGTCGCGACATGGGAGCGAAGGGGCCGATGGGAAGGCTGGATAGGGGAAGTGGCTCGCACTGTGGCGGAAGTGGCACCTGAAAATGCTTCTCATCTCGAGACGAGTGCCACTAATTAATTGCGGTAGGAGCGGAAACTTTCCTTGATGGGGAACTTGAAACTTCCCTGAATCGTAATAGTGGAGCGGAGCGGAGTAGGCCCGGCGGGTGTGTAGAGGACTGCCCGTGGCTTGAGTGTTGGGAGAGAGGCGCGGCATTCACTTGGAGATCAGTCCTTCGACTCATTCGAAGAGCGTGAGACTTTATCTGGCTCTTGAGTGACTGACGATAGGTTTGAGGGAAGGGTCCGTGAGAGTGGCCACTGAAGCGAACTCATTATGTGGCTTACCGTGACACAGGACGTTTTGCATTGGAGACATACTTTTTGGTAAGAGTATTGCAAGGTTAATTAAACGGATGAAATACAGTTTGAAAATGATTGCCGTTCTTTATTGCGCAATGACGTACTTGATTCATATGATAGGTGTGCCTTCTGCTGTTTTTCTTCCATCATACTATCTCCTTTTTAGTAATGCATTTTCACATTAGCAATATACATTAGGGTGAAAGTTGCCGTATTTCAATACTATTGCCCAACACTGGGATATATATGTCCACTAGGGTGTCCCAAAAAATCGAAGTCTTTTTTTAACGCATACCCTCTGAATATATTTATACGATGTCAAAGCATTTATAAATAAAATTTCATAAACGTAGGACCTCGGCAATCCGTGCCGTATTGTATAGAAACATGTCAGTACTTACTAAATGAGGCGTCACTGAAAACCTTCCATGTGTTTATGAGAATTTAGAGAAAAATGTACATTGCACGATTTTGCATCCTACAAGGTGTGTAAATAACGTAATGAGACTGGTTTCTTTGTGCTCGATCGGGCAAAACTAGTGACGAGACATGACAGAAAAGTTCAAAACTGCCCTCTAATGGACAAGTTCAGGCAGCTTTATTTTGTAATATCCATGAAGTGAATTTAACTGCCAATGAACGGGCAAGTATCATTATTTGCGAATGTATTATCTTTTGGGAGAATGTGCGTATTCCTACCAAATCTATTCATAATTGTGAATTGCGTTAAGTAACTAGTAAGTGTATGTCAAGTTTGGAGGGTGTTACAAAAAATACACAAAAAACCCTGCACGTATTGAAGCAGCGCCAGCGCAACAAGTGTTTGTCGGCAACTTAAGTAATTTGCTTTGACGTTGCACATGTCGATGCACTTCGATTAATGGATCTAAAGGAAGACAGAATCTTCTTACAACGAAAGAGAGAGCCAGGTTAAGCCTGGCAACATAGCTGGAGTGGCCAAAAAATTGGTTAATAAAGAGGAAAGGGAATATTATTACTACTCAGAATTATTATTACTCAGAACTATTGAAGAAGAAAATTGACGTACTATATATTTTTCCTCATCAACTCCTTAGACATCTTCTAATAAACTGTTACAAAACGACTGATCTTCTGATTCTAATGAAAATGACCGGCATTTAAAAGAAGATTTTCCTATTCTAATCGAGAAGATACAACCGGAACCATTAAAATATTTTGCGAAAAAATTTCATTGCTCCAAAATTAGTAGCACCGCTAGAAAAGTGCCAGTAAATCATGAGAGGTTCAGTGTCTATTCTTGAAGCTACCACTGAGGCACTTGGATATAATACTGATGAATTTCCTGTAAGTCTTCGATTCAAAGAAGTCGCGCGGAAAAACTGAAGGAGTGTGCAGAAGTTTTAAAATCTAATTTCCAAAACGAGGTACCAGTTATTGCGGCCTTTTACGGGGATGGCAAACTGTTTTCTGCTGTAGATGCTTGGAAATCAACCTTCTTCTGATAGTTATTTCATATGCTAATAAAAAAACAACTTATAACATAGTGCAGCCTGTGTGGAATGTTATTTTAGACTGGAATCTCGAAGTTAAAATGCAAGTTCTTTGTTTTGATGCTATGGCTTCATATACAGGTAATATCAATGGAGTCTGTGTTTCTTGAACAAAAACATAATAGAGATATGCTTATTTTTGTTTACCGCCATCAAGTGTATGGATTGGTGTTATAAGGCGTGTTCGAAGTAAAAATCAGTAAAGTGACAACAAGTCCTGATATTCTACTCTTCAAAAATTTACGAGATAATTAGAAAAGCGTCGATCCTGATAAAGTACGGTGCTATAAAGAAAGACTCGCATTGCACTTTACTGTTTCAGAAATTGAAAATCTGCTCGAGTTTACCGAACTGAACTGTCTACAGAAGAGGTGACTATCGAGCCTTGAAAGTGCTTTCTGTTATATTTTTAGGCGGAGATACATAGATATAATTCAAAATTTGACATCCAAATGCCATGCACCAAGCTCGATTGGTGGCAAGAGCAATTTTTTCCCTAAAAATATAATTACCTACATAGTGAACAATACAAAATTAAGAGCAAGAATAAGGCGGCGCTGTTAGGCTTCTGCCTGTTCATCATGACATCCTACGTCAAGCCATGGCTCCAATGTATTTTGGCAGTAGAAGAACTTTACTGAGATTTATACTTTTCGACGTCGACGAAGGCTTCCAAAAAATTGATAAAATCATCTCAAAAGCAGCTTTACGGAAGATAATCCATTTAAAGTACTTGACTAATGAAGTTTATGTCTTGTCACTGTTTGACGATGATGTGGATCAAGAAACTAAAGTAAAAATGGTTAAAAATTTGACCAAAGATAACTTATCAACTCAAGGTAAACGTTACATTCCATCGAAAGAAGAACTTTGTGGTCCATTTTAAGTTAAATATGGAATTGTAGATGTTCTTTAGTTTTCTCTTTATATCACAGTTCTGTTAACTGACTTTATCTTTTTTTACTTCAGAGAAAAACATCTACGATTTCATTTCAGTCAGAAGCAAGTCATTCACTGTACGGTCTTAAAATGCATGACATTTATCTCCACGAATGCCGTACTATGTGGTCGAGTAATGCATCTTTTCGAGAAGCCAGAAAGAAGGTTTCAGATCTGAGGGCAGTGAACCATACAAATTAAAGAGCGGTTAAGTTGATGCAAGACTTTCATGGTTTAATCACGGTTGAGAGGGAACGTAAGTAATTTTTGTTACGTTGCGTGCACCGGAAGACTTATCCTGACTGCAAAAAGCAAAATTTGAAAATAAAATTAAAATAATGATGGTTTATATTTTAAACGCGATTTGGACATATTGGTGTTTCATTTTCCAAAAATACATTAAGTTCTAGAATTCTTCCATACTAACTCAATATGAATTAGCTTTTCCATGTTTGGCATCGAATTGGCTCGTTTTATCATAATTCAATCGCAATAATATTAATTATATGAGTTATTAAGGTCAAACAGAAAAAAATAGAGGGTATGCGTATTTGATTCCGTGAAAAAAAAATTTCCCTTATATCTTCGGACACTCTAATGTCCACCCAATAATGCCTCAATGAGTGAAACAATGAGAAAAAGTTTTTATAGGTTTTTCAATTTACTAACTGTATAATCATAAAAATTTTGAGTTATTGGGCATAATTTTTAGTTATATACTTAAAGTACTACCAATGGTCACTTGATATTATAAGGGTCAACATCATTGCACCAGCATGCTAATTTTATTGTGTACCTATATCCTTTGTACGAACCCGCATTTCTCTATGATAAAGCTCAAATTTTACATGACACTTTCTAAGCTTCACATATTTTCTTCCTTCATTTTACTGAATTTTTATGGAAATGTGTTTGAAATTATGAAGTACAATTTTACTTTTTTATATTCTGCGATAAAAAGTGAAAAGAAAGTTTGCGGGTGCATCACTCTCTTAGCATCCTCTCATTTCAAATCAATTTTTGTTTGCGCCTTTTAATTGCTCCAAAATTGTTTATCAACATACTCTAAAATGCCACCACAATAGAAATGAGAGCTTGTTCACAAATTGGACATATGATGGCAGTGATATTGTTACGAGTTAATGATCAAGTTGTAATAATACTGGTAAGCATCATTTCTCCTATGCATTACCAGGGTAGCCAGTTCAAAAATAATTTATACCATATTGGTTTAAGGAAAACTTTTCAGTAACCTGAATGAACACCATAAACACGAACATGATACAAACAACCAAAATCTAAATTTCATTTTTTAGAGTTTACTCCTTTGTTAATTCATCCCCAACTCCCATTTTTGCGTGGAAACCTGTCACAGTCAACGTGTTAGCTCACTCATAATAAGGTTATTATTTAAATGTATACAGCTTTTGGTGTTGATGCATGATGACCGATTCAACTGTCCCCTTATCTAGATAAAATATAGAAAGGTGTATCAATGGGTCATTATGACTACCTACTAACAACACTAAATATAAAAAACGCAACAAAAAGCCCACATGTTCAAACAAAGTCCAAACGGCACTTTGAAGCCGTACTTCAAAGCCATAATAATTATCAAAATTTTCCTTCTCTTTACTTTATTTCACCATTTTTGTGTAACTCCATTACCAAAACTGACCTTGCGAAACCCTTTGAGTGCATTTTAATTATTTTTTTTTCTATTGGGAAAACTAGTTTTGACAGCATTGTGGGTTTTATAAGTTATTCTAAAATGTGTAACATTTGGAATGAATTAGCACATTGAAATTTTTCATTTGAGTATTTATTCGTTTCACAATTTACCAACATGAGCGCCTGATTTTCAATGCAAAATATGGATACCACGGACTCAACAATACCATCATCGTTATAGACTCCCTCGGCTTTTGAATTCTTCGATTTAAATTTGAACTTTAAATCTGCCTATGCTCCTTGCAACGCATAATATTAAGTGTTATCAATGATTTTTTCATAAAAAATGTAGCAATAATTAACCAAAACATTTATTTTCTTGACTTCAGTTTTGGTTGAGTTGTGTAGATCTTCTGATATCTGACGACCTGTTCTGTATTATTTATGTTTACTGAATATTTCCAACAACAAAGTACAATACGTATGAATCTCGAAACATGTTTCTCCGTCTAAGTGATACAGAGTGTGTAATTGATGAGTACAATGTAGAACCATCCCTTGCGCTCGATACAGAAGCTGATAAAATAACCGTAAAATTCAAATTAATCCGCGACAACACTCGAAGGGGAGAATTCCTCACACGATTGAAATGATAAGTTCTTTAGCGGTGATCCAGAACACGGCTGAGATCAATGTACACATTTTATCATATCTGTAGGCACTTTAAGTATCCGTTCACAAAAGGGTAAAAATATCCGTTTGAGAGATTTTATTTCACATCAATCGAATCCCCACCCCGTGTTCTTTCAATCTGTCGAACATTTAGCACGCTTACAACAAAGCACATCAATACTTAAAGTCTTGTTTCTCTTTTTTTGACGTTAATGTTTACTATCTTAATATGCCAAATAGGATCAGTATTAACAATGTTTGTAAATTGCATGAATAAAAATGATTTATGGATTAAAACACCATAAAATATGATTTATGTGAACAAATAGCAAAAGTAGTTTTTTTACTGAAAGAGAGTGTTTTATGTTGCTGAAGAGTGGAGTGACCTTCACTAATTTTATTCATCTAATTTAATTCAAGTAGACATTGGAATTGTTATCCCAAGATAAATAATCCATGCTATCGAGCCCTGACCCTCGTAAAAGATCGCCAGAACCGTAGGGCCTACATAAATCCAATCCTCAGATAACCCCTTATTAACGAACTCCTATTGCTGCACTTATATTTGTCATTTTAGAGAATAATATGCGGATCAAGAATAATGATATTGAGTAACAGGCATATTCTCAAATCTATAAGTACGAGATGGAAATATCAAATGCGACATTGCCAATGGAGTTAGAGTTTGGCCAAATAATTGGAATCCAAGTGAAACATTTTAGTGTATCTACCCTTACTGAGTACAAGCCACGCTGAATGTGCACACTAAGCGGTGATTAATTATCGAGCATGCATAAATAACATCACGCGGTGTGGACACCACAAAGGCTGCTTTGCAATTAATATTCTAATTTGCTTCCACAGAGTTCCTTCTAACGTAAGAAACCGAAATCATGCCCAAGATACCCAATGTATTAACATAGCCCATGATTACCAATCATCTGAACGTAAAAATAAAATAAGCTATATATTCTACACAATTTTAACCCAACAAACATATTTTCACCTACTCCGTAGACATTTTCAGGCCCTGAGTAAGAGTAGGAGTAGGCGAAAATTGGGCCGGTGGATTAAAATTGTGTAGAATATACGACTTATTTTATTTTTACGTAAATATGCAGTTACACCAAGTTAGGCCTGAAACTGTGCAGTTCAATCATCTCAAATTCTTCGATTTTATTTCCAACTAATAACTGTTATCACGACACAAATTAATGGCAGCTGAAGTCCCATCATGGTATCGATATGGAAAACATTACATGATTTCCAGTTGCCACTTTCGGGAGCTGCCGCGTTTGGAGTTTTGTCGTCCGAGCTCTTGAGTCCATTGCAGGCTGCATTATCAGTGTGAAACTCCTTTTTTCCCTATTACTCTAGGTATTTCACCCTGATGATGCGGTCTGCAATGAACGCGATAACTCGGACGACAAAGCTCCAAACACAGCGGCTCCCGAAAGAGACAACTGGAAATTCTTTATGCTGCAAAACCTACGAATAACTGTTACATAGCATGGTTATTGTAATTAGAAAATATCTGAAAGAATATCAACAGGAAACCGTAGCATAGTGGCAGTATTACTACCACGTGTTCTTGGATAATTCTAGTTTTAAATTCTATTAGAGACGTCGAACACCAACAAAGCGTCTGCCTTGAGTGTTTATTCTGCTCTTGATAATAGGCTTTGATGACTAATGAAAATGTTTACCTAGTTACTGAATTTCTATTTGATCTTCCAATAATTGCATTTGGAAGTCCTGCACGGCACAGTGGCCGGAGAATACACCCAGTAAGTGAGTGAGTGACCGGTGGTTTGAGTCAACAGACATCGAATGGAAATGAACCGGGTACCCTTTGCCACTGAGGAAAAACCTTTGGAAAATTAAAAAGCATAGAGTAAGAAAAATATGAAGATATGGAATGAAAGAAAGTTGTTGACCCTGAATCGTTCTTCGCGGTATAGGGCCGGCTTATTAATAAATATATACCCGGGCTAGGGAATATTCCGGTGCCCCTTCTCCCCCACTTGTCAAACCCTACTGAACATAAAGTAAAACGTAAAGGTAAAAAATAAATTACGTAAAAAAAAGTTAAGTAAAGAACCTTGTTGGACATGATGTAAGTTGTCAATCCTCGAAAAAAAAGCTTTTTCCATCTCCATGGCGCCCCGGACCTTAAACCGGGTCTGGGTATAACCTCTTGAAAGAAAAGTGCAAACTTTTTGTAGCAATAATTAAGTTTATATGTCAAAATTAGAGCGAAAATGAGTCTAATAAAATGTTTATACTAAATGAGATATATTTTACATGGATAAAACTTAGGTTGAATTCCAAAAATGGTGCACCTGATCCCTATTCCGTGTGGTGAGGGGAGCACACTGGGTTCATTACTTCTGCCTTTAACTAGGTTCCTCCATAAAGCTTACACACAAACTCCGGGCATTAAACATTAATAAAAAGGGTTTAAACTGGATGATCGACTTCGCCACTGATTGCAAGCGGATAGAAGCAATAGACGGAAGTACCTCTGATGTGGTTAGGGTCACCTCCGGAGTTTTTAGGAAGTGTTATCGGCCCCGTGTTATTCTCCATTTACATTAACGATGGGACTGACAAAACTTCCAGTAACTTAGCATTATTTGCTGATGATGAAGTATTCTATAAATAAATAGGTAAAAAACAGATTATGATACTAACAAATGACTTCAATTGTTCATATTTTTGTTGTGAAGACTAATTGCCAGAGGTAGATCTAAAATATTAATATTAGCATACTACTGGTAAAAAGTTTTAAAAATTTCACAGTCATGATGTTCGTGGATTGTATATACATGTTTGGCAAGTAAACTATCTCGGCGTCACTCGTACTGCAAATCTGCCATGGGTGAATTCTAAATGTTTAAGAAACTCAGCCATTTATCAAACAAACTGTAGGAAAGTATTCAAACGGAAAATTAATTTGGTGAATAATACTACTTCGCGCTTTTGAGACCTCACATGGAGTGAAAGTAGCAAAGGTTAAATTCGGTAGGTGAATAAAAACAATAATAAATGGTTATTTGTAAAATATTTCTTTGTGTGTACAGAAAGTAACACTTGGTTTCTGGAAGAGCTGATTTGGGGATCACGAGAAACTAGAAGGTAGTTCGTAAGTTTGATATTACTTGAAGAATGAAAACCACACCATTTTGAATTGGACAAATCAGGCGTACTTCTGCACCTACGTTACATCTGAAGGGAAGACAAAAGTGACATGCACATAAAGAAAAATCATTTGTCGGACCGAATAGTAGAGAATACATTTTTCCCTTGCACAATACACGACCACAAGGCAGGCAAGTATAATTTTGTGAAACACTTTATACACAATACTTCATTTTTCATTAACACCTTTACAGCCCTTTTACAGCATTTAGTGCAAAACGCCGTTAGTAATTTACCTCCCCATGCCACCAGGCCTTGGGCCGCCTAGAAGGTTAATGTTGATTTATAATTACAGGATGAAAACGACATCAGGTTTTCCAACATTTTAATTCTCCTCACCTAAATGTTTACCACTTCACAACGGCTCGCATAAATTTAATGGCAAAAGTGACCTTAGTGGTCTGCCAATATGTTGATAGCCTTTTACGGATATTGAATTCCAATATTTTTTTCTCAAAAGCAGTGCTTGTCAGTGTCAGCATCGTGGTTAAAAAATAGTATTCATATAAATCGCTCGCACTTGGTATGACGCGGAACGACTATGTACGCAAGTGGTGATTTTGGCCACTGGCTCAGTGGCGTCTAAATGGCGTACACTCCCCTGTAGGATGAAGGGTCATTAGACAAATGAAACTATATAGATAGTGAATAAGCTGCCTCTGGAACAGAGCCAGTCCCCATGGACAAGTAGAAACGACCTGGTTACAAGGATGGAAAGATAAGTTTTTGCTGGACGAAATCATGGAGCTGCTGCAAAAAGTGCTGCCATCTTGTAGTCTTTATTCATCAGATATTTTTCAAAGCAGATATTGAATTTGAGTATTCTCTAGAATAATAATTATTTCCTAGAGCACATATTTGTTCATTCGAAAAGAAGTGAAAAATGGAAAAAAATCATTTCAGTATTGTTATCACTTTTGAGGAAGGAGGGTGTTATACATGAGGAAAAATTTCAATTTAATCTTAAAAAAGTTATAGATGGTACGGTGATTGTCTTACGGTGGATGACAATGAATGCGTTGCTCAGCAAATAACTTTCATCCCAAGTTTTATGAAGCACATGCGCCTCAGCTTTTATTTCGAAGCACACATTTCTTGAGATTTTTCCTCCCAGGCAGGAAAATCATTACTGCAAGTCTTTTGTGCAACTTCCACACAGCCTTGGTTTTGCACGAAATCTCGTATACTAATACTTGTTTTCTGAGTTCTTTTATTCCGAAGGTGATTCATTTTCACTAACTCGCTAAGCCAAATATCGCAAAGGAATGAGATGCTGTAGAAGCAGCCTGCGTTATAATGAAAAATATTGTATGGGAATATTAAGTTTGAGAATTTTCTCAGAGGTTCTTCATTTCCTGCTATTAAAGAAAGAGCATGATCCACGGTTTAGAAATTTGAGTTTCGAAAAATTTCCATTTTCAATTAAAGCAGCAAAAAGCTCGAAGAGTTAATTCAAAGGACGCTCAAGGGTTTATTAGATTAGCGTTATTTTCGTGGTCTTATGGAACCTAGAACTGAAATCAATGCATTCAGGGACTGCTATTTCATTTAAATGCAGAAAATCCTCTGCACCACCCTACCCCCCGTACGCATAATCTGCCTCACTTGCTGAGGCTTTTGGGCTCACGTTAAAAACTCCGCTCTCCACTCACGGAAATGAGGTCGAAGGAGAATGCAATCAACGATGCTAAGGGCGCTCATCGATTATTTCTACACCTCTCCCCATTTCCCGACGATTTTTCCCAACAGTGTATATTATATTCCCGATATTCGTGCATAATACGTGATTCTCACCGCCTTCCACGTTTTTGCATCGTCGGGGACGAAGGTATTCCGTCTCTCCGATCCAGCCCCCACCCCTCAGTGAGACCGCGGCCATAGGAATGCTCGCCAAACATCCGTTCTCCTGCTGTCTTCACCCCTTTCCGCTCCTCACTCCACTCCTTCCCACCCAAACTCACGCCTTATTCTCGCTCCTCTTCATACAGGGTTCCCCATTTCTCCACCTATGCCGCATTTGACTCGCAGCCATGTGGTAAAGGCTATTTAGTATGGCCTCAAGGAGATTAGGATTTTTGTTATCTGTAGTTAAAAAATATGTTTTACGGTGCTCTAAAACCTGTAGGTCACACCAAACATAAATGCTAAGCCTAATCCTTAAGAATCGTATAACTTCCATTCGGGATTCGAAGCCGATAGTTTTTAAGTTTTTCCGATCGGGCCTTATTGATGTACCTGGAAATCGTAGCTAATTTTTCCGAGGCAGCTATCTCCTTATTAATACTCATCACTTCGGCTTCAGGTGCCCCAACATCTAAGGTCACATTGCACCACATGACCTTAACATAATCCTAAGGACGGCAATGTCCAATCCGAGACGGAGTTCAGACTTGCAATCGTGGCCGGATTATCTCCTCCGCCAACGCGAGTCTCCTACTTACGCCGTATCGCAAATCACATCTTGATTCAAAATGATTCCCAGTTACGCAAACACTACTCGCGCGTTCAAGTTATTCCCTCGCTCTTGCATCTTTTTTTTCAACATTCTCGAGAGTCTCATTGCTTTCCTGTGATTCTATGCTTCCTATTCATCCTCAGGTTTTCTTTCCCTACACCGGATGCTGTCGCCGTTGAAGAAGGTTTTTGTTATGAACGCTTATCAGGGGCACGGTTTCAATAAGAATGAAATAGGAATGCGTGGAGCACCGTAACAGGTTTTCTTAGGGAAAAAGCACATTATGACCGGCGTTTATTGTAAATCCGCGTTTCCTTCCATATCTTCTCTTACACTGTATATGAGCCCTTATCTAATTGCTCATAATTTAGACCCTGCTCTCCTTATTTACTGACAAACATAATCATGAAAATTTGTATTTATCCTCAAAATATTTCCTCATGGAAAATAAGCAGAATCACGGTAAGTAATGATTGAACTGAATACAGCCAGTCAGTCAGAAGCATTTTTTTTCCTTCACTCACTGGTGTATTTTAACAACAATGTGAAAAATTTTGAAAAGCCAGTTTCCGGGTTCATTCGTAAAATATTATAAAGAAATTGATAAAAGTATTTTCATTTCCCACCGAACAAGGCGTTTATTTCCCGGCGTGTCCCTTTCCATGCAGATGGAATTCCCATTTCGGATCAGTTCCATCTCCTCCTTTTCTCCTCCCGACTGTATCAATCCTTAAGCAATTATTTCAAACAATTCAACGGTCCGCCATAATATACGAAAAAATCTAGCATTACGCTTTCATAAATTTATTTCTCTTTTCTTATGAGACATAATGCGGAGAAAAATTTAATCAAGAGTACCATCAATAACTGTTCTTTAGGAGTCTCCCGTGATTGAATTTTTTAATTACTCTCCGTAATATATAGTGAATCATTTTCGTAAAGTCCCCTGTGCATGAGTTAAAAAAATTATCTTTCTTAAAGGTGTCTGCGTAATCAAAGTTTTTAATTGTGGTAAGCGATTTCTATGAATGCGAGATGACTGGGAAAATTCTTAATGAGTATTTATAAGCACAATAGCAAGATTTCCATAGAAAAAAGGAAGCATCCCTTTTATCCTGTAATCGAATTAAAGGTACCCGTCCCCCGCTGTAATAATAACCCAGGGGATTTGCTCAGTAAAATACCCAGAAATACTGCTACCAGGGTCAAATTTTATTGGAAGAGCCGGCCTTATATTTTTATACAGCAAACAAGGAATCTGGAATGGGGTGGAGAGATATGAAATGAATTTTTCTCTAAAGGAAGAGTACCTACGTCTTGCTTTATTCCAACGCCTGAGAATAGAGAGAGAAATATGAAGATATGAATCTCCGTTTCTCAGCGGAGTTCATTCTAATGTGCAATTTGGTGCTTAATGGGCACCTAGAATTGTATGATCAAGTCTTATTAGATATTCTGCGGTTAATTATGGAGACATTATCCAATGAACGCCTATTCCAGTATTTGAGCACCTTTAATGAAATGCACTCGGAACTCGAGCACGGAGCTTCATTGTAGACCGGCTCCAAGAGATAGGGCTAAACTGACCCGTATACCTCATTTCTCACGATGCTCATAGCTGCGAAGTCTGTCTTTGCTGTCTTCAGTTATATTCCAAAGATTGCATCAATGAAAACATTCTTGGACCCACCGTTGCAGATGCAGTCATGATCTCAAGGTGGTGTAAAACAGATGATGGATATGACGTCAAATATGGATCAGTTTCACAATAATAGCGTCATCGAAATGGGAATGGATGGTATTCCTTGGCAGCAAAATATCTCTTACTCCCGAACTTTATCTTGCTACTTGGCATTGCCTGAAATTCTAACAAGAAATGTCATCCAGGTTAGAATGAATATCATATTAATAAATACCGGCACACATTGTAGTTATATTGTGCTGTATTTAAATTGGCCTCATGCATCGTATACACCAAGTCTGAGTAAAATAATTCCATTACTTTGCGTAAAACGTTTTTGCTAGCTAATCGGTGAAGACGACGGACAGCTTAGGTCATTAGCATTATTTTAGGTGTATGATAATAGTTAGATGGGATCTCCAGCAAAAGTAGAGGTGAAACGGAACCTGGTATTGGTATTAGCTGGTTACTAACAAAAGATGCCAAGAGGCTCATAATTTGTCAACTCAGCTGATGGACGGAGTGCTGAACTTCAAATTCTCATCATCTTCCTTAGTTAGAGACAGGCATACTGCTTAAATACTCTTGTCGTTTCCGAGTCCCTGTTAAATACGAGCCCTGGGGAATAGAAGCCAGTATTATATTCACGGTACAAGCCCTATTTCCCCAGTAACTATATTTGAAAACTGGTGTAGGTGGTATTTTGACTAGACATTACCGAAAAATGCAAATAACATGGGGAAAAGACAAACATTTAATCACAATTCCCCACAGAGTGTTAGGGACGAGTGTTAATTGAGAACTCTCCAAGAAATTTTATTTGGTCAAAAGAATATTTTTAAATACTCTGGTAGTGATATAATCTGCCATATATAAACGGCACTGCTAGGGTGCTTGAAGTTACACTGTATTTATTGAAAAAATGTGCTTTCTCATACGAAGTTATACTAGAAATTTTTCATTCCATTGGCCGATAACTTTTCTCAGCCTCTTGTCTTAATTCCTGTTTTAATTTGAAAGGACTGAAATATTTTACGCATATAATTAGGATACCGTCTTTGGCACAGTAGTAGCATGACAAATGACTGTAGAATATCGAGAAACATCATGTTAAACAATGCTAATGAAAATAATGAATAACAACATAAAATGACTAAGTAATTACTATTGATGTTTTCCCAGTGCAATATTCTCATCATTTAACGACATTTTTATATTAAACATCATAACACCTTATTTAAAGCAGAGTCATTTTTCGGGCACTTAACTATGCCGTTTTTTATTCATTAGCTTACTACTGTCAGCACTTTTCGCTCGCATATGACAGTTTTGTTTGATTATACACAACTCGAATTTCCTGAACCATGCCGTTCAGACAGTATATCAAGAGAATTGGGATTTTTCCAAGCTCTATTCATAGCACCACTATTCATGTCGTTGTTTTATTCTTTCTAATCATCATTTCTTTCTCAAAAATCTTTCAGTATGCCATTGCTCTTGATCGCTTTTTCCATTTGCATAGCCTCCTCCTCATTTGCATCTTGAACTTTAATTGTCTTCCAACATAAGCAATACTGCATCTTTCATCCTCCTTTTAATCCATCGTACATATCCAGGAACGACACATCCTCAATGCCTCTATTCCCTTCCCATAATCATTTCGTGAAATCCAGAAACAGAATCAAGAATCTTAATAATGCGCACCCTTCTTTTTTTTTCATTGTCATCATCCTCCATTCTCAAATTTGATCCGACTCTTCAAAATTGCCATTCTAATCTTGTAAAATGAGTTAAAAAGTTCTAATTACGTGAAGTGAGCTCTTCCTCTTGTGCATAGCAATGGCACGTAGTGAATATACAAGGTCTACAATCCAACCTTCGTGCACATATTATTTGTTACTTTTTGATCAATCAACGTTGATCAATGTTTACACTTGTCCCATTATGTAACAAAAGCAAATTCCCACACGCTTGGAGCAATTTGCTCCATTTTTCATTTCTGACATGGGTAAGACTAGTTCATGGAAGAGAGTGGAGCGGCGCCGCCGTCATCAACACTATTCTGCTATTCGTGGCAAGCATCAAGGGTCAGTGGTTTAACGTCCTATCTGACGAATGGAGTACTGAAATTAAAACGCTATCTAGACAGCATCAAAATGTACCAATGTAGCAGCAAAATTATTATACTGCTGGGAATTGAACCGCAGCACTTAGGATGCAAAACAATAATCCAATAATAAGCAAAACCACTCCTTTTCCCTATTCCCACCTCATTCATTTCATTTATATATAATAATTTTTCAGGGCAGTAACGGTCAGCTTTATCCTTGTACGCCTTTTATTGCATTTAGGTAAATTTATGTTGTAAGGCATTAGTAAAGGGAACAGAGGAAGGGTGAAGCCTGCAATGGCAATCGACTAATAGCGAATGGTGTTGAAAAATCAACCTTTTAACGTTCCAACCAGCAGCGGGAATAAGTACTTAAAGAACTTTCCATTGAACTTTGGCCCACGCTATCGGAATCCAGTACTTGCCGCACTAATCCCATACATTTCACACTTTTCAAGTTCTCTCGATAAAAGTTTCCACCTATCGCAGCAGATTCACTCCTGCCTTCAACGACATCCGTTCTTTTTGACAGACATCAATGTAAAAAATAATATTACGTAATTACGTTTTCGTGATTAGAACACAATATTTTGTATTTCTGCGTCATAGTGAACTTTCACTAATTGACACTTGAATAGGCAGAAACAGCTGACGGTTGATCCAATTTTTTAATTTATTTTATACTATAAGACACTCGCGTGTTATGTTTTGTTGAAAAATGTTTGCCAAAATGAAATTCGCCTAAAGGATATGTATCTTGCTTCTCGTGTCTTTGATTTGAAGCGCATTATTTCCTTCGTGAGCCTGAGTTGCATTGAATGGGTAGCGTGGCGCCAGATCTAAGAGGGAGTGGGGTCCATATTTAGAGAGTGGAAAGGGAGGGTGACTGGTGAGAGGTATTGGTAAGCGGTATAGATGGCGGGGCTTTTGTGTTTGGGAGCACATGGGAAGAGATACTTAGAAGTGACGGGAAAGAAGCCGTAGTGTAAAAGGGATGAAGGGATAAATGAGAGAATCTACAACTGGAAATCCGAGGCAAAGGGTTTTTTTCTTCCATTCAGTCACTTAAAATCTAGTCACACAAACTATTCGTGATTAAAGCAAATACTACACTGATTTATCACTCAGCACCGAAGACTGTACTAATAAATTTGTGGTATTACTAACCGCATTGCCATCAGGGTTTGGATTAATTCTAATTATACTTCTCTACGAAAGCCATTTCATAAATTAAGTATCTTTGCACCCTTTTATTTTTAGTTGAGGAAACATTCACCTTTGTAAATACTGCCCAATTTTTGCATACAATTTAATGAATATATTTTATTTGCAATTGGCGTTTAGTATTATGATATGGTCTCAAAATTAAATACGCATAAACGAGTAGAAATAATTTTCTTTTCAATTTGAAGGTAATCAGACACTATTGTTTTGCATTTAATCCAGTAAGTCTAGAATTTATTTGGGTTTGACGGCTTACATTTTCGTCATGTCATGTCAAACATTTGCTCATCATATTTTACGGGTTGTTTTATTACTTGTATCATTTAAGGACCATTTTAAAGGATATTCTATTGATACTCAGAAATAAATCACGTTATAAACGTGCTTAGAGTTAGAACCGTTGATATTTTGACCTTAGTTATAACGTTTCTTCCCGTTCAATTTTCCCTCGATGATTGTCTTCATCGGGCATTCGTGTCTTACTATATGGTCGATTAAATTGTCCCGTATTCTTTTTAAATATGTTAGCGGACTACTCTTCTGAAGACTTTTTGGTTTGTTCTAAGATACAGAATCAAATTCAAAAGATACTGAATTAAATTCTCCAAACTTTATGAATTATCAACATTGCTTTTTTATATATTTATTCTTTCAGGTAATATTAAATTATAGTGTAGTTGAAAGTATTGCATACAAAAAATGTACTCAATATTATTAGGGGGGTTAGGGGGGCCCCCGATAGGGGCTGACAACAATATTAGCAAGGACAGAAGTTCTAACGTCGCGCCTCACGACATCTGACTCACTCGATTTCTAATTGCCCTCCAACCAGAATACTCCAAGTTGAAAAGTAAAGTTCATCGTACTTGAATTGGTACGTTCCTCATAAAAATTTCATGCAGGGACCAGGCATGTAGCCAGAAATTTGCTTCGGGTGGGCTAAGTCTAGTGCAGCGTAACTTGAAGCCAATCAGCCTTGCCCGTTCGGTGCCGACATGTTACAAATCTCTTCCCTTAATGTTCAGTGCTTGGTATTTACTTTTACAGTTCCCATTCCCATCTCTTCTCGCTGATAACGTTCACTGCTTACCTTGTTATGAAGCAGTTAATTTTACCGACCTCTGATCCGAGGTTCAACGCATACATACTTACATACATAGATACCACTAGACATTACTGGAAAAAAATTCGGGGGGGGGGGACTGAAGTACCAGATACGTGCCTAGGAGGGACCAAATATAGTTTAAATTACTAATTTTAAATATAAAGAAATCTACTTGTGGTTTACACTTCCGATTTTTATAAAATATTCACGGTTAAAGAAATTGCGGTTTATGTTTTTACGGGAAAGTGATGAAAAATATGGAATGGGTACTGAGCGCTTGGAAAATCATTGTTATCATCAATATGCAAGATTTTGGATCTTGAAATGAAGTGGTGTACGGTTCTGTGGATTCCGAAAATTACCTTCAAATTCCTACATCAACTCCGATTTTCTACAAGTAACGAACAAGTGAAAATTAGAAAAGCCAATTTTTTAATGTTATTGCCGCATTATAAATCTTTATAATGGGTAAAATTTTCTCTGCGTGGATATAATTTGTTTAAGATTTATTTATATAGTAGTAAAATTAAAAAGTAAAAAACAATATTGTTTCCAAAATAATGGCGTCAAGGTTTTCTACATTTTCAAATGCGGAGAATGTGTGAGTATGCTAGCAAAGCAAGAAATATTTTATTTCTCATTCTTTGTTAAAATAAAGTAGGTATGAATTAGAATACTTTTAAGCATATTTTGAAAAAAACATGATACTAAGTCTAATTTCCATGCCAACCCTCGTAACAGCTCCTCGCCACAGCGTAAAGACAAATTGCTAACACTATGAACACATTTAACAATTGGAAATCATGGAAAGTACCTTGATATTGGTTATTTTTGTTGCAAGATGAGACCTGATTTTGCAAAAGCACGTGATAAAATGCATTGAAGAGAGCAACTGCGTGATCCTTGTATGCGGGGTTGAAGTCGGAGTGTTGACAGAGAAATTCATTGAAGATACGATTCTAGAGTAGTGGTGTGGGATTTATGACACCTACTAAGTTTCATATGTGTATCCGGCGGCGGAATAATCTATGGTAGGTAACTCGAGTACGGTCTCGAGTGAACATCTAGGAGCCTTAACCTGATACCCTGAATAATTAAATTAAAACGAATACTGAGTGGTCGGTTTCTCTTGTCCGTCGATTGAAATGTTCCATTAATAAAGTTAAAATACGGGTGATTCCTTGTAGCTAAAAGTTTCGCCACAGAGGAGCACATCAGTATGTTCCTGCGGTGCGGCAACGGTGGCTCCCCGGAATCAGCATAAATGCTGGGGACTGGAATGGTCCGGTAAGCACCAGTGGAAATACGAAACCCTGCTTTATGTACCCTTGTCAAAGGCCTTATGCAAGAGTCGCGATGGAAGCGTAAACAAATGACCCGTAGTCCAGTTTGGAATATACGAGTACGCGGTACAATAAAAGCAGGGACATTCGATCGGCACCCCAAGATGAGTGACTTAAAAACTTTAAAATATTTAGATTTCGTAGAGATTCATCTCTCAAAGTCTGTATGTGTTCATGCCTGTTCAGTCGGTAGTCAAAAGTCATACCGAGGAATCGGTCCGACTTCAAATATGGGAGAATTTGGCCATTAAGTGACAAAGCTGGCGGAATGTAGTTTCGCCTCACCCGGTGAGAATGGACGCATTTGCTCTTGTCCAGGGAAAACTTAAAGCCATACCTCCGAGTCCAAACCTCTAGTTTATTTAGAGCTTACTGAGTCACTCGGGTTGTAGTGCCTATTATGGACGACCTGAAAAATATTGCTGGTGTAAGAATCCACTGATGTAGCATCCGGTAGCGCTCTCCCCGAGGCTTGCTGATGACATTCCACTTACGCGTTCAAGCGTCGGCATCCTATATTCACCTCCCCGCTCTTCCCCTCATCTTCGTCTCCTTCCCAGCCATCCTGAGAACACGCTGTCAGACGAAGACGCCTCGGAAGCCCCAGATATGAAGAGAGGGGTCCAAAAGTAAGACGTAACTTGGTCGGCTCGGCCTGTATGTTTGACGAATAAAGAGGGTATCCGGTATGCGGTTAACTTTCCTGTCTCCCAAGATCGCTCCCTCACCGGTTTTCGGCGGACTCCCGAGTCTCAACTAAGGAGGACAATTGCACTAGGTCGTCTACGAACAAAGATCCCGTGAGTGGAGGTTTAATGCATTTGGCTATGTCGTCGATCGCAATTGCAAAAAGTGTCACACTTAAAACTGAACCCTGTGGAGCTCCAATGTCCTGCTGATAAAATTTGGATAGGTGTATACCTATTTTAATTTTAAAAACACGACCAGTTAATAAATTCTTAGTAAAAACAGATAAAGTTCCCCTCAATCCCCGCTCATGAACAGTCGTTAATATCTTATGCCGCCAGACTCTGTCGTATGCCTTTTCCATGTCGAAGAAACACCTACGACGTGTAGACGGAGAAGCAAGGCCTCCTGGATGAAATTGTCGGCTCTGACCAGGTGGTCAAAGGTCGATCGGCCGCGTCTAGAAACACTAGCCATTTCATTTCCATCGTTGCGTTCCACCGGGTGTCGGGGAATTTTATAAAGCATTTAATGATACGGGGGAAGGCCATAAGAGGGACTTCAAAGATATTGAGAATGCATCAAAATGGTCGTATGAAGTTGCGGAAGGCATAGGCAATCCCCTAAGTTCAAACTCAGCTAAACACGAAGTTGACCATACTCATCGTTGGACCGACTTTGGAAAGTAATGGTGCCTACGTAAGTTCAATGTGGACAGGTTCGTCGATGACGGGGTCATTTTTACGTTATATCATATAATTATTATATCATCATGCAATCAATAATATTTAGTCATAACACGAAATATCTTCAAAGACTAAGAGTATAGCGAAATGGGGGATCGGGTTAGTGTGGTAGCTGGAGTACTGCCTCTCATCCCGAGGGCCTGGGTTCGATTTCCGGCAGTGGCGGATTTGAGTGCCTAGTGGAGGGCATTATGTTTAGTACTCCTTCCGTCCGTTGGGACATTAAACCGTCGTCTCCTTGGTGCCTGTTGTTAAGAGTAGGATAATGCCGACGCAGGGTTTCTCTCCACCCTTCCTCCATTACCTGAAATTTTCTTACCATTACCCAATTACCCACCTATCTTAAATGGCGCAAATGACCTCAGTTGTCAGTCGCCTCCCCCAAATAACTAAAAACCTGACTAAATATAGCAAATTAACAATGTAAACCAAGTAAATAGTACGTTAAAATTGAGAGAAGTGTCACTACAATGTTATTTTCAATAAAATAGCGTAACCCTTAGTATAATTTGCATATCCCATTAGTAAGCACTAGTAAAAAAGTGCGGAATACTTTCACTACGTAAGAGGATCGTATGATATCACTAGTACTATGTAATTCCCGTAAACTACAATGGGGGCTATTATTCAATGGTAAAATGAGACTCGTAAGGCTTGCCTTACGTTCTTCACATTGCAAGAATCCTCGGATACCCTAGATATCCAGGAGTTTACGCATTTGTCACACTCCGTCGAGATTTGCCGGATGTTTACGATGAATTCCCTTTCATTACACGTAGTTTCTCTTGGGGTAAAGTGAGGTGATTGTTATCCCTCATGCTCATCCATGCCATGACGATTTCCTCGCTACCACTGCTCGAGGAAGTGGGTCGAGCGACGCTACCGACTTAACTCCATATAATTACTGGCTGTCATCCACAGCTCTAAGACTACATTTCTCATTGTATTCTGGAGGAATTTGAGCGGCTCAAGAATCGAAGCGTATCACTTCTCTTTCAATGCGTCCTTTGCGTAAGCATCCATTAATTTATTACTGGTGATTCTCACACTTTCAGGGACGTAAAGACAATTTTCGCATTTTCGGTGCGATAATCACGACACGTGAATTACTTGACAGGGCTTTGCGAGGTAGAAGCAGGAAATCCATTACCATGAATTGAGGAAATCAGTGCAAGGAACAAATGAGCTACTAATGGTACTGTTAAATTATTTGGATAACAACTATTGAAATGCTGTATAATAAGAATTAATTCATTTTTCATTCATTATTTTGGTGAAAGTAGATGTAAGAAGTAATTTCTACAAGCCTAAATAAAGGCTGAATCTATTTAATTGGGAAAACTTTTGGTGAAATATCACGGGAATGTACGGAATGACAAAACAAGCGTATTCAAATGCCGTGTGCGGACAAAAACATGCACGGGACATGAAGAAAACAAAAAAGGCGATGTTACTTTTCACCTGTAAGGCCCCACTTAGAATGCACCGGTAGTGCGATCCAAATGAATTAGTTTTAGTCATGGAACTAGAAAGCGTGAAGCGTTGAGTAAGATAGGTTTGTTAAAAGGTGTTGGGATAGGTTTATCAAGGTATCTAAAAAAATAGATGAATTAGGTTGGATATCAGTACCAGATCGTACGATACAGTACCGAGAAAATCTCCTGCGGAAGCTTCAAACGTATCAGTTCATTCAAGGTGGTTTGAGTACATTATAAACATCATCGTACTTCGGCAAGTTAAGACAAGAAGATTGATTTAAGGAGATTTCTACTTCGTCCTACTATTTCATAGATGCCATGCATAACTTACCAATTAAATCTCTGCAGGATATTTAATACGTACGTAAATCAACAATATGATACTGATTTCCAAACTTATTCCTCTATTAATTTTTGTAAAATTCTCCGTCCTACTATTTATCGATGCTATAAAATAGTAGGATGAAGAGTTTCAAGGATATATTTTTTGTGCAAAATTAGGGGCAGTAATAAATTAAAACGAAGTTACATGAGGATTTTAGAAAAGGTATAGTAGATTTTTACGTAGAAGCTAGATTGTGGTTTTTTTTTAAATCGTGTATTTATTTAGCACTACTAACTCATGTATGCTTTAGAAAACATAAGTTCATAATTTCATTACTAAAGCTTCCACAGCAACCTGTTCCCCAAAGTTTGTGCAAAAGTGACCAGAAGGTCATTAAGGTTAGTATTAGAAACAATTAACTTGTATTGGCTTCATTAGCCGTAGAAGCTCTAAAATTTAAGGTGTATTTCAGTGCACAGAGGAATGTCTAAAATTACATTTACGGAAATAACCTTAAGCCCCTCTAACAAGAGTAAACAGTACAATCACCTTCTGAGCCTTGAATGCTTTAAAATACTTTGGTTTTGAAATGTTTTAGTGAATAATGCCTTTCAACAGAATTAAGCTCAGTCTTTCATTGCGTCGAATTCTCCAATTAAGCTTGAATTGAAGGTTCAGACCCTTTTGATTATTCAAGGGGTGGTTACAAAAGCTCCAGAGGTGAAATAAAATGCTCATACGTAGGTATTCTATTCAGGAATGAGATTGTAAGACAAAATACCACTTTTTTCACTTTTTTGCTGAAGTCGCACATTAATTGGCGGCTGGTAAATGGAATCCACTCGACGCAACTTTGATCAGAAAAATCTTATTCTGTGTACCAATTATAGCAAAATTTTGACCTGTTTTAAGATGATCAAGCTGCTTAGGCAGTATTACACCCTGCAGCCTAACTTAGTGTTTAGCTAAATTCTAAGACAAACAGTATTTCCAAATCTGAATCGAGATTAGATGCCAAGATCCTTAGTTTTCTTAGCCAGCCCATTAATATGCTGGTTACCCTAAATGGCATTTATAATGGTGGTACGGTGGACTTAACTTAGTGTCCATATTCCTTAAAAACAACAATGTTCTTGTATCGCTACTTCCAAAAGACCGTAATATGCAAACGTTCGTGGAAGTACGCTTTTCTATAGGCTTAAAAATCTAAAAAAACTCCATCATTTGATGGCAGTTAATAAAGTAAAGGATTCGTGCCCACTAGTAAAATGGAAATTAAAAAATTACATTTTTATATGCTCGTTATGGGGATATGATAAATGTAAGTTACCCGTAAGATTTTCGACTAAAGTCATAAAATGACATTTTACCGGAAGTATTGATGATGAATGATGTAGAGGTGGCTTTATTCCCTTGGTTACTTCAGGGAAAACACCGCAGAAGGAGTAATAATTTATGTGAGCCGGCCATCCGAGTTGGAACTCGAACGCATCCTCAAGGTGAATGCGGCTCTGGTATATTGAGAAAGCTTTCTTACGACTGTTCGTGCTATCGCGGAAAGACAAGTGCTCGAAAAGACGGTCGAAGTGCTTGCCGAAATCGGCATTTTGTGAGGATGAGAGGAAAGGATAAAGAAGGCGACCGTGTGCAGTCAGCCTCAGGCACCGTTTGGAGGGAACAGAGGGGATGTGGAAGGAAGAAGAGGTGGAACTTTGGTCGTTTGAATGACGCTTGGTTTGGGAAGTGTAATGGTGCGTGCTACTTAAGAATTTACCAAGCGGCCGCGCGGACAAGGAATTTCAGGTGAAATCAAGACGGCCAAGGAACATTCAGTTTTTCCAAGACGGTCCATGGGCGATTCAACTTAAAGAAGTCGTCGTCCAGCTTACAAAGACGCCACTGAGTTCATTAATGTTTCTCAATCTTATTTTCAACCTTCGAACACCACACATAAGAGCCTTTCAACGGAGGCAATATAAAATAGACGTTATTTTCCATTAAAACCGGTTGTAATCGGATGTCACTTTCGGACTTATTTTACCGGATATTGGTTGCATGAGTAGATGGAATGGAGTAAGTCACCGGAGTTTCCTTACTTTTCAACGAAAGGTAACCCATCGAAAGGAGTTCTGAAATTGAAACGCATATAGAACTTAAGTTGGGACCGATGTTACAGACAAAATTCTCTGAAAATACCAAATTTCAGACGCAGACCCTAGGGATTTGCGTTGATCCAGCACAGCAGTACGATTCTAATCACGTTAATCAAATATCCTTCCCGAGAAACAGATTATTCCAACTTTATAACAGTTACATATGGTAAACATGATGTTGACTATAAAAATCTCACCCACAATAGATATACCAGCAAAGGAGTGCATGGTTCTCACGACTTTTTCACCATTATCCACTCACCATGCCAATAGTCTCGAATCTATTGATATGTAAGTGATGAACAGCAAAAAAGGTCCCTGTCAAGGCAAATGATTTTCTTCTCCGTGGAATATCTTGCTATTGTGTACTTTCAGCGGGTAATTCCTTTAAAGTTTTGGCGGCTAGCTCGCGAGCTTTTAAACGGAAATATAGATTCATCAAATAGGATGTAACCCTTACCCCTCTTCGCTTTTGGTTACCTTACCTTTTTAAAATCTTCCGGCTAGCTCAGTTGCCTTACCTTCCACACACACTCTTATTCAGGTACATATATTACACATACATATATATAATCAATACCCTTTAATTTACTGGTCAGTTAGGGAAATTAAACCAAAACCATTTTTGTTGTTCATGCACAAATATCCATATATTCAATTCCTTTTAATTTAGATTGGGCCCAATTTACAAATTCATGCTAATATTTATTGTAATTAATAATCTTAATGAAATCTTTATATGTAATTAGGCAGTGGGCTGTTCCTCTGAGTAAATCGTGACAATGGTCAATTAATTTCCACTTATCGTGGCTACTCGTTTCGTTGAGCCGCTGGACCGCGACGTTGGGCTGGCGTACACCTTTCCGTAGGGTTTCCTCACGACGACCCCTCGTTCCTGCTCTTTCCTCCGCTGTCGTCCCGTTCTCCGGCGTCCGCCGTGTAATCAGCCTGTCCCGCCGATATGTCCTTTCAAAGGCCTGCGCTGCTGATGCGTACGTCTCGTACACCTTATCTCTCGATCCTCTCCGCGTCCTTTTTCTCACGTTCTTTCTCTCGCGTCTTCCTGACTCTGGCTGTCCTCTCTCTCGGCCGCGTAACTACTGACGCTGTTTACCTTTATTATTGCCCCCTCCTTACGTTCGCGTTCTCACCTATTGTTTTCGCCGGGCGTAATTCCAAACTCCCGGCGTTTGACCGATAACCTATTGTTAATTGCGCCGCGGGTGCTGCCGACCCGTGGCGTTTAACCCGTAGGTTTACAAGGAAGATAACCAATGTTATCATTTTCCTACCTGTTGGTGCCTTGGATTACGTTTCGAGGTGCTAGGTTGGTTCGACAGCGAAGCGGTCGACTGTCCGGCAGGAGGAGTTACAGAGCGAGCCTACCCAGTCTGGCAGTCGCGAGTGAAACTGCCTGAGACAAGGACACCAGAATTGCTCGGCACTCACTGCTTGGCATTTAGCGTAGCCTGACGTTTGGTTGTACCGTGTCTGTGTCAGGATTTAAAACTCAATCACAATTTCCGGCTTATTATTTGCATTCATCAACATTTTTTGGTCCTTCGGGCCGGATTGATAAGTTACGATTCTTTTCTTTCGAAGTGTTTAGTGCCGTATTTCAGAATTTCGTATCATAGATTTCAGTTGCACATCGGCAGCACAATTCATCGCACTTCGTCCACATTTCAGTAGCAGAATTCATCACATATCGGCTACACTTTGGCAGCTGAATTCATCGCTACCGTACAGGCAGTCCACAAGCGTCGAGCAGCTAATTCGTCGAATTTTTATCGTCGTTGTCAAGGAGAACTTGGCTACTCATCAACGGTTCCGTAAGGCAGTTCGTGTCAACGAAGAGGTCATTTACTCAGGCGGTAAGCAGTGAGTGCTTCTTCCTATTATCATATATTCATATCCTCTATTGCCCTTCATTCGATGTTTCCCTTCCCAATGTTGCAATAAGGCATAATTTCGTTCTAATTTACGTGTGGAGCTTGAATTTATCTGAAACGTTTCACTTAACTCACATAAACAAGTGATTGTCAACTGGCGTCGCAACCGCTTAGATGGAAAATATGAAGGAATTAACGAGCAAGCGAGGTCAAATTAAGGCTATACTTACCATATTTAAGAACTTCTTAGATAGCATTTCGGAGGATATAGACCTAATGCAAGTTAAGGTACGCTTCGAAAAATTGGTAGAAATTTGGCAGGCATTTGAAGTCGTACGGTCGGAAATTAAATGTTTGCAACTGTATAGCTCGGCTGAAACCTGCGAAAGAGACTTTTTTGAGATATCATAGTATGAATTATCTGCTCGTGCACAGTCCATTCTCCTTCGTGGTCCACCTGATGTAAATGCTGGAGGTACCCCTCGGAGGTCAAGGTGTCTATTACGGAAATTCCGCCGATAGGAGATATCGTACGATACCACTATCGAACGAAATGATGGAGGCTGTCTAACGTGCTATTACGGTTCAGGCGCTGCTTTCGTTCGATAAGCTTCGCATGTCTTCGGGGACTTATCGTACATCGGTGACGTTGTGTGACGTAGGGGAGGAAACGGCAGAAGATCTATGGTAACAAATGACGAACGATAACCCCAAACCGCAACATTGAGATCACGAAGTAAATATTTACAAACAGTTTAAAACAAACGTGAATATTTAATTTCAGAATTTTATCTAGATTTCACTTGATTGCTTTCATTACTCCCGTAATTCTTGCTGCATTGTTAGTTACGAAACAAAACCATTCATATCAATGTTGTTAATTGTGCTATCTAATCGCCTTGTTTCATACCATCATATTAAATGGACAGAAATTAAATTCGCTAAATAAAAGGTCGGTGAGCAAAATGTTTATAATGATATTTCACAGTACTTAATATTTTTGACGATATAGTTTAAAAGTCCCATTTTTTAGCATGCATACAGTTTACGATGACATACTTCATTCCATCCATTCCTCAATTTAACATTATAATAATAGTTAAACTGATCGTTCATGCTATGCATTAAAGATGGTTAACCTATAGCGTCGAGCATGACAAGCTTAACAATGGGAATATGACCTTCCTTCCTTCTGCAGGAATAGCAGCCAGGAGAATAAGCCTTCCATGTCTTGTAAGCATAACATTTAAAATGTAAAGCCTTTACACATCAGTCATGGTTTTCAAGCTCAAGTATTGGTAGATAACAAATCGATACATCTTCTTCATCTACTCATTCACCCGCGCTGTGAAGATTGCGACTCACCTCTCACTGTTCGGCACCTCCTGACGGAGTGCGTTAAGCACCGGGCAGTGCGTAATAAATTAGATATCAGGGGAGGCCTAGAATACGTTCTCGGAGACGACCCTGCTCGCCTGAGCCGGGTAATTTTATTCTTCAGAGAAATAGGCATTTTACACAAAATTTGATTCGGCCAGCCCTCTTATGATTTTAATAATTTTTTCTAATAACAATTCGTAAATACGCCTGTTTAGTTATACTGATCCTATGGACATTTTAGGTTGCGTATGGTGCGAATGACCATGGCCGTCGACGCACCTTAAACCAAACACTACTACTACTACTACTCATTCACAATGCAAAAGGATTACATTTCTTTAAGAACATCATACGTTCAATATAGTTTACGAAGAGAAGTCAGTGTCTAAATTGTTGATACCTAATATTGGATTTCCATTTGGGCATGGTAAGTATGAAACCTTTTGCTTTACATTAGAGGTATCCTTGTCATCGAAACATATTAGGCCTGTCAGCATGTGAAGCCTCTTCCCCTTAATCAGTCCCGAAATTCGCCCGGATATCTCTCAAGGGGTTGATTGGAAATGCAGCAAATAGTTTTAAAATAAAAATGTGTTGTTGTTACTGCCGTAAACGTACGGGATTAGCATCTAACAGCCATGCTGTAAACTATTCGAAAGCAAAAAAATTTGGTCATGGTAGGAACCGAACCTTCGTCAAAAATATAGCTTCCACGCCCTAGCCCACTCGCCCACGGCAATCGGTGAGGCTAGTGCTCCCTACAAAGAATTTATACGGAGTATAATTGTTGTACGGAGTATAATGGTTGTACAAAACTCAGTAGAAATCCTTTAAGAAGCCTGTTCAAAGAGTGGTGCTTGTAAGCTACAAAATAAGTTGACGCATTAATAGTTGCGAGCTATGCCTCGTTACGCGATCTCATGCATTATGTTTCAGCGTTTACCTATACTTTGAGTGTAAAACAATTTAATGCAAATTATTGCCACATTTCATTATAAGATATATCAATTTGAAGTGCATTCAATGATAATACTAATTTAATCATTCGAATACAGTATCCATCGATATATTTGCTCATTTCTTTGAATAAACGTCGTAGGTGAACTCCCGTATTGAACGACAAGAAATAATGTCATGATAATTCAAATTCTCGCCTCATTGCATTATAAGGTATTCCAGTTTGCAGTGCATTCAATAATAATCCTAATGTAACAATTAAAATACAGTATCCATTGATATATTTCTTCAGTTCTTTGAATAAACGTCGTAGGTGAACTCCCTTATCGAACGACAAGAGAGTTACAGATGCTCCATAACCCGCTGTAGGATATCGTGCTTTCGATAAGCCGTTACCGTTCGATACGAAGAACCGTAATAGCTTTATCGTACTATTTGCCCCGTAACGAACGCCAACCCCTCCACCGTATCGTCATATTTATCGAACGATATCAACGGACGGACCGTAATACCATTTCCGTTGTCGAACCATGCGTATCGAACGGAAACTACCTTACCGTTCGACAACTGCCTTATAGAAAGATCCGTAATAGACACCGATCAAGATAAAGTACCAGTGAAATTGCCAGTTATCAACTTACCTTCCTTTTCGGGCAATTACGATGAGTGACGAACTTTCACGATACTTTTCGTAGTCTAATACATGAAAACGAAGCAGTCGCGAGTATTCAAAAAAATTTCATTGTCTTCGATCAACCTAGTGCGGTGAAGCACTTGTGTTGGCATCATTAACTGTATAAGCTAAAAACTATAAAATCGCTTGGGATCTTTTGACGCAACGTTATGAAAACAAGCGGTATTTGATAAGCAGACATGTGAAGGCTCTCTTTGACATGACAAAGGTAGAAAGGGAGTCATCAGCTGCCTTACGACAATTGCTTGATGATACTAATAAAAATCTCAGAGCTCATACGGCTTTAGGTCAGCCAACAGACCATTGGAATGCGATCATTTTGCATTTATTTACTAGGAAATTAGATGCTGTGACATTTAAGTAGTGGGAGGCAAAACTTCACGGTAATGAGTTGCCTGACGGTAATTCACTGTTGAAATTTTTGCAGAACAGGTGCCAAACTCTAGAAACGGTTGACGTCCATCGTGGGACTAAGACACCTTCAGCAGCACTTAATAAGAACAAACGGAGCTCATATGCAATGCATGTTTCAATTAATTTAAAATACAATCTCTGCGGCAAGACTCACCAATTATAGCAGTACAAATCATTTTTAAATAAACCAGTTCCGGGTAGACTCGCTGATGTTAAACGATTAAAATTATGCAGCTATGGTTTGAAATCAGGCCATTATATCAAGGATTGCCGTTCTAGCTCATGTAGAACTTGCAACAAAAAACACAATATGCCTCTTCACGTTTCTCATTCATTTCCTAACCATCTTTGGGAAATAGTGATGCTAAAGAGGGAGAAATAGTAACCAAGTCTCAACCACTAAGTATTCCTCAAGTCGAACCGGCAGAATCGGCCTTAACATTCTTAACTCATCGTCTAAGACTGTGTAAACCAATACTTTTGTCTACTGCTGTAGATTGGGCATATGATTCTCAAGGTGCAGCACATCACATGAGGGTTCTACTTGACTCAGGTTCACAGTCAACCTTTATTTCAGAACGAATGGCATAAGTATTGCAGCTTAAACGAAAAAGGGTTTATTAATCAGTGAGCGGTATTTCAGGATCTGAGACAAAGATTTATCACATGGTTAATACAACACTAAAATCCAGATTTGGTGGATACAAGGTATCCTTGGATTTCCTGGTATTGCCTAAAATTTCAAGAGATATTCCCTATCTTCAAATATATAACAGCAATAACAGCAGATATAGAGCAAATGTATCGCCAAATCATGATAGATGATGACGGCACAAATCTACAGCGAATCATTTGGAGGTCTAACCCAGATTCCCTTTTTCTGACACAGCGACTAAGAACAGTAGCATAATGGTAATGTATGTGCACCATTCCTAGCCACTAGGTGCCTTCAACAGTTAGCATACGAGGAGGAAGGGAAGTTGCCACTATCATCAGCCATTGCGTTGATGGACTTCCAAGTAGATGATCTAATTACTGGGGATGACACCTTAGAGGAGGCAGTGGAGATACATCAGCCAATGATTAAACATGATGGATTTTACATAAGTAAATGGTGCACAATCAATCTAACATTGTTATCAAGAATTTCTGAATTCCTTACGGAAATTAAGTATAATGTGCACGTAGATAGTAACTTCACAGTAAGGAGCTTGGGTTTAACATGGAAACCAATTCAGGATATCCTTTGTTTTGTTGTAAGGTCAATACTTAGACAATTTCCAGTTGTTAGACGTATGGTGCTGTCAGATATAGCACACCTTTTTGATCCTTTGTGATTAATGGGACCAGTTATTGTTAAGGCTATGATATTCCTCAAGAAATTATGGGAACTCAAAGGTGATTGAGATGACCCTCTTCCAGCAACTCATCATTTTCCTTAGTGTCAATTCCGTGAACAGCTATCATTATTGGAGAACCTTAAGGTGCCTCGTTGGGTGGCTCATGAAAGGGGATCAAGAGGTGGCATGCATGGTTTTTGCGATGCTTCAGAAAGGGGATATGGAGCGTGCGTATACATCAGAAGATTATCTAAAGCCGATTATAGTGTACCTTTACTGTGCTCCAAGTCCAAGGCTGCCCCCTTGAAGAAGATCACATTACCTCGTTTAGAATTTCTGGCGAAGATTTTCGCTAGCATAACATACTGACTAGATACGGATGCGACAGTAAATTATCCAGTCTCCTCATCAGAGCGAAGGATCGCCTCCCGCCCGAAATCCACGAAGGCGTTTACGAGGTCATCAGCAGCTGTGGAAAATCCTACGTAGGGCAAACAAAGAGAGCTGTACAATGCCGAATGAAAGAACACTCACGGGCCCTCAGAAACGGACAAGGGGAGAAATCGGCTATTGCGGAGCACGTTTCGATGGAACCAAACCATTCCGTGAATTTAATGGAACCAAAAATCCTCTCGAGGGAAAAGCGATATTTCCCTAGAATTATAAGGGAAGCAGTTGAAATTTCCAAGAGGCCCAACAATATGAATAGAGAGGACAGCTACCCACTCTCCAACACGTGGAAACGAGTATTCACACGAACACCAACAGCCAATCAGCGAGCAGCGGCCACCTCAGAAGACAAGTATAAATAAGCGTCAACTTCGGAGCATTTTCACTTCAGCCTGGCCTGAGGACGCCCGCAGTACAGTGGGGAAACGTCGCCATTTTACACAATGACAACGCGGAAGAATCCCGAAAGCTTTTTACAATCCTCGTCTAGAATGTTTTGCTGCCGTTTTATTATCCAAACCGAGTTTTAATGTTTCATGGGCTTGCAGTTTTGAAGGAAACATTTCACTGTGGTACGACTCAAAGATTGTATTATCTTGGTTGTCTGGACCTTCACACCAATGGAAAACATTTGTCGCTAATAGGGTAACTGAAATAAATGAGATAACTGGAGAATGTGTTTGGAAACATGTCCAAAGTAAAGAAAATCCTACAGATCATGTGTCAAGGGGCTGTCACGCCAAGAAATCCTTGCAAATGTCATTTGGTGGAATGGTCCCTCATAATTATCATTAGCGGAAGATGCCTGGCCTGCAGCCGCAACTCGGTTGACGTCATCTATTCCTGAACAACGAGTAGAAACTAAACTTTTCTTAGCCACATCGAAGGAATTTGATCTGCTTCACAGATATTCATCTCTGGGCAAGCTACAAAGACTAACATAATATTGTATAAGATTTCTACATAATACAACAAAGCCATCAGTTAAACTAGGACCATTTTCATCACAACAGATCGATCAAGCTTCGTTGCAGTTAGTCAAAATGGTGCTGAGACAGGTGTTTGCGCAGGAGTTCCGAGAGCTATCCAAAGATGGGGAAGTTGGAAGGAAGTCCAGGCTCAGAACACTCGGCCCATTTTTGGACAACAGCATGATTATTAGAGTATGCGGCAGAATCAGTGCCTCCCAAGAAACTTATAACACTAAACATCCAATTGTTATCCAATTTATCAAGATTAATTGCTGTGAAGGAGCACATGCTGAACCTTTCTTTGAATTTTAGTATAAATAAGTATACAGAAGAAATAATAACTTGTGAGCAAATGCAATTATTCGTTCTAAATTTTATAATGTTGAACATAATATTAATTCTCTGCAAACTGTTTTTCACGCGATAATCCTTTTCCACTCATTCTTTCGGTAAGTTAACTCAATCGCTTAGAGTCAAATCCCTCTTCTCGGAACATGACGTAATTATGTAATTATGGGGTTACGAAAAAAATATGAAGCTACTACTGCACTTCACACAAATGTAGACGTAGTTTGTTTCCTAAATTTAATTACATGAAAACATCGAAGCGTACTCATAGACCAGCTTAGTGGAGTAACAATTTATGTAAATGCACATATGTCACAAATTTTGATACCAAGTGAGGTCGGCCCTAAGGGGATGCTTAGAAGCCTGAATTTACGGCCAATATCAGTAGTTAGTCATCAGTTAGTCATGGGTATGATGCAAAAGGTGAGATACATAGTTACTTATCATTTAGTTGCACGTGGTCGTGAATGAATTTCTAACATACCTACTTGCATAAAGTATTCGCATTTTACCTTTTAGTTTCATGGAAGTAGTGACCTTTCACCCACTTACCACACACCCTCGCGGTGACTCGTAGTGTGAGTCGTAGAGATAGGTACCAATTGAAAATTTATAGTAAGAAACAGTAGAAGAAGTTTTATCTCTAGGGACTCCAACGGCTGAGGTTTTGTTGCACATGAAGTAAAAAGTAGTTGTGTATCATTATACGCTGAAAATGATATATTATTAATATAAAATGATACATTAACATTGGTGAAAGATCATTCACACTTCTGAGCACCCTGCAAGCCATGGGAAGGGGGAATGGCAGGTAAGAAATAATCAATGAATATGCAAAATTATCGTTTTATAATGGTAATCTTAATCGTTGTTAAATTATGTAACATTTATTGCATACATTGTAAAATAATGACATTAAATGACTAATGACCCAAGACTAACCATAATGGCATTAGTTATGGCCATAATCATTGTTAAATTACAACACATTTGAGCTAAAAGAAAGTGATGAATGCTTGTTAAGTATTCAGTTTCGTCATGTAGAATTTCGCCTAGCTTTTTCCTGATACCTACGTTTGCGCATATTCTTGTGGTTTAGAAAGAGCTCAATAAGGACAAATATATTTATTTTCCTATGTATAAGGTTGATTATCTTTGGAAAAAAAGAAATGAATCAAGTTTTAAAGTAATTTTGGGGTGCAATTTTAAATGTAAGAACGTAGTTTTCACCTGAGACTGCCACTTGTCAGTATTAAAATCACCGTGATGGGAATTGTCATATTCGTCGGTTCAATGCCGACATCACTTTGACAAATGCACACGTGTGGATGTCCAGAGCACCCTTAGCGATGTTCCGCCACCCTTTCCCCTCCATCCGGTTCCTTGAAAGGAAAAATTGGGGATCCCGCATTTCATCGACCCCTTTCCCGCCTCGTGTGGCTCAACCGACCGGATCACTCCCGAGAACTCCAAACCCCTCGAACACCCGCCTTGGTCCCAAACCCCACCGCACGTCTTCTTATTCATTCTCCTTCAGTGCCACTCCTCAGGCCTGAAGACAACCGTGGTGGACGGGTGACGTGTGCATAATTTGAATCGCTCAATGTAAACAAACAGTCGTCGCTGTCCGCCGCAGCTCTTCCGCGTTCGATTAAAAAAGAATCTGTTATGGAAACCACCGTTTTGATTATTCTAAATAAATCCCTCCTATTAGCGTCCCTTTGCCAGTCACCCCGCTTATGCCTATTTCTTCACTTCGCTTTCCCAGACATTCGCCAAAAAACTGTTACTTACTAAACAATGGACGAGCAATAGCGACAATATTGATCCGTGTTTGAAGAAAAAAAACTAGTTGGCGGTGGGGTTAGCATTCGGACCCAAGGACCCAGGTTTGACTCCAAGTTGCCATGGGCCGTAGTTTTCGTTGGTAAATCGGCCGCAATTTGAGTGCTTTTAAGGAGAATTTGAGTTCAATACTCGGTTCGTCGGATGGGACGCTAAGGTATGGACCCCTTTGCACTTTCGTTGGGAGCAGGCTTGTGCCAGTGCTGAGTTCCTATGAACTATTACTACCCATATTTATTGATACCCATACATTCCCATTCTCATACCTTTCCTTACGGTCTGAAGATTCTTTAAGAGCAATCAGACTTGAAACCACGGATGATGATTGACACTCTCAAGGAAAGCTTTGAGAAAAGACGTTGAGCTCTTATAAGGATCACCCAATTTGTGCCACTCGCGGTAGCCAGGTCAGTAACGTGCCACCCTGGCAACCAAAAGGTCGTGGGTACGTAAACCACCCAGATTATGGATGCTGTTTATGTGTCTTGAGGTTAAAATACAAAGTTAAAATGGTGCGTAATATAGCCTTAGCCGTCCGAGTCGGTACTCTAACTTACAACCGAAATGTACTTCTAACTTCCCAACTCACACAAAATAATTACCAAATATCTAATAAACGACGAAAAATTTCTTAGATATTTTCATTTTAATATATGAATGTTATGCACTTCAATCTAAACTGGAAAATACTTTGAATGAATAACATTTAATCTAAATTAAACAATATATTTAGGGTATTAAACAATGTTTCGCTCCCTTTTTGGTGACTTGTAACTAAAATTGATGATATAGTCCCTAGTATACTAATTTTAAGCATATTTTTTCACATTAAATTTAATCATATTGTAACCGCAATGCACAAATTATGTAATAAATATTTTCAGTATGTACAGGGAATAATTTGAACGATTACTTTTGCAATTGGATGGTAATATTGCATATCAACTGCAATATTTGCGAAACTATGTTGCAATATTAGCAAACCTGTTCGTGTTGATTAAATCCATGTGGTGATCCATCCATTCATCGAGCAAATTGTCATTATTTCCATGGAAGTAGTTCTAAAGGATCGAATTTTAAACAACCCAAGCCGCCTAAACAAACTAGTGGTCAAAAATAAATGTTAATAGCCAAGTCTCATATAAATAAACCAAAATCCATGAGTAAGCGTGAATACATTGATTCTAATATCTAATCAATACATGGTACTCTAACTTATAAAACTGGAATTGAAATTAGAGACAAATAGTGTATCTTTCCGAGTAGTCGATGATTTTTAAACACATAACATTGACCGAGAGTTAAAAATCAATCAAATAAGCCATTACGGAAAAATTAATTAAAAGTTTACGCTCATTCATCATCACTCATTCTTGTTATTTCTCATTATTAAACAAGCCACTACTCGTAACTGAGTGATTGGTGGAGGGTACTTCCAAGTTCAGTACTCAATCCGTTAAGTCGTGATCCCCTTGGTGCCTTTCGTTAAGAGTTGGTGAAATACAACGCCAGATTTCACTTCACTCTTCCTCTTTACCCTCTCAATCCCATCCTTATACCTTTCCTCCCCATCTGACGTGTCTTTGCGTGAGGGTAGAGAGTTATAAACTACATTTGGAGGGATATTCGTGGAACGCATTCACTAATCTAGACAAGAAAAGGGATAGGTATTAATTCGCAACCTTGTGGATGTTAATGTACTGAGTAACCAGGTATAATGGTAAAGACTTGTTAATTTCAGGCTGAATGCTATTTGAAGCTTAAATTATAAATCATTGTCCTGGTAATTAAGTGTGCATATTATTTTACTTCTTTTATAGATTCTGTTACGGTAGATAATATAGGTGCTACTTGAAGTGATATATTATATATTATAAAATATCGGCTGATAAATGAGGATACAAGACTGTATTAGAAGCATTTTACACGTAAATAGGGCAAATTAAAATGTTACTTTGAAAGTTACGAGTTTCCTTAATCACAATAATATCATAAAAACACGGAAGACAGCACTAAGTATCTAGACATGAGAGTATGGTCGATATAGGAAAACCGGATATTCAAAATACTACTAAACACAGAAAAAATTGTACAATAGAGTGGTAAATATTTTCTAGAAATTAATCTAAGACGCTGTACATATTTTGTAGAGACTTAGTAAATAATTTGCTCTATGAGTGTTCTAACCCTTGCCATTATGTCCATTCTAATGCTCGTGATTTCTCTTATTATCCCTTATCATCGTCATCATCATGGGTCAGCAATCCTAGGATTGGTTTGACGCAGCCCTCCGCTCGATTCTTCTATCAGCAAACCTCTGCATATGGACATAATTCCTCATTTTTTCACAAGCTGTTCCATGTATCTAATGCGACGCCTACCTTTTCCAATCTTCCCGTTCACTTTTCTCTCCACGATTGTCTTCATTAGGCCATCGTGTCTTCTCTTGAGCCACATTTCGAATGCTTCCACTCTTTTCTTCTCCGCAGCTGTCATCGTCCATGCCTCACCGCCAAAAAGAAACATACTCCAGATGTATGTTCTAATGAATTGTTTCCTTACTTGTACAATTGTATTTATAGCTCTAAGTAGATTCTTCTTATGATGAAATGCCATATTGTAGGCTATTCTACTCCTGGGCTATTCTACTGACTATTTCTCTCTTGCTTCGTCCTTCGTTGGTTACTTTGCTTCCTAGGTACCAGAACTCTTTTTCTTACTATCAGAACTATCTTTACCTCTTCAAGTTTTTGTTTTCCTAGTTCAATGTTTGTTTTGGCCTCTTCTTTCTGCTGCACACCAATATTTAAGTCTTCTTATTTCTCTTCAGCTGATATGTGGCTATTGTCCATTCCTTGGTTACCAAAATCTTATCCAGATCTCTCTCTATCTCTGCTATGAGAGCGATGTCATCAGCAAATCGCAGCATGCTTATTTCTTCGCCATGCATATTCACCCCGAAAGACTTCTCTTTGAGTTCATAGATGGCTCTCTCGAAGGAAACATTAAATATTACGGAAGACAGGGCATAGCCTTGTCTAACTCCTTTCCCTATTCTTGCTTCTTCGGAGCTGGGTCCAGATTTAATCACAGCTACTTGGTTTTCATAAAACTGTGGATAATTCTTCGATCATTGTAGGATACTCCAATTCCTTTCAGAATTCCAAGCATTGACTTTCAATCCTAAGCCTAAGCCTAAGGGCCAATATTGCTTCTCTTTGCCCTTACTTTTTTCCTGAATCCGAATTGATCTTCACCCAGGAACTCCTCTGCTCTCCGTTCTGTTTTTCTGTAGATGATCCTTGTCAATATCTTCGATCTTCAGACTTATAGTTCTGAATTTTTCGCATTTCCCGCTCTCTTCTTTTGGGAATAGTTATGATGATGTTTTTCTCGATGTGCCTGGGTATTTCTCCTGTTGAGTACGTGTAGCAAATGGTTTAGTAAAGATAGGTTAGTGTGTTCTCTCCTGTATTTTTTTTTATTAGTTCTGGAGGAATATCTGCAAATTCCATAAGCCTTATTCATGTGAAAGTCCCTGTTATTAACCCGGTTATTCTAAAATTACTATAAACATGCCGTCATTAAGGCACATTTGCATTATATAATGTTTAATATCCTCTCCATTGAGCGCCAGTGCCTTTAAAATAATCTGGAATATAGCAATACTTTTGGACGTTTACTTTGTATCAGATTTCTCGTGAGCTCGTTGAATCCTTATTCTCCGCATCAATTAAGACAACCCGTCTATTTTACTGAAAGAATATGTACATTTCCAAGAACTATTCAAATGTATCCCGTGATTTCCGCCCAGATTTATGAAATATATGAAGCCATGAGCACTGCAGATTTCACGCAATCCTTCAATTGATACATTTTCATCCAAAAAGAGCAATGAAAAGTACACATTGTCAATTGAGTGAATATAATGTGAGTCATTTATTAGTGGAATAAGGAATGTGAGTATAGGTTTCACTTCCATAATAGTCTGTGCATGACATGAATCAATAAACCAGTGGAAAAACTTAGAATTCTCTAAAGTTTCAACTGTCAACTAGTAGGATTATATTTTTTGGCAGGAGTTTAGGTGAATTATAATAAAAAGGTCTGAATTTTTACCAACGTAAACAAAAGTTTTCCGTACTTTTATTTTGATACTTCACCCGATATCTTCCTCAGAATATTAATAACAGTTACTGCAGGGTAGGTGAAGCGAATTCGTAAAAAAATATATGCCAATTGCTAAGGTCACGCTCTTTAAAGGGAAATACAACCAAGATCAGGCGATAGTCATGAATACGCAAGCAGGGACTGAACAATTTATTTTATTCCGTGTAATATTTACCTAACTCCTTTTCACCCGGAAGATCCACACAAGCATCACCTCACGGAAGTGATAGAGAGGCAGTGAAACACGAGCTATTATAAGGCTGTGGTCGAAATGAAAAATAGATACAATGAGCCAAAGATTCATTTGCGAAAAACAAAAGGGAAGAATTTTAGGACAGGAATTAGCTGGATTATTCAGTAGTAACGCATTGTAAAGGAGTTCCACCCTTAAGAACCTTGAACAATGGAAGTCATTAAAAAATTTATTGTACGCCGATATCAATTCCATTGTCCCCGCAACTTCCCATTTCTCACGAGAAAAGAAGGAAGCCTCACCTCAGAATGTTTCTTTCCGTTCACTCTCCTTTCCTCTGCCATTACGTGACATTGTTTAGTCCTTTCTTTTATGTGTAGAAGAGGACATAATTCATAGAATAATTAAAGCCAAGACATGATTATTGTAAGGAATTCGAATGATGGTATTTCAGTATCCTAACCCTAGCAAAGTAAGCAGAGTAATGTTTGAGCACGTATTACGGCGAGTTCAAAATCTATATCCCTTCAGCTCAGCAACGGTGGAATATTCTTAATCATATCCGCATAGTGAAATCAGCAGTCAATACGGTTCATCCGGTCCAACGATCCTTTTGTTTACACGTGAACTAGAACCTCTTCCGCTCTTCCGTCAGCATTAATGCTGACGATAAGTCTATTGACCTCTGAAGGGCATCCTTGTGCCATAATAATCAGTGCAACATTATGTAACCATTCGTCTACATCTACGCAATACCCTGCGAGAGACCACAAGGGTGTGTGGCAGAGGGCGAAGATCACCAAGGGGGAAAGAAGGGAAGACTTTTAGGACAGCGAGTAGCTGGATTATTCAGTAGTAACTCGTGGTAAAGGAGTTCCACCCTTAAGTCCCAGGAACGACGAAAGTCATTTCAAATTTATTATAAGCCGATATCAATTCCATTGTCTCCACAACTTCCCATTTCTCACGAGAAAAGAACGGGGCCTCATTTCCGGTGACAACGATTTGAGAGCGAAAAAATATTACGCACAAGCATTCATAAAATTATATCAGTTAAAAGAATGAAAGACAAGAAAAACGCGGTTCCAGATATTTTGAGAAGAATCTTTCCTAAGTTGGCCATTATATCAAACAAGCTCCATCTAATTGATGAGCAAGTAAATGTCAACATATGCGGAAATAATTATTTCTTTTCTTTTAACATTTAAATTTCATTTTAAACCTCAACGGTATTATATTTAGTGAAATGATATTGTTTTTTAGACAATGAAATGGGATTAACAGCATACAGGTTATTCTACCACCTAAGTGTTCAAATGAGTATTCATTGGCTGGAACACTCTCCCATTCCATTCTTCTAGTGTTTTTTCCTCTAATTATAAATATTTTATTGTTAAACATACATTGCACTTTGTCACCAGTATTCTATCAGTAATGGTAGATACTTAAGCAGCTCACGCCTTTTACACCCTTATTTCTTTGATGCTCCTCCTTTGACTTGACTTGAATAAGTCCCTATATTCCACTCCCTATATCCTCATGCTACCCAATATCTATGTTTGTTCATCTTTATGACTGATTCTCCTCCAAATCATTGGATTATCTGGACATTTTTACATTGATTCATTGAATACGTGGTATGGAAATACTTAAAATGTACCTTGAAAATTATACTCAAATTATTTCGTGTTTATTTTACCACTTTCTCTATTTTTCACTTTCCCTGCATAATATGATAATGACGTATTTAAAGTGGATTCCACGTCTTTCTTTTATCCTATTATTTTTTGATATTTTCGGTACCTTCAGCAACCCTGGCTAAGCAGAAATATGATCAAGGTCCAAAAAAGTATAATAATTAGGAATAATGCGGAAGAAAAAAGTAGATGATATCCTAGTGTTCCTAGAGTTTCCAGCAAATTCTATTGATGGAGTTAATTTTCTTTTTTATCCCTTTTGCACCTTACAGCCATCGTTAAGGCAAAATCTCATGATAAAATATTTTATTTCCAGTCCAATTAGGTCAAGAAGTGTCGTAAACAGAATATGGAATACTAAATGTTTTAATGGATTTTTTAATTTGTTTTGGAGCGATTTCAAACCCTATTCTCCAACTACATAAACATAATATGACACTTTTTTACTCCAAGCAGAGATGCAGTTCCATGAAATTTTCAAATGCATCCCCTGTTTTTTCACCCAGATGTGTCAAATGCGGTAAAAACCCTTCGTAACTTTAATAGTTAGTAAATTCTTAAAAGAAACAGGTTACTTCTCCAAGTAATTCTCACCCTCAACTCGTCTATATGTAGTAGTATGTAAATCAGGATAACATCCTTCTCAGACAGCCGTTACTTAGTACCCATTGCGAATCTGCGAGCAGCGCAGCGATGGAATATCAATTGCTATGAAAAGTTATTTAAAAAATTCTTTTTGTATCTCGCCTATCTTGCTGCTCAGAGAATAACTAAAACCACGGATTCTTCACCACGCACGATGGCTGCTGCCACTCCGTTCCTCGTTTTCAAAGACATTTTTCAAATTGTAAACATAGAACAATCTCAAGCCAAGTTTTGTTACAAATTTCCCGTGGTATCAATTCTTAATAGAATAGTGAAAAACAATCGTACTATTTCTTATACTCTTCTCAATGAATACCAAGTGTTCCACGAAGTGAATTCCTTAAGTAGAAGATTATATCTTGTGTTCTTAGAATTCTTATGAAACGGAAAATCTCATTGATATTCACTCCATTGAACAGAGTCAGAGCCATTTCGCTTTGCGGCTCCTCCTAGCAACGGCAAAGAAGCTTAAATGCTTTATATTTGATTATTTTAATGCTAAAGACCGGTTATTTATGACAGTTTTAGCCCAAATTACGGAATAAAATCTTCGCAATAAGCATTTGCGTACTCCGGGAACAAAAAAAATATTTTTTAGCTGTGTCCAGCAGTGCAGACCATTCTCTTCAGAAAAAATGACTAAGGTGGATTCTGAGCTAACTACATTTCTGCTCATGAGTTGGCACTTTTGTGTAAAATGGATGAAGTTGCCACTAAGAAACATTGCGTTAAAAATGAAAAGAAACTGCGTGGAGTTCTAAGTAATGGACGGTAAGAATGAATAGGAATTAGAAATGAATGGTGTAATGATTCAATTGTGCATCAAAATGATAATAATTTCTTCACGTGGTCCCTGAACTTGTACACCACGGTAATTGCTTTCTTTTGCGAACAAAATGGGACAAAACATTTACTTAATTGTCTCATTTCTCAATAGAGTGTACTATTTTGAAAAGTGTTTTTGCGTTTCTGTCATCGCACACGTTTTAGAGAGTATGTTTTGAAATTTCAAGCAAAGAGAATTCAATTGAAATATGAAATCGTTACAGTGCAATTGCTCCCCCATGAATGTATTTAGGCCGGATGAAAATATAATGCTTAATTAATATTTCCATATGAAACATGTAGGAACCTATCTCCACCCTGCTGTTCCCAAAGCAAAATAGTGAAGCAGTAATAACCCATACGTGGGGTAGTCGTCTGTAGTCGTAGATGAAAGTCACTCCCCAGGTGGGGAGTGTGACTACAGTCGCATCGCAACCACGTGTATATCGTGGAGGGGACGGCGAAGATAGTCATCCGCCACGAATGCTTCTGTTCAATTTTTTTATTTATGAATCTAGCCACACCCTCAATTTACTAAAGTCTTGTTTCGTTTAACAATGGGAACTAATTAGGGGTAGCATATTTTACACTTGTTTCCCGTTTTAATCTGCATTTATGCATGGATTATTTTCTCATTTTATTGAATATTTATGACCAATTATGCACTTTTGAATGTTACTTTATTGTTGTGTATAAGCGTATTTACGTTTTGGTAGCGATATAATTGCAAAAATAATTAGAATATTTTCCTTCTCTCTTACTTCTACCACTCTAGACGGTAAATTCTTCGTACCCAATTATATAGGCCACTTTTGACGCTTTTCTAAATTATTTATTACTACATTTTTTTCCTACCACACTCTATTTCACAGCTTATTTATTGAAGTTTTACTCACCCTGAATTATCACGAGAGCTGTTATTATTTGGAGTACTGGAACTAAATCGAGGTGATATTTGCTCTATAATCAACAATATAAGTAGTCTCATTCTGCATTTCACAGTATTTATATCGCCATTTATTTTACCACATTATATTTTTGCATTTTAACGATAATTCATGCGGAAATATAGATTCGTATAGTGTAATTCATGACTTTCGACTATCTTTTAGACTCAATTACTGAATAATGCATTTTTACAAAGAACCCAAATTTACGTGTGAATAGGTGGGTTCAATATTCTTAGCTCTAAGATTTGAGGGTGATGAGGTTACGGCCTGGCCCCCCTCCTCCTTACTCCTCCCTTCGTTCTCCTCTTATCTCCCAATGCCTCATCCCACACCGTCCTCACGAAGTATGAACTGGCCCAACGACTACACACTGTGCCTGTTTGGAAATCCCTCCAACTCATCCCCATATTTTTCTCTAGTTTTGAATACGGGTCGGTGTCCTCGGTCCCTTTGCTTGTCATTGTCCGAACAAGGGGAAAGTGGCTGAATCTATTCCTAGATTTTTAATGTCACCAAAGGTTTGGGCTCTCACATACACGTTCTTCTAATGTTTAGACAAAGCGTGAACCAAATAGGAGTTTGAATTATTCCATTTCCGCCAAAAATATTTGAAAAAATTGTTACTACATCAAAAATCTGCAACTGAGACATAGAAAATCCTTTAGCAATTACTAAATACACAAGAGAAGGGCATGCTGCGTTTCACTGATGACCTGCTGTTTCTATTAGAGACCAAAAGGGAATTAAGGTGGCATTTAGTAACCATTAAAAAAAAGAAGAAAACAAGCACAAAGGCATTTGCTGAAGAGCTTGGCAGACAAAGGCTAGAAAAGATGAGAGAGAGCATATGGGAAGCTGCCGAGCTTGCAAACTGCCTCCCGTAGGATAGCGCCATCAGGGTTAGGTAAATCCTGGAATTGACAGTAACCCATGATTTACACAGGGTTGTTATATCCCTATACAGTTCAAGAGAAATAGACCTAAATATGAGTGTAAGACCAACCTTCTCATGGATGATATGAATGTGAAAAACAATGCCCATGGCGGAACAAGTATTGTAATGGGCTACTTCGACTGCGGCGGATATATGCTTAAGCGAGCAGTAATTGACCGAAGCTTAGTAATTAGAAATTCGTCTCTTTAGTCATTCGTGTCAAAAAGAAATTGCTATCACCTATGAGCTAGTGGCTAGTGTGGAGCATCACTGCGAAACAAACACCATAGGGAGTACGTTATGCAGTGGGTATCAGTACACTTGCTATGTGTAAGATTGATTGAGTGTGCAACATCACTGCAAAACAAAAACCATAGGGAGTACGTTATGCAGTGGGTATCAGTACACTTGCTATGTGTAAGATTGAAGATATTGGAGATGTCATGAAGTGTAATCAATAAGTCCTAATAAATCAAGCATCAAATAAAAACACGTCAATAGCATTTACTTATTAAACGTCCCTATTTTTTTCTCCCTAGTAACTTTTGCCTGCCTCAAATTTTCAACGAGACAGTTCACGTCAAATCTTACTTTTGTTTCCTCCTTTTTACTATGTTAACTCTTGAAGGAGGCCAAAAAGTATTTCAGCGGCTGTGATTTTTTCGCATTGTCATTAAACACTCATTAGTTTGACCGTGATATTGTATAATGATCATTCCCCCTGGGATCACAGATGGATTCCTTAGCTTTGAGTTTTTTTTTGCAACCTTTGTATATTTCTCGCTAGAATACACCCAACAACATAATTTAGATTTGGATTAGCAAATATCACCTCTTGGTTTCAGCATACAAGCTTATATCTTCGTCAGCACCAATTGAAATGTCATTTAAATAAGTTTTCGCAGCTATAAATATGACAGTTTAATAACAAGCTAGCAGTAGCTGATAATTCATGCCTGGCTGGCTTGTACTGACTTTATTCAATCCACTACCAGGCGTTTCCAATATGACGCGAAGAAATAGACACGCCTGGCCTCCATGGTTGGGGATAGTAGAAAAGATCACGATGCTCTGGTACTGTAGATAACGCAGCATTGACTCTCTCAAAGAAAAGTACCAAGGAATCGCTAGGTTCTCGCCCCACCTGACGGCCTGAGCTCTACACTCGAAGCACTTTCAACACTGTACTAATGTAAGCTTGCTTACAGATAAGGTAATCTGAACACTGAAAGTGTCTCTGCTACATAGGGCACACGAACTAGCGCACTCGTGCATGAAGCCAATAATCTAGCTAACTCCGGTGAACCCGGTAACCAACTCGTCTTTGAATTTTAGATCGAAGATTTTTGCAAGTGAATAATGTTTCCATGGTTGAGCTGCATGTGACGCTTCACTAATGGTCTAGCTTTTGCGGTAATTGCAGGGTGCATCTTCAGGACAAACATCAAACATCAGGTTCCTTTCGGACCATTGCAGGAATAAAATGTGTAGTAACATTTAATTTATTTTAATAATAATGTTAATCACAATATTAACTCTTGCTACCTGTATATTAAAAAATTAAAGCCCACCTGCCTGGGGTCTTTTTTACCCCACATAAAATTTTTTTTTTAAAAGAAATAATAACAATCCGATTATAAACATTCATATGTATTTCAGTTTAAAATATCTCAGGTTTAGACATAAACAATTATAGCAGTACTCTTAATATTTTGTAATTAATAGCATAATATTTTCCTACTTGTGTTCTTTGACACTCTCAAAGTACATTTAATAACTTTAATAGAGTAAATTTGATTTCCCCAGAATTATTTTTCTTTGCACCAGAGGTCAAATTATTATATTCACGTATTCTAGTGCATGCATAAAATTTACATGGCATAAATGGTGCAAGAAAAATAAGTGCTTAAATGATAGCTGATATTTCCAGTGAGGGAGATGCCCTAAAACTATGTTAGCAATGGCTACCGTCGTCGAAGGGGTAACCGGGAGTTAACAATGCGTATTCACTGAAATGTTTGAGTTTCTTTTAGAGGTTTCAGAGGACTAAGTTAACGAAGCTGAAGACAGAATAGTCCGGCCATGTGTTGCTGAAGACAAATAAAATACTCGATGTGTCAAGTCTGCGTAGATAGCTGTTGGGTAACAGTGGAATCTACAGGGCAAGTTTATAGCATATAATCCAAAAAAACAATTTTTGATAATCAGCTTCTATTATGTGATAGGCTGGTGTGAAGGTGATTGGCCACTTATTTGTTTTTCAATATTTTCACCTATTCCAATAATTTCCGACTTTTTTTAGCATTTGCACCTAGTTAAATCAACTCGCAGTTGTCTCTGAAGAAAAACACATTTTTACTTGATACACCGATGCAAAAAGGACCTATGACAGGCTTTTTCAACTGTTTACCTTAATAAATACTACTTTCATGACGGTCAACCGCGATTCTACGACGATCTGAAAGCAGCCTCACTGTTTCCGAATGATTTTAATATTTTCTACATGCCCAAACGCAACACCAAGATAGAGATGGTTCCAGGAGACTAGTTACAAGTGCATCCGGAGGTCATATTTTGCCGCAAAAGTCATGGGTACAGTTTTTCAATAGAATATCATCTGAAATGTCTCACTTGAATTTTATTTAGCTTACATCTTTGCTTATTATAAATATATACATTTTTAATAAAAATAATTAGGAACGGTGTAGTATAATGGGAACAAAAATTCTGGATTACATATACTTAAGTTCTTTAAATCTAAACTTCGACTGAAATCTCTGGTAATGTAGAATAATCACTAGCCAAAGAAAGACTATCCGCCTTCACATAGTTATAGCAATAAAAATGGTGGATCACGGTAGTTACGACTCGTTTAACTCACGGGAATTCCGAATTTTATAATTACTTCAAGTACCTGATATGGCATCGTGGCATATGTCACGCTCAACTACAAATATTTCTGATCGTATGTCAAACACACTGATCTAAAATTCCATATTTAACCCAATTGAAATATTTTTGTGTAACATGATGCAGCGGTTAATTTCAATGAGTCAGTTGCTTGTTTTCAAACTGGACACCACGCATTTCCTCTTTAGTGAGAAATCTCCAGCTCAGATGTACATATGCCGGCGTCATTGTCAACACTTGGAAGTGGGATTTACATCGATTGTAAATGGTACATTTTTCATTAATTATTAGGTTTCATACTTTCATTCTCATTCAAATACCCTGTTTTATTGGAAAAGATTCGTCCAAGATATATTTAATTTAATGCAGTAATTGCACCGTAATGCAATTTTAGCATTTATATTTTTCCCCTTATAATTAAATTACTGCCCATCACGTGCTTTTCGGTTGAAATGTGTTTTTACTTCAGAAACGATTGAATTTATCATCCATGTCCATCTTATTTTTTTAGAGTATTTACAGTTATTTTTCCCACTTTATGATTTATACGTTAATAGTAGCTCATTAACGGTGTTTGCGCTTGCCTGGCGTCATACTTAGGACATTTATTTGGCTTCACACCAATAACTCATTACCAGTCTTTAAATTATAAGAGGGCAAACATAAATCAGTACGTAAACAGAGTTAATGTGCAGTTTGAACAGGACGGCGGAACTTCCCTTTTCCTTCGCTTCCTGAGAAGTGGCAATAAATTATGACTGAGTCACAGAGCTCCTTGGCCCTTTTCACACTTATATATGCGTTGGCTCGCAGGAAAACTCGATTTGAATAAGTTTTCTTCGACAATGGAAAATTCTGGGTCTTTTCAACTGTTGCCAATCCGGCAGAAACTTCCTCTCCATCTCCACGAGGCGTCGAGGCGTGAGGAACCTGAGGGAGGAGATGTGACTGCGATGTAGGCCAAGGAAGAGCCCCACTCCCCGATTCCGTCTCGCACTTGGAATGAGGACTGAGAATTCCCCAAGTGCCTCGGGAGGGTGCACCTCATCCCCATGGATTGACTCTCCTGCCTCCTTTCAAATAGTTCTCGTTTTCCCTCAGCTGTTTGTGTCCCTATGAAAAATGATCATTATTTCACGGCACGGTAGCTTAGAGTTCAGAGAACTGGCATTCAGACCGGTGTCCTGGGTTCAAAACCTGACAACGTTCTTTTGCACACTGACACGTTAGCCCAGTAATTGATTTTCCGGGTGCCAGATTTATAAATGATGTTGCAGTAGGACCTAGTTTCCCTAAATTGATGCAAATGGATAGGAATGTCACGGTTTAACATATTGTTAGGTTTTATTGACGAACTTTGAAATAACGTTGAATACTGGCAAATGGCTGAATAATGGCTGGTTGAAATAACGAACACAAGTCGTTATTTCAACCAGCCTTCAGGAGAACAGTTTTGAAAACTAACCATCCACCTTCAGGAAAAAAGGGAAGATTGATCGGGAAATGGCCTACAAGGAAAATAGTATGTTGTAAAAAAATGTGACACAAACAGCAGGTGAGGAAGTAGCTAGCAACACTACAAAGAAAATAAGGGAAGAATGATTTGACAAAGATTGTGTGGTAGCAACAGAAAAAAACACAATTAAACCAGAAAGAAAATCATTCAAAAACCAGTCAAACCGTCAATTAATACAAAAAAAGAGGATGGCACCCTGAGAGTGTGGAATGCAAAAACGAAATATTTGAGAAACTACGAATTGCAGAGCTAGGAAATATGAGAGATAAAAGAGAAAATAAAATTTAAAAAGAATGAAAGAATCGAAAAAAGGTTTTCAGCCCGTTCAGCCTGATTATCAGGGCCGTGATTCTTCGCCATAATTTAAGTTAGTTTCAAAACGTACAGCTCTTTCGTCTGTTTTAAAGTCTTATTTATAGCCAAATGACGGGTGAGGCATAATGGAACTGCATTTGAAAAAAACATTAATTTATCCCAAATACGGCTCCCAAAAGTGATGAATTTGAAGTGATGCTTGGAGCCTGTAAATGTTTTGTGCTATGTGTATTGCCTACACTCTAAATTTGCTGTTTGTTCTTAGACATCGTATAAGTCATAGATTTGGTCAAATTACCTTAAAATTCCAGTGTTATAATCAAGGAACATGCATATATCAATAATTATTACCAATATTTCGTTATTCACGACAAACAATTCTCCATAACCGCTTGTTTCCCATTTCCGCCTGAATTTTCAAAACATTTTAAACTTTAGAGCTCGGGCGGCAGTGGTTAATATTATCTGATTTCGAAAAACTTTTGCATGCAAGATCCTGATATCAGTACACAACTTTCCCGCATGGGGAAATATGATCCGGAAAAATAACCTTTTTTCGGCCCACCCTAATATATAGTACAATGATAAGACATATCTCTGAAATGTGGACACTAACACCATCACAGGAAGAAATAGGCAGAATATGGGAAAGAAAAGTTTCCAGAAGAAGATACGATGCTCTGATATATTCAGAAATATGGAAAATAGCCAAATTAGGAAATTTATGAACTCTATGGAGAACCAGATATCAGTAAGCGTACTGATGGGAGCAGAGCATTGAGGAGAACAGAGCACTATAGCAGGGAGTTCCACAGAGAAAAAATCATTCGCCTTGACCGGGACTCGAACCCGGACCCCCTGATTTCCCTCCCCTGACGTCCTCTTTCTCTGTGGAAATCAACGAGGCTTAAAGGAACTAGGTGTAAACGGACTGAAGGACATATCATGTCACAATGCATCCGTAGTCGTTCGCAGTTTCCGCGGCCAGTTCGCGGTCTTTGAATTCGTTTAAGTATGCACCTTAGTGTTTAAAATTTTGCTTAACGTCGTGGACAGTGGCGCCTTGCGCACGACTACGGCTGCATTGTGACATGATATGTCCTGCAGTCCGTTTACACCTAGTTCCTTTAAGCCTCGTTGATTTCCACAGAGAAAGAGGACGTCTTGGTAGCTCAACTAGTAGAGCACCTGGCCGGAAATCAGGGGGTCCGGGTTCGAGTCCCGGTCAAGGCGATTGATTTTTTCTCTGTGGAACTCCTTGCTATAGTGCAATTTTCAGCGGGTGACGCCGCTAAAGTTTCCGCGGCCAGTTCGCGGTCTTTGAATTCGTTTAAGAGAGAACAGAGCAGTCAAAAATTATTCGTGGTACACCGTTGATAGAGAAGAAGTGGAGGGTGACCAAGAAAGCGGTGGTTTGTGGACTTGGAGGATGATTTTGGATGACTGGGGGTCTGGAGGTGGAGTTCAAGTCGCGGAAGCTGGGGACGAGTGGATCGTTCTGGAGGCCTGTGCATTGGGCCATAGCGCCATGGAGTGGGTGAGTTACGTCTTTTCTGATGGTACTTTCAGAGGCAACCTATGGCTGACATTTTTGTCATTAGAATAGGTGGGTATTTGAAAAGATGTAGGTTCAAATTTGCTGAGGAAAGGTGGAAAGACACTCAGGACATGCATTACCTTTCTCTTAATCACGGGCAACAAAGGCGTGATTTAAGCCGGAATTTATCGTCCCTTATCACGGTTACGTTATTGAGCATGAAGTGAGTTACACAATCCTCTCAATTAGGGGCAGCTATCTCACAGAAGTTCCTGTATTGTAGGCATTTCATTGAAAAGTTCCATGCAAACACCGATAATGCCATTAAAATGTCATTTTAATAGTGCTGCTGTTTGATGTCCTAAATCATAAAAGAAATGGTTGGCGAGTTTACGTTGTGGAAGTTATTGATTATAAAAAAGAAAAACTTAGTTCTTTTTAATATGTCCTAAATCATAATAACTTTTTCTTCAAGCAACCAAAAGCATTTCTTTTATATATTCACAAAACCTTCATCTGTGAACAATCTGCGCTTTTCGAAGGAACTTTGGAGCCTATCTCAAACTATACACGCATTATTTACGTAAATAAAGTACCTAAGTTTTGAGTCTGGAAAACTGAAAGATTATCTTATAATATTGCTGCTGAATTTTCTTATAATTATCTTTTTCTGGGTAGAAGAATTGCCTGAATTTTGCCATTATCATATTGCTGAATTTTCCCGGAGGTGTCATTAAATTGATTTGTATTACTTCGTTTTACAGTAGCTCCATTTCCAGCAATGGAAACGGATTCATTGACTCCACATTTTTCAACTTGCATTTGGTAATATCCTTAAGTATTCATTGTGTGAGAAACCAGATGACCTCGAGTTCACCAAGATTGCACTTGAATTTTTCGAACACTGGTCATGTCACCGTCCTTTCATGGAAACCAAAAGCATATGGTGCGTAATGTGATGTTCACATCACCCCATATGACACCGAAGGTGATAGCAATGCGTTTATCCCAAGTAATATTTTTACTTCCTTTCCTCCAAAGAAAAAAACATTCCCTAATCGGCCGTGAATCTCGGTGGGTTAACTGGGATAATTTGGAATCGGCACGCCTCAGCACTTCAATTTGCGTTGGATTCTGCGCATCTTAAATTCCTAGCCAACTTCCCTCCCGTGTAATCTTCCGAACGTTGAATACGGTCAAGTGCCCCGAAGCTAAATGAGCGATTCTTCCCCTAAAGTATTACGCAAAAGTCAATACACTACACTCTAATGATCATAGGCATTCAACACTTGATTGGAGTTACCGAGTCTGTAGTGGAGAATGCTAGAATTACAAGGCGTTACATCAGGTACAGTAGTTATTGCTCGAGTCGTGGAAAAGAAGACAGGTTTCAAAGCTCCTATGCATCAATTCAAATGGATTGACCAATATTTTCCCCCATGTACTATTTAAGATTCGATTTCGCAACATATGGCACATTACTGACCTGAGTACCATGTCCAGCAAATAAGATGGCTATGAACACTATGATTTCATATTTCGAAGATAATTTTAAGCCTATGGAGTGGAAGAACTATGGATCAAGGCCCCATACCACATTGTCTTAATCATCTTGAGGGAATAACTTTGACTTGTTTGAAATATTTTTTTATGTCACCCTATGGGTAGGAAATTAAGTCATAACTCATTTATGTAAGTATTTTACACAATTAGTGAATTAAAAATATATTATTTTTGTTCCCTTGCATGCTGAATTTACAACATTATTTATTTATTTCAACAAAAATGGATAAATATGCAATTATTTACAATTAAAAACAATAGGTTGAATAAAAGAATAAGTTTAATGCATATAATTCTCTGAAAATTCTAAATCAGTTTCCATTATATTTCCTATCTTCTTACCAGCAATATTTGTATCGCCATTCTCCGTAGGTAATGAAGGTAAAATCAATATATTTGGATGGTCGGCTGCAAATTACACAACGATACTGTAACAATTAAAAGGGCAGGTATCATACAACTCTGGTGACTTGCACTTAGCGGAAATCTGGATGGTCCAGCATCTGTTAGACTGTAAGATATTGGAGCGAGATTGGATTCATTCCTCTACCTCCAGAGGAAAGCTATGAGGGATCGCCTCTTAAATGCTCCTGCTGACTACTGAAGATGTTATATGTTTCTCCATTTGTCGATGAAAGGGAAATGAAATTCCAGCGTAAACGTTCTATATAACTGCGTAACTAGAAGTACGATCCTTATGATGGGAAGTTATAAGCACTTTGCACATCATACAAGTACAAGTTTCTTACAAATATTCTCTCATATTAAAGAAAATTTTGAGTCGTCAATCATATCCAATTGGCTCATTGTAGTCATGAGAATGCAATTAAATCCTTATTTTTTCGGGAGAACAATTGACATCAGTACGTTTGCTGGGACAAAGCACCAAATTATCTTCGGTTAACAACCCTATTCTCTGATGCCTTCACTCTAAATCGATTCCATGTATTTTGGAGGAAAACCGGAGCAATTATCGCTGCCCACACAGGGAGGCAAGTCGTTTTCCCTTACCGCCCAGGATTCCTCCGACGAGTCACCATTCTCTCGGCATCAATTCACAGAACCATTTTCTTTCCCTCGACAGGCACTCCACATAATCTTCCAGTTCATTCTCCGTTCCTCTTTTAATGCTTTTGCACCTTCTCCCGTTTCCCGAAACCCGCCGCCCTCTTCCCTTGACGTCTACCCACCAGATTATGACAGACTTAAAGGCAACTGGAGCAGGGCATAACGAATTCCGAGTTATATCCCAATCAGTCAAATTTTTTTGAACAGTAACTTCTGGGCCTATGAATGCCCACCACTTGGTAGCAGTTTATAGTAGCAGTTTTCAAGGATGGCATCGGATTCCTTGTCCCATAGTGACGATAATGAAGGAGAAAATATGGCAGCATCGAGAATTGGCTAGAAGTATCAGCTACGATCAGGAATATGATCTGCGTTCCTAAACGCAAAAATGATTCTAAAGAAATAACATAGTGGATATAAATAATGTCTATCAAGAAACCTACCTACCTAGTAAAATTTGATTTCCCCTCGCACCCAAACCGCGTTTTAGAAACGTATATTTTTTGCTATGAAATACTGCACAATTTAATAGGAATTACACCGAAACGAGGCAAAAAAGTCAAACTCAGATGAAAAAATCATAAATGAAAAGAAAATAATTAGGTTGAATTCATAATTTAAACGAGTCTCAGAAACGTATTATGATTTTACCATGAAATACTGAACATATAACAAGGAATTGACATCCTTATCGGCAAAAAAAGTAAGGCAATTGAAGTAGAAAAAAGCAAAAATCAACAAAATTAGTACGATACATCCACAATTGAAAAATCTTCTCAGGATCGTTTTATTATTAAGTTATGAAGTGCTAGGAATACACCAAAAAGAGGCAAACATCAATTTTAGATGAAAAAAAAACAAAAATTCACAAAATAAGTGCGATAACTCCATAATTGAAAAGGCGTCTCAGAATCAGTTTATTATTATGCTATGAAGTACTGCATAAGTTAAAGGGAATTACACCTAAAAGAGCCAAAAAATCAATTTTAGATAAAAAAAGCAAAGACTGCCAAAATAAATAAGATTAATTCAGAATTATTAATCCATTTCAGAATCGTATTAATTTTTTACTATGAATTGCTGCAAAAATTAAAAGGAATTACAGCGAGAAGAGGCAAAAATCGATTTTAGTTGAAAAAAAGCTAAAAATCAAAAATTTTACCGGAGTAAATACAGAATTGTAAACTCGTCTCAGAATCTAATTATTATTTTGCAATGAAACACTGCACAAATGACAGGGAATTTCACGGAGAAGAAGCAAAAAAGTCATTTTAGATGAAAAGCAGCAAACATCAGTAAAGTAAGTGGGATGATTCCAATTTTGAAAAAGTGATTCTGTTCCTATTATCAATTTACTCTGAATAACTACTCAAATTACAAGGAATTACACCAAAAAGAGGCAAAAAATCAATTTTAGATAAAAAACGCAAACACAACCAAAATTAGTAAGATTGATCCAGAATTATTAATGCATTTCAGAATCGTATTAACATTTTGCTATGATTTGCTGCAAAAATTACAAGTGATTACAGCGATAAGAAGCATAAAATCGATTTTAGATGAAAAACCGCTAAAAATCAAATATTTTACCGGGATATATACAGAATTGAAAACGCGTCTCAGAATCTTATTATTATTTCCAAAGAAACACTACACAATAGGGTAGTTTCCTTCAGCAAAGAAAACAGACTTCAATAGTTGCGATTTTTGCCCTGCCATAAATGTATTTAATTTACTCAAAAAGTTTGTATTGAGAAATCCCAGTTTACTAGAGAATTAAATGTTAATTTTAAGGCCATTTGTAAAGGCTCTGAAATGGCGGGGCGCTGGGGCGCGGGGGGCGCTGCCTTCTTGCAGACGTAATAGGTAGGTAGATTACGTTGCGAGGCATAGGAAAATTCGTCTCCTGAACTTACCATTGTATTTCAGGGCCCCTCAGCTCTAGTGAATATGTATTAGTAATAGCCTGTGAAAACTATCAACGCTAGAAAAGTCTTCTCTGCTAAACATTGTATTAATAGTCGTTTTAAAGGCTCAAGGACGTCCTGCTCGTAGAGTCTTCTGCTACGGCGAAGTATGGCGTGAGGATCGCGCGGCGATGGGTGAACTACGGGGTATGCTTGTAGAAGGTATACTAACTGTTTTTAAATGAATCAACTGCATAATTAAGATTAACTAAATAAATAAAAGTCAATCATAATAAATTAACGGAATAAATACACCTCCGATACTAGTCAATTAGCTTTAACGGAGTGCAGCGTCCACTTGGAAGCGTCCGCAGCACCACTTGGTGGCAGGCAGAGGAAATAGTTTGACGTCACACGTAGGATTTACCAGCATGCAATAGTTTGCCGTCTCGTTTTCGTGCCATTGATTTTTTCACTTTTTAATTAATGAGGAAAACAACATCATTTAAAAATCGAACGGCTTAAAACACATACTCCAGAGGTTTTAAACTTTGTATCAAGAGATTAAAAAAATAATAGGAAACTACCCTATTGACAAGAAATTTCACAAAGAAGAAGCAATAGAGTCATTTTTAGATAAAAAACAGAAAAAATCAATAATGTTAGTGGGATTAATCCAATTTTGTAAAAGAGATTCAGACTGCAATAATCAATTAACTCTGAAAAACTACACAACTTACAAGGAATTACGCCTAGAGGTAAAGGTACCAATTAAAGATAAGAAAAAAGAAAGAAAAACAAATTTTTTTATTACCTGATCAGCGAAGTTCACCGCAATGTATTCAATATTTCACAAAAAAATAAGAAAATACTAATCTGAGACGTTTTCTTAAACCTGAATTCTTCAAATTAAAATTTATTTTCACCGCTGTTGTTCGACTAAAATTGACTCCTTAGCCACTAATCAACGCAATTCACCGCAATTTAATCAATATTTCATAGCAAAATAAAAAATTCCACTGATCAGCGCAGTTCTCCGATATTTATACAATATTTCATTGCAAAATAAAAAATTCCGAATCTAAGTCGTTTGCTCAAACCAGAGTTCTACCCACTAAAATTATTTTTACCGCTGTTTTAACACTACAATGAAATCCTTCTTTAGTGATCAGCGCTGTTCACCAGAGATCAAAGCCATATTTCATAGCCAGTAAAAAATTGCTTATCTGATTCGTTTTCTGAAACCAATTCATTCAACTTATTTTTTTTACCGCCGTTTTTCAACTAAAACTGACTTCTTCGCCACTGATCAGCGCAGTTCACCGAGATTTTAGCCATAAATCATATCAAATAAAAAATTCCTACTGTGAGTCGTTTTCTTAAACCTGATTCATTGCAAATTAAAATTTATTTTGACCGCTGTTGGTCAACTAAAATACTCCTTAGCCAATGATCTGTGAAGTTTGCCGTAATTTATTCAAAATTTCATATCAAAATAAAGAATTCCTTATTTTAGACGTTTTCTTAACCTAAATTCTTCAAACTAAAATTTATTTTCACCACTGTTTATTAACTAAAATTGTCTCCTTCAACGCTGATCAGCGCAGTTCACCACAATTTATTCAATATTTCATAGCAAAGTAAATTATTCCGAATCTATGTTTTTTACTCAAACCTGTAATCTTCCAATTAAATTTTTTTTCGCCGTTTTTTTCAACTAAAACTGACTCGTACGCCAAGGATCATCGCAGTTTAATGCGATTCCTGCAATATTTCATAGCAAAAAAATATCTAATCTGAATATTTTTCTCAAACCTCAATTCTTCAAACAAAAATTTATTTACACTGCGTTTTTTCAACTAAAATTGATCTGCCACTGATCAACTCAATTTATCGAGATTTATGCAACGTTTCATATCAAAAGAAAAAATTCCGAATCTAAGTCCTTTACTGAAACCTGTATTTTTCCAACTTTCCAAATTTTAGTTGAAAAACAGCGGTGTAAAAGAAATTTAATTAAAGAAATAGAGTGCAAGAAAAAGGCTCGGATTCGGAAATTGTTTTTGCTACGAAATAATTCATAAATATCGGTGAATTGTGTTGATAATTGAAATTTGAATAAATTGCGGTGAACTTCGATGATCAGTGGCTAAAGAGTTATTTTTTTAACAACAGCCGAGAATAAAAATTTTAGTTGGAAAACATCGGTTTCATAAAAGGACTCAGATTTGAAATTTTTTCTTTGCTATGCAATATTTCATAAATCTCGGTGAATTGTGTTAATAATTGGCGAAGTATTACTGGTTAGAAAATTTTTTTTTCTATGAAATATTGCAATAATCGCTTTGAACTACGCTGATCAGTGGGACGAGTCAGTTTTAGTGGAAAAAAACTGCGTGAAAAAAAATTTTAATTGGAATAAATACAGGTTTGGGTAAAGGACTTATGTTCGAAATTTTTTATTTTGCCATAAAATATTGATTAAATGGCGGTGAACTGCGCTGGTCAGTGGCTAAGGCGTCAATTTTAGTTGAAAAACAGCGGTGAAAATAAATTTTAGTCGGAAGAATGCAGGTTTAAGAAAAGGACTAAGATTCGGAATGTTTTATTTCGCTAAGAAATATGGCATTCATTATGAGAAATAAAAAAAATAAAATATAATGAATATGGCATGGAATTGCGCTGATCAGTTGCGATTGAGTAAGTTATATTTGAAAAAAGGAGGTAAAAATAAATATTATTTGGAAGAATACTGGTTTGATAAAAGAACTTTTTTTTTCACTGTGGTTTTTCAACTTAACCTGACTCGTTTACACTGATCAGCGCAGTTCAATGAGAATTCTGCAATATTTTATAGCAAAAAAATATCTTTTCTAAGTCGTTTTCATAAACTTAAAATTTTCAAGTAAAAATTTATTTTCACCGCTGTTTTTCAACTTTTATTTTGAATAATTAAGGTTCGAAATATTGACTCAGGATAGGAATTTTTTTACAGTTAAATATTGCAGAAACCACACAGAACTGCGCTGATCATTTGCGTGCGTGTCAATTTCAGTTGATAACAGTGGTGAAAATAAAATTTAGTTGCATGATTTCTGGTTTCAGAATACGACTCAGGTAAGGAAATTTTTATTTTTCAATGAAGTATTGCTTTAATTTCGGTTTATTTTCACCGCCTTTTTAAAAACCGATGATTTTTTCACCGCCATTTTATTCACTATTTCAAAGCATAAAAAATTCCGATTCTAAGTTCTTTTCTCAAACCTGTATTCTTCCATATAAAATTTATTTTCACCGCCTTTTTTCAAATATAACTTACTCATTCGTAACTGATCAGCGCAATTCACCGAGATTTATGCCATAATTCATAGCGAAATAAAACATTCCAAATCTTAGGACTTTTCTTTAACCTGCATTCTTCCAACTTAAATTTATTTTCACCGCTGTTTGTCAACTAAAATTGACTACATCTTTACTGATCAGCGCTGTTCACTAAGCTTTTAGGCATATTGATTTGCATTTTTAAAACTTTTTATCTCAGTCGTTTTCTGAAACCTGAACATGCAACTAATATTTATTTTCACCACTTATTTTCAACTGAAATTGACTCCTTAACCACTGATCAACGAATCTCACCGCAATTTATTCAATATTTCATACCAAAATATAAAATGCGGAATCTAAGTCACATACTCAAACCTGTAGTCTTACAACTAAATTTTTTTTTAACGTGGTTTTTCAACTTTACCTGACTCGTTTCCACTGATCAGTGCAGTTCGATGAGAATTCTGCAATATTTAATAGCAAAAAAAATATCTTTTCTAAGTCGTTTTTATAAACTTTAATTTTTCAAGCAAAAATTTATTTTCACCGCTGTTTTTCAAATAAAATTGACTCCTTTGCCAATGATCAGCGCATTTTACGGAAATTTATTCAATATATCAAAGCAAAATAAAATCTTGAGCATTTACTCAATTTGGTATTCTTCCTAATAAAAATTATTTTCGCCGCTGTTTTTCAACACAAACTAACTCATACGCCACAGACCAGTGCAGTTCAATGCGATTTCTGCAATATTTCATGGAAAAAAACAACTATTCTGATTCGTTTTCTCAAAATTTTATCCTTCAAACTTGACTCCTTTGCCAATGATCAACGCATTTCACCGGAATTTATTCAATATATCAGAGCGAAATAAAAAATTTCGAATCTTAAGCTTTTACTCAATTCTATATTCTTCCAAATAAAATTTATTTTCACCGCTGTTTTTCAACTGAAACTGACTCATTCGCCACAGATCAGCGCAATTAAATGCGATTTCTGCAATATTTCATAGAAAAAAAACAATTAATTTGATTCGTTTTCTCAAAATTTAATGCTTCAAACTAATATTTAATCTTACCGCTGCTTTTCAACTAAAATGACGCTTCAGCCACTGATCAGCGCAGTTCACCGCAATATAATCAATATTTCATGGCTAAATAAATAATTCGAAACATAAGGTCAATACTCAAACCTGCATTTTTCAAACTAAAATTTCTTTCACACTGTTTTTTTTAACTTAAACTGACTTGTCTTCAACTGATCAGCGCAGTTCAATGCGATTAATGCAATATTTCATAGCAAAAAAGAGTTTTCTAACCTAAGGTTATTTCTCAAACCTTAATTTTTCCAACTAAAATTTATTTCCGCCGTTGTTTTTCAAGTAAAATGCAATTCTTTGCCAATTATCAACACAATTTACCGATATTTATGCATTATTTCATAGAACAATAAAAATTCCGAATCCGAGTCCTTTTCTTAAGCCTGTATTTTTCCAACTAAAATTTATTTTCAACGTGGTCTTCATTTAAAATTTACGCTTTTGCCACTGGTTAGCGCAGTTCACAGAGATTCAAGCCATATTTCATAGTAAAATAAGAAATTACTAATTGAGTTATTTTATAAAACTTAAACACTTACAACTAAAATTTACAACTAATTTATTTTCACCGCTGCCTTTCACATAAAATTGACTACTTCCCCACTTATCAGCGAATATAACAGCTATTTACGCAATATTTCGTAGCAAAATAGAAAGTTGAAAATCTGACTCATTTACTCAAACCAGAATTCTTCCCACTAAAATTTATTTTTACCGCCATTTTTCAACTAAAATTGACTCTTTCGCCACTGATCTGCGCAGTTCGCCAAGATTCTTGCGCATTTCATAGCAAATTTAAGAATCGCTTATCTATGTCGTTTGCTGAACCCAGATTTCTCAGGACTAAAATTTATTTTTACCGCAGTTTCCTACTAAAATCGAATCCTTCGTCGCTGATCAGTGCAGTTAACCGAGATTTAAGCCATATTTCATAGTAAAATAAAAAATTACATATTTGTGTTATTTTCTGAAATCTGAATTCTTATACTAAAATTTATTTTCACCACTGTTTTTCAACTAAAATCGACGACTTCCCCACTTATCAGCGCAGATAGCCACTACTTACGAAATGTTTCATAGGGAAAAATTAAATTGATAATCTGAGTCATTTGCTCAAACCGGAATTCTTTCCACTAAAATTTATTTTTACCGGTGTTTTTCAAATAATATTGACACCTTGCCAGTGATTAACGCGGTACACAAAGATTTATGCATGTTTTATAGTAGAATTAATAATTTTTAATCTAAGTCGATTGCTCAAACCAGAATTCTTACGACTAAAATTTATTTTTACCGCTGTTTTTCAAATGAAATTGACTCCTTCGCCACTGATTTGCGCAATTCACCCAGATTTATGCAATATTCTATGGCAAAATAAAAAACTGTTAATCTGAAACCTTTACTCAATCCTGTATTTGTTTAACTATAATTTTATTTTTTTCGCTATTTTTCAACTACAATTGACGCTTTCGCCAGTGATCAGCGAATTTTACAGAAATTAAGCAATATTGCAAAATAATATATTCCTTATCTGAGTCGTTTTCTGAAACCTGAATTTTTACAACAAAAATTTAGTTTTCTCCGCTGTTTATCAACTAAAATCGACGCCTCCTCTAAATATCAGCGGAAATAATGCTATTCACGCATTATATCTTTGCATAAAAGAATATTCCGAAACTGAGTCTCTTCCTGAAACCTGAAATTATATAACTAAAATTTATTTTCACAGCTGCATTTCTAGATTCTAGTTAAGAGAAGACTTTGTATTTCTAGTCGATATTTATTTCGTCGACCGTGGTCATCACCCTTCCATTTCCATCGACCTCTCCCTACTCTGTGCATCTGGATAATAAACTCTTGAACAATGTTGTCTTGAAAATGACGCCGCACAGTGGGGCCAAATCGCATTTTGCCGGACAAAAGTCCAAAACTGCTTTTTATGAGATAACGTCTTGAAATTTGGCACATATACACAAAAATGATTGCTGATTATGGAATGGTAAGTCATTTTTCATAGGTATTACCCGTTACTTAGATACAGAGGCTCAAACACGACCAAATTTCGAAAAAAGCGCCCACTCTCATTTTTCTTCGAAAATCTTAAAAGTTGAGCAGATATAGGAGTGATTAAAGGATGTTTATGAAATAAAAAACATTGCCAATTGTGAACAGAATACTTTGCCTATACTATGCATAAGTTTCAGACATGTTTGCCCATATTTGAGTGCTATTACGTTACAAAATGGCGGACCCTTTTTTTAGAGAAAATTTTACATAAAGTAGACAATATAATCCTTATTAGGAAAATGGTCTCTATGGGAAAACGTGATCAGAGTATAAATTGAAGATATTTCTAGATTATTCCGTAAAAATATTTGAAAAAAGTTTGCGACGCCGAGAATAAACTCGATTTTTCGATCGCGCGTCGCGGCCCGGCTCCGCGCCGCGGGACCTGGAAATACCGAGACTCCGTTGGATTGTTCATGTTGTGTGGGTATTAACTCCTCGAATATAACTTTTTCAGGCTTTGCATGCTGTCACTGATTTCTAAATATTCTATACTGAATATTTTTCGAGGATATTGGTTCTAGAGAATGGATTAGTGCGCTCGTAACTGCTGTATTTTTTTTATTTGGATAATTTTCGGAATCATGCTGAAAATTATGAACATCTTTCAGCTCTTGAGCAAGGATGCCGGTTCTCGGGGAACCATGCATGTTCTCCATAAAAAAGCAACATTTGGGATTCCCTTCTTTCCCTTTACCCTCTCCTTATCCACCCCGAACTACATCCTACGCCTTTACTACCCGAGGAGGGTGGGGCAAAACGGAACGTATTATGAAAATGTGCAGTCTTAAAAAAACATGCCTACTTGGCAAATTAAAACTTGTTGTTGCTCTTTGTTATCTGACTCTTTGATGCGTCAGAAATAATATTGGTGGATACTCTCCTATAAGTAACTTGGAACTGACAATATATGAAAATTGATATTTAATTTTAAGGATTACCTAAAGGGAATCATTTTCACAATATCATTCTTTATAGCTTCTTACAATTAAATTAAAAATTCTCTTTAAAATCAGCATGATTTCATGAATGTTTACAAAAAGCTCTGTTGTGCGCATTATCATCTGTTTGTATTGAGTGAGATACTGGATCATTAGGTTTGAGGGATGGATTCATTTAAACTTGAGATTCCAGTGGTTTTGCATTTTTATTTCGCAATGCTGATCACACAATGTAACAATGTCAAATTGCAATACTCTCGACGAAAAGTAAAGTAATATATGTTATGCCGCATCCGACCCGCACCCGAGCGTTCCTCCTTCGAGGTTGCTAGGCGCGGCGACACGCCAACAAAATGGGTTCTTGCCCTTAGCGTCGGAATGGTCAGAATAAGTACACCATACTGCGTTTCTCGATTTTTATATTATGACAAATAGAAATGTGATACAAAGCAGTGGGGGAGTGTGCAATGAAGCTTTACACGGGAAGAGCCGAGAGAAAGAGGGGAATGTGGGAGCAAAGCTAAGATCTTACCAAGGAAGCAAGAACGGCTTCCTATGACGGACTCCTGTCGACCGACCCTACATTCGGGAATGAACTCCCGAAACGATCTCCTGAGCCGCCTCTCGAGTGCTGGCTGCATTTCAGTATATATAGGGCCGAACGAAGGTGAAACTCTCCGTCTTTTTTTCAAATAGGTATTTGTCTCCCGGACATTCTAGATCCGCAAAAGGTGAACATCCTAATGAGGGCAGGAGTATGGGAAATGAATAACATTTTGTGCTTATTTTGATCTCTCTCTCTATCTCCGAATTCTGGCGCACAACATATAGATGAAACACAATTAGATTAATCAATAATATATTAAACAAAACTGGAAAACTGATATTGTTTTGAATAGAATTTGCTGCGCCTTCTCTTACTTGTGGTTTAAAAAGAGAAAGTAATTTGAAAAGAGGATGGCAATAAACGAGAATGTCTTAAATTCATTTTGATATTATCAGTACCGAAAAAATCAATTCAATAATATAAATGAAATGCCATTACATGTAATATACTGAAAATAACGTAAATATCATTATCCCAAATGATTTTCACCCTCAGAGCATCCTTAGTTTTAACTCACCGAGTCCTCTTCAGGTAGTTGACAAATTTCTGAAAGCACACACCATGTTTATATTTGGGAATGGTTAAGAAGGCAAAGAAACAGAGGAGATGGGTTGTTCGTACGTGTACCGATACGCTCCTTGAGAGAGAGATAATGGTGAGAAGAGGTCTGTTTGAGGCAATGAAGGGAAAAATCCAAGAAGGGAATACCCGGAGAAAATGAAAGGAGGGTGGAGGGTCGGCAGAGGAAGTAAGGTCGGCGGTGTTCAAATGAGGGATTAGCAAGGGTGGGTAAGGGAGCGGTTAAGGAAAGGGTGGTTGGTAGCGGGCTCCTGACAATGCGATCGCCTTTTCACTATCCTTTCCTTAACCACTCCCCATCCCCACGAATTTGTCACTACAACACCTTTGACCAAACTTTCTTTGCCGATTGTTCGTTTCAAGAAAAATACTTAGTCCTCGGACGAGTCGTAACCATCATCTCAGTTTTATTCTATGCTTCTTCTCTGTCTTCTATTAGTAATAGTTCCTGTAATTCCTTCGGAAGCCTCCTATCAGTCTTCGCAGTCAATGATCTGGTGGAGGAAAGCAACGGATCGAACGTGATCAAGACTTTTGAATAGGTCCTCAATGGTGACCGTCCTGGAGCGTTTCCGCGTGAATCTTTCTCGAAATTTCATGGCGTCCTTATTGCGGGCCTCCATCGCCTCTTCGGATAGCTGGCCTAAGGGAAGAATTGCCCCTATCGAAAAATCCGCGCCATGTATGAGTACTTTATGGACCGTGGTCGGCATATAGGACAATGAATAACATCCCGAAATCCAATTTTATAAATCGTCAATCTGCCTTTGCAAATAATTATTTTCTGTCTTGGCAATTTCCTTCGTCTCTTTGAGCCACTGAAGACGAATGGGCCGGCAAAATCTGATGGACGACGGCCATGCATTTGCTCAGATAATCACAGGTAAAACAGGGAAAGTATTAATATTGCCCGTTAGTTCAATATTCGGATTAGCCAAAGATAAAATAGATACGCTTGAATCTCTTACCTGAAGAATCATTTACCAAAGTAAGAGGCACTAGGGATCTCATGAATAAAAATTCATCTAACGAATCTCCTTTTTCCCACAGTTGTTTATATTGGGCGTGGCGCGACTTCCATCAAATCCGTACTTGCATATTAAAGTGCAATTAACTTCATCACTGGAGGTTTGCGCTGTAGATACGCACTACAGTACCCGTGAGACCGTGTGATTGAATAAATATTGAAGATTCACTTCGCACATATTTTCGGTTATACTTATTACATCGGGGTAATCCGCATCGGCGATATAACTCGTGTCAGAGACTAAGCACGGAACTTCTAAGTGTATTATACTGACTATAAGTCAGCCCCCTAGTGATCCGTAAGGACAAAACCTCCTCAGGTGACATCTCCGTCACCACATCAGGACTTTTCATACATTTGAAAGCACTCTCCTTGCCCTACTACGAGTGGTTGTGATTGGAAATGATTCCGAAAATTATTCAAATAACAAATTTACCTCAGTTACGAGTGAGCTGAATGGAGTGCACTGAAGAACATATGGACACTACTAACTGATCCATTCTTTCGACCCAATGTCCTCGAAAATCTTCAGTATAGAATATTTGGAAATCAGTGACAGCATGCAAAGCCTGAAAAAGTTATATTCGAGGAGTTAATACCCACACAACATGAACAATCCAACGGAGTCTCGGTATTTCCAGGTCCCGCGGCGCGGAGCCGGGCCGCGACGCGCGATCGAAAAATCGAGTTTATTCTCGGCGTCGCAAACTTTTTTCAAATATTTTTACGGAATAATCTAGAAATATCTTCAATTTATACTCTGATCAAGTATTCCAGAGACCATTTTCCGAATAAGGATTATATTGTCTACTTTATGTAAAATTTTCTCTAAAAAAAGGGTCCGCCATTTTGTAACGTAATAGCACTCAAATGTGGGCAAACATGTCTGAAACTTATGCATAGTATAGGCAAAGTATCCTGTTCACAATTGGCAATGTTTTTTATTTCATAAACATCCTTTAATCACTCCTATATCTGCTCAACTTTTAAGATTTTCGAAGAAAAATGAGAGTGGGCGCTTTTTTCGAAATTTGGTCGTGTTTGAGCCTCTGTATCTAAGTAACGGGTAATACCTATGAAAAATGACTTACCATTCCATAATCAGCAATCATTTGTGTGTATATGTGCCAAATTTCAAGACGTTATCTCATAAAAAGCAGTTTTGGACTTTTGTCCGGCAAAATGCGATTTGGCCCCACTGTGCGCCGTAGCGTTGGTAGCGTCGAAACCGCGGTGGACTACATAAATACCGTGTGGTTGGGTGTGGAAAGCTGCAATTCCACTATGTACAGCCTGAAACCTTTGAAGACGTCCAAACTCCTCCGCTCACTAAATATGTGTCTGAAAACACCGAGTCAATTTCCACCGAAACGACCGGCCACATTTGTGAATTATTCGCATCTTTTTTGACATTTTATGTCAATGTAACATCAGTTGTGCAAGTGAAAATTCCATGCGGCTCCAAGTGGTACATAGTCGACCATCGAACTACCCTCATCCCCTCTCGTCACCTTCTCAGAACATTGTCTTATTTGCATCGTTTACTCCAATATGAAGACCCATTCATGATATTTACAGACGAAAAGTATTACTCAAAACGACCCCGCCTTACCAAAAATTGTGGCAAAGATTACACCGATAACAATACTTAGCCATTAACATAGTTCCTGTATCAACTCATGATGTGAACCAATTATCGGCTGCGACATTTCGATTACTCCCAGTAACTGATTCTGTGATCCGTAGAACAGACTGAGTCGGTAAGGGTAAATCGCCCCTCTTTTTCGTTTTATCTTAGCCAACATTTTGTATGTCTGAGACGAAAATGAATGTCCTGGCTTCACACAGTGACAATTGTTAAACCATACTTGTCGGGTTTTGATGGTATGAACATTTTGGAGGGGCATCAACCTCGGAAACTAAGCAATGTTTCATCCACTGTCAAACATTCTGAAGGGCTATCATACATCAGACAGTGGCTAACAAACGTATTCCATGTCTCTCAACAAGCAACAAATTTATCTTTAGCCATTCTTGACTCCTTACTCTTCTTACCATCAAATTTCAAAATTTGCAGAAGGAATGCTAATTTCTTCTGAAACATAGTGCAACGAAAGATAGGTGGTCCAAAATCTCTAAAAACATATCATCTTTGTTCAAACCAGAATCCTTCAAGACACCACTCATAAACAAAAGACCTATGAGTGCTTTCATCTCAGCCACGTCTGTAGGACGTAAAAAGGAAAGGGTACCTACGTCAGAATAATTGAGATGAGAGAGCTCTATTTCGTCATTAGTGTGACGAGCAATAATTCCTATCATTTCATCAGTTATGAAATATAAAAGTAATTTTTCTTCATCTGTTACTCCTCGAGCATCCTCTTTCAGCCCAGGCAAATGAGTAATCACGTTCAAAGATGAGGTTCGCGAAAATTTTGAGCGTAATGGCTCATCCGTCCCCAATGTTTCTTCGTCTTTCCCTAGCTCAAAATTCCTATTATCTGACATACCATCGTCATTATTTGGTTCTACATTTCTCTCTAAGTTCTCATTCTCTTCAACACAGTCGAAAACATCTTATTCGATATCACTGTTCATCAGAATTTCATCCTCCGATTCTGAGACAGATTCCTCCTGACCAGGTACGTCCTCTCTTTCATCATCAGAGTCTATAGTCTGCTGACGAAGTAACTCGGCTAGCACGTCTTCAGGGGTTCGAAATATTTATTTTGAAGCGATTTTGTGGGCAGAACTACGAAAAAGAGTAAAGCGTATAAAGAGAACATTTTGTAACATTAACGGTACGGTAGGGTCGAATGCGACCCAAAACAAGAGAGCGCATGGGAAAACTGAATGTAGGTAGCCAAAGTCACTTAGCAGCTCGCTGAAACCACTTCTACACATTAAACACGACTGACTGATAGGGTTCCTGGCCAACTCATCCTCCTAAGAAGAGAGGGGGGGACAGGGGCTCGGAAAATTAAATGCTCGGGTCGGATCCGACCCCCACCGTACCGTTTGAGGGTTAATTCTTCAATTTTTTATTTACTTTCACACCGGTTTTTCATCTAAAATTGTCTTCTTCTGCAACTGATCAGTGCAATTTACCGGGATTTATGAAATATTTCATAGCAAAATAAAAATTTCTGAATCTGTCTTTTTCTGAAACTTGCATTTTTGTAACTAAAGTTTATTTTCACCACTGTTTTTCAACTAAAAGTGACTCCATTGCCACTGGTCAGCGCAATTCACCGAGATTTATGCAATATTTAATAGCAAATGAAAAATTTCGAATCCGAGACCTTTTCTTAACTCTGTATTCTGCCAGTTAAAATTTATTTTCACCGCTGTTTTTAAATTAAAACAGACTCCTTAGCCCCTGATCAGCGTAGTTCATCGAGATTTTATGCAATTTCATTGCAAAATAAAAAATTCCGAATCTTATTGTTTGCTTAAACATTAATTATTTCCACTAAAGATTTATTTTTTCCACTGTTTTTAACTAAATGTACTCCTTACCAACTGATCAAGGCAATTAACCGCAAATATATTGAATAAATGATAACAAAAATAAAATTTCCAATCTAAGTCCTTTACTCAAACCTGAATTCTTCCAACTAAAACTTATTTTCACCGCTGTTTTCCAGTGAAACTGACTGAAAATTCTATGCAATATCTGCAATATTTCATAGCAAAATAAAAAACCCCTTAATTGAGTCGTTTTCTCAAACCTTAACACTTCAAACTAAAATTTATTCTCACCACTACTTTTCAACTAAAATTGACTCTTTAGGCACTGATCAACGAATTTCACCGCAATTTATTCAATATTTCATAGCAAAATACAAAATTTCGATATCTAAGTCACATGCTCAAACCTGTAGTCTTCTACCGCTGTTTTTCAACTAAAATAGATTCCTTCTCCACTGTCAGAGCAGTTCATCGAGATTTAAGCCATATTTCTTAACAAAATAAAAAAACTCATATCCGAGTCTTTTTCTGAAACCCAAAATTATACAACCAAAATTTATTTCACCGCTGCTTTTCAAATAAATTGACACGTTAGTCGCTGTTCAGGCCAGTTCACCGCAATTTATTCAATATTTCATAGGAAAATAAAAAATTCCGTATCTGAGTCATTTTCTCAAACCTGTATTCTTCCAACTATAATTTTTTTTCAATGCTGTTTTTCAACTAAAATAGACTCCTTCTCTACTGATCAGAGCAGTTCACTGAGATTTAAGCCATATTTCATAGCAAATTAAAAAATTCTGTAAAAAGCCAAATTTCATACCAAAATAAAAAATTCCTTATCTGAGTCGTTTTCTGAAACCTAAATTCATGCATCTAAAATTTATTTTCACCACTGGTTTCTACTGATATTGGCTCCTTCGCTACTCATCATCACTGTCTCCGAGATGTATGGAGTATATCACAGCATAATAAAAAATTCCGCATCTTAATCCTTTACTCAAACCCAAATATTTCCTACTTATTTTTTTACCATTGTTATTCAACTAAATACTTAATAGCTACTAATTTGCGCATTTCACCATAATCTATTCAATATTTCATAGAAAAATAAAAAATATCTAATCTGAGATGTTTTTAAACGCGAATTCTTCAAAATAAAAATTATTCCAATCGCTGATTTTAAACTACAGTTGTCTCCTTCACCAATGATCAGTGCAGAGATGCGATGTGACTTGCCAAAAGTGCAGGGCTCACAAAATTCTCTTGCCCTTTTCACAGTGATACCCAACTCTCTTTTGAGCATCTCTCTCATATGCCGTTTGTCTTGGTGTCCCCATCTCTCGTGGTACAGCTGGAGTGTTGAATTTTCTGCTTCAACAATGTTGACCCTTCCTTTTTTATCAGAAACGGCTGGTTCAATGGCTGCCTTGTATAGAGTTCCGCCTTTCTCGCGAGTACTACCTTCCCATCGACTTCCAGCCAGCACTTAGTTGTCGTGGAATTGAATTTGCTATTTGCATTCCTATCTTGGTCAGCTAACACGGAAAACAGGTTTCTCGAAATACTTGGAACGTACCAAGTGTCTCTGAGAGTCATCTTCAAGGTCTTTCCTCCAGCGAAAGCGGTGCCATTCCCGATGGCCTTGAGAGCTTGTTTTCCAGCTGCCTTGATGATGCAGGGACTTTGAAACTCCTGGAACTCGACAAACAGATCCGGACAATGCGTCACATGCTTCGTTGCTCCGTTTTCGATCCACCATCCTGATGAAACCGTATTGACTTGAAACATATCTTCACTCATAACACTCAGGGCTACATTGGTATCCACGGTATTGCTCTGAGGAGCGCTCTTCTTTGGTCGTCCATCAGCAATCCACTTCTTGCATGAAATAACCCAATGCCCTTTCTTCTTGCAGTAATTACAAGTGTCGTTTCCTTTTGACCTCTTCGGACCTTGATTTGACCTTGGCTTTCTGCTCTTCACGACTAATGCTTCTCCCTCAGAGTCTCCCTCTGTGCTAGCGCTCTTCCTAAAATTTCGCTCGTACATGCATAACTGAGGGATTAGCTCTTCAAAAGTCTTTTCTTCATCTTTCGACAATAACATCCAGCTGGATCTGAAATTCTCGAATTCACCCGGTAGAATTTGCAAGATTTTACTTACTAAGAGCAGGTCTGGCAGCGCATTTTCATTTGTTGCTTTCAAGCCGTTATTTAGCTCGAACCACAAATTTTTCAATCTCGCGGCATGAGTCGAAACATCCTCTCCGTTAATCCAACTAAACGCAAAGAACTCAGTGCATATCTTGAAAAGCTGGTCTTTGGATGACGCCTCGAAATGTGACTTTAATGCCTCCCACGCCTCTCGCGCTGTCTCGTTATCCATTATTTTCTCGTAAATTGCATCAGTCACCGAACTTGAAATGATTGACTTGGCGTAACTATTTGCCTTACGGAATAAATCGCTGACCTTCTTGTACTCTTTGATGTCATCATCCTTAGCATTAGGCGACAGAGGCTCGGGTTTCACCAATTTTCCATCGATTGCATCTAGGGCTCCTTCGTGGTAATCCAGAAAGTCCCTCAATTTCCTCTTCCAAATTGGCCAGTCCGCCTCTCCACCCAGGGGTTTTATATACTTCGCCAAATCCATTCTTGAAGAATGCTGTATTGACGAGACCTCACATCAACTTTAATTCGACGTAATTTTCAATCTCGCGGGCAACTCACTATTTTATCTAAATCAATTCGCGTGAGCTAGGCAGCCTGGGCCCATAACCTATTGAAAACCTTTTTATTAACCCGTAACTTATTTTGAACATATCATGACCTATCTTTTTATCTGTCGATAATGTTTTTTAGGTCCACTTTGTTGACTTCATAGTTACATACATAACTACACAAAAAACCAATGGCGTCGCAGCGCCATCTCTGAGTCAAACCACAAACTAATAAATTGGACTTGAATTTAACACTCTAACTTCAACACTTTCCCTTGTTAATTATAGTTGAATTTAACTACATATACTGAATTTAACAAGAAGTACTTAAAGAGATACAATTTCTCTCTCAACTAATAAAAGCCCACCAGTAGTTGCTCATTGTTCTTTCTATTTTTACATCAGTCCTGTTTTCACAGACAAGATCTTCAAACGTTTCTTTGGCAACGGCTTCGTCATGATATCAGCTACTGGATGTTCTGTGGAAATCTGTTGAACTTCAAGCTTGCCTTCTGTTACTTTCTCTCTGATGAAAAAGTGCTTAATTGAAATATGTTTTGTCCTGCGACGAAACTCTGGGTTCTTAGCCAGTCTCACCGCTGCTGAGTTGTCAACTTGAATAACTGGAACATTTTTAAGTTGTGTAATTCCTCTGAACACGCTGCTAAGCCAAATTGCCTCTTTGGCCCCTTCATTTGCTGCGATTATCTCTGCTTCAGTTGTAGAAGCTGCTGCGACAGCTTGTCGTTGGCTCATCCATGAAATTGCCCCTCCTGCATACCTAACGGTGACTCCAGAGGTTGAACGACCCATTGAAGTGCATCCTCCAAAATCTGCATCGCTGTAGACGAGAGAAAACCCTCATCCACATTGCTTCGATAGACTATCCCCAGATCCAATGTCCCTGCTATGCATCTGAAAACTCTCTTAGCTCGTACCACATCTTTTTTAGTTGGATTTTCGAGTGTCCATGAAAGGAATCCGACACTGTAAGCCAGGTCTGGTCTTGTGCCAAGCATCAAATACATCAGAGCTCCAACAGCCTGTCTGTAGGGAAACCTTGGTGCCTCGTCATCTTTCCCTGGTGTGGAAATCTCTGCACCTTTAAGCATTGGGGTTGAAACTGGTCTACATTGTGAAAAATTGAAGCGTTCTGAAATTTTCTTTGCATATTCTCTCTGACTTATCTTAATGAACCTCTCTTCTCGCTGAATTTCAAGGCCCAGATAATAGTTTGCTCGCTTTGCAACAATTTTGAACTCATTCTTCAACTCTTCAATGAAGTCTTCCATCTCTTGCAGATCGGTTGCAGCCATCAAGCCATCATGTACATAGATCACAAGTATTAGCTTCCTACCATTTCTCTCTCGAATGTATAAACATGGATCAGCATCGCTGGTCTTGAACCCATGTTGATGAAAGAATGCTCCAAGTCGTTTATTCCAGCATCTAGGTGCATGCTTCAGTCCATAAAGACTTCTCTTCAGCTGACAAACCTTGCTGGTTCCGTCTTCATATCCTTGAGGCTGCTTCATGAAAATTGTTTCTTCAAGTTCTCCGTAAAGGAATGCTGTTGACACATCGAATTGTGTCAGGTGCATCTTCTGACTTGCTGCAATGCTGAGTATTGAGCGTATCGTTGCCATCTTCGCCACTGGACTGAAGGTCTCTCTGTAATCAATGTTGTGACGCTGACTAAACCCCTTAACAACCAATCTCCCCTTGTACTTGTCAATGCTGCCATCTGGATTTTTCTTGAGTCGAAAGACCCATTTACATGTAATTGCCTTTGTACCTGGTGGAAGCTCTGTTAAAATCCAGGTTTAATTCTCTTTCAATGAAGCAATTTCACGATCCATGGCTTTCTTCCACTCAACTGAATCCTCCCTTCCCAGCGCATCTTCAAAGGTCTCAGGATCCTCCATCTCTTGATTCAAAAACTCCTCCACTTTCATGGCATAATCTTCAAGATATTTTGGTCTCTTCAAGGTTGATCGATTTCTCAGAATTCTTTCAGATGAGCGCTCTGAGTTTTCTTCTTCATCTGTATCCGACACATCTTTACCAATGGATTCTACATCACTAATTGATGATTCTTTCTCCATGTCGATCTGAGGCTCTTCTTCCTTCTCCTTTTTGTCAAATTCGTCTCTATTCCCGATATCTTTCAATGGTAGCTTGACTTCGTTCTTACACTCTTTAATTCTCTCTTGGAATTGAACATCTCTTGACAGGATAACTCTGTGGTTAGTTGGAATATAAATCCTGTATCGCTCATCTCCGTCATATCCTACAAGAAATCCTTTCACTGCCTTTTTGTCCATCTTCTTCCTCTTTTCGGATGGAATGTGAACGTAGCAGGAAGATCCAATGATACGCAGATGTTTGATTCTCGGTTTCTTTCCCATCCACAGTTCATATGGACTGACTCCATCTTCTGACGATTTTCCTGTTCTGTTTCCTGCTGTCACTAGCTCTGCCCATATTGCATCAGGAAATTTAACTTCTCTGTTTGAGTACTTGAAGGTCCTTGCCATCTCGACGATTGTTCGATTCTCGCGCTCACTGCCGCCATTCTGCTGAGGTGTGTATGGCGCTGTCAGTCTCTGTGTGATTCCGCTCTCTGCCAGAATGCACTTAATCTCTTCACAGTCGAATTCTCCTCCATTGTCACTAAGTAGCTCTTTAATGTTATGCCCAAGTGTCTTTGCATGTGCTAAGAACTGTTTTAACACAATTTTGACATCTGACTTTTGTTTAATTACGAAGCCATAACGAAACCTTGTGTAGCTATCCTTGAACCCAAATAGAAATCGTTATTTGCTGAAGGATTCGCAAAATGGGCCTACAACATCAGAGGAAAAAGTTCTCCAGGTCTTGTTGCCTTTCTCCTAGTGCCAAACGGTATATGTTAGATGATCACCGAGATGTATGCAATATTTCTTTGCAAAATAAAAAATTCAGAGGAGTCGTTTGCTCAAACCAGAAATTAACCCTAAAAATTTATTTCTACCGCTGCTTTTTACAAAAATAGACTCGTTCTCTACTGATCAGAGCAGTTCACCTAGATTTAGGCCATATTTCATAGCAAAATAAATATCTCATACCTGAGTCTTTTTCTGAAACCTGAAATTATACAAATAAAATTTATTTTCACTGCTGTTTTTCAACTAAAAATCATTCGTTCAGCGAATCAGAACAATTCAATGCCATTTCTGCAATATTTCATGGTTAAAAAATTAATTTCCTAACCTGAGTCGAATTCTCAAAACTGAATTCTTCATACTAAAATTTATTTGTTGCCGCTGCATTTCAAATAAAATTGACACCTTCCCCACTTATCAGCGCAGATAACAGCAGTTTACGCAATATTTCATTGCAAAATAAAAACTCTGAATCCTAGCCGTATGACAAACCAGAATGCTTCCCACTTAAATTTATTTTTAATGGTGTTTTTCAACTAAAATTGACTCCTTTTCAAATCTGCAAAGTTCACCGAGATTTAAGCCATATTTCACAGCACAATGAAAAAATCCTTAACTGAGTATTTTTCTGAAACCTGAAATAATGCAACTAAAATTTGTTCACCGCTACGTTTCATCTAAAATTGCTTCTTTAGCCGTTGATCAGCGCATTTCTCCACAATTTATTCAATATTTCATAGCAAAATAAAAAATTCCGAATCAAAGTCATGTACTCAAACCTGTATTCTTCCAACTAAACTTTTTTTAACCTTTTTTTTTAACAAAAACAGACTCGAACGCCTATGATCAGTGCAGTTCAAAACGATATCGGCCATATTTCATATCAAAAAATATGTAACCTGAGGAATTTTCTCAAACCTTAATTCGCTTACTTAAATTTTTATTCATCGCGGTTTTTCAACTGAAATTGACACCTTCGAAACTGATGAGAGCAATTCACAGAGATTCTGGAAGATTTCATAGTATAATAAAAAACTCCGAATATGAGTAATTTCCTAAAAGATGTATTCTTCCAAATAAAATTTATTTTCACCACTATTATTCAACTAAAACATATTCCTTCGCCACTTATTAGTGCAGTTCACTAACATTTAAGCAATATTTCTTTGCGAAATAAAAATTAAGAATCTGAGTCGTTTGCTCAAGCCAGAATTTATCCACTAAAATCTATTTCTACCACTTCTTCTTCAACTAAAATAGATTATTTCTCCTCTGATCTGAGCAGTTCACCGAGATTTAGCCATATTTCTTAGCAAAATAAAAAATCCCATATCCGAGTCTTTTTCTAAAACCCGATATGACACAAGTAAAATTTATTTTTACCGCTGTTTTACAACTAAAACTGACACGTTCAGCGAATAAGCGCAGTTGAATGTGATTTCTGTAATATGTCATGGCAAAAAAATAGTTTCCTAAATTTAGTTGATATCTCAAACCTTAATTCTTCAGATTAACATTTATTATTCGCCGCTGTTTTTTAAATAAAATTGACGCTTTCCCCACTTATAAGCGCAGATAACAGCAATTTACGCAGTATGTCATTACAAAATTAAAAAATCCTAACCAGAGCCGTTTGTAAAAACCATTATTCCCAATAAATATTACTTTTACTAGTGATTTTCAACTAAAATTGACTCCTTCTCTTCAAATCTGCACAGTTTACCGAGATTTAAGCCACATTTCATAGGAAAATAAAAATTCCTTATCTGAGTATTTTTCTGAAACCTGAAATCGTGCAACTAAAATTTATTTTTACCGCTGCATTTTAACGAAAATATACGATTTCTTCATTTATCAGCTCAAATAGCCGAAAGATTAATGCAATATTTCACTGCAAAATTAAAAATTCAAATTATAAGTCGTTTGCTCAAACCCAAATTCTTCAATATAAAATATATTTTCACCAAAACTTGACTCCTTCGCCACAGATCAGCGCAGTTCACCGATATTTATACAATATTTCATAGCATAATAAAGAATTTCTAATCTTAGTTGTTTTTTCAAACCTGAATTCTTCCCACTAAAATTTTATTTTACTGCTGTTTTTTAACTAAAATTGCCTCCTTAGCCACTGATCAGCGCAGTTCACCGCAATTTATTCAAAATTTCATAGGAAAGTAAAAAATTCCGAATCTAAGTCTTTACTCAAACCTGTATTCTTCCAACTAAAATGTTTTCACCTTTTTTTCAACTAAAACTGACTTGAACGACAATTATCAGCACAGTTTAATGCGATTTTTGCAATATTTCATGGCAAAAAAATAATATAATCTGAGTCGTTTTCTCTAACCCTAATTCTTTAAACTAAAATTTATTTAAAACCCTTTTCTTTCACCAAAAATTGACTCCTTCGCCACTTATCAGCGCAATTCCTGAAGATTTATGCAATATTTCATGATAAATAAAAATTTCTGAATCTGATCCTTTTCTGAAACCTGTATATTTCCACCTAAAACTTTTTTTTCACCGCTGTTCTTCAACTAAAATTAACTCCTTAGCCACTGTTCAGCGCAGTTCATGGTAATTTTTTCAAAATTTCAGAGAAAAATAAAAAAAATGTTAATCTGAGATATTTTGTCAGACCTAAATTCTTCGAGCTAATATTCATTTTCACCGCTGTTTTTCAACTGAAATTGTGTCCTTCGCCACTGATCAGAGTAATTCACAGAGATTCATAATATAATAAAAACTCTGAGTTATTTTCTTAAACCTGTATTCTTCCAACTACAATTTTTTTCCACCGTTTTTTTCAACTGAAACTGACCCGTACGCTAATGATCAACGCAGATAAATGAACATTTTTCTATATTTCATAGCAAAACAAAATATCTAATCCGATTTGTTTTCTCAACATCTTATTCATCGTACTAAAATTTATTTTCACCACTGTTTTTTAACTAATAGCGACTCCTTGGAGACTGATCAGCGCAGTCACCGAGATTTATGCAATATATCATAGAAAATAAAAAAATTCAAGTTCAAAGTGCTTTACTCAAACTAGTATTGTTCCAATTAATTTTTTTCCACCTTTTTTCAAATAAAACTAACTCGTACGCCAATGATCAGTGCAGTTCAATGCGATTCCTGCATCATTTCATAGGAAAAAATATTTAATCCGAGTCTATTTCTAAACCTTAATTCATCAGACAAAAATTTATTTTCATCTCGGCTTTCAACAAAAATAGACTCCTTCGCCACTAATCAACGCATTTCACCGAATTTTATTCAATATTTAAAGCAAAATATAAAATTCCGAATTATTGTCACCTACTCAAACCTGTTTTTTTCCAACTAAATTTTTTTTTCATCGATTTTATTCAACCAAACATCACTCGTTACCACTGATTAACGCAGTTCAAATCAATATGTGCAATATTTCATAGCAAACAAAATCTTATCTAAGTCATTTTCAAAAACCTTAATATTTCAATCTAAAATTTTTTTTCACTGCTGTTTTTAAATGAAAATTTACTCTTTCGCCACTGATCAGTGCAGTCACGGAGATTCATGCAATATCTCATGCCTAAAATTATTTTCTCAAACTGAGTCGATTTCTCAAACCTTAATTCTTCATACTAAAATTTATTTTTCGCCGCTGTTTTCAACTAAAATTAACGCCTTCCCCACTTAAAGGCGCAGATAACAGCAGTTTACGCAATTTTTCATTGCAAAATAAAAAATTGTGTATCCGAGCCGTTTGTTTTAACCAGAAATCTTCCCACTAAAACTTATTTATATTTGTGTTCTTCAAGTAAAATTGACTCCTCTTCATATCTGCACAGTTCACCGAGATTTTAGCCATATTTCATAACAAAATAAAACTTTTCTTATCTGAGTATTTTTCTGAAACCTTAATTCTTCAAATTCTAATTCATTTTTGCACTGGTTTTTCAACTACATATGTCTTCTTTTCCAACTGTTCAAACATTTGTTCAAACCAGAAGTTTTCCCATTTAATTTATTACATTTAATTTTACAAACTAAAATGTAATATTACTGGTGGTTTTCAACAATAATTGACTTCTTTTCAAATCTGAAAAGTCCACCGATATTTAAGCCATATTTCATGGCAAATTAAAAAAATTCTTGTCTGAGTTGTTTTCTGAAACCTGAATTCATACAACTAAAATTTATTTTCACCACTCTTTTCCACTGAAATTGACTCCTTAGCCACTGATCTGCGCAGTTCACCGCAATTAATTCAACATTTATAGCAAAATATAAAATTCTGAATCATTGTCACCTACTCACACGTTTTCTTCCAAACAAAATATTTTTTCACCGCTGTTATTCAACTGAATTTTACTCGTTTCCACTGATCATCGCAGTTCGACGCGATTTTTGCAATATTTTATAGCAAAAAAATCTTATCTACGTCGTTTTCATACACCCTACTTTTTCAATCTAAAATTTTTTTCAGAGCTGTTTTTCAAAAAAATTGACTCTGTCGCTAATGATAATTGCAGTCACGGAGATTAATGTAATACATCTCAGCAAAATCAAGAATTCCGAATCTGAGGCGTTTGCTCAAACCTAAAAAATTACCTCTTAATTTCCTATTTACCGCTGTTATTCAAATAAAATACGCATTAGCCACTTATCAGCGGAGTCACCGTAATTTATTCAATATTCATAAAAAATGAAAAATTCCTAATCTGAGAGGTCTTTTCAAACCTTATTTCTTCAAACCAAAATTTATTTCAATGCTGCATTTCAACAGAAGTTGTACCCTTCGCGACTTAATAGCGCACTTTTCCGATATTTATGCAATATTTCATATAAAATAAAAAATTCCTCTAATGAGTTTTTTTCTGAAACCTGAATTCATACAATTAAAATTTATGTTCTCCGCTACTTTTCAACTAAAATTGCCTCCTTAGCCACTGATCAGCGCAGTTTACCTATTTCTTTTTAATATTTCATAGTAAAATAAAAAATTCCAAATCTAAGTCCTTTACCCAAACCTGTATTCTTCCAATAAAAATTTTTTTTCACCGTTTTTTCCACAAAAACTTACTCGTTCAGCGAATCAGCGCAGTTAAGTGCGATTTCTGCAATATCTAAAGCCAAAAAATTAATTTCCTTACGAGAGTCGTTTTCTCAAACTCCCATTGCAAAATGAAAAACTATGAATCCGAGCCGTTTGTTCAAACCAGACTTCTTATAACTACAATTTATTTTTACTGGTGTTTTTCAACTAAAATTGCCTTCTCTTCAAATTTGCACAGTTCGCCAAGATTTAGGCTATAATTCATAAGAAAAAAAATTACTTACCTGAGTACTTTTCTGAAACCTGAAATTATACAACTAAAAAGAATTCTCACCGCTGTTTGTCAACTAAAATTGACTCCATCACTACTGATCACCGATATTCACCGAGTTTTTAGCCATATTTCATCGAATATTAAAAATGTCCTCTCCTTGTCGTTTTGTGAAACCTGAATTCATACAACTAATATTTATTTTCACAGCTACTTTTCAACTAAAATTAACTCCTTAGCCACTAATCAGCGCACTTTACCGTATTTTATTTAATATTTCATAGCAAAATATAAAATTCCGAATAAATGTCACATACTCAAGCCTGTTTTCTTCCGACATACATTTTTTTTCATCGCAGTCTTTCAACGAAAATTGACTCATCTTCAAATCTGCACAGCTCACCGAGATTTAAGTTATGTTTCGTAGCAAAATAATAAATCCCATATCTGAGTCTTTTTCTAAAATCTGAAATCGTAAATTAAAATTTATTTTTAACGCTGTTTTTCAACTAAAACTCATTAGTTCAGCGTATCAGTGCAGTTCAATGCGATTTCTGCAATATATGGTGTTAAAAAAATTAATTTCCTAACCTGAGTCGATTTCTCAAACCTTAAATCTTTATACTAAAATTTATTTTTCCTCGCTGCTATTGAACTAAAATTGAGGCATTCCCCATTTTTCAATGCAGAAAACAGCAATTTACGCAATATTTCATTGCAAAATAAAAAAATCAAATCTGAGCTGTTTGTTCAAACCAGAAATCTTCCCACTAAAATTATTTTTACTGGTGATTTTTAACTAAAATTGACACCTCTTAAAATCTGCTCAGTTCACCGAGATTTAGGTAAGCCATATCTATATATATAAAAATGAATGTATGTGTGTGTGTGTGTGTGTGTATGTGTGTATGTCCTTTATGCATTACTACACCATTCATCGGATCGCCATGAAACTTTGGGAAGTTGTTGAGTACATTCCCGAAAAGAGGACTACGAAATCGATATTTCAATATCGATACTTTATCGATATAATATCGCTAAAGTATCGATAAATTGATACATTATTGATACAAAATTGAAGTGAAATTGTTTAGTTTTTCAAAAGGAATGTATCGTTGCAATATCGATACTGTATCGAATGTATATAATGTGTTTGTCCTTTATGCATTACTGCACCATTCATCGGATCGCCATGAAACTTTGGAAAGTTATTGAGTACGCTCCGCGAAGGTTTCTACAAAATCTATAATTCAATGTCGATACTGTATCGATATAATATCGATAAAATATGGATACATCGATACATTGTTGATACAAAATTAAGGTGAAATTATTTAGGTGTTTTTTTTCAAAGTTTTATAAAGTATAGTTACAATATCGATACTGTATCGATAAAATATTGATAACTTCATGCATTACCACAATATTCATCCAATTTCCATGAAGCTTTGGTTAGTTGTTTTGTTCACTCCATGAAGGTTTGTACAATATCGAAAATACAATATCGACACTGGAGACGGGATGTGCATCCCATTGAAGTTGCAATTCATTGAAACACTCACGTGCAACATATTCAAATCATCCGGCATGGGACAAATATTTCAGAAATGCCAACTTATTGCTTGGGATGAATACACAATGGTGCACAAAGCATCGCTCGAGGCTCTGGATCGATCATTGCAAGATTTCCGTTGAATCCTGAGACCATTTGAGAACGCATTAATATTGCTTGCACGACATTTCAGGGAACATTACCTGTAATTCCTCGATTGACACTAGCGGATGAAATAAATGCTTGCCTGAAATATTCTACTTTGTGACGACATGTAAAGACGTTAAAATTATATACAAATATGCGTGTCCAGCTGCAAAACATTCGATCAGCTGAGATATATTGTATACCCATAAGAATTGTGAAATTAAACATACTACAAACGTGCGCTTTCCATTTAACCAGATTTAGCCACAGCAACGCGTGGCCGGGTCAGCTTGTTACATAATAAAATTAAAAATTCCTTTTCTGAGTATTTTTCCCAACCTTTAAATCATACAACTAAAATTTATTTTCACCGTTTTTATCAACTAAAATTGACTCCATCTCTAGTGATAAGTGCTGTTCACCGATATTTTAGCCATATTTCATGGCAAATTAAAATATTTTGTTTCTGAGTCGTTTTCTGAAACCTGAATTCATACAACTAAAATTTATTTTTACCACCACTTTTCAGCTAAAATTGTCTCCTCTTCAAATGTGCACAGTTAACCGATATTTACGCCATGTTTAAGAGCAAATAAAAAATACCATATATGAGTCTTTTTATAAAACTTGAAATCATACAAATAAAATTTATTTTCACCGCTGTTTTTCATTAAAATTGGCACTGTTTCATTTTAGACACTTTATTCTCTTTATAAAGACACACATGAAACACTGACGATGCAGCTCTAGCTCAGACTGACTGTTATAATCCCCTTCTACTCTGCTATATCCATCTGGCACAATTGACAGATTTGTTACCATCGATATATTATATAACATCTTCCTTTTTTTTAAACAACATTGGTAGATAGATAACAACAGTAGATAGATAACAACGGTAGATAGATAACAACAATAGGTAATACCCAGTAATACAACAATATAACAAATTTGATCGCAACCAAATGGAACCAGAGAAATATAAACACAGTAAGGCCCATAACTATATAACAACATATTTAATATTAGTTCTCAAAAATCAAATTATGGTGCTAGACTAACCATGTTTCATTACATCTATTTCAAATTGAGCATGTTATTAATTCCTACCTACTAGAAACATCTTATACTTCTTCAATCAACCTCTGTGGAGCCTTAATAGCCCGACCTGATCTTCTAACCGAACATTCATTTTGGCTTTCATTACCCTGGCTCTGTTGGCCAAATCGATTCACATCATCATGAATCTGACTAATTTGGGTACTGATGTGGATCTCATTTCTAACATATTAATTGCCATTCTCTCTTTCAATTACATATGAATTTGGGCCGGTGCCTTTCTTCACAATTATTCCTGGGCTCCCACGAGAGTCAGGTTTCATTTTAAGCATGACAGTTTCCCCGGGAAGAAACGGTTTTCTATTGACTGCTGTACGATCAAAACATTCCTTAACTCTCTCTTTCCTATCAATCATAAGTGCTCTATCTTTTCGATATGTCGCTTTGGGAATCAGTGAATCAAATGAACATGGAACCGTAGTTCTTAAGGAGCGACACATTAGATTAGCCGCTGGAGAGTGAATCCCACCTTTGGGAGTATTTATAAACTGTAATAAAGCAAGATATGGGCATTCATTATTTTCGGCTATTTTTAAAACATGTTTTTAACGGTGTGGCAGAACTTTCAGCAAGGCAATTGGACCGTGGATAATAAGGACTGGAAATGATATGGATGAAACCCCATTGTTTAGAAAAATTCTTAAATAATTCAGAATCAAAGTATGAAGCTCCATCAGTATATACAATCACTGGAATCCCATGCCTGGCAAATATAGATTTCATCTTACTAATCCTCGATGAGCTCTTAAGATCATTTAACTCAATTACCTCAGGATAATTTGACAAAGAATCAACAATGACTAGATAAATTTTCCCTTTCAAATCAAAAGTATCACAGCCAACCTCCATACATAGTAACAATGGCACTTCTTTGTATTTCATTACCAGCTTTTGTTCGTTTTGCTGATATTTAAGGCAAGTAGAACACGATTTTACCCATTTCTTTATGTCTTGATTGACTCCAACCCAGAAAACCGACAAAATGGCAAGGTCTTCCTTTCTGCAAATGCCAGGATGCCCTAAGTGAAGCTTTATCAATATATACTTTCTCATGGCCTGGGCTTAAGTTACAGGTAAATGCTCCACCAGAAGGGTTATTTGCAACTCTACATCATCATCAAATTCATCATCATGGTCAAAACCAGCTGGCAAAACATCTCTTGATAAAACATCCGCCAGGTGTAAATATTTTCCTGGCGTATAAACTAATTTAAGATTGTAGGGTAGCAATTTGAGCAACATCCGTTGCAATCTAACAGGAATTTTATGAAGTGGTTTATTATGTAACCCCAAGAGTGGCTTATGGTCAGTTTCCGCAACTATACTCTCTTGCCCAAAAATATACTGTCTAAATTTTTCTACTCCAAAGCTAACTGCTATCAGCTCCTTCTCCACCTGAGCATACCGGGTTTGAGTATCAGTCAATGCACGAGATGCATATGCCAAATGCGTACCATTCTAGAGTAGTTCAGACCCCAATCCAGTTGAACTAGCATCCACACTAAGTACGATCGGTCTTGAAGGATCATAAAACCCCGAAATTGGAGCAGTAACCAACATTTCTTTCAATCCTAAAAAACATTTTTCCAATGCATCACTCCAAGCAAATTCCACATCATTTTTTAATAATTCTCGTAACAAAGCTGTGCGGTCTGAATAACTGGGAATAAACTTAGACAAATAGTTCAAGAGACCTAGCAGCCGTTGCAAGCTTTTTGTCATGCGGGGACTTCAATGCTAGGACTGCTCTAACCTTATCCGGATCAATTTGTATGCCATTACGTCCAAACAAATGACCTAGAAAAGCTACTTTGTTAACATAGAAAGCACATTTATTAGGATTAAATTTAATGCCAAAGCTCTTGGATGTGCTTAAAACTTTAAATTACAATTTATCCATTTCTTCCTTGGACTTAGCCCAGAGAAAGATATCATCCTGGAATGTAAATACAGTATCAAAATCAGTAAACACCTTAGAAATGAATTCATGGAACTGCTTCGAAGCACATTTCAAACCAAAAGGTAGTCTCTTACATTTATACCTTCCCCAAAGGGTAACAAAGGTGCACAATCTCGAACTTTTTTCATCTAAGGGCAACATCCAGAATCCTCATTGAGCATCTAATTTACAGAATAGTTATGCCCCTTGCATACGAGCCGGCATTTCCTTTATTGTTGAAAAAGGGAAATGAGAACGTATGATTGCTTTATTAAGTGGCCTTGGGTCAATGCAAAGCTTAAGAGAACCATCCTTCTTGTGAACTACAACTATCTGATTAACCCAGTCCGTTGGGTCTGAAACTGGATCAATAATGCCAGTTTTCTGCATCCTATCAAGCTCCATTTTAACCTTAGAAAGTAATTTATAGGGAATTCTCCGGACAGGTGAAACAACAGGTCTCACATTCGAGTCTACCTCAATACTAACAGGGTACCGGGCACAACCCACTTCCCCATCAAACAAGTCCAAAAAGATTTTTGGTATCCTTGAATCCATCTGAAATCCAATTGAGTCAACACGACTAATCAGACCTAATCGTTCACTGCTATGAATCCCCAAAATATTCAAACAATCAATTGTTACAACATAAAACGAAAGAACATAACATGAGTTACCATAGCAACACCGAATTAAACATTTGCCTAAAACAGGAACAATATTTTTTGTGAACGAATTTATTTTCACCTTAACACTTTCAAGTATACTCTCACAAAAACCCAAAGTTCGAAACTGGTTGATTCCCATTATGTTACACTGGGCTCCCAAGTCCACTTTAAAAACAGCTGACCTCCCATTTATTTTCATCTTCACCGTGTACCATTCCAATCGAGAACTTAAAGTTTGACACTCGTCGATCTGAAGCGAATCCATTACAAACTTATTTTCGTAATCAACGTCACTGTCTTCTAACGCATTAACTTGTCTTCTTGCCCCACAAACCCTTGAAAAGTGATTTAACTTGTTACAATTCTTACACACCTACCCATACGCTGGGCAACGACCTCTCGCATGGGAATATCCACAATATTTTCACTCCTTTATCTTCGGAGCCATCTGAGTTTGGCTATTAACCGACGTTCATTTTTGCACTCAAACTTCACTTGCTGAATCTGCTTGCTAATAGTCGCCTGATTCCGTGCAGGTTCTAAATCCCTATCACTTGATATATTACCCATACCTAGAAGTCTTACTTGCATATCTTTGTCCGAGATTCCACAGATAAAAATGTCACGAACCAATCCATCAGTCAGCTCCCCGAATCCACAAACACTACTCACATTCTTCAAGGAGGCCATATACTGGTCATACGGTTCAGTTACCTCTTGCTCTCTCGTAAAAAACAAATGCATGTAGTAGGTAATGCTAGTCTTGGGCACATAATAATCATCAAACGTTTTAAATACAATTCCCAAGCTGTTTTTTTCATCATCGCCTAAATTAAAGATATCGTAAATGTCATTAGCTTTATCGCCAGCACCGTTCAACAGAATGGCTACCTTCTTTTTGTCAGAAACTTTGTCGTAATACGCGTCAATAAATCTGAGAAAGCTACATTTGTAGCGTTTCCAAGCAATGGCCATAACACCTCCATACTCCATCGGCGCCAAGGAGTCTGATGCAGAAGAACTCGCCATACGTCCAATATGCTGTTTAACTAGTTGGCCGATGTCCGAGAATACGCCGCAATATTAAGCTCATCCACTGAATGAGACAATAGGCTCCACTGCTGCCATAATGTTTCATTTCAGACTCTTTATTCTCTTTATAAAGACACACACGATGCAGCTCTAGCGCAGACTGACTATTATAATCCCCTTCTACTCTGCTATATCGATCATAACACAATTGACAGATTCGATACCATCGCTATATTATATAACAGAAACATTAGTCGTTTTTTAGGCCAGTTCGCCGCAATTTATTCAATATTTCATAGCTAAATAAAAAAAACCGAATCTTGGCCCTTTGCTCAAACTTGCATTCATCCAACTAAAATTATTTTTCACCATTTTTTTCATCTAAAACTGACCCGTACAAAATTGATCAGCGCAGTTCAATGCGCTTTTTGCAATATTTCATAGCAAAAAAAATATAATCTGAGTCGTTTTCTCAAACCCTAATTCTTCAAACTAAAATTTATTTTCAACCCTCTTTTTCACCAAAAATTGACTCCGCAATTCACTGAGATTTGTGCAATATTTCATAGCAAAAGAAAATATTTCAAATTTGAGTCATTTTCTGAAACCAGTATATTTCGAACTAAAACTTTTTTTCTCCGCTGTTCTTCAACTAAAGTTAACTCCTTAGCCACTGATCAGCGCAGTTCACTGTATTTTTTTCAAAATTTCATAGAAAAATAAAAAAATCTTAATCTGAGATATTTTGTCAAACCTAAATTCTTCAAGCTAATATTTATTTTCACCACTGTTTTTTTGCCCTTCGCCACTGATCAGAGTAATTCACCGAGATTCTCAAAGATTTCATAGGATATTAAAAAAACTCCGAATCTGAGTCATTTTGTTAAACCTGTATTCTTCCGAATACAATTTTTTTCCACCGTTTTTTTCAACTGAAACTGATCTAAAATATATAATCGGAATCGTGTTCTCAAACCTTAATTCCTCAAACTAAAATTTATTTTCACCGCTGTTTTTTTACTAATATTGACTCCTACGCGACTGATCAACGCAGTCACCGAGATGCAATATATCATAGAAAATAAAAAATTCCGTATCTGAGACGTTTGCTCATACCTAAATACTTACAAATTTATCTTTACCGCTGTCATTCAACTAAAAAACTTCTTAGCCACTGATCAGCGCAGTTACCTGTAATTTGTTCAATATTTCAGAGCAAAATGAAAAAATTCTAATTAGAGACGTTTATTCGAACCTGAATTCTTTTTTCATATAAAGTTTTCTACTAAAATTGTCTCCTTCGCCACAGATCTGCGGAATTCAAGAAGATTTATGCAATAATTCATAGCAAAATTAAAATCACTGAATCCGATCCTTTTCTTATCCTCTCCTTAGCCAATGATTAGCGCAGTTACCCGCAATGTATTCAATATTTCAGCGCAAAATAAAACATTCAGAATCTAAGTCCTTTGCTCAAACCTGTATTCTTCCAATTAAAATTTATTTTCACCGTATTTTTCAAATGAAACTGACTCGTACGCCAATGATCAGTGCAGTTCGATGCAATTCCTGCAATATTTCATAGCAAAAAAATATCTAATCCGAGTCTTTTTCTCGAACCTAAATTCTTCAGAAAAAAAATTATTTTCATCGCGGTTTTTCAACTAAAATTGACTCCTTCGCCACTGATCAGAGTAATTCATCGAGGTTTATGCAATATTTCATAGCAAAAGAAAAAATGCAAATCTAAGTCCTTTACTGAAAACCGTATTTTTCAAGATAAAATTTTTTCAACACTGTTGTTTGAATAAAATTGACTCCTTCGCCACTAATCAGCAAAGTTCACCTCAATTTCAAAATTTCATAGCAAAATTAAAATTACTTATATGCGACGTTTTCTCAAACCTGAATTCTTTAAATTATAATTTGTTTTCCGCTGTTATACAACTAAAACTTAATCCTTCGCCACTGATCATCACAATTCAGCGCGATATCTGCAATATCTCATGGAAAAAATTAATTTTGCAACCTTAGTCAATTTCTCAAACCTTAATTGTTCATACTCAAACTTATTTTTCGCCGCTGCTTTTCAACTAAAATTGACGCCTTACCCACTTATCAGCGCAGATAACAGCAGTTTACGCAATTTCATAGCAAAATAAAAAAATTTTGTACGAATCGTTTTGTGAAACCTTAATTCATACAACTAAACTTCATTTTAACCACTACTTTTCAACTAAAATTGACTCCTTAGCCACTGATCAGCGGAATTCACCGTGATTTATGCATCATTAAATAGCAAAAGAATAAATTCCGAAACTGAGTCCTCCTATTAAACTGTATTTTTCAAACTAAAATTTTTTCATGCTGTTTTTCAACTAAAATAGACTCCATCTCAACTGATCAGCGCTGTTCGTCGATATTTAAACCATATTTCATAGCAAAATATAAAATCATATATCTGAGTTTATTTCTTAAACCAAAGATCATATAGTTGAAATTTATTTTTAACGCTGTTTTTCAACTAAAACTGACTCGTTCAGCAAATCAGCGCAGTTCAATGCGATTTCTGCAATATCTTTTGCCAAAAAATTTATTTCCTAACCTGAGTCGTTTTCTCAAACCTAAATTCTTCACACCAAAATATTTTTTGGAAGCTGATTTTCAACTGAAATTGACGCCTTCCCCACTTATCGGTGCAGACATTAGCAATTTACGCAACATTTCATTGCAAAATAAAAAATTATGAATCTGTACCGTTTAAACAAACCAGAATTCTTCCCACTAAAATTTATATTTACTGTAGTTTTTCAACAAAAATTGACTCCTCTTCAAATCTGCGCAGTTCACCGAGAATAAAGCCATAGTTCATGGCAAATTAAAAAATTTCTTTTCTGAGTCGTTTCCTGAAACCTTAATTCATATAACTAAAATTTATTTTCACACCTACTTTTCAACTAAAATTAACTCCTCTTCAAATATCCACAGTTCACCGAGATTAAGGCCATAATTAAAAAAATTCCTTACCAGAGTCTTTTTCTGAAACCTGAAATTATACAACTAAAAATTATTTTACCGTTGTTTATAAACCAAAATTCACTCCATCTCTACTAATCAGCGCTGTTCACCGATGATGTAGCCATATTTCATAGAATATTGAAAAATGTCTTGCCCTGTCGTTTTGTGAATCCTGAATTTATAGAACTAAACTTTATTCTCACCACTACTTTCAACTAAAATTAACTCCGTTTAAATCTACGCAGTTTACCGAGATTAAGGTCATGATTCATAGCAAAATATAAAATATTATATCCAAGTCTTTTTCTGAAACCTTAAATCTAACAAATACAGATTACTTCAATCACTATTTTTCAAATAAAAATTATCGTCCTACCCCGGGTCTATTTCTCACACCCGAATTCTTCATGCTCAAATTTATTTTTCGCCGATGCTTTTCTACTCAAATTAATGCCTTCCCCACTTTTTAGCGCAGGAAAAAGCTATTTACGAAATATTTCGTTGAAAATGAAAAATTCTGAATCTGAGCCTAGGGTTCTCATATTTTCCTGAATCCTGAAATCATGCAACTAAAAGTTATTTTCACCGCTTTTTTTCATATATATTGACTCCATCTTTACTGATCAGCGCTCTTTTCCGTGATTTTAGCCATATTTCATGGTAAATTAAAAAATTCAGTCTTTCTTGTCCATTCTTGAAACCTGAATTCATGCAAATTAAATTTTTTTTCACCGCTACTTATCAACTAAAATTGACGCCTTAAGCAAATGACCAGGGCATTTCACCGCATTGTAGTCAATATTTCATAGCAAAATATAATATTCCGAATAAATGTCACCTACTTAAACCTGTTTTCTTCCAATCAAAACAATCTTAATAAAAATCTAAAATTATTTTACTGGTGTTTTTCAACTAAAATTTACTTCTTCTCTTCTTCTCTGCAATGTTTACCGAGATTTAGGCGTAATTCATAAGAAAATAAAAAATTCCTTACCTGAGTATTTTCTGAAATCTGAAATTACACTACAAAAAAGTATTTTTGCCACTGTTTGTCAAACAAAATTGACTCCATCTCTACTGATCAGCGCTGTTCACCGAGAGTTTAACCATATTTTATAGAAAATTAAAAAAATTGTTGTCCGTGTAGTTTTGTGAAACTTGAGTTCGTAGAACTAAAATTCATTTTTACCACAATCTTTCAACTTAATTTCATTCCTTAGCAACTAGTCAGCGCAATTAACCGATATTTATGCATCATTAAATAGCAAAATAAAACATTCGGAAACTGAGTCCTCTAATGAAAACAGTATTTTTCCAACTTAATGCTCTTTTTGAACTAAAATCGACTCTTTCTCCACTGATCATCGTAGTTTACCAAGGTTTAGGCTGTTTCATTAGAAAATAAAAAATCCCATATCTGAGTCTTATTTTAAAACCTGAAATTTAACAAATGCAATTTATTTTTACCGCCGTTTTTCAACTAAAAATCATTGGTTCAGCGATTGAGAAAAATTTAATGCGATTTCTGCAATCTCTCATAGAACAATTAATTTCCTAACCTGAGTCGATCACTGAAAAATTAATTCTTCATACTAAAATTTATTTTTCACCGCTGCCTTCCAACTAAAATTGACACCTTCCCCACTTATCAGCGCAGATGACAGGAGTTTACGCAATATTTCATTGCAAAATAATAAACTCTGAATTCGAGCCGCTGTTCAAACCAGACTTCTTCAAACTAAAATTTATATATAGTGGCATTTTTTAACTAAAATTGACTCCTCTTCAAATCTGCACAGTTCACCAAGATTTAGACCATAATTCATACCTGAGTACTTTTCTGAAACCTTAAATTACTAAAAAAAAATTTCACCGCTATTTGTCAACTAAAATTGACTCTATCACTATTGATCAGCGCTGTTCACCGAGTTTTAGCAATATTTCATAGAATATTAAAAAATGTCTTTACTTGTCGTTTTGTCAAACCTGAATTCATACAGCTAATATTTCTTTTCACAGCTACTTTTCAAATAAAATTAACTCCTTAGCCACCTATCAGCGCATTTCTACGCATTTTATTTAGTATTTCATAGAAAAATATAAAATTCCGATTAAATGTCATATACTTTAACTTGTTTTTTTCAACCTAAATTTTTTTTCATCGCAGACTTACAACTAAAATTGACCCCTTCTCTTCAAATCTGTAAAGCTCACCGAGATTTAAGCCATGTTTCATAGCAAAATAATAAATCCCATATCTAAGTCTTTTTCTAAAATCTGACATCGTAAATTAAAATTTCATTTTAACGCGGTTTTTCAACTAAAAGTCGCGTTTTAATGCGATTTTTGCAATATCTCATGCTAAAAAAATTAATTTCCTAACCTGAGTCGATTTCTAAAACCTTAATTCTTCATACTAAAATTTATTTTTCGCCACTTATATTCAACTTAAATTGACGCCCTTCCCACTTATTTGCGCAGTTGACAGCAACTTACGCAAAATGTTGTGGAAAAATGAAAAATTCTGAATCTTAGCCATTTGTTCAAACCAGAATTCTTCCCATTTAAATTTATTTTTACTGGTATTTTTCAACTTAAATTGTGCTCTATTCAAATCTGCAGAGTTTACCGAGATTAAGGCCATAATTGATAGCAAAATAAAAAATTCCTTATCTTAGAATTTTTATGAAACCTGAATTCATACATTTAAAATGTATTTTCATCTCTTTTTGTCAACTAAAATTGACTGCACAGCTAATGATCAGCGCTGTTAACCGAGACTTTTGCCATATTTCATAGCACATTAAAACATTTCTTCTCCGAGTCGATTTTAACAACCTGAATTCATGCAACTTAAATTTATTCTCACTACTACTTTTCAACTTAAGTTGACTCCTTTGCCACTAATCAGCGCATTTCACCGTTTTTCAACTAACATTGACTCCTTCTCTTCAAATCTGCACTGTTCACCGAGATTTAGGCCATAATTCATAAGAAAATAAAAAAAATTCAATCTGAGCATTTTGTTCAAGCCAGTATTCTTCACACTAAAATTTATTTTACTCGTGTTTTTAACTAAAATTAACTCCTTCTCCTCAAATCTGCACAGATAACCGAGATAGCTGTGATAGAGTGTGTTTAACCAATGTTTTTCAAGTAAAACTGACTATTACAGCAAATACGCGCAGTTCAAAGCGACTTCTGCAGTATCCCATGCCAAAAAATTTATTTCCTAAATTGCGGCCTCATATCAAAATAAAAAATTCCTTATCAGAGTATTTTTCTGACCCCTAAAATTATGCAACTAAAATAAATTTCAACGCTCTTTGTGAACTAAATTTGACCATATCTCTACTGCTCGCAGCGCAGTTCACCGAGGTTTTAACCATATTTCATAACAAATTAAAAAAATTTCTTGTCCGAGTCGTTTTGTGAAACCTGTATACATACAAGTATTATTTATTTTCACCACTACTTTTTACTTAATTTGACTCCTTAGCATCTGATCAGCGCAATTCACCGATATTTATGCATCATTAAATAGCAAAAGAAAAAATTCCGAAACTGAGTCGTCAAATGAAAACAGTATTTTTCCAACTGAAATTTATTTAAATATTATTTTTCTACAGAAATCGACATTTCTCCACTGATAAGAGCAGTTCACCAAGATTTAATCTTTCATAGCGAACTAAAAAATTCCGTATCGTAGTATTATTCGGAAACCTGAAATCATGCAAATGAAATTTATTTTTACCAATGTTTTTCAACTAAAACTGACTCTTACGGCAAATCAGCGCAGTTCAATGCGATATCTGCAATATCTCATGCCAAAAAATTACTTTACTAACCTGAGTCGATTTCTCAAATTCTTCATACTAAAATTTATTTTCTCAAATTTCTCAAAGTCGATTCTCAATTTCTGTATACTAAAATTTTTTTTTCGCCGCTGCTTTTCAACTTAAATTGACGTCTTCCCCACTTATCAGCAACTATTAGAGCAATTTAGATAATGTTTCATTGCAAAATAAAAATTCTGAATCTGAGATTCTGGATCTGAGAGGTTCAAACCAGAATTATTCTCACTAAAATTTAGTTTACTAAAGTTTTTCAACTAAAATTGACTCCACTTAAAATCTGTAGAATTCACCAAGATTTAGGCCACAATTCATACCAAAAAAAATTCCTTACCTAAGTATTTTTCTGAAACCTGAAATTATACAATTAAAAAGTATTTTAACGGTTGTTTATGGACTAAAATTGACCTTATCTATACTGATCATCGCTCTTCACCGAGATTGTAGCCATATCTCATGGCAAAAAAATATATTGTCGGAGTCTTATCCTGAAACCTGAATTAATACAACTAAAATTTATTTTCCCCGCTACATTTCAACTAAAATTGACGCCTTAGCCACTGACCAGGGCATTTCACCGAATTTTATTGAATATTTAATAGCAAAATGTAATAACCCGTATAAAAAATGTCACCTACTAATCCGGTTTTCTTCCAATTAAGATTTTTTAACCGCTGTTTTCAACTTAAAATAACTACATCTCTACTTATCAGCGCTTTTCACAGAGAATTTACCATAATTCATAGAATCTTTTCTAAAATATATCTTACGAAAAATCTAAAATTTTGTTACTGGTGTTTTTTGAACTAAAATTGACAACTTCTCTTCTAATCTGCACAGTTCACCGAGATTTACGCCAATATTCATAAAAAAATAAAAATTCTCTACCCGAGTATTTTTCTGAATCATGAAATAATACAACTAAAAATATTTTCATCGTTGTTTTGTCAACTAAAATAGACTCCTTCTCTTCTCATTTCCACAGTTCACCGAGATTTAGGCCATAATTAAAAAAAAATAAAAATACCTTACCTTAGTATTTTCTGAAATCTGAAATTACACAATTAAAAAGTATTTTCGCCGGTGTTTGACAAACAAAATTGACTCCATTTTTGCTGATCAGCGCTATTTACCGCTTTTTGCAATATCTTATGTTAAAAAATGAATTTCCTAACCTGAGTCGATTACTCAAACATTACTTCTTTATACCAAAGAAGTAATGTTTGAGGCCGCTGCTTTTAACTAAAATAGACACCTACCCCACTTGTCAGCGAGAATAACATCAGTTTAAGCAATATTTCACTGCAAAATGAAAAACTATGAATCCGAGCAGTTTGTTGAAACCATACTTCTTCCAACTAAAATTTATTTTTCCTGGTGTTTTCAACTGTAAATTGACTCCTCTTCAAATCTACACAGTTAACTAATATTTAGGCCATAATTCATTAGAAAAAAAATTACTTACCTAAGTATTTTCCTTAAAACCTGAAATTATACAACTAAAAAGAATTTTCACCGCTGTTTGTCAACTAAAATTGACTCCATCACTGTTGATCAGCGCTGTTCACAGAGTTTTTGGCCATATTTCATATAATATTAAAAAATATCTTTTCCTTGTCGTTTTGTGAAACTTGAATTCATACAACTAACATTTATTTTCACACCTACTTTTCAACTAAAATTAACTCCATAGCCACTAATCAGCGCATTTCACCGCATTTTATTTAATATTTCACAGCAAAATTTAAAATTCCGAATAAATGTCACATACTTAAGCTTGTTTTCCTCCAACTAAAATTTTTATTTCATCGCAGTCTTTCAACTAAAATTGACTCCTTCTCTTCAAATCTGCACAGCTCACCAAATTTTAAGCCATGTTTCATAGTTAAATAATAAAAGCCATATCTGAGTCTTTTTCTAAAATCTGACATCGTAAATTAAAATTTCTTTTTAACGCTGTTTTTCAACTAAAACTCATTAGTTCAGCGAATCAGCTCAGTTCAATGCGAATTCTGCAACATTTCATTTAAAAAAAATTAATTTCCTAACTTGAGTCGATTATTCAAACCTTAATTCGTCATACTAAAATTTAATTTTCCCCACTGCTATTCAACTAAAATTGACGCCCTCCCCACTTATCACCGCAGATGATAGCAATTTACGCAATATTTTTTGGAAAAATAAAAAATTCTGAATCTTACCCGTTTGTTCAAACCAGAATCCATTCCACTATAATTTAATTTTACTAGTATTTTTCAACTAACATTGACTCCTTCTCTTCAAATCTGCACTGCTCACCGAGATTTAGGCCATATTCATGAGAAAATAAAAAATTCTGAATCTAGGCCGTTTGTTCAAACCAGCATTCTACACTGAAATTTGTTTTTACTAGTGTTTTTCAACTAAACGTGACTCCTCAAATCTGCACAGATAACCGAGATTGCTGTGATAGTGTTTATAACCAATGTTTTTCAAGTCAAACTGACTCGTACAGCAAAACAGCGAAGTTCAATGCGATTTCGGTAATATCCCATGAAAAAAAAATTAATTTCATAAATTGACGCCTCATAGAAAAATAAAAAAATTCCTTATCAGACTATTTTTCTGAACCCTGAAATTATACAACTTAAATGAATTTCAACGCTCTTTGTCAACAAATAGGACGTAAAAATTTATAGGTTGTACAAAAACCCTATTTATCAATAATCGTGAATCAAGGGGGCTGCGGTGCGGAGGGACCGGGTTCGATCCCAGTCGTCGAAAAAATGTTTGGCTTATTTTTTTTGTTTTTCATTGTTGGATTTTGATCTTAACATCTAATTTTTACTTTTATATTCAAAGTTTTTTTTAAGTGAGTGGAAATATTTTTTTCGCGAAAACCATAGGGCTTATTTTATTCTTTCGCGCGAAGTCTACGTAATTTCTTTGTTTCCACATTCTTTCACCATGCAGACTTGATTTGTTCTTTCATTTGCAAGACCTCCTGTTGATATCATAATTATACAATAGTGTAAATAATTGTTACATCATTATTTATAAGACCCACGATCACAGATCCCCGTTTTCTTGTTTTGTCGTGATTGAAAAAAGAGGGGAAAATGTGATCTGCTTATCTACTAATTTCTGTAATCGAATCACCATGTCTCGATCTAAAGACATACAAATAAATACATTCTAATAAAGCTGGTCGATAAAGGCTCGTGTCATAAATGGCGAGAGTGACCACTTGCAGAAAATTTCCATGAGCCAATAATTTAAATTAATTTCTGGTAGCGAAGGAAGCAACCCCTTTCCCAGGGCATTGGTTCGACCATCTAACGGTTGTTTTCCGAAGGCATTATTGGCCCTCCATAACACGATAATTCCAAATATTCTTCCATACCATCGGGGTCTTCTCCCACTAGTTCGTCAACCGTTTCAAAATCCATCTCATCCATCATTTCCAAAATTATGGAAAACATTTCCTCTCCTACTGCTACCGGAGCGTTGGGAGGGCTCTCAATTAGCAGACTCCAAAATATATCCACCTTCACGCAGGAGAATGGCACAATGACGGAAGGCTTCAGAAAGCAAGGTGAGATTTTCCTGACCATCTTCATTACTGGTAGCACTAATTCTTTCGGAAGATGTTCCAGGTATCGAATCCATAATTAGGAGGAGGCTGTTTTTTACATTATACTTTGTTATACAGATGCGCACCAATTAAATTTCTTCATTAATTTAATTTATCATAAATTAATTTAAATTTGAGATATATGTATTGCGAATTAAAACTCAAATTGCATACCTGAATTCAGGATTTTATGAAGCCAAATATCCTGTCGGCAACTGAAGACTCTCGACTACGACAAGAAAAATCGCAGACGCACAATTGCATGAGAATCACAGCTCTTTGCGGTTCAAATGTTGGCGGTGTACTAAACATGCAACGAAATGCACTCTCTTCCTAATCCTGGTGAGAGTTTTTGAGGGATTTTTTTTCGACAAAAATCGACTCTTTCTCCACTGATAACAGCAGCTAAAGCTGTTTCACGGCAAAATAAAAAATCCCACATATCAGTAACTACAAATTTTTAAAAGTTGCTTACAAATTAAAAATCAGCGAAACAGAACAGTTCAATGTGATTTCTGCAATATCTGATGTTAAAAAAATTAATTTCATAAGTACTTTCGAAAACCAGAAGTTATGCAACTAAAAAGAATTTTCTCCACTGTTTCTCAACTAAAATTGACTCAATCATTATTGATCAGCGCCTTTCACCTAGTTTTTAGCCATATTTCATAGAAAATTAAAAAATGTCTTTTCCTTGTCGTTTTGTGAAACTTGAATGCATACAACAAATATTTATTTTCACAGCTACTCGAGTCTTTTTTTTAACCTGAAATCATACAAAATAAAATTTATTTTTATTCTTGTATTGCGACTTAAACTGACTCGTTCAGCGAATCAGCGGAGTTCAATGCGTAATCTCTAATATCTGATGCCAAAAATTAATTTCCTAATCTGAGTCGAATTCTCAAATAATAATTCTTCATTCTAAAATTTATCATTCGCCGCAGCTTTTCAACTCAAATTGACGCCTTCCCCATCTTGTATCGCAGTAAAAAGAAAATTACGATATATTTCATTGCGAAATAAAAAATTTTAAATCTGAGCCGTTGCTTCCCGTATTTTTCTGATCCTAAAACCATGCAACCAAAATTTATTTTCACCACTGTTTGTCAATTAAAATTAACTCCATCTTTACTGATCAGCGCTCTTCTCCGAGATTTTAGCCATATTTCATGGCAAATTAAAACATTTTTTGACTGAGTCGATTCCTGAAACCTGAATTCTTACAACTAAAATTTATTTTCACCGCTACTTTTCAACTAACGTTGTGTCTAGGCAACCAATTGCCGCATTTCATTCAATATTTAATAGCAGAAAATAAAATTCCAAATAAATATAACCTACTTTAACCTGTTTTCTTCCAACTAATTTTGTTTTAACTGCTGCTTTACAGCCAAAAATTGACTCCTTCCCCACTTATCAGCAAAGATAACAGCAGAGTACACATTATTTCATTGCAAAACAAAAAATGCTGAATCTTTGCCGTTTTTTTTAAACCTGTATTCTTCCCACTAAAATTTATTTTTACTGGTGTTTTTCAACTAAAAATGTCTCCTTCTCTTCTCATCTGCACAGTTCACTGAGATTTAGGCATAATTCATAAGAAAATAGAAAATTCCTTACCAGAGTATTTTCTGAAATCTGAAATTACACAATTAAAAAGTATTTTCGCCGTTGTTTGACAAACAAAATTGACTCCATTCTGCTAATCAGCACGCTATACTGAGATTTTAGCCATATTTTATAGAATATTATAAAAATTGTTGTCCGTGTCGTTTTGTGAAACTTGAATGCATAATACTAAAATTCATTTTCACCACTACCTTTCAACTTAAATTGACTCCTTAGCAACTGGTCAGCGCAATTCAACGATATTTATGCATCATTAAATAGGAAAAGAAAAAATTCCAAAACTGATTTCTCTAATGAAAACATTTTTATCCAACTTAAGTTTTTCTAAATTTTTTTTCAACAAAAATCTATTTTCTCCACTGATAAGAGCAGTTTACCAAGGTTAAGCTGTTTCAAAGCAAAATAAAAATCCCATATCTGAGTTTTATACTGAAAACTAAAATTATACATATACAATTTCATAAGAAAGCCATAATTCATAAGAAAAAAAATTACTTACCTGAGTACTTTCCATAAACCTGAAATTATACAACTAAAAAGAATTTTCACCCCTGTTTGTCAACTAAAATTGACTCCATCACTAATGATCAGCGCTGTGTACAGAGTTTTTAGCCATATTTCATAGAATATTTCAAAATATCTTTTCCTTGTAGTTTTGTGAAACTTGAATTCATACAACTAATATGTATGACCTACATATGACACCTACTTTTCAACTATTTTACCTACCTACCAACCTACTTTTCAAATTAACTCCATCGCCACTAATCAGCCCATTTCACCGCATTTTATTTAATATTTCACAGCAAAATTTAAAATTCCGAATAAATGTCACATACTTAAGCTTGTTTTCCTCCAACTAAAATTTTTATTTCATCGCAGTCTTTCAACTAAAATTGACTCCTTCTCTTCAAATCTGCACAGCTCACCAAATTTTAAGCCATGTTTCATAGTTAAATAATAAAAGCCATATCTGAGTCTTTTTCTAAAATCTGACATCGTATTTTAAAATTTCTTTTTAACGCTGTTTTTCAACTAAAACTCATTAGTTCAGCGAATCATCTCAGTTCAATGCGAATTCTGCAACATCTCATGTTAAAAAAATTAATTTCCTAACATGAGTCGATTTATCAAACCTTAATTCGTCATACTAAAATTTATTTTTCCCCACTGCTATTCAACTAAAATTGACGCCCTCCCCACTTATCACCGCAGATGACAGCAATTTACGCAATATTTTTTGGAAAAATAAAAAATTCTAAATCTTACCCGTTTATTCTAACCAGAATTCATTCCACTATAATTTAATTTTACTGGTGTTTTTCAACTTACATTGACTCCTTCTCTTCAAATCTGCACTGCTCACCGAGATTTAGGCCATATTCATAAGAAAATAAAAAATTCTGAATCTAGGCCGTTTGTTCAAACCATTCTACACTAAAATTTATTTTTACTAGTGTTTTTCAACTAAACGTGACTCCTCCTCAAATCTGCACAGATAACCGAGATAGCTGTGATATTGTGTATAACCAATGTTTTTCAAGTAAACTGACTCGTACAACAAAACAGCCTAGTTCAATGCGATTTCGGTAATACCCCATGAAAAAAATTAATTTCCTAAATTGACGCCTCATAGCAAAATAAAAAATTCCTTATCAGACTATTTTTCTGACCCCTGAAATTATGCAACTAAAATAAATTTCAACTCTGATTGTCAACTAAAATTGACATAATCTCTATTGATCGCAGCGCAGCGCAGTTCACCGTGATTTTAACCATATTTCATAGCAAATAGAGTCAATTACTCTAACCTTAATTCTTCATATTAAAATTTATTTTTCGCCGCTGCCTTTAAAAAAAATTGACACCTTCCCCCTATTGTCTGCGCAGATGACAGCAATTTACACAATATTTTATGGAAAAATGAAAAATTCTGAATCTTAGCCGTTTTTTCAAACCAGAATTCTTCCCACTAAAATTTATTTTTATGGTATATTTCATCTAAAATTTACTCCTTCTCTTCAAATCAGCAGGGTTCACCTAGATTAAGGACATAATAAAAAAAATTTCTTACCGGTGTATTTTTCTGAAACCTGAAATTATACCACAAAAAAGTATTTTACCGATGTTTTTAAACTAAAATTCACTCCATCTCTACTAATCAGCGCTGTTCAATGAGGATGTAGCCATATTTCATTGAATATTGAAAAAATTCCTGCCCTGTCGTTTTGTGAATCCTGAACTCATACAACTGTACTTTATTTGCACCACTATTGTTTAACTAAAATTAACTCCTTTACAAATCTGCGGAGTTTACCGAGATTTAGGTCATGTTTCATAGCAAAATATAAAACATTATACCTGAGTAATTATCTGAAACCTTAAATCTTGCAAATAACGATTACTTTATTCGCTGTTTTTTAAATAAAAATTATTTGATCAGCGAATAAAAACTGTTCAATGCCATTTCTGCGCTATCTCATGCAAAAAAATTAATTTCCTAACCTGGGTCAATTTTTCAAACTTGAATTCTTCATGCTAAAATTTATATTTCGCCGCTACTTTTCTACTCAAATTGACGCCTTCCCCACTTTTAGCGCAGGAAAAATCAATTTACGAAATATTTCATTGAAAATTAAAAAATTCTGAATCGGAGCCGTTGGTTCTCCTATTTTTCTGAATACTGAAATCATACAACTAAAAGTCATTTTCACCGCTATTTGTCATATATATTATCTCCATCTTCACTGATCAGCGCTCTTCTCCGTGATTTTAGCAATATTTCATGGCATATTAAAAAATTTTTTGTCTGAGTCCAATGCTGAAACCTGAATTCTTACATCGTAAATTTCTTTTCACCGCTACTTATTACTAAAAATGACGCCTTAGCCACTGACCTAGGCATTTCACCGCATTTAAGTCAATATTTCATAGCAAAATATAACATTCCGAATAAAAATCACCTACGTAAACCTGTTTTCTTCAAATTAAAATTTTTAATTTGCAGAAAACAGCTGTCTTTCAACTAAAATTAACTACATCTCTACTGATCAATGCCGTTCACACAGATTTAACAATAAATCATAGAATATTTTACATAATCTTTTTTTAATAAAAATCTAATATTTTGTTACTGGTGTTTTTCAACTAAAATAGACTCCTCTTCTCATCTGCACAGTTTACCGAGATTTAGGCAAAATTCATAAGTAAATAAAAAATTCCTTACCTGAGTATTTTCTGAAATCTGAAATTAAACAACAAAAAAGTACTTTCGCCAATGTTTGTCAAACAAAATTGACACTATCCCTACTGATCAGCGCTGCTCACCGAGATTTTAAACATATTTTATAGAATATAAAAAAGTTCTTGTCCGTATAGTTTTGTGAAACTTGAATGCATACAACTAATATTTATATTCACCACTACCTTTCAACTTAAATTGACCCATCAGCAATTGGTCAGTGCAATTCACGGATATTTATGCATTATTAAATAGCAAAACAAAAAAATCCGAAACTGAGTCATCAAATGAAAACAGTACTTTTCTAACTAAAATTTTATTTAATGCTGTTTTTCAACTTCAATCGACTCTTTGTTCACTGATCAGAGCAGTTTACCAATAGTGAACGTATGTTATGTTGCAAAATAAAAAATGCCATATCTGAGTCATATTCTGACACGGGAAATTATACAAATACAATTTATTTTTACCGCAGTTCTTCAACAAAAAATCATTCGTTCAGTGAATCAGAAAAATTCAATGCGATTTCTGCAATATCTCATGCTCACAAATTAATTTCCTACCTGTGTCGATTTCTCAAACCTGTATTCTTTATATTATAGTTAGTTTTCGCCGCTACATTTCAACTTAAATTGACACATTTACCAATTATCAACGCAGATGACAGCAGTTTACGCAATATTCCATTGCAAAATAAAATTTCTGAATCCGATCCGTTTGTTCAAACCGGACTTTTTTCAAATAAAATATATTTTTACCGGTATTTTCAACTGAAGTTGAATTTTTTCTCTTCAAATCTGCACAGTTCACGGTGATTTAGGCCATAATTTATAAAAAATGAAAAATTTCTTTCCTGAGTATTTTCTGAAATACGAAATTACACAATTAAAAAGTATTATCCCCGCTGTTTGACGAACAAAATTGACCTTATCTCTACTGATCAGCGCTGTTCACTGAGATTTTAGCCATATTTTATAGAATATTATAAAAATTAATGTCCGTGTCGTTTTGTGAAACCTGAATTCATGCAACTAAAATTCATTTTCACCACTACCTATCAACTTAAATTGACCCCTTAGCAAATGGTCAGCGCAATTCACGGATATTTATGCATAATAAAATAGCAAAAGAATATATTTCGAAACTGATCCTCTAATGAAAACTATTTATCAAATTAAAGTTTTTCAAATTTTTTTTCGACAAAAATCGACTCTTTCTCCACTGATAACAGCAGCTAAAGCTGTTTCACGGCAAAATAAAAAATCCCACATATCAGTAACTACAAATTTTTAAAAGTTGCTTACAAATTAAAAATCAGCGAAACAGAACAGTTCAATGTGATTTCTGCAATATCTGATGTTAAAAAAATTAATTTCATAAGTACTTTCGAAAACCAGAAGTTATGCAACTAAAAAGAATTTTCTCCACTGTTTCTCAACTAAAATTGACTCAATCATTATTGATCAGCGCCTTTCACCTAGTTTTTAGCCATATTTCATAGAAAATTAAAAAATGTCTTTTCCTTGTCGTTTTGTGAAACTTGAATGCATACAACAAATATTTATTTTCACAGCTACTTGAGTCTTTTTTTTAACCTGAAATCATACAAAATAAAATTTATTTTTATTCTTGTATTGCGACTTAAACTGACTCGTTCAGCGAATCAGCGGAGTTCAATGCGTAATCTCTAATATCTGATGCCAAAAATTAATTTCCTAATCTGAGTCGAATTCTCAAATAATAATTCTTCATTCTAAAATTTATCATTCGCCGCAGCTTTTCAACTCAAATTGACGCCTTCCCCATCTTGTATCGCAGTAAAAAGAAAATTACGATATATTTCATTGCGAAATAAAAAATTTTAAATCTGAGCCGTTGCTTCCCGTATTTTTCTGATCCTAAAACCATGCAACCAAAATTTATTTTCACCACTGTTTGTCAATTAAAATTAACTCCATCTTTACTGATCAGCGCTCTTCTCCGAGATTTTAGCCATATTTCATGGCAAATTAAAACATTTTTTGACTGAGTCGATTCCTGAAACCTGAATTCTTACAACTAAAATTTATTTTCACCGCTACTTTTCAACTAACGTTGTGTCTAGGCAACCAATTGCCGCATTTCATTCAATATTTAATAGCAGAAAATAAAATTCCAAATAAATATAACCTACTTTAACCTGTTTTCTTCCAACTAATTTTGTTTTAACTGCTGCTTTACAGCCAAAAATTGACTCCTTCCCCACTTATCAGCAAAGATAACAGCAGAGTACACATTATTTCATTGCAAAACAAAAAATGCTGAATCTTTGCCGTTTTTTTTAAACCTGTATTCTTCCCACTAAAATTTATTTTTACTGGTGTTTTTCAACTAAAAATGTCTCCTTCTCTTCTCATCTGCACAGTTCACTGAGATTTAGGCATAATTCATAAGAAAATAGAAAATTCCTTACCAGAGTATTTTCTGAAATCTGAAATTACACAATTAAAAAGTATTTTCGCCGTTGTTTGACAAACAAAATTGACTCCATTCTGCTAATCAGCACGCTATACTGAGATTTTAGCCATATTTTATAGAACATTATAAAAATTGTTGTCCGTGTCGTTTTGTGAAACTTGAATGCATAATACTAAAATTCATTTTCACCACTACCTTTCAACTTAAATTGACTCCTTAGCAACTGGTCAGCGCAATTCAACGATATTTATGCATCATTAAATAGGAAAAGAAAAAATTCCAAAACTGATTTCTCTAATGAAAACATTTTTATCCAACTTAAGTTTTTCTAAATTTTTTTTCAACAAAAATCTATTTTCTCCACTGATAAGAGCAGTTTACCAAGGTTAAGCTGTTTCAAAGCAAAATAAAAATCCCATATCTGAGTTTTATACTGAAACCTAAAATTATACATATACAATTTCATAAGAAAGCCATAATTCATAAGAAAAAAAATTACTTACCTGAGTACTTTCCATAAACCTGAAATTATACAACTAAAAAGAATTTTCACCCCTGTTTGTCAACTAAAATTGACTCCATCACTAATGATCAGCGCTGTGTACAGAGTTTTTAGCCATATTTCATAGAATATTTCAAAATATCTTTTCCTTGTAGTTTTGTGAAACTTGAATTCATACAACTAATATGTATGACCTACATATGACACCTACTTTTCAACTATTTTACCTACCTACCAACCTACTTTTCAAATTAACTCCATCGCCACTAATCAGCCCATTTCACCGCATTTTATTTAATATTTCACAGCAAAATTTAAAATTCCGAATAAATGTCACATACTTAAGCTTGTTTTCCTCCAACTAAAATTTTTATTTCATCGCAGTCTTTCAACTAAAATTGACTCCTTCTCTTCAAATCTGCACAGCTCACCAAATTTTAAGCCATGTTTCATAGTTAAATAATAAAAGCCATATCTGAGTCTTTTTCTAAAATCTGACATCGTATTTTAAAATTTCTTTTTAACGCTGTTTTTCAACTAAAACTCATTAGTTCAGCGAATCATCTCAGTTCAATGCGAATTCTGCAACATCTCATGTTAAAAAAATTAATTTCCTAACATGAGTCGATTTATCAAACCTTAATTCGTCATACTAAAATTTATTTTTCCCCACTGCTATTCAACTAAAATTGACGCCCTCCCCACTTATCACCGCAGATGACAGCAATTTACGCAATATTTTTTGGAAAAATAAAAAATTCTAAATCTTACCCGTTTATTCTAACCAGAATTCATTCCACTATAATTTAATTTTACTGGTGTTTTTCAACTTACATTGACTCCTTCTCTTCAAATCTGCACTGCTCACCGAGATTTAGGCCATATTCATAAGAAAATAAAAAATTCTGAATCTAGGCCGTTTGTTCAAACCATTCTACACTAAAATTTATTTTTACTAGTGTTTTTCAACTAAACGTGACTCCTCCTCAAATCTGCACAGATAACCGAGATAGCTGTGATATTGTGTATAACCAATGTTTTTCAAGTAAACTGACTCGTACAACAAAACAGCCTAGTTCAATGCGATTTCGGTAATACCCCATGAAAAAAATTAATTTCCTAAATTGACGCCTCATAGCAAAATAAAAAATTCCTTATCAGACTATTTTTCTGACCCCTGAAATTATGCAACTAAAATAAATTTCAACTCTGATTGTCAACTAAAATTGACATAATCTCTATTGATCGCAGCGCAGCGCAGTTCACCGTGATTTTAACCAAATTTCATAGCAAATAGAGTCAATTACTCTAACCTTAATTCTTCATATTAAAATTTATTTTTCGCCGCTGCCTTTAAAAAAAATTGACACCTTCCCCCTATTGTCTGCGCAGATGACAGCAATTTACACAATATTTTATGGAAAAATGAAAAATTCTGAATCTTAGCCGTTTTTTCAAACCAGAATTCTTCCCACTAAAATTTATTTTTATGGTATATTTCATCTAAAATTTACTCCTTCTCTTCAAATCAGCAGGGTTCACCTAGATTAAGGACATAATAAAAAAAATTTCTTACCGGTGTATTTTTCTGAAACCTGAAATTATACCACAAAAAAGTATTTTACCGATGTTTTTAAACTAAAATTCACTCCATCTCTACTAATCAGCGCTGTTCAATGAGGATGTAGCCATATTTCATTGAATATTGAAAAAATTCCTGCCCTGTCGTTTTGTGAATCCTGAACTCATACAACTATACTTTATTTTCACCACTATTGTTTAACTAAAATTAACTCCTTTACAAATCTGCGGAGTTTACCGAGATTTAGGTCATGTTTCATAGCAAAATATAAAACATTATACCTGAGTAATTATCTGAAACCTTAAATCTTGCAAATAACGATTACTTTATTCGCTGTTTTTTAAATAAAAATTATTTGATCAGCGTATAAAAACTGTTCAATGCCATTTCTGCGCTATCTCATGCGAAAAAATTAATTTCCTAACCTGGGTCAATTTTTCAAACTTGAATTCTTCATGCTAAAATTTATATTTCGCCGCTACTTTTCTACTCAAATTGACGCCTTCCCCACTTTTAGCGCAGGAAAAATCAATTTACGAAATATTTCATTGAAAATTAAAAAATTCTGAATCGGAGCCGTTGGTTCTCCTATTTTTCTGAATACTGAAATCATACAACTAAAAGTCATTTTCACCGCTATTTGTCATATATATTATCTCCATCTTCACTGATCAGCGCTCTTCTCCGTGATTTTAGCAATATTTCATGGCATATTAAAAAATTTTTTGTCTGAGTCCAATGCTGAAACCTGAATTCTTACATCGTAAATTTCTTTTCACCGCTACTTATTACTAAAAATGACGCCTTAGCCACTGACCTAGGCATTTCACCGCATTTAAGTCAATATTTCATAGCAAAATATAACATTCCGAATAAAAATCACCTACGTAAACCTGTTTTCTTCAAATTAAAATTTTTAATTTGCAGAAAACAGCTGTCTTTCAACTAAAATTAACTACATCTCTACTGATCAATGCCGTTCACACAGATTTAACAATAAATCATAGAATATTTTACATAATTTTTTTAAATAAAAATCTAATATTTTGTTACTGGTGTTTTTCAACTAAAATAGACTCCTCTTCTCATCTGCACAGTTTACCGAGATTTAGGCAAAATTCATAAGTAAATAAAAAATTCCTTACCTGAGTATTTTCTGAAATCTGAAATTAAACAACAAAAAAGTACTTTCGCCAATGTTTGTCAAACAAAATTGACACTATCCCTACTGATCAGCGCTGCTCACCGAGATTTTAAACATATTTTATAGAATATAAAAAAGTTCTTGTCCGTATAGTTTTGTAAAACTTGAATGCATACAACTAATATTTATATTTACCACTACCTTTCAACTTAAATTGACCCATCAGCAATTGGTCAGTGCAATTCACGGATATTTATGCATTATTAAATAGCAAAACAAAAAAATCCGAAACTGAGTCATCAAATGAAAACAGTACTTTTCTAACTAAAATTTTATTTAATGCTGTTTTTCAACTTCAATCGACTCTTTGTTCACTGATCAGAGCAGTTTACCAATAGTGAACGTATGTTATGTTGCAAAATAAAAAATGCCATATCTGAGTCATATTCTGACACGGGAAATTATACAAATACAATTTATTTTTACCGCAGTTCTTCAACAAAAAATCATTCGTTCAGTGAATCAGAAAAATTCAATGCGATTTCTGCAATATCTCATGCTCACAAATTAATTTCCTACCTGTGTCGATTTCTCAAACCTGTATTCTTTATATTATAGTTAGTTTTCGCCGCTACATTTCAACTTAAATTGACACATTTACCAATTATCAACGCAGATGACAGCAGTTTACGCAATATTCCATTGCAAAATAAAATTTCTGAATCCGATCCGTTTGTTCAAACCGGACTTTTTTCAAATAAAATATATTTTTACCGGTATTTTCAACTGAAGTTGAATTTTTTCTCTTCAGATCTGCACAGTTCACGGTGATTTAGGCCATAATTTATAAAAAATGAAAAATTTCTTTCCTGAGTATTTTCTGAAATACGAAATTACACAATTAAAAAGTATTATCCCCGCTGTTTGACGAACAAAATTGACCTTATCTCTACTGATCAGCGCTGTTCACTGAGATTTTAGCCATATTTTATAGAATATTATAAAAATTAATGTCCGTGTCGTTTTGTGAAACCTGAATTCATGCAACTAAAATTCATTTTCACCACTACCTATCAACTTAAATTGACCCCTTAGCAAATGGTCAGCGCAATTCACGGATATTTATGCATAATAAAATAGCAAAAGAATATATTTCGAAACTGATCCTCTAATGAAAACTATTTATCAAATTAAAGTTTTTCAAATTTTTTTTCGACAAAAATCGACTCTTTCTCCACTGATAACAGCAGCTAAAGCTGTTTCACGGCAAAATAAAAATCCCACATATCAGTAACTACAAATTTTTAAAAGTTGCTTACAAATTAAAAATCAGCGAAACAGAACAGTTCAATGTGATTTCTGCAATATCTGATGTTAAAAAAATTAATTTCATAAGTACTTTCGAAAACCAGAAGTTATGCAACTAAAAAGAATTTTCTCCACTGTTTCTCAACTAAAATTGACTCAATCATTATTGATCAGCGCCTTTCACCTAGTTTTTAGCCATATTTCATAGAAAATTAAAAAATGTCTTTTCCTTGTCGTTTTGTGAAACTTGAATGCATACAACAAATATTTATTTTCACAGCTACTTGAGTCTTTTTTTTAACCTGAAATCATACAAAATAAAATTTATTTTTATTCTTGTATTGCGACTTAAACTGACTCGTTCAGCGAATCAGCGGAGTTCAATGCGTAATCTCTAATATCTGATGCCAAAAATTAATTTCCTAATCTGAGTCGAATTCTCAAATAATAATTCTTCATTCTAAAATTTATCATTCGCCGCAGCTTTTCAACTCAAATTGACGCCTTCCCCATCTTGTATCGCAGTAAAAAGAAAATTACGATATATTTCATTGCGAAATAAAAAATTTTAAATCTGAGCCGTTGCTTCCCGTATTTTTCTGATCCTAAAACCATGCAACCAAAATTTATTTTCACCACTGTTTGTCAATTAAAATTAACTCCATCTTTACTGATCAGCGCTCTTCTCCGAGATTTTAGCCATATTTCATGGCAAATTAAAACATTTTTTGACTGAGTCGATTCCTGAAACCTGAATTCTTACCACTAAAATTTATTTTCACCGCTACTTTTCAACTAACGTTGTGTCTAGGCAACCAATTGCCGCATTTCATTCAATATTTAATAGCTGAAAATAAAATTCCAAATAAATATAACCTACTTTAACCTGTTTTCTTCCAACTAATTTTGTTTTAACTGCTGTTTTACAGCCAAAAATTGACTCCTTCCCCACTTATCAGCAAATATAACAGCAGAGTACACATTATTTCATTGCAAAACAAAAAATGCTGAATCTTTGCCGTTTTTTTTAAACCTGTATTCTTCCCACTAAAATTTATTTTTACTGGTGTTTTTCAACTAAAAATGTCTCCTTCTCTTCTCATCTGCACAGTTCACTGAGATTTAGGCATAATTCATAAGAAAATAGAAAATTCCTTACCAGAGTATTTTCTGAAATCTGAAATTACACAATTAAAAAGTATTTTCGCCGTTGTTTGACAAACAAAATTGACTCCATTCTGCTAATCAGCACGCTATACTGAGATTTTAGCCATATTTTATAGAACATTATAAAAATTGTTGTCCGTGTAGTTTTGTGAAACTTGAATTCATACAACTAATATGTATGACCTACATATGACACCTACTTTTCAACTATTTTACCTACCTACCAACCTACTTTTCAAATTAACTCCATCGCCACTAATCAGCCCATTTCACCGCATTTTATTTAATATTTCACAGCAAAATTTAAAATTCCGAATAAATGTCACATACTTAAGCTTGTTTTCCTCCAACTAAAATTTTTATTTCATCGCAGTCTTTCAACTAAAATTGACTCCTTCTCTTCAAATCTGCACAGCTCACCAAATTTTAAGCCATGTTTCATAGTTAAATAATAAAAGCCATATCTGAGTCTTTTTCTAAAATCTGACATCGTATTTTAAAATTTCTTTTTAACGCTGTTTTTCAACTAAAACTCATTAGTTCAGCGAATCATCTCAGTTCAATGCGAATTCTGCAACATCTCATGTTAAAAAAATTAATTTCCTAACATGAGTCGATTTATCAAACCTTAATTCGTCATACTAAAATTTATTTTTCCCCACTGCTATTCAACTAAAATTGACGCCCTCCCCACTTATCACCGCAGATGACAGCAATTTACGCAATATTTTTTGGAAAAATAAAAAATTCTAAATCTTACCCGTTTATTCTAACCAGAATTCATTCCACTATAATTTAATTTTACTGGTGTTTTTCAACTTACATTGACTCCTTCTCTTCAAATCTGCACTGCTCACCGAGATTTAGGCCATATTCATAAGAAAATAAAAAATTCTGAATCTAGGCCGTTTGTTCAAACCATTCTACACTAAAATTTATTTTTACTAGTGTTTTTCAACTAAACGTGACTCCTCCTCAAATCTGCACAGATAACCGAGATAGCTGTGATATTGTGTATAACCAATGTTTTTCAAGTAAACTGACTCGTACAACAAAACAGCCTAGTTCAATGCGATTTCGGTAATACCCCATGAAAAAAATTAATTTCCTAAATTGACGCCTCATAGCAAAATAAAAAATTCCTTATCAGACTATTTTTCTGACCCCTGAAATTATGCAACTAAAATAAATTTCAACTCTGATTGTCAACTAAAATTGACATAATCTCTATTGATCGCAGCGCAGCGCAGTTCACCGTGATTTTAACCATATTTCATAGCAAATAGAGTCAATTACTCTAACCTTAATTCTTCATATTAAAATTTATTTTTCGCCGCTGCCTTTAAAAAAAATTGACACCTTCCCCCTATTGTCTGCGCAGATGACAGCAATTTACACAATATTTTATGGAAAAATGAAAAATTCTGAATCTTAGCCGTTTTTTCAAACCAGAATTCTTCCCACTAAAATTTATTTTTATGGTATATTTCATCTAAAATTTACTCCTTCTCTTCAAATCAGCAGGGTTCACCTAGATTAAGGACATAATAAAAAAAATTTCTTACCGGTGTATTTTTCTGAAACCTGAAATTATACCACAAAAAAGTATTTTACCGATGTTTTTAAACTAAAATTCACTCCATCTCTACTAATCAGCGCTGTTCAATGAGGATGTAGCCATATTTCATTGAATATTGAAAAAATTCCTGCCCTGTCGTTTTGTGAATCCTGAACTCATACAACTATACTTTATTTTCACCACTATTGTTTAACTAAAATTAACTCCTTTACAAATCTGCGGAGTTTACCGAGATTTAGGTCATGTTTCATTGCAAAATATAAAACATTATACCTGAGTAATTATCTGAAACCTTAAATCTTGCAAATAACGATTACTTTATTCGCTGTTTTTTAAATAAAAATTATTTGATCAGCGTATAAAAACTGTTCAATGCCATTTCTGCGCTATCTCATGCGAAAAAATTAATTTCCTAACCTGGGTCAATTTTTCAAACTTGAATTCTTCATGCTAAAATTTATATTTCGCCGCTACTTTTCTACTCAAATTGACGCCTTCCCCACTTTTAGCGCAGGAAAAATCAATTTACGAAATATTTCATTGAAAATTAAAAAATTCTGAATCGGAGCCGTTGGTTCTCCTATTTTTCTGAATACTGAAATCATACAACTAAAAGTCATTTTCACCGCTATTTGTCATATATATTATCTCCATCTTCACTGATCAGCGCTCTTCTCCGTGATTTTAGCAATATTTCATGGCATATTAAAAAATTTTTTGTCTGAGTCCAATGCTGAAACCTGAATTCTTACATCGTAAATTTCTTTTCACCGCTACTTATTACTAAAAATGACGCCTTAGACACTGACCTAGGCATTTCACCGCATTTAAGTCAATATTTCATAGCAAAATATAACATTCCGAATAAAAATCACCTACGTAAACCTGTTTTCTTCAAATTAAAATTTTTAATTTGCAGAAAACAGCTGTCTTTCAACTAAAATTAACTACATCTCTACTGATCAATGCCGTTCACACAGATTTAACAATAAATCATAGAATATTTTACATAATTTTTTTTAATAAAAATCTAATATTTTGTTACTGGTGTTTTTCAACTAAAATAGACTCCTCTTCTCATCTGCACAGTTTACCGAGATTTAGGCAAAATTCATAAGTAAATAAAAAATTCCTTACCTGAGTATTTTCTGAAATCTGAAATTAAACAACAAAAAAGTACTTTCGCCAATGTTTGTCAAACAAAATTGACACTATCCCTACTGATCAGCGCTGCTCACCGAGATTTTAAACATATTTTATAGAATATAAAAAAGTTCTTGTCCGTATAGTTTTGTGAAACTTGAATGCATACAACTAATATTTATATTCACCACTACCTTTCAACTTAAATTGACCCATCAGCAATTGGTCAGTGCAATTCACGGATATTTATGCATTATTAAATAGCAAAACAAAAAAATCCGAAACTGAGTCATCAAATGAAAACAGTACTTTTCTAACTAAAATTTTATTTAATGCTGTTTTTCAACTTCAATCGACTCTTTGTTCACTGATCAGAGCAGTTTACCAATAGTGAACGTATGTTATGTTGCAAAATAAAAAATGCCATATCTGAGTCATATTCTGACACGGGAAATTATACAAATACAATTTATTTTTACCGCAGTTCTTCAACAAATGATCATTCGTTCAGTGAATCAGAAAAATTCAATGCGATTTCTGCAATATCTCATGCTCACAAATTAATTTCCTACCTGTGTCGATTTCTCAAACCTGTATTCTTTATATTATAGTTAGTTTTCGCCGCTACATTTCAACTTAAATTGACACATTTACCAATTATCAACGCAGATGACAGGAGTTTACGCAATATTCCATTGCAAAATAAAATTTCTGAATCCGATCCGTTTGTTCAAACCGGACTTTTTTCAAATAAAATATATTTTTACCGGTATTTTCAACTGAAGTTGAATTTTTTCCCTTCAGATCTGCACAGTTCACGGTGATTTAGGCCATAATTTATAAAAAATGAAAAATTTCTTTCCTGAGTATTTTCTGAAATACGAAATTACACAATTAAAAAGTATTATCCCCGCTGTTTGACGAACAAAATTGACCTTATCTCTACTGATCAGCGCTGTTCACTGAGATTTTAGCCATATTTTATAGAATATTATAAAAATTAATGTCCGTGTCGTTTTGTGAAACCTGAATTCATGCAACTAAAATTCATTTTCACCACTACCTATCAACTTAAATTGACCCCTTAGCAAATGGTCAGCGCAATTCACGGATATTTATGCATAATAAAATAGCAAAAGAATATATTTCGAAACTGATCCTCTAATGAAAACTATTTATCAAATTAAAGTTTTTCAAATTTTTTTTCGACAAAAATCGACTCTTTCTCCACTGATAAGAGCAGTTTACCAAGGTTAAGCTGTTTCAAAGCAAAATAAAAATCCCATATCTGAGTTTTATACTGAAACCTAAAATTATACATATACAATTTCATAAGAAAGCCATAATTCATAAGAAAAAAAATTACTTACCTGAGTACTTTCCATAAACCTGAAATTATACAACTAAAAAGAATTTTCACCCCTGTTTGTCAACTAAAATTGACTCCATCACTAATGATCAGCGCTGTGTACAGAGTTTTTAGCCATATTTCATAGAATATTTCAAAATATCTTTTCCTTGTAGTTTTGTGAAACTTGAATTCATACAACTAATATGTATGACCTACATATGACACCTACTTTTCAACTATTTTACCTACCTACCAACCTACTTTTCAAATTAACTCCATCGCCACTAATCAGCCCATTTCACCGCATTTTATTTAATATTTCACAGCAAAATTTAAAATTCCGAATAAATGTCACATACTTAAGCTTGTTTTCCTCCAACTAAAATTTTTATTTCAATGCAGTCTTTCAACTAAAATTGACTCCTTCTCTTCAAATCTGCACAGCTCACCAAATTTTAAGCCATGTTTCATAGTTAAATAATAAAAGCCATATCTGAGTCTTTTTCTAAAATCTGACATCGTATTTTAAAATTTCTTTTAACGCTGTTTTTCAACTAAAACTCATTAGTTCAGCGAATCATCTCAGTTCAATGCGAATTCTGCAACATCTCATGTTAAAAAAATTAATTTCCTAACATGAGTCGATTTATCAAACCTTAATTCGTCATACTAAAATTTATTTTTCCCCACTGCTATTCAACTAAAATTGACGCCCTCCCCACTTATCACCGCAGATGACAGCAATTTACGCAATATTTTTTGGAAAAATAAAAAATTCTAAATCTTACCCGTTTATTCTAACCAGAATTCATTCCACTATAATTTAATTTTACTGGTGTTTTTCAACTTACATTGACTCCTTCTCTTCAAATCTGCACTGCTCACCGAGATTTAGGCCATATTCATAAGAAAATAAAAAATTCTGAATCTAGGCCGTTTGTTCAAACCATTCTACACTAAAATTTATTTTTACTAGTGTTTTTCAACTAAACGTGACTCCTCCTCAAATCTGCACAGATAACCGAGATAGCTGTGATATTGTGTATAACCAATGTTTTTCAAGTAAACTGACTCGTACAACAAAACAGCCTAGTTCAATGCGATTTCGGTAATACCCCATGAAAAAAATTAATTTCCTAAATTGACGCCTCATAGCAAAATAAAAAATTCCTTATCAGACTATTTTTCTGACCCCTGAAATTATGCAACTAAAATAAATTTCAACTCTGATTGTCAACTAAAATTGACATAATCTCTATTGATCGCAGCGCAGCGCAGTTCACCGTGATTTTAACCATATTTCATAGCAAATAGAGTCAATTACTCTAACCTTAATTCTTCATATTAAAATTTATTTTTCGCCGCTGCCTTTAAAAAAAATTGACACCTTCCCCCTATTGTCTGCGCAGATGACAGCAATTTACACAATATTTTATGGAAAAATGAAAAATTCTGAATCTTAGCCGTTTTTTCAAACCAGAATTCTTCCCACTAAAATTTATTTTTATGGTATATTTCATCTAAAATTTACTCCTTCTCTTCAAATCAGCAGGGTTCACCTAGATTAAGGACATAATAAAAAAAATTTCTTACCGGTGTATTTTTCTGAAACCTGAAATTATACCACAAAAAAGTATTTTACCGATGTTTTTAAACTAAAATTCACTCCATCTCTACTAATCAGCGCTGTTCAATGAGGATGTAGCCATATTTCATTGAATATTGAAAAAATTCCTGCCCTGTCGTTTTGTGAATCCTGAACTCATACAACTATACTTTATTTTCACCACTATTGTTTAACTAAAATTAACTCCTTTACAAATCTGCGGAGTTTACCGAGATTTAGGTCATGTTTCATAGCAAAATATAAAACATTATACCTGAGTAATTATCTGAAACCTTAAATCTTGCAAATAACGATTACTTTATTCGCTGTTTTTTAAATAAAAATTATTTGATCAGCGTATAAAAACTGTTCAATGCCATTTCTGCGCTATCTCATGCGAAAAAATTAATTTCCTAACCTGGGTCAATTTTTCAAACTTGAATTCTTCATGCTAAAATTTATATTTCGCCGCTACTTTTCTACTCAAATTGACGCCTTCCCCACTTTTAGCGCAGGAAAAATCAATTTACGAAATATTTCATTGAAAATTAAAAAATTCTGAATCGGAGCCGTTGGTTCTCCTATTTTTCTGAATACTGAAATCATACAACTAAAAGTCATTTTCACCGCTATTTGTCATATATATTATCTCCATCTTCACTGATCAGCGCTCTTCTCCGTGATTTTAGCAATATTTCATGGCATATTAAAAAATTTTTTGTCTGAGTCCAATGCTGAAACCTGAATTCTTACATCGTAAATTTCTTTTCACCGCTACTTATTACTAAAAATGACGCCTTAGCCACTGACCTAGGCATTTCACCGCATTTAAGTCAATATTTCATAGCAAAATATAACATTCCGAATAAAAATCACCTACGTAAACCTGTTTTCTTCAAATTAAAATTTTTAATTTGCAGAAAACAGCTGTCTTTCAACTAAAATTAACTACATCTCTACTGATCAATGCCGTTCACACAGATTTAACAATAAATCATAGAATATTTTACATAATTTTTTTAAATAAAAATCTAATATTTTGTTACTGGTGTTTTTCAACTAAAATAGACTCCTCTTCTCATCTGCACAGTTTACCGAGATTTAGGCAAAATTCATAAGTAAATAAAAAATTCCTTACCTGAGTATTTTCTGAAATCTGAAATTAAACAACAAAAAAGTACTTTCGCCAATGTTTGTCAAACAAAATTGACACTATCCCTACTGATCAGCGCTGCTCACCGAGATTTTAAACATATTTTATAGAATATAAAAAAGTTCTTGTCCGTATAGTTTTGTGAAACTTGAATGCATACAACTAATATTTATATTTACCACTACCTTTCAACTTAAATTGACCCATCAGCAATTGGTCAGTGCAATTCACGGATATTTATGCATTATTAAATAGCAAAACAAAAAAATCCGAAACTGAGTCATCAAATGAAAACAGTACTTTTCTAACTAAAATTTTATTTAATGCTGTTTTTCAACTTCAATCGACTCTTTGTTCACTGATCAGAGCAGTTTACCAATAGTGAACGTATGTTATGTTGCAAAATGAAAAATGCCATATCTGAGTCATATTCTGACACGGGAAATTATACAAATACAATTTATTTTTACCGCAGTTCTTCAACAAAAAATCATTCGTTCAGTGAATCAGAAAAATTCAATGCGATTTCTGCAATATCTCATGCTCACAAATTAATTTCCTACCTGTGTCGATTTCTCAAACCTGTATTCTTTATATTATAGTTAGTTTTCGCCGCTACATTTCAACTTAAATTGACACATTTACCAATTATCAACGCAGATGACAGGAGTTTACGCAATATTCCATTGCAAAATAAAATTTCTGAATCCGATCCGTTTGTTCAAACCGGACTTTTTTCAAATAAAATATATTTTTACCGGTATTTTCAACTGAATTTGAATTTTTTCCCTTCAAATCTGCACAGTTCACGGTGATTTAGGCCATAATTTATAAAAAATGAAAAATTTCTTTCCTGAGTATTTTCTGAAATACGAAATTACACAATTAAAAAGTATTATCCCCGCTGTTTGACGAACAAAATTGACCTTATCTCTACTGATCAGCGCTGTTCACTGAGATTTTAGCCATATTTTATAGAATATTATAAAAATTAATGTCCGTGTCGTTTTGTGAAACCTGAATTCATGCAACTAAAATTCATTTTCACCACTACCTATCAACTTAAATTGACCCCTTAGCAAATGGTCAGCGCAATTCACGGATATTTATGCATAATAAAATAGCAAAAGAATATATTTCGAAACTGATCCTCTAATGAAAACTATTTATCAAATTAAAGTTTTTCAAATTTTTTTTCGACAAAAATCGACTCTTTCTCCACTGATAAGAGCAGTTTACCAAGGTTAAGCTGTTTCAAAGCAAAATAAAAATCCCATATCTGAGTTTTATACTGAAACCTAAAATTATACATATACAATTTTATAAGAAAGCCATAATTCATAAGAAAAAAAATTACTTACCTGAGTACTTTCCATAAACCTGAAATTATACAACTAAAAAGAATTTTCACCCCTGTTTGTCAACTAAAATTGACTCCATCACTAATGATCAGCGCTGTGTACAGAGTTTTTAGCCATATTTCATAGAATATTTCAAAATATCTTTTCCTTGTAGTTTTGTGAAACTTGAATTCATACAACTAATATGTATGACCTACATATGACACCTACTTTTCAACTATTTTACCTACCTACCAACCTACTTTTCAAATTAACTCCATCGCCACTAATCAGCCCATTTCACCGCATTTTATTTAATATTTCACAGCAAAATTTAAAATTCCGAATAAATGTCACATACTTAAGCTTGTTTTCCTCCAACTAAAATTTTTATTTCAATGCAGTCTTTCAACTAAAATTGACTCCTTCTCTTCAAATCTGCACAGCTCACCAAATTTTAAGCCATGTTTCATAGTTAAATAATAAAAGCCATATCTGAGTCTTTTTCTAAAATCTGACATCGTATTTTAAAATTTCTTTTAACGCTGTTTTTCAACTAAAACTCATTAGTTCAGCGAATCATCTCAGTTCAATGCGAATTCTGCAACATCTCATGTTAAAAAAATTAATTTCCTAACATGAGTCGATTTATCAAACCTTAATTCGTCATACTAAAATTTATTTTTCCCCACTGCTATTCAACTAAAATTGACGCCCTCCCCACTTATCACCGCAGATGACAGCAATTTACGCAATATTTTTTGGAAAAATAAAAAATTCTAAATCTTACCCGTTTATTCTAACCAGAATTCATTCCACTATAATTTAATTTTACTGGTGTTTTTCAACTTACATTGACTCCTTCTCTTCAAATCTGCACTGCTCACCGAGATTTAGGCCATATTCATAAGAAAATAAAAAATTCTGAATCTAGGCCGTTTGTTCAAACCATTCTACACTAAAATTTATTTTTACTAGTGTTTTTCAACTAAACGTGACTCCTCCTCAAATCTGCACAGATAACCGAGATAGCTGTGATATTGTGTATAACCAATGTTTTTCAAGTAAACTGACTCGTACAACAAAACAGCCTAGTTCAATGCGATTTCGGTAATACCCCATGAAAAAAATTAATTTCCTAAATTGACGCCTCATAGCAAAATAAAAAATTCCTTATCAGACTATTTTTCTGACCCCTGAAATTATGCAACTAAAATAAATTTCAACTCTGATTGTCAACTAAAATTGACATAATCTCTATTGATCGCAGCGCAGCGCAGTTCACCGTGATTTTAACCATATTTCATAGCAAATAGAGTCAATTACTCTAACCTTAATTCTTCATATTAAAATTTATTTTTCGCCGCTGCCTTTTAAAAAAATTGACACCTTCCCCCTATTGTCTGCGCAGATGACAGCAATTTACACAATATTTTATGGAAAAATGAAAAATTCTGAATCTTAGCCGTTTTTTCAAACCAGAATTCTTCCCACTAAAATTTATTTTTATGGTATATTTCATCTAAAATTTACTCCTTCTCTTCAAATCAGCAGGGTTCACCTAGATTAAGGACATAATAAAAAAAATTTCTTACCGGTGTATTTTTCTGAAACCTGAAATTATACCACAAAAAAGTATTTTACCGATGTTTTTAAACTAAAATTCACTCCATCTCTACTAATCAGCGCTGTTCAATGAGGATGTAGCCATATTTCATTGAATATTGAAAAAATTCCTGCCCTGTCGTTTTGTGAATCCTGAACTCATACAACTATACTTTATTTTCACCACTATTGTTTAACTAAAATTAACTCCTTTACAAATCTGCGGAGTTTACCGAGATTTAGGTCATGTTTCATAGCAAAATATAAAACATTATACCTGAGTAATTATCTGAAACCTTAAATCTTGCAAATAACGATTACTTTATTCGCTGTTTTTTAAATAAAAATTATTTGATCAGCGTATAAAAACTGTTCAATGCCATTTCTGCGCTATCTCATGCGAAAAAATTAATTTCCTAACCTGGGTCAATTTTTCAAACTTGAATTCTTCATGCTAAAATTTATATTTCGCCGCTACTTTTCTACTCAAATTGACGCCTTCCCCACTTTTAGCGCAGGAAAAATCAATTTACGAAATATTTCATTGAAAATTAAAAAATTCTGAATCGGAGCCGTTGGTTCTCCTATTTTTCTGAATACTGAAATCATACAACTAAAAGTCATTTTCACCGCTATTTGTCATATATATTATCTCCATCTTCACTGATCAGCGCTCTTCTCCGTGATTTTAGCAATATTTCATGGCATATTAAAAAATTTTTTGTCTGAGTCCAATGCTGAAACCTGAATTCTTACATCGTAAATTTCTTTTCACCGCTACTTATTACTAAAAATGACGCCTTAGCCACTGACCTAGGCATTTCACCGCATTTAAGTCAATATTTCATAGCAAAATATAACATTCCGAATAAAAATCACCTACGTAAACCTGTTTTCTTCAAATTAAAATTTTTAATTTGCAGAAAACAGCTGTCTTTCAACTAAAATTAACTACATCTCTACTGATCAATGCCGTTCACACAGATTTAACAATAAATCATAGAATATTTTACATAATTTTTTTAAATAAAAATCTAATATTTTGTTACTGGTGTTTTTCAACTAAAATAGACTCCTCTTCTCATCTGCACAGTTTACCGAGATTTAGGCAAAATTCATAAGTAAATAAAAAATTCCTTACCTGAGTATTTTCTGAAATCTGAAATTAAACAACAAAAAAGTACTTTCGCCAATGTTTGTCAAACAAAATTGACACTATCCCTACTGATCAGCGCTGCTCACCGAGATTTTAAACATATTTTATAGAATATAAAAAAGTTCTTGTCCGTATAGTTTTGTGAAACTTGAATGCATACAACTAATATTTATATTTACCACTACCTTTCAACTTAAATTGACCCATCAGCAATTGGTCAGTGCAATTCACGGATATTTATGCATTATTAAATAGCAAAACAAAAAAATCCGAAACTGAGTCATCAAATGAAAACAGTACTTTTCTAACTAAAATTTTATTTAATGCTGTTTTTCAACTTCAATCGACTCTTTGTTCACTGATCAGAGCAGTTTACCAATAGTGAACGTATGTTATGTTGCAAAATGAAAAATGCCATATCTGAGTCATATTCTGACACGGGAAATTATACAAATACAATTTATTTTTACCGCAGTTCTTCAACAAAAAATCATTCGTTCAGTGAATCAGAAAAATTCAATGCGATTTCTGCAATATCTCATGCTCACAAATTAATTTCCTACCTGTGTCGATTTCTCAAACCTGTATTCTTTATATTATAGTTAGTTTTCGCCGCTACATTTCAACTTAAATTGACACATTTACCAATTATCAACGCAGATGACAGGAGTTTACGCAATATTCCATTGCAAAATAAAATTTCTGAATCCGATCCGTTTGTTCAAACCGGACTTTTTTCAAATAAAATATATTTTTACCGGTATTTTCAACTGAATTTGAATTTTTTCCCTTCAAATCTGCACAGTTCACGGTGATTTAGGCCATAATTTATAAAAAATGAAAAATTTCTTTCCTGAGTATTTTCTGAAATACGAAATTACACAATTAAAAAGTATTATCCCCGCTGTTTGACGAACAAAATTGACCTTATCTCTACTGATCAGCGCTGTTCACTGAGATTTTAGCCATATTTTATAGAATATTATAAAAATTAATGTCCGTGTCGTTTTGTGAAACCTGAATTCATGCAACTAAAATTCATTTTCACCACTACCTATCAACTTAAATTGACCCCTTAGCAAATGGTCAGCGCAATTCACGGATATTTATGCATAATAAAATAGCAAAAGAATATATTTCGAAACTGATCCTCTAATGAAAACTATTTATCAAATTAAAGTTTTTCAAATTTTTTTTCGACAAAAATCGACTCTTTCTCCACTGATAAGAGCAGTTTACCAAGGTTAAGCTGTTTCAAAGCAAAATAAAAATCCCATATCTGAGTTTTATACTGAAACCTAAAATTATACATATACAATTTTATAAGAAAGCCATAATTCATAAGAAAAAAAATTACTTACCTGAGTACTTTCCATAAACCTGAAATTATACAACTAAAAAGAATTTTCACCCCTGTTTGTCAACTAAAATTGACTCCATCACTAATGATCAGCGCTGTGTACAGAGTTTTTAGCCATATTTCATAGAATATTTCAAAATATCTTTTCCTTGTAGTTTTGTGAAACTTGAATTCATACAACTAATATGTATGACCTACATATGACACCTACTTTTCAACTATTTTACCTACCTACCAACCTACTTTTCAAATTAACTCCATCGCCACTAATCAGCCCATTTCACCGCATTTTATTTAATATTTCACAGCAAAATTTAAAATTCCGAATAAATGTCACATACTTAAGCTTGTTTTCCTCCAACTAAAATTTTTATTTCAATGCAGTCTTTCAACTAAAATTGACTCCTTCTCTTCAAATCTGCACAGCTCACCAAATTTTAAGCCATGTTTCATAGTTAAATAATAAAAGCCATATCTGAGTCTTTTTCTAAAATCTGACATCGTATTTTAAAATTTCTTTTAACGCTGTTTTTCAACTAAAACTCATTAGTTCAGCGAATCATCTCAGTTCAATGCGAATTCTGCAACATCTCATGTTAAAAAAATTAATTTCCTAACATGAGTCGATTTATCAAACCTTAATTCGTCATACTAAAATTTATTTTTCCCCACTGCTATTCAACTAAAATTGACGCCCTCCCCACTTATCACCGCAGATGACAGCAATTTACGCAATATTTTTTGGAAAAATAAAAAATTCTAAATCTTACCCGTTTATTCTAACCAGAATTCATTCCACTATAATTTAATTTTACTGGTGTTTTTCAACTTACATTGACTCCTTCTCTTCAAATCTGCACTGCTCACCGAGATTTAGGCCATATTCATAAGAAAATAAAAAATTCTGAATCTAGGCCGTTTGTTCAAACCATTCTACACTAAAATTTATTTTTACTAGTGTTTTTCAACTAAACGTGACTCCTCCTCAAATCTGCACAGATAACCGAGATAGCTGTGATATTGTGTATAACCAATGTTTTTCAAGTAAACTGACTCGTACAACAAAACAGCCTAGTTCAATGCGATTTCGGTAATACCCCATGAAAAAAATTAATTTCCTAAATTGACGCCTCATAGCAAAATAAAAAATTCCTTATCAGACTATTTTTCTGACCCCTGAAATTATGCAACTAAAATAAATTTCAACTCTGATTGTCAACTAAAATTGACATAATCTCTATTGATCGCAGCGCAGCGCAGTTCACCGTGATTTTAACCATATTTCATAGCAAATAGAGTCAATTACTCTAACCTTAATTCTTCATATTAAAATTTATTTTTCGCCGCTGCCTTTAAAAAAAATTGACACCTTCCCCCTATTGTCTGCGCAGATGACAGCAATTTACACAATATTTTATGGAAAAATGAAAAATTCTGAATCTTAGCCGTTTTTTCAAACCAGAATTCTTCCCACTAAAATTTATTTTTATGGTATATTTCATCTAAAATTTACTCCTTCTCTTCAAATCAGCAGGGTTCACCTAGATTAAGGACATAATAAAAAAAATTTCTTACCGGTGTATTTTTCTGAAACCTGAAATTATACCACAAAAAAGTATTTTACCGATGTTTTTAAACTAAAATTCACTCCATCTCTACTAATCAGCGCTGTTCAATGAGGATGTAGCCATATTTCATTGAATATTGAAAAAATTCCTGCCCTGTCGTTTTGTGAATCCTGAACTCATACAACTATACTTTATTTTCACCACTATTGTTTAACTAAAATTAACTCCTTTACAAATCTGCGGAGTTTACCGAGATTTAGGTCATGTTTCATAGCAAAATATAAAACATTATACCTGAGTAATTATCTGAAACCTTAAATCTTGCAAATAACGATTACTTTATTCGCTGTTTTTTAAATAAAAATTATTTGATCAGCGAATAAAAACTGTTCAATGCCATTTCTGCGCTATCTCATGCGAAAAAATTAATTTCCTAACCTGGGTCAATTTTTCAAACTTGAATTCTTCATGCTAAAATTTATATTTCGCCGCTACTTTTCTACTCAAATTGACGCCTTCCACACTTTTAGCGCAGGAAAAATCAATTTACGAAATATTTCATTGAAAATTAAAAAATTCTGAATCGGAGCCGTTGGTTCTCCTATTTTTCTGAATACTGAAATCATACAACTAAAAGTCATTTTCACCGCTATTTGTCATATATATTATCTCCATCTTCACTGATCAGCGCTCTTCTCCGTGATTTTAGCAATATTTCATGGCATATTAAAAAATTTTTTGTCTGAGTCCAATGCTGAAACCTGAATTCTTACATCGTAAATTTCTTTTCACCGCTACTTATTACTAAAAATGACGCCTTAGCCACTGACCTAGGCATTTCACCGCATTTAAGTCAATATTTCATAGCAAAATATAACATTCCGAATAAAAATCACCTACGTAAACCTGTTTTCTTCAAATTAAAATTTTTAATTTGCAGAAAACAGCTGTCTTTCAACTAAAATTAACTACATCTCTACTGATCAATGCCGTTCACACAGATTTAACAATAAATCATAGAATATTTTACATAATTTTTTTTAATAAAAATCTAATATTTTGTTACTGGTGTTTTTCAACTAAAATAGACTCCTCTTCTCATCTGCACAGTTTACCGAGATTTAGGCAAAATTCATAAGTAAATAAAAAATTCCTTACCCGAGTATTTTCTGAAATCTGAAATTAAACAACAAAAAAGTACTTTCGCCAATGTTTGTCAAACAAAATTGACACTATCCCTACTGATCAGCGCTGCTCACCGAGATTTTAAACATATTTTATAGAATATAAAAAAGTTCTTGTCCGTATAGTTTTGTGAAACTTGAATGCATACAACTAATATTTATATTCACCACTACCTTTCAACTTAAATTGACCCATCAGCAATTGGTCAGTGCAATTCACGGATATTTATGCATTATTAAATAGCAAAACAAAAAAATCCGAAACTGAGTCATCAAATGAAAACAGTACTTTTCTAACTAAAATTTTATTTAATGCTGTTTTTCAACTTCAATCGACTCTTTGTTCACTGATCAGAGCAGTTTACCAATAGTGAACGTATGTTATGTTGCAAAATGAAAAATGCCATATCTGAGTCATATTCTGACACGGGAAATTATACAAATACAATTTATTTTTACCGCAGTTCTTCAACAAAAAATCATTCGTTCAGTGAATCAGAAAAATTCAATGCGATTTCTGCAATATCTCATGCTCACAAATTAATTTCCTACCTGTGTCGATTTCTCAAACCTGTATTCTTTATATTATAGTTAGTTTTCGCCGCTACATTTCAACTTAAATTGACACATTTACCAATTATCAACGCAGATGACAGCAGTTTACGCAATATTCCATTGCAAAATAAAATTTCTGAATCCGATCCGTTTGTTCAAACCGGACTTTTTTCAAATAAAATATATTTTTACCGGTATTTTCAACTGAAGTTGAATTTTTTCTCTTCCACTCTGCACAGTTCACGGTGATTTAGGCCATAATTTATAAAAAATGAAAAATTTCTTTCCTGAGTATTTTCTGAAATACGAAATTACACAATTAAAAAGTATTATCCCCGCTGTTTGACGAACAAAATTGACCTTATCTCTACTGATCAGCGCTGTTCACTGAGATTTTAGCCATATTTTATAGAATATTATAAAAATTAATGTCCGTGTCGTTTTGTGAAACCTGAATTCATGCAACTAAAATTCATTTTCACCACTACCTATCAACTTAAATTGACCCCTTAGCAAATGGTCAGCGCAATTCACGGATATTTATGCATAATAAAATAGCAAAAGAATATATTTCGAAACTGATCCTCTAATGAAAACAGTATTTATCAAATTAAAGTTTTTCAAATTTTTTTTCGACAAAAATCGACTCTTTCTCCACTGATAACAGCAGCTAAAGCTGTTTCACGGCAAAATAAAAATCCCACATATCAGTAACTACAAATTTTTAAAAGTTGCTTACAAATTAAAAATCAGCGAAACAGAACAGTTCAATGTGATTTCTGCAATATCTGATGTTAAAAAAATTAATTTCATAAGTACTTTCGAAAACCAGAAGTTATGCAACTAAAAAGAATTTTCTCCACTGTTTCTCAACTAAAATTGACTCAATCATTATTGATCAGCGCCTTTCACCTAGTTTTTAGCCATATTTCATAGAAAATTAAAAAATGTCTTTTCCTTGTCGTTTTGTGAAACTTGAATGCATACAACAAATATTTATTTTCACAGCTACTTGAGTCTTTTTTTTAACCTGAAATCATACAAAATAAAATTTATTTTTATTCTTGTATTGCGACTTAAACTGACTCGTTCAGCGAATCAGCGGAGTTCAATGCGTAATCTCTAATATCTGATGCCAAAAATTAATTTCCTAATCTGAGTCGAATTCTCAAATAATAATTCTTCATTCTAAAATTTATCATTCGCCGCAGCTTTTCAACTCAAATTGACGCCTTCCCCATCTTGTATCGCAGTAAAAAGAAAATTACGATATATTTCATTGCGAAATAAAAAATTTTAAATCTGAGCCGTTGCTTCCCGTATTTTTCTGATCCTAAAACCATGCAACCAAAATTTATTTTCACCACTGTTTGTCAATTAAAATTAACTCCATCTTTACTGATCAGCGCTCTTGGCCGAGATTTTAGCCATATTTCATGGCAAATTAAAACATTTTTTGACTGAGTCGATTCCTGAAACCTGAATTCTTACAACTAAAATTTATTTTCACCGCTACTTTTCAACTAACGTTGTGTCTAGGCAACCAATTGCCGCATTTCATTCAATATTTAATAGCAGAAAATAAAATTCCAAATAAATATAACCTACTTTAACCTGTTTTCTTCCAACTAATTTTGTTTTAACTGCTGCTTTACAGCCAAAAATTGACTCCTTCCCCACTTATCAGCAAAGATAACAGCAGAGTACACACATTATTTCATTGCAAAACAAAAAATGCTGAATCTTTGCCGTTTTTTTAAAACCTGTATTCTTCCCACTAAAATTTATTTTTACTGGTGTTTTTCAACTAAAAATGTCTCCTTCTCTTCTCATCTGCACAGTTCACTGAGATTTAGGCATAATTCATAAGAAAATAGAAAATTCCTTACCAGAGTATTTTCTGAAATCTGAAATTACACAATTAAAAAGTATTTTCGCCGTTGTTTGACAAACAAAATTGACTCCATTCTGCTAATCAGCACGCTATACTGAGATTTTAGCCATATTTTATAGAACATTATAAAAATTGTTGTCCGTGTCGTTTTGTGAAACTTGAATGCATAATACTAAAATTCATTTTCACCACTACCTTTCAACTTAAATTGACTCCTTAGCAACTGGTCAGCGCAATTCAACGATATTTATGCATCATTAAATAGGAAAAGAAAAAATTCCAAAACTGATTTCTCTAATGAAAACATTTTTATCCAACTTAAGTTTTTCTAAATTTTTTTTCAACAAAAATCTATTTTCTCCACTGATAAGAGCAGTTTACCAAGGTTAAGCTGTTTCAAAGCAAAATAAAAATCCCATATCTGAGTTTTATACTGAAACCTAAAATTATACATATACAATTTCATAAGAAAGCCATAATTCATAAGAAAAAAAATTACTTACCTGAGTACTTTCCATAAACCTGAAATTATACAACTAAAAAGAATTTTCACCCCTGTTTGTCAACTAAAATTGACTCCATCACTAATGATCAGCGCTGTGTACAGAGTTTTTAGCCATATTTCATAGAATATTTCAAAATATCTTTTCCTTGTAGTTTTGTGAAACTTGAATTCATACAACTAATATGTATGACCTACATATGACACCTACTTTTCAACTATTTTACCTACCTACCAACCTACTTTTCAAATTAACTCCATCGCCACTAATCAGCCCATTTCACCGCATTTTATTTAATATTTCACAGCAAAATTTAAAATTCCGAATAAATGTCACATACTTAAGCTTGTTTTCCTCCAACTAAAATTTTTATTTCATCGCAGTCTTTCAACTAAAATTGACTCCTTCTCTTCAAATCTGCACAGCTCACCAAATTTTAAGCCATGTTTCATAGTTAAATAATAAAAGCCATATCTGAGTCTTTTTCTAAAATCTGACATCGTATTTTAAAATTTCTTTTTAACGCTGTTTTTCAACTAAAACTCATTAGTTCAGCGAATCATCTCAGTTCAATGCGAATTCTGCAACATCTCATGTTAAAAAAATTAATTTCCTAACATGAGTCGATTTATCAAACCTTAATTCGTCATACTAAAATTTATTTTTCCCCACTGCTATTCAACTAAAATTGACGCCCTCCCCACTTATCACCGCAGATGACAGCAATTTACGCAATATTTTTTGGAAAAATAAAAAATTCTAAATCTTACCCGTTTATTCTAACCAGAATTCATTCCACTATAATTTAATTTTACTGGTGTTTTTCAACTTACATTGACTCCTTCTCTTCAAATCTGCACTGCTCACCGAGATTTAGGCCATATTCATAAGAAAATAAAAAATTCTGAATCTAGGCCGTTTGTTCAAACCATTCTACACTAAAATTTATTTTTACTAGTGTTTTTCAACTAAACGTGACTCCTCCTCAAATCTGCACAGATAACCGAGATAGCTGTGATATTGTGTATAACCAATGTTTTTCAAGTAAACTGACTCGTACAACAAAACAGCCTAGTTCAATGCGATTTCGGTAATACCCCATGAAAAAAATTAATTTCCTAAATTGACGCCTCATAGCAAAATAAAAAATTCCTTATCAGACTATTTTTCTGACCCCTGAAATTATGCAACTAAAATAAATTTCAACTCTGATTGTCAACTAAAATTGACATAATCTCTATTGATCGCAGCGCAGCGCAGTTCACCGTGATTTTAACCATATTTCATAGCAAATAGAGTCAATTACTCTAACCTTAATTCTTCATATTAAAATTTATTTTTCGCCGCTGCCTTTAAAAAAAATTGACACCTTCCCCCTATTGTCTGCGCAGATGACAGCAATTTACACAATATTTTATGGAAAAATGAAAAATTCTGAATCTTAGCCGTTTTTTCAAACCAGAATTCTTCCCACTAAAATTTATTTTTATGGTATATTTCATCTAAAATTTACTCCTTCTCTTCAAATCAGCAGGGTTCACCTAGATTAAGGACATAATAAAAAAAATTTCTTACCGGTGTATTTTTCTGAAACCTGAAATTATACCACAAAAAAGTATTTTACCGATGTTTTTAAACTAAAATTCACTCCATCTCTACTAATCAGCGCTGTTCAATGAGGATGTAGCCATATTTCATTGAATATTGAAAAAATTCCTGCCCTGTCGTTTTGTGAATCCTGAACTCATACAACTATACTTTATTTTCACCACTATTGTTTAACTAAAATTAACTCCTTTACAAATCTGCGGAGTTTACCGAGATTTAGGTCATGTTTCATAGCAAAATATAAAACATTATACCTGAGTAATTATCTGAAACCTTAAATCTTGCAAATAACGATTACTTTATTCGCTGTTTTTTAAATAAAAATTATTTGATCAGCGAATAAAAACTGTTCAATGCCATTTCTGCGCTATCTCATGCAAAAAAATTAATTTCCTAACCTGGGTCAATTTTTCAAACTTGAATTCTTCATGCTAAAATTTATATTTCGCCGCTACTTTTCTACTCAAATTGACGCCTTCCCCACTTTTAGCGCAGGAAAAATCAATTTACGAAATATTTCATTGAAAATTAAAAAATTCTGAATCGGAGCCGTTGGTTCTCCTATTTTTCTGAATACTGAAATCATACAACTAAAAGTCATTTTCACCGCTATTTGTCATATATATTATCTCCATCTTCACTGATCAGCGCTCTTCTCCGTGATTTTAGCAATATTTCATGGCATATTAAAAAATTTTTTGTCTGAGTCCAATGCTGAAACCTGAATTCTTACATCGTAAATTTCTTTTCACCGCTACTTATTACTAAAAATGACGCCTTAGCCACTGACCTAGGCATTTCACCGCATTTAAGTCAATATTTCATAGCAAAATATAACATTCCGAATAAAAATCACCTACGTAAACCTGTTTTCTTCAAATTAAAATTTTTAATTTGCAGAAAACAGCTGTCTTTCAACTAAAATTAACTACATCTCTACTGATCAATGCCGTTCACACAGATTTAACAATAAATCATAGAATATTTTACATAATCTTTTTTTAATAAAAATCTAATATTTTGTTACTGGTGTTTTTCAACTAAAATAGACTCCTCTTCTCATCTGCACAGTTTACCGAGATTTAGGCAAAATTCATAAGTAAATAAAAAATTCCTTACCTGAGTATTTTCTGAAATCTGAAATTAAACAACAAAAAAGTACTTTCGCCAATGTTTGTCAAACAAAATTGACACTATCCCTACTGATCAGCGCTGCTCACCGAGATTTTAAACATATTTTATAGAATATAAAAAAGTTCTTGTCCGTATAGTTTTGTGAAACTTGAATGCATACAACTAATATTTATATTCACCACTACCTTTCAACTTAAATTGACCCATCAGCAATTGGTCAGTGCAATTCACGGATATTTATGCATTATTAAATAGCAAAACAAAAAAATCCGAAACTGAGTCATCAAATGAAAACAGTACTTTTCAAACTAAAATTTTATTTAATGCTGTTTTTCAACTTCAATCGACTCTTTGTTCACTGATCAGAGCAGTTTACCAATAGTGAACGTATGTTATGTTGCAAAATGAAAAATGCCATATCTGAGTCATATTCTGACACGGGAAATTATACAAATACAATTTATTTTTACCGCAGTTCTTCAACAAAAAATCATTCGTTCAGTGAATCAGAAAAATTCAATGCGATTTCTGCAATATCTCATGCTCACAAATTAATTTCCTACCTGTGTCGATTTCTCAAACCTGTATTCTTTATATTATAGTTAGTTTTCGCCGCTACATTTCAACTTAAATTGACACATTTACCAATTATCAACGCAGATGACAGGAGTTTACGCAATATTCCATTGCAAAATAAAATTTCTGAATCCGATCCGTTTGTTCAAACCGGACTTTTTTCAAATAAAATATATTTTTACCGGTATTTTCAACTGAATTTGAATTTTTTCCCTTCAAATCTGCACAGTTCACGGTGATTTAGGCCATAATTTATAAAAAATGAAAAATTTCTTTCCTGAGTATTTTCTGAAATACGAAATTACACAATTAAAAAGTATTATCCCCGCTGTTTGACGAACAAAATTGACCTTATCTCTACTGATCAGCGCTGTTCACTGAGATTTTAGCCATATTTTATAGAATATTATAAAAATTAATGTCCGTGTCGTTTTGTGAAACCTGAATTCATGCAACTAAAATTCATTTTCACCACTACCTATCAACTTAAATTGACCCCTTAGCAAATGGTCAGCGCAATTCACGGATATTTATGCATAATAAAATAGCAAAAGAATATATTTCGAAACTGATCCTCTAATGAAAACTATTTATCAAATTAAAGTTTTTCAAATTTTTTTTCGACAAAAATCGACTCTTTCTCCACTGATAAGAGCAGTTTACCAAGGTTAAGCTGTTTCAAAGCAAAATAAAAATCCCATATCTGAGTTTTATACTGAAACCTAAAATTATACATATACAATTTTATAAGAAAGCCATAATTCATAAGAAAAAAAATTACTTACCTGAGTACTTTCCATAAACCTGAAATTATACAACTAAAAAGAATTTTCACCCCTGTTTGTCAACTAAAATTGACTCCATCACTAATGATCAGCGCTGTGTACAGAGTTTTTAGCCATATTTCATAGAATATTTCAAAATATCTTTTCCTTGTAGTTTTGTGAAACTTGAATTCATACAACTAATATGTATGACCTACATATGACACCTACTTTTCAACTATTTTACCTACCTACCAACCTACTTTTCAAATTAACTCCATCGCCACTAATCAGCCCATTTCACCGCATTTTATTTAATATTTCACAGCAAAATTTAAAATTCCGAATAAATGTCACATACTTAAGCTTGTTTTCCTCCAACTAAAATTTTTATTTCAATGCAGTCTTTCAACTAAAATTGACTCCTTCTCTTCAAATCTGCACAGCTCACCAAATTTTAAGCCATGTTTCATAGTTAAATAATAAAAGCCATATCTGAGTCTTTTTCTAAAATCTGACATCGTATTTTAAAATTTCTTTTAACGCTGTTTTTCAACTAAAACTCATTAGTTCAGCGAATCATCTCAGTTCAATGCGAATTCTGCAACATCTCATGTTAAAAAAATTAATTTCCTAACATGAGTCGATTTATCAAACCTTAATTCGTCATACTAAAATTTATTTTTCCCCACTGCTATTCAACTAAAATTGACGCCCTCCCCACTTATCACCGCAGATGACAGCAATTTACGCAATATTTTTTGGAAAAATAAAAAATTCTAAATCTTACCCGTTTATTCTAACCAGAATTCATTCCACTATAATTTAATTTTACTGGTGTTTTTCAACTTACATTGACTCCTTCTCTTCAAATCTGCACTGCTCACCGAGATTTAGGCCATATTCATAAGAAAATAAAAAATTCTGAATCTAGGCCGTTTGTTCAAACCATTCTACACTAAAATTTATTTTTACTAGTGTTTTTCAACTAAACGTGACTCCTCCTCAAATCTGCACAGATAACCGAGATAGCTGTGATATTGTGTATAACCAATGTTTTTCAAGTAAACTGACTCGTACAACAAAACAGCCTAGTTCAATGCGATTTCGGTAATACCCCATGAAAAAAATTAATTTCCTAAATTGACGCCTCATAGCAAAATAAAAAATTCCTTATCAGACTATTTTTCTGACCCCTGAAATTATGCAACTAAAATAAATTTCAACTCTGATTGTCAACTAAAATTGACATAATCTCTATTGATCGCAGCGCAGCGCAGTTCACCGTGATTTTAACCATATTTCATAGCAAATAGAGTCAATTACTCTAACCTTAATTCTTCATATTAAAATTTATTTTTCGCCGCTGCCTTTAAAAAAAATTGACACCTTCCCCCTATTGTCTGCGCAGATGACAGCAATTTACACAATATTTTATGGAAAAATGAAAAATTCTGAATCTTAGCCGTTTTTTCAAACCAGAATTCTTCCCACTAAAATTTATTTTTATGGTATATTTCATCTAAAATTTACTCCTTCTCTTCAAATCAGCAGGGTTCACCTAGATTAAGGACATAATAAAAAAAATTTCTTACCGGTGTATTTTTCTGAAACCTGAAATTATACCACAAAAAAGTATTTTACCGATGTTTTTAAACTAAAATTCACTCCATCTCTACTAATCAGCGCTGTTCAATGAGGATGTAGCCATATTTCATTGAATATTGAAAAAATTCCTGCCCTGTCGTTTTGTGAATCCTGAACTCATACAACTATACTTTATTTTCACCACTATTGTTTAACTAAAATTAACTCCTTTACAAATCTGCGGAGTTTACCGAGATTTAGGTCATGTTTCATAGCAAAATATAAAACATTATACCTGAGTAATTATCTGAAACCTTAAATCTTGCAAATAACGATTACTTTATTCGCTGTTTTTTAAATAAAAATTATTTGATCAGCGAATAAAAACTGTTCAATGCCATTTCTGCGCTATCTCATGCGAAAAAATTAATTTCCTAACCTGGGTCAATTTTTCAAACTTGAATTCTTCATGCTAAAATTTATATTTCGCCGCTACTTTTCTACTCAAATTGACGCCTTCCACACTTTTAGCGCAGGAAAAATCAATTTACGAAATATTTCATTGAAAATTAAAAAATTCTGAATCGGAGCCGTTGGTTCTCCTATTTTTCTGAATACTGAAATCATACAACTAAAAGTCATTTTCACCGCTATTTGTCATATATATTATCTCCATCTTCACTGATCAGCGCTCTTCTCCGTGATTTTAGCAATATTTCATGGCATATTAAAAAATTTTTTGTCTGAGTCCAATGCTGAAACCTGAATTCTTACATCGTAAATTTCTTTTCACCGCTACTTATTACTAAAAATGACGCCTTAGCCACTGACCTAGGCATTTCACCGCATTTAAGTCAATATTTCATAGCAAAATATAACATTCCGAATAAAAATCACCTACGTAAACCTGTTTTCTTCAAATTAAAATGTTTAATTTGCAGAAAACAGCTGTCTTTCAACTAAAATTAACTACATCTCTACTGATCAATGCCGTTCACACAGATTTAACAATAAATCATAGAATATTTTACATAATTTTTTTTAATAAAAATCTAATATTTTGTTACTGGTGTTTTTCAACTAAAATAGACTCCTCTTCTCATCTGCACAGTTTACCGAGATTTAGGCAAAATTCATAAGTAAATAAAAAATTCCTTACCCGAGTATTTTCTGAAATCTGAAATTAAACAACAAAAAAGTACTTTCGCCAATGTTTGTCAAACAAAATTGACACTATCCCTACTGATCAGCGCTGCTCACCGAGATTTTAAACATATTTTATAGAATATAAAAAAGTTCTTGTCCGTATAGTTTTGTGAAACTTGAATGCATACAACTAATATTTATATTCACCACTACCTTTCAACTTAAATTGACCCATCAGCAATTGGTCAGTGCAATTCACGGATATTTATGCATTATTAAATAGCAAAACAAAAAAATCCGAAACTGAGTCATCAAATGAAAACAGTACTTTTCTAACTAAAATTTTATTTAATGCTGTTTTTCAACTTCAATCGACTCTTTGTTCACTGATCAGAGCAGTTTACCAATAGTGAACGTATGTTATGTTGCAAAATGAAAAATGCCATATCTGAGTCATATTCTGACACGGGAAATTATACAAATACAATTTATTTTTACCGCAGTTCTTCAACAAAAAATCATTCGTTCAGTGAATCAGAAAAATTCAATGCGATTTCTGCAATATCTCATGCTCACAAATTAATTTCCTACCTGTGTCGATTTCTCAAACCTGTATTCTTTATATTATAGTTAGTTTTCGCCGCTACATTTCAACTTAAATTGACACATTTACCAATTATCAACGCAGATGACAGCAGTTTACGCAATATTCCATTGCAAAATAAAATTTCTGAATCCGATCCGTTTGTTCAAACCGGACTTTTTTCAAATAAAATATATTTTTACCGGTATTTTCAACTGAAGTTGAATTTTTTCTCTTCCACTCTGCACAGTTCACGGTGATTTAGGCCATAATTTATAAAAAATGAAAAATTTCTTTCCTGAGTATTTTCTGAAATACGAAATTACACAATTAAAAAGTATTATCCCCGCTGTTTGACGAACAAAATTGACCTTATCTCTACTGATCAGCGCTGTTCACTGAGATTTTAGCCATATTTTATAGAATATTATAAAAATTAATGTCCGTGTCGTTTTGTGAAACCTGAATTCATGCAACTAAAATTCATTTTCACCACTACCTATCAACTTAAATTGACCCCTTAGCAAATGGTCAGCGCAATTCACGGATATTTATGCATAATAAAATAGCAAAAGAATATATTTCGAAACTGATCCTCTAATGAAAACAGTATTTATCAAATTAAAGTTTTTCAAATTTTTTTTCGACAAAAATCGACTCTTTCTCCACTGATAACAGCAGCTAAAGCTGTTTCACGGCAAAATAAAAATCCCACATATCAGTAACTACAAATTTTTAAAAGTTGCTTACAAATTAAAAATCAGCGAAACAGAACAGTTCAATGTGATTTCTGCAATATCTGATGTTAAAAAAATTAATTTCATAAGTACTTTCGAAAACCAGAAGTTATGCAACTAAAAAGAATTTTCTCCACTGTTTCTCAACTAAAATTGACTCAATCATTATTGATCAGCGCCTTTCACCTAGTTTTTAGCCATATTTCATAGAAAATTAAAAAATGTCTTTTCCTTGTCGTTTTGTGAAACTTGAATGCATACAACAAATATTTATTTTCACAGCTACTTGAGTCTTTTTTTTAACCTGAAATCATACAAAATAAAATTTATTTTTATTCTTGTATTGCGACTTAAACTGACTCGTTCAGCGAATCAGCGGAGTTCAATGCGTAATCTCTAATATCTGATGCCAAAAATTAATTTCCTAATCTGAGTCGAATTCTCAAATAATAATTCTTCATTCTAAAATTTATCATTCGCCGCAGCTTTTCAACTCAAATTGACGCCTTTCCCATCTTGTATCGCAGTAAAAAGAAAATTACGATATATTTCATTGCGAAATAAAAAATTTTAAATCTGAGCCGTTGCTTCCCGTATTTTTCTGATCCTAAAACCATGCAACCAAAATTTATTTTCACCACTGTTTGTCAATTAAAATTAACTCCATCTTTACTGATCAGCGCTCTTGGCCGAGATTTTAGCCATATTTCATGGCAAATTAAAACATTTTTTGACTGAGTCGATTCCTGAAACCTGAATTCTTACAACTAAAATTTATTTTCACCGCTACTTTTCAACTAACGTTGTGTCTAGGCAACCAATTGCCGCATTTCATTCAATATTTAATAGCAGAAAATAAAATTCCAAATAAATATAACCTACTTTAACCTGTTTTCTTCCAACTAATTTTGTTTTAACTGCTGCTTTACAGCCAAAAATTGACTCCTTCCCCACTTATCAGCAAAGATAACAGCAGAGTACACACATTATTTCATTGCAAAACAAAAAATGCTGAATCTTTGCCGTTTTTTTAAAACCTGTATTCTTCCCACTAAAATTTATTTTTACTGGTGTTTTTCAACTAAAAATGTCTCCTTCTCTTCTCATCTGCACAGTTCACTGAGATTTAGGCATAATTCATAAGAAAATAGAAAATTCCTTACCAGAGTATTTTCTGAAATCTGAAATTACACAATTAAAAAGTATTTTCGCCGTTGTTTGACAAACAAAATTGACTCCATTCTGCTAATCAGCACGCTATACTGAGATTTTAGCCATATTTTATAGAACATTATAAAAATTGTTGTCCGTGTCGTTTTGTGAAACTTGAATGCATAATACTAAAATTCATTTTCACCACTACCTTTCAACTTAAATTGACTCCTTAGCAACTGGTCAGCGCAATTCAACGATATTTATGCATCATTAAATAGGAAAAGAAAAAATTCCAAAACTGATTTCTCTAATGAAAACATTTTTATCCAACTTAAGTTTTTCTAAATTTTTTTTCAACAAAAATCTATTTTCTCCACTGATAAGAGCAGTTTACCAAGGTTAAGCTGTTTCAAAGCAAAATAAAAATCCCATATCTGAGTTTTATACTGAAACCTAAAATTATACATATACAATTTCATAAGAAAGCCATAATTCATAAGAAAAAAAATTACTTACCTGAGTACTTTCCATAAACCTGAAATTATACAACTAAAAAGAATTTTCACCCCTGTTTGTCAACTAAAATTGACTCCATCACTAATGATCAGCGCTGTGTACAGAGTTTTTAGCCATATTTCATAGAATATTTCAAAATATCTTTTCCTTGTAGTTTTGTGAAACTTGAATTCATACAACTAATATGTATGACCTACATATGACACCTACTTTTCAACTATTTTACCTACCTACCAACCTACTTTTCAAATTAACTCCATCGCCACTAATCAGCCCATTTCACCGCATTTTATTTAATATTTCACAGCAAAATTTAAAATTCCGAATAAATGTCACATACTTAAGCTTGTTTTCCTCCAACTAAAATTTTTATTTCATCGCAGTCTTTCAACTAAAATTGACTCCTTCTCTTCAAATCTGCACAGCTCACCAAATTTTAAGCCATGTTTCATAGTTAAATAATAAAAGCCATATCTGAGTCTTTTTCTAAAATCTGACATCGTATTTTAAAATTTCTTTTTAACGCTGTTTTTCAACTAAAACTCATTAGTTCAGCGAATCATCTCAGTTCAATGCGAATTCTGCAACATCTCATGTTAAAAAAATTAATTTCCTAACATGAGTCGATTTATCAAACCTTAATTCGTCATACTAAAATTTATTTTTCCCCACTGCTATTCAACTAAAATTGACGCCCTCCCCACTTATCACCGCAGATGACAGCAATTTACGCAATATTTTTTGGAAAAATAAAAAATTCTAAATCTTACCCGTTTATTCTAACCAGAATTCATTCCACTATAATTTAATTTTACTGGTGTTTTTCAACTTACATTGACTCCTTCTCTTCAAATCTGCACTGCTCACCGAGATTTAGGCCATATTCATAAGAAAATAAAAAATTCTGAATCTAGGCCGTTTGTTCAAACCATTCTACACTAAAATTTATTTTTACTAGTGTTTTTCAACTAAACGTGACTCCTCCTCAAATCTGCACAGATAACCGAGATAGCTGTGATATTGTGTATAACCAATGTTTTTCAAGTAAACTGACTCGTACAACAAAACAGCCTAGTTCAATGCGATTTCGGTAATACCCCATGAAAAAAATTAATTTCCTAAATTGACGCCTCATAGCAAAATAAAAAATTCCTTATCAGACTATTTTTCTGACCCCTGAAATTATGCAACTAAAATAAATTTCAACTCTGATTGTCAACTAAAATTGACATAATCTCTATTGATCGCAGCGCAGCGCAGTTCACCGTGATTTTAACCATATTTCATAGCAAATAGAGTCAATTACTCTAACCTTAATTCTTCATATTAAAATTTATTTTTCGCCGCTGCCTTTAAAAAAAATTGACACCTTCCCCCTATTGTCTGCGCAGATGACAGCAATTTACACAATATTTTATGGAAAAATGAAAAATTCTGAATCTTAGCCGTTTTTTCAAACCAGAATTCTTCCCACTAAAATTTATTTTTATGGTATATTTCATCTAAAATTTACTCCTTCTCTTCAAATCAGCAGGGTTCACCTAGATTAAGGACATAATAAAAAAAATTTCTTACCGGTGTATTTTTCTGAAACCTGAAATTATACCACAAAAAAGTATTTTACCGATGTTTTTAAACTAAAATTCACTCCATCTCTACTAATCAGCGCTGTTCAATGAGGATGTAGCCATATTTCATTGAATATTGAAAAAATTCCTGCCCTGTCGTTTTGTGAATCCTGAACTCATACAACTATACTTTATTTTCACCACTATTGTTTAACTAAAATTAACTCCTTTACAAATCTGCGGAGTTTACCGAGATTTAGGTCATGTTTCATAGCAAAATATAAAACATTATACCTGAGTAATTATCTGAAACCTTAAATCTTGCAAATAACGATTACTTTATTCGCTGTTTTTTAAATAAAAATTATTTGATCAGCGTATAAAAACTGTTCAATGCCATTTCTGCGCTATCTCATGCGAAAAAATTAATTTCCTAACCTGGGTCAATTTTTCAAACTTGAATTCTTCATGCTAAAATTTATATTTCGCCGCTACTTTTCTACTCAAATTGACGCCTTCCCCACTTTTAGCGCAGGAAAAATCAATTTACGAAATATTTCATTGAAAATTAAAAAATTCTGAATCGGAGCCGTTGGTTCTCCTATTTTTCTGAATACTGAAATCATACAACTAAAAGTCATTTTCACCGCTATTTGTCATATATATTATCTCCATCTTCACTGATCAGCGCTCTTCTCCGTGATTTTAGCAATATTTCATGGCATATTAAAAAATTTTTTGTCTGAGTCCAATGCTGAAACCTGAATTCTTACATCGTAAATTTCTTTTCACCGCTACTTATTACTAAAAATGACGCCTTAGCCACTGACCTAGGCATTTCACCGCATTTAAGTCAATATTTCATAGCAAAATATAACATTCCGAATAAAAATCACCTACGTAAACCTGTTTTCTTCAAATTAAAATTTTTAATTTGCAGAAAACAGCTGTCTTTCAACTAAAATTAACTACATCTCTACTGATCAATGCCGTTCACACAGATTTAACAATAAATCATAGAATATTTTACATAATTTTTTTTAATAAAAATCTAATATTTTGTTACTGGTGTTTTTCAACTAAAATAGACTCCTCTTCTCATCTGCACAGTTTACCGAGATTTAGGCAAAATTCATAAGTAAATAAAAAATTCCTTACCTGAGTATTTTCTGAAATCTGAAATTAAACAACAAAAAAGTACTTTCGCCAATGTTTGTCAAACAAAATTGACACTATCCCTACTGATCAGCGCTGCTCACCGAGATTTTAAACATATTTTATAGAATATAAAAAAGTTCTTGTCCGTATAGTTTTGTGAAACTTGAATGCATACAACTAATATTTATATTCACCACTACCTTTCAACTTAAATTGACCCATCAGCAATTGGTCAGTGCAATTCACGGATATTTATGCATTATTAAATAGCAAAACAAAAAAATCCGAAACTGAGTCATCAAATGAAAACAGTACTTTTCAAACTAAAATTTTATTTAATGCTGTTTTTCAACTTCAATCGACTCTTTGTTCACTGATCAGAGCAGTTTACCAATAGTGAACGTATGTTATGTTGCAAAATGAAAAATGCCATATCTGAGTCATATTCTGACACGGGAAATTATACAAATACAATTTATTTTTACCGCAGTTCTTCAACAAAAAATCATTCGTTCAGTGAATCAGAAAAATTCAATGCGATTTCTGCAATATCTCATGCTCACAAATTAATTTCCTACCTGTGTCGATTTCTCAAACCTGTATTCTTTATATTATAGTTAGTTTTCGCCGCTACATTTCAACTTAAATTGACACATTTACCAATTATCAACGCAGATGACAGCAGTTTACGCAATATTCCATTGCAAAATAAAATTTCTGAATCCGATCCGTTTGTTCAAACCGGACTTTTTTCAAATAAAATATATTTTTACCGGTATTTTCAACTGAAGTTGAATTTTTTCTCTTCAAATCTGCACAGTTCACGGTGATTTAGGCCATAATTTATAAAAAATGAAAAATTTCTTTCCTGAGTATTTTCTGAAATACGAAATTACACAATTAAAAAGTATTATCCCCGCTGTTTGACGAACAAAATTGACCTTATCTCTACTGATCAGCGCTGTTCACTGAGATTTTAGCCATATTTTATAGAATATTATAAAAATTAATGTCCGTGTCGTTTTGTGAAACCTGAATTCATGCAACTAAAATTCATTTTCACCACTACCTATCAACTTAAATTGACCCCTTAGCAAATGGTCAGCGCAATTCACGGATATTTATGCATAATAAAATAGCAAAAGAATATATTTCGAAACTGATCCTCTAATGAAAACTATTTATCAAATTAAAGTTTTTCAAATTTTTTTTCGACAAAAATCGACTCTTTCTCCACTGATAACAGCAGCTAAAGCTGTTTCACGGCAAAATAAAAATCCCACATATCAGTAACTACAAATTTTTAAAAGTTGCTTACAAATTAAAAATCAGCGAAACAGAACAGTTCAATGTGATTTCTGCAATATCTGATGTTAAAAAAATTAATTTCATAAGTACTTTCGAAAACCAGAAGTTATGCAACTAAAAAGAATTTTCTCCACTGTTTCTCAACTAAAATTGACTCAATCATTATTGATCAGCGCCTTTCACCTAGTTTTTAGCCATATTTCATAGAAAATTAAAAAATGTCTTTTCCTTGTCGTTTTGTGAAACTTGAATGCATACAACAAATATTTATTTTCACAGCTACTTGAGTCTTTTTTTTAACCTGAAATCATACAAAATAAAATTTATTTTTATTCTTGTATTGCGACTTAAACTGACTCGTTCAGCGAATCAGCGGAGTTCAATGCGTAATCTCTAATATCTGATGCCAAAAATTAATTTCCTAATCTGAGTCGAATTCTCAAATAATAATTCTTCATTCTAAAATTTATCATTCGCCGCAGCTTTTCAACTCAAATTGACGCCTTCCCCATCTTGTATCGCAGTAAAAAGAAAATTACGATATATTTCATTGCGAAATAAAAAATTTTAAATCTGAGCCGTTGCTTCCCGTATTTTTCTGATCCTAAAACCATGCAACCAAAATTTATTTTCACCACTGTTTGTCAATTAAAATTAACTCCATCTTTACTGATCAGCGCTCTTGGCCGAGATTTTAGCCATATTTCATGGCAAATTAAAACATTTTTTGACTGAGTCGATTCCTGAAACCTGAATTCTTACAACTAAAATTTATTTTCACCGCTACTTTTCAACTAACGTTGTGTCTAGGCAACCAATTGCCGCATTTCATTCAATATTTAATAGCAGAAAATAAAATTCCAAATAAATATAACCTACTTTAACCTGTTTTCTTCCAACTAATTTTGTTTTAACTGCTGCTTTACAGCCAAAAATTGACTCCTTCCCCACTTATCAGCAAAGATAACAGCAGAGTACACACATTATTTCATTGCAAAACAAAAAATGCTGAATCTTTGCCGTTTTTTTTAAACCTGTATTCTTCCCACTAAAATTTATTTTTACTGGTGTTTTTCAACTAAAAATGTCTCCTTCTCTTCTCATCTGCACAGTTCACTGAGATTTAGGCATAATTCATAAGAAAATAGAAAATTCCTTACCTGAGTATTTTCTGAAATCTGAAATTACACAATTAAAAAGTATTTTCGCCGTTGTTTGACAAACAAAATTGACTCCGTTCTGCTAATCAGCACGCTATACTGAGATTTTAGCCATATTTTATAGAACATTATAAAAATTGTTGTCCGTGTCGTTTTGTGAAACTTGAATGCATAATACTAAAATTCATTTTCACCACTACCTTTCAACTTAAATTGACTCCTTAGCAACTGGTCAGCGCAATTCAACGATATTTATGCATCATTAAATAGGAAAAGAAAAAATTCCAAAACTGATTTCTCTAATGAAAACATTTTTATCCAACTTAAGTTTTTCTAAATTTTTTTTCAACAAAAATCTATTTTCTCCACTGATAAGAGCAGTTTACCAAGGTTAAGCTGTTTCAAAGCAAAATAAAAATCCCATATCTGAGTTTTATACTGAAACCTAAAATTATACATATACAATTTCATAAGAAAGCCATAATTCATAAGAAAAAAAATTACTTACCTGAGTACTTTCCATAAACCTGAAATTATACAACTAAAAAGAATTTTCACCCCTGTTTGTCAACTAAAATTGACTCCATCACTAATGATCAGCGCTGTGTACAGAGTTTTTAGCCATATTTCATAGAATATTTCAAAATATCTTTTCCTTGTAGTTTTGTGAAACTTGAATTCATACAACTAATATGTATGACCTACATATGACACCTACTTTTCAACTATTTTACCTACCTACCAACCTACTTTTCAAATTAACTCCATCGCCACTAATCAGCCCATTTCACCGCATTTTATTTAATATTTCACAGCAAAATTTAAAATTCCGAATAAATGTCACATACTTAAGCTTGTTTTCCTCCAACTAAAATTTTTATTTCATCGCAGTCTTTCAACTAAAATTGACTCCTTCTCTTCAAATCTGCACAGCTCACCAAATTTTAAGCCATGTTTCATAGTTAAATAATAAAAGCCATATCTGAGTCTTTTTCTAAAATCTGACATCGTATTTTAAAATTTCTTTTTAACGCTGTTTTTCAACTAAAACTCATTAGTTCAGCGAATCATCTCAGTTCAATGCGAATTCTGCAACATCTCATGTTAAAAAAATTAATTTCCTAACATGAGTCGATTTATCAAACCTTAATTCGTCATACTAAAATTTATTTTTCCCCACTGCTATTCAACTAAAATTGACGCCCTCCCCACTTATCACCGCAGATGACAGCAATTTACGCAATATTTTTTGGAAAAATAAAAAATTCTAAATCTTACCCGTTTATTCTAACCAGAATTCATTCCACTATAATTTAATTTTACTGGTGTTTTTCAACTTACATTGACTCCTTCTCTTCAAATCTGCACTGCTCACCGAGATTTAGGCCATATTCATAAGAAAATAAAAAATTCTGAATCTAGGCCGTTTGTTCAAACCATTCTACACTAAAATTTATTTTTACTAGTGTTTTTCAACTAAACGTGACTCCTCCTCAAATCTGCACAGATAACCGAGATAGCTGTGATATTGTGTATAACCAATGTTTTTCAAGTAAACTGACTCGTACAACAAAACAGCCTAGTTCAATGCGATTTCGGTAATACCCCATGAAAAAAATTAATTTCCTAAATTGACGCCTCATAGCAAAATAAAAAATTCCTTATCAGACTATTTTTCTGACCCCTGAAATTATGCAACTAAAATAAATTTCAACTCTGATTGTCAACTAAAATTGACATAATCTCTATTGATCGCAGCGCAGCGCAGTTCACCGTGATTTTAACCATATTTCATAGCAAATAGAGTCAATTACTCTAACCTTAATTCTTCATATTAAAATTTATTTTTCGCCGCTGCCTTTAAAAAAAATTGACACCTTCCCCCTATTGTCTGCGCAGATGACAGCAATTTACACAATATTTTATGGAAAAATGAAAAATTCTGAATCTTAGCCGTTTTTTCAAACCAGAATTCTTCCCACTAAAATTTATTTTTATGGTATATTTCATCTAAAATTTACTCCTTCTCTTCAAATCAGCAGGGTTCACCTAGATTAAGGACATAATAAAAAAAATTTCTTACCGGTGTATTTTTCTGAAACCTGAAATTATACCACAAAAAAGTATTTTACCGATGTTTTTAAACTAAAATTCACTCCATCTCTACTAATCAGCGCTGTTCAATGAGGATGTAGCCATATTTCATTGAATATTGAAAAAATTCCTGCCCTGTCGTTTTGTGAATCCTGAACTCATACAACTATACTTTATTTTCACCACTATTGTTTAACTAAAATTAACTCCTTTACAAATCTGCGGAGTTTACCGAGATTTAGGTCATGTTTCATAGCAAAATATAAAACATTATACCTGAGTAATTATCTGAAACCTTAAATCTTGCAAATAACGATTACTTTATTCGCTGTTTTTTAAATAAAAATTATTTGATCAGCGAATAAAAACTGTTCAATGCCATTTCTGCGCTATCTCATGCAAAAAAATTAATTTCCTAACCTGGGTCAATTTTTCAAACTTGAATTCTTCATGCTAAAATTTATATTTCGCCGCTACTTTTCTACTCAAATTGACGCCTTCCCCACTTTTAGCGCAGGAAAAATCAATTTACGAAATATTTCATTGAAAATTAAAAAATTCTGAATCGGAGCCGTTGGTTCTCCTATTTTTCTGAATACTGAAATCATACAACTAAAAGTCATTTTCACCGCTATTTGTCATATATATTATCTCCATCTTCACTGATCAGCGCTCTTCTCCGTGATTTTAGCAATATTTCATGGCATATTAAAAAATTTTTTGTCTGAGTCCAATGCTGAAACCTGAATTCTTACATCGTAAATTTCTTTTCACCGCTACTTATTACTAAAAATGACGCCTTAGCCACTGACCTAGGCATTTCACCGCATTTAAGTCAATATTTCATAGCAAAATATAACATTCCGAATAAAAATCACCTACGTAAACCTGTTTTCTTCAAATTAAAATTTTTAATTTGCAGAAAACAGCTGTCTTTCAACTAAAATTAACTACATCTCTACTGATCAATGCCGTTCACACAGATTTAACAATAAATCATAGAATATTTTACATAATTTTTTTTAATAAAAATCTAATATTTTGTTACTGGTGTTTTTCAACTAAAATAGACTCCTCTTCTCATCTGCACAGTTTACCGAGATTTAGGCAAAATTCATAAGTAAATAAAAAATTCCTTACCTGAGTATTTTCTGAAATCTGAAATTAAACAACAAAAAAGTACTTTCGCCAATGTTTGTCAAACAAAATTGACACTATCCCTACTGATCAGCGCTGCTCACCGAGATTTTAAACATATTTTATAGAATATAAAAAAGTTCTTGTCCGTATAGTTTTGTGAAACTTGAATGCATACAACTAATATTTATATTCACCACTACCTTTCAACTTAAATTGACCCATCAGCAATTGGTCAGTGCAATTCACGGATATTTATGCATTATTAAATAGCAAAACAAAAAAATCCGAAACTGAGTCATCAAATGAAAACAGTACTTTTCTAACTAAAATTTTATTTAATGCTGTTTTTCAACTTCAATCGACTCTTTGTTCACTGATCAGAGCAGTTTACCAATAGTGAACGTATGTTATGTTGCAAAATGAAAAATGCCATATCTGAGTCATATTCTGACACGGGAAATTATACAAATACAATTTATTTTTACCGCAGTTCTTCAACAAAAAATCATTCGTTCAGTGAATCAGAAAAATTCAATGCGATTTCTGCAATATCTCATGCTCACAAATTAATTTCCTACCTGTGTCGATTTCTCAAACCTGTATTCTTTATATTATAGTTAGTTTTCGCCGCTACATTTCAACTTAAATTGACACATTTACCAATTATCAACGCAGATGACAGCAGTTTACGCAATATTCCATTGCAAAATAAAATTTCTGAATCCGATCCGTTTGTTCAAACCGGACTTTTTTCAAATAAAATATATTTTTACCGGTATTTTCAACTGAAGTTGAATTTTTTCTCTTCAAATCTGCACAGTTCACGGTGATTTAGGCCATAATTTATAAAAAATGAAAAATTTCTTTCCTGAGTATTTTCTGAAATACGAAATTACACAATTAAAAAGTATTATCCCCGCTGTTTGACGAACAAAATTGACCTTATCTCTACTGATCAGCGCTGTTCACTGAGATTTTAGCCATATTTTATAGAATATTATAAAAATTAATGTCCGTGTCGTTTTGTGAAACCTGAATTCATGCAACTAAAATTCATTTTCACCACTACCTATCAACTTAAATTGACCCCTTAGCAAATGGTCAGCGCAATTCACGGATATTTATGCATAATAAAATAGCAAAAGAATATATTTCGAAACTGATCCTCTAATGAAAACTATTTATCAAATTAAAGTTTTTCAAATTTTTTTTCGACAAAAATCGACTCTTTCTCCACTGATAACAGCAGCTAAAGCTGTTTCACGGCAAAATAAAAATCCCACATATCAGTAACTACAAATTTTTAAAAGTTGCTTACAAATTAAAAATCAGCGAAACAGAACAGTTCAATGTGATTTCTGCAATATCTGATGTTAAAAAAATTAATTTCATAAGTACTTTCGAAAACCAGAAGTTATGCAACTAAAAAGAATTTTCTCCACTGTTTCTCAACTAAAATTGACTCAATCATTATTGATCAGCGCCTTTCACCTAGTTTTTAGCCATATTTCATAGAAAATTAAAAAATGTCTTTTCCTTGTCGTTTTGTGAAACTTGAATGCATACAACAAATATTTATTTTCACAGCTACTTGAGTCTTTTTTTTAACCTGAAATCATACAAAATAAAATTTATTTTTATTCTTGTATTGCGACTTAAACTGACTCGTTCAGCGAATCAGCGGAGTTCAATGCGTAATCTCTAATATCTGATGCCAAAAATTAATTTCCTAATCTGAGTCGAATTCTCAAATAATAATTCTTCATTCTAAAATTTATCATTCGCCGCAGCTTTTCAACTCAAATTGACGCCTTCCCCATCTTGTATCGCAGTAAAAAGAAAATTACGATATATTTCATTGCGAAATAAAAAATTTTAAATCTGAGCCGTTGCTTCCCGTATTTTTCTGATCCTAAAACCATGCAACCAAAATTTATTTTCACCACTGTTTGTCAATTAAAATTAACTCCATCTTTACTGATCAGCGCTCTTCTCCGAGATTTTAGCCATATTTCATGGCAAATTAAAACATTTTTTGACTGAGTCGATTCCTGAAACCTGAATTCTTACAACTAAAATTTATTTTCACCGCTACTTTTCAACTAACGTTGTGTCTAGGCAACCAATTGCCGCATTTCATTCAATATTTAATAGCAGAAAATAAAATTCCAAATAAATATAACCTACTTTAACCTGTTTTCTTCCAACTAATTTTGTTTTAACTGCTGCTTTACAGCCAAAAATTGACTCCTTCCCCACTTATCAGCAAAGATAACAGCAGAGTACACATTATTTCATTGCAAAACAAAAAATGCTGAATCTTTGCCGTTTTTTTTAAACCTGTATTCTTCCCACTAAAATTTATTTTTACTGGTGTTTTTCAACTAAAAATGTCTCCTTCTCTTCTCATCTGCACAGTTCACTGAGATTTAGGCATAATTCATAAGAAAATAGAAAATTCCTTACCTGAGTATTTTCTGAAATCTGAAATTACACAATTAAAAAGTATTTTCGCCGTTGTTTGACAAACAAAATTGACTCCGTTCTGCTAATCAGCACGCTATACTGAGATTTTAGCCATATTTTATAGAACATTATAAAAATTGTTGTCCGTGTCGTTTTGTGAAACTTGAATGCATAATACTAAAATTCATTTTCACCACTACCTTTCAACTTAAATTGACTCCTTAGCAACTGGTCAGCGCAATTCAACGATATTTATGCATCATTAAATAGGAAAAGAAAAAATTCCAAAACTGATTTCTCTAATGAAAACATTTTTATCCAACTTAAGTTTTTCTAAATTTTTTTTCAACAAAAATCTATTTTCTCCACTGATAAGAGCAGTTTACCAAGGTTAAGCTGTTTCAAAGCAAAATAAAAATCCCATATCTGAGTTTTATACTGAAACCTAAAATTATACATATACAATTTCATAAGAAAGCCATAATTCATAAGAAAAAAAATTACTTACCTGAGTACTTTCCATAAACCTGAAATTATACAACTAAAAAGAATTTTCACCCCTGTTTGTCAACTAAAATTGACTCCATCACTAATGATCAGCGCTGTGTACAGAGTTTTTAGCCATATTTCATAGAATATTTCAAAATATCTTTTCCTTGTAGTTTTGTGAAACTTGAATTCATACAACTAATATGTATGACCTACATATGACACCTACTTTTCAACTATTTTACCTACCTACCAACCTACTTTTCAAATTAACTCCATCGCCACTAATCAGCCCATTTCACCGCATTTTATTTAATATTTCACAGCAAAATTTAAAATTCCGAATAAATGTCACATACTTAAGCTTGTTTTCCTCCAACTAAAATTTTTATTTCATCGCAGTCTTTCAACTAAAATTGACTCCTTCTCTTCAAATCTGCACAGCTCACCAAATTTTAAGCCATGTTTCATAGTTAAATAATAAAAGCCATATCTGAGTCTTTTTCTAAAATCTGACATCGTATTTTAAAATTTCTTTTTAACGCTGTTTTTCAACTAAAACTCATTAGTTCAGCGAATCATCTCAGTTCAATGCGAATTCTGCAACATCTCATGTTAAAAAAATTAATTTCCTAACATGAGTCGATTTATCAAACCTTAATTCGTCATACTAAAATTTATTTTTCCCCACTGCTATTCAACTAAAATTGACGCCCTCCCCACTTATCACCGCAGATGACAGCAATTTACGCAATATTTTTTGGAAAAATAAAAAATTCTAAATCTTACCCGTTTATTCTAACCAGAATTCATTCCACTATAATTTAATTTTACTGGTGTTTTTCAACTTACATTGACTCCTTCTCTTCAAATCTGCACTGCTCACCGAGATTTAGGCCATATTCATAAGAAAATAAAAAATTCTGAATCTAGGCCGTTTGTTCAAACCATTCTACACTAAAATTTATTTTTACTAGTGTTTTTCAACTAAACGTGACTCCTCCTCAAATCTGCACAGATAACCGAGATAGCTGTGATATTGTGTATAACCAATGTTTTTCAAGTAAACTGACTCGTACAACAAAACAGCCTAGTTCAATGCGATTTCGGTAATACCCCATGAAAAAAATTAATTTCCTAAATTGACGCCTCATAGCAAAATAAAAAATTCCTTATCAGACTATTTTTCTGACCCCTGAAATTATGCAACTAAAATAAATTTCAACTCTGATTGTCAACTAAAATTGACATAATCTCTATTGATCGCAGCGCAGCGCAGTTCACCGTGATTTTAACCATATTTCATAGCAAATAGAGTCAATTACTCTAACCTTAATTCTTCATATTAAAATTTATTTTTCGCCGCTGCCTTTAAAAAAAATTGACACCTTCCCCCTATTGTCTGCGCAGATGACAGCAATTTACACAATATTTTATGGAAAAATGAAAAATTCTGAATCTTAGCCGTTTTTTCAAACCAGAATTCTTCCCACTAAAATTTATTTTTATGGTATATTTCATCTAAAATTTACTCCTTCTCTTCAAATCAGCAGGGTTCACCTAGATTAAGGACATAATAAAAAAAATTTCTTACCGGTGTATTTTTCTGAAACCTGAAATTATACCACAAAAAAGTATTTTACCGATGTTTTTAAACTAAAATTCACTCCATCTCTACTAATCAGCGCTGTTCAATGAGGATGTAGCCATATTTCATTGAATATTGAAAAAATTCCTGCCCTGTCGTTTTGTGAATCCTGAACTCATACAACTATACTTTATTTTCACCACTATTGTTTAACTAAAATTAACTCCTTTACAAATCTGCGGAGTTTACCGAGATTTAGGTCATGTTTCATAGCAAAATATAAAACATTATACCTGAGTAATTATCTGAAACCTTAAATCTTGCAAATAACGATTACTTTATTCGCTGTTTTTTAAATAAAAATTATTTGATCAGCGAATAAAAACTGTTCAATGCCATTTCTGCGCTATCTCATGCAAAAAAATTAATTTCCTAACCTGGGTCAATTTTTCAAACTTGAATTCTTCATGCTAAAATTTATATTTCGCCGCTACTTTTCTACTCAAATTGACGCCTTCCCCACTTTTAGCGCAGGAAAAATCAATTTACGAAATATTTCATTGAAAATTAAAAAATTCTGAATCGGAGCCGTTGGTTCTCCTATTTTTCTGAATACTGAAATCATACAACTAAAAGTCATTTTCACCGCTATTTGTCATATATATTATCTCCATCTTCACTGATCAGCGCTCTTCTCCGTGATTTTAGCAATATTTCATGGCATATTAAAAAATTTTTTGTCTGAGTCCAATGCTGAAACCTGAATTCTTACATCGTAAATTTCTTTTCACCGCTACTTATTACTAAAAATGACGCCTTAGCCACTGACCTAGGCATTTCACCGCATTTAAGTCAATATTTCATAGCAAAATATAACATTCCGAATAAAAATCACCTACGTAAACCTGTTTTCTTCAAATTAAAATTTTTAATTTGCAGAAAACAGCTGTCTTTCAACTAAAATTAACTACATCTCTACTGATCAATGCCGTTCACACAGATTTAACAATAAATCATAGAATATTTTACATAATTTTTTTTAATAAAAATCTAATATTTTGTTACTGGTGTTTTTCAACTAAAATAGACTCCTCTTCTCATCTGCACAGTTTACCGAGATTTAGGCAAAATTCATAAGTAAATAAAAAATTCCTTACCTGAGTATTTTCTGAAATCTGAAATTAAACAACAAAAAAGTACTTTCGCCAATGTTTGTCAAACAAAATTGACACTATCCCTACTGATCAGCGCTGCTCACCGAGATTTTAAACATATTTTATAGAATATAAAAAAGTTCTTGTCCGTATAGTTTTGTGAAACTTGAATGCATACAACTAATATTTATATTCACCACTACCTTTCAACTTAAATTGACCCATCAGCAATTGGTCAGTGCAATTCACGGATATTTATGCATTATTAAATAGCAAAACAAAAAAATCCGAAACTGAGTCATCAAATGAAAACAGTACTTTTCAAACTAAAATTTTATTTAATGCTGTTTTTCAACTTCAATCGACTCTTTGTTCACTGATCAGAGCAGTTTACCAATAGTGAACGTATGTTATGTTGCAAAATGAAAAATGCCATATCTGAGTCATATTCTGACACGGGAAATTATACAAATACAATTTATTTTTACCGCAGTTCTTCAACAAAAAATCATTCGTTCAGTGAATCAGAAAAATTCAATGCGATTTCTGCAATATCTCATGCTCACAAATTAATTTCCTACCTGTGTCGATTTCTCAAACCTGTATTCTTTATATTATAGTTAGTTTTCGCCGCTACATTTCAACTTAAATTGACACATTTACCAATTATCAACGCAGATGACAGCAGTTTACGCAATATTCCATTGCAAAATAAAATTTCTGAATCCGATCCGTTTGTTCAAACCGGACTTTTTTCAAATAAAATATATTTTTACCGGTATTTTCAACTGAAGTTGAATTTTTTCTCTTCCACTCTGCACAGTTCACGGTGATTTAGGCCATAATTTATAAAAAATGAAAAATTTCTTTCCTGAGTATTTTCTGAAATACGAAATTACACAATTAAAAAGTATTATCCCCGCTGTTTGACGAACAAAATTGACCTTATCTCTACTGATCAGCGCTGTTCACTGAGATTTTAGCCATATTTTATAGAATATTATAAAAATTAATGTCCGTGTCGTTTTGTGAAACCTGAATTCATGCAACTAAAATTCATTTTCACCACTACCTATCAACTTAAATTGACCCCTTAGCAAATGGTCAGCGCAATTCACGGATATTTATGCATAATAAAATAGCAAAAGAATATATTTCGAAACTGATCCTCTAATGAAAACAGTATTTATCAAATTAAAGTTTTTCAAATTTTTTTTCGACAAAAATCGACTCTTTCTCCACTGATAACAGCAGCTAAAGCTGTTTCACGGCAAAATAAAAAATCCCACATATCAGTAACTACAAATTTTTAAAAGTTGCTTACAAATTAAAAATCAGCGAAACAGAACAGTTCAATGTGATTTCTGCAATATCTGATGTTAAAAAAATTAATTTCATAAGTACTTTCGAAAACCAGAAGTTATGCAACTAAAAAGAATTTTCTCCACTGTTTCTCAACTAAAATTGACTCAATCATTATTGATCAGCGCCTTTCACCTAGTTTTTAGCCATATTTCATAGAAAATTAAAAAATGTCTTTTCCTTGTCGTTTTGTGAAACTTGAATGCATACAACAAATATTTATTTTCACAGCTACTTGAGTCTTTTTTTTAACCTGAAATCATACAAAATAAAATTTATTTTTATTCTTGTATTGCGACTTAAACTGACTCGTTCAGCGAATCAGCGGAGTTCAATGCGTAATCTCTAATATCTGATGCCAAAAATTAATTTCCTAATCTGAGTCGAATTCTCAAATAATAATTCTTCATTCTAAAATTTATCATTCGCCGCAGCTTTTCAACTCAAATTGACGCCTTCCCCATCTTGTATCGCAGTAAAAAGAAAATTACGATATATTTCATTGCGAAATAAAAAATTTTAAATCTGAGCCGTTGCTTCCCGTATTTTTCTGATCCTAAAACCATGCAACCAAAATTTATTTTCACCACTGTTTGTCAATTAAAATTAACTCCATCTTTACTGATCAGCGCTCTTCTCCGAGATTTTAGCCATATTTCATGGCAAATTAAAACATTTTTTGACTGAGTCGATTCCTGAAACCTGAATTCTTACAACTAAAATTTATTTTCACCGCTACTTTTCAACTAACGTTGTGTCTAGGCAACCAATTGCCGCATTTCATTCAATATTTAATAGCAGAAAATAAAATTCCAAATAAATATAACCTACTTTAACCTGTTTTCTTCCAACTAATTTTGTTTTAACTGCTGCTTTACAGCCAAAAATTGACTCCTTCCCCACTTATCAGCAAAGATAACAGCAGAGTACACATTATTTCATTGCAAAACAAAAAATGCTGAATCTTTGCCGTTTTTTTTAAACCTGTATTCTTCCCACTAAAATTTATTTTTACTGGTGTTTTTCAACTAAAAATGTCTCCTTCTCTTCTCATCTGCACAGTTCACTGAGATTTAGGCATAATTCATAAGAAAATGGAAAATTCCTTACCAGAGTATTTTCTGAAATCTGAAATTACACAATTAAAAAGTATTTTCGCCGTTGTTTGACAAACAAAATTGACTCCATTCTGCTAATCAGCACGCTATACTGAGATTTTAGCCATATTTTATAGAACATTATAAAAATTGTTGTCCGTGTCGTTTTGTGAAACTTGAATGCATAATACTAAAATTCATTTTCACCACTACCTTTCAACTTAAATTGACTCCTTAGCAACTGGTCAGCGCAATTCAACGATATTTATGCATCATTAAATAGGAAAAGAAAAAATTCCAAAACTGATTTCTCTAATGAAAACATTTTTATCCAACTTAAGTTTTTCTAAATTTTTTTTCAACAAAAATCTATTTTCTCCACTGATAAGAGCAGTTTACCAAGGTTAAGCTGTTTCAAAGCAAAATAAAAATCCCATATCTGAGTTTTATACTGAAACCTAAAATTATACATATACAATTTCATAAGAAAGCCATAATTCATAAGAAAAAAAATTACTTACCTGAGTACTTTCCATAAACCTGAAATTATACAACTAAAAAGAATTTTCACCCCTGTTTGTCAACTAAAATTGACTCCATCACTAATGATCAGCGCTGTGTACAGAGTTTTTAGCCATATTTCATAGAATATTTCAAAATATCTTTTCCTTGTAGTTTTGTGAAACTTGAATTCATACAACTAATATGTATGACCTACATATGACACCTACTTTTCAACTATTTTACCTACCTACCAACCTACTTTTCAAATTAACTCCATCGCCACTAATCAGCCCATTTCACCGCATTTTATTTAATATTTCACAGCAAAATTTAAAATTCCGAATAAATGTCACATACTTAAGCTTGTTTTCCTCCAACTAAAATTTTTATTTCATCGCAGTCTTTCAACTAAAATTGACTCCTTCTCTTCAAATCTGCACAGCTCACCAAATTTTAAGCCATGTTTCATAGTTAAATAATAAAAGCCATATCTGAGTCTTTTTCTAAAATCTGACATCGTATTTTAAAATTTCTTTTTAACGCTGTTTTTCAACTAAAACTCATTAGTTCAGCGAATCATCTCAGTTCAATGCGAATTCTGCAACATCTCATGTTAAAAAAATTAATTTCCTAACATGAGTCGATTTATCAAACCTTAATTCGTCATACTAAAATTTATTTTTCCCCACTGCTATTCAACTAAAATTGACGCCCTCCCCACTTATCACCGCAGATGACAGCAATTTACGCAATATTTTTTGGAAAAATAAAAAATTCTAAATCTTACCCGTTTATTCTAACCAGAATTCATTCCACTATAATTTAATTTTACTGGTGTTTTTCAACTTACATTGACTCCTTCTCTTCAAATCTGCACTGCTCACCGAGATTTAGGCCATATTCATAAGAAAATAAAAAATTCTGAATCTAGGCCGTTTGTTCAAACCATTCTACACTAAAATTTATTTTTACTAGTGTTTTTCAACTAAACGTGACTCCTCCTCAAATCTGCACAGATAACCGAGATAGCTGTGATATTGTGTATAACCAATGTTTTTCAAGTAAACTGACTCGTACAACAAAACAGCCTAGTTCAATGCGATTTCGGTAATACCCCATGAAAAAAATTAATTTCCTAAATTGACGCCTCATAGCAAAATAAAAAATTCCTTATCAGACTATTTTTCTGACCCCTGAAATTATGCAACTATAATAAATTTCAACTCTGATTGTCAACTAAAATTGACATAATCTCTATTGATCGCAGCGCAGCGCAGTTCACCGTGATTTTAACCATATTTCATAGCAAATAGAGTCAATTACTCTAACCTTAATTCTTCATATTAAAATTTATTTTTCGCCGCTGCCTTTAAAAAAAATTGACACCTTCCCCCTATTGTCTGCGCAGATGACAGCAATTTACACAATATTTTATGGAAAAATGAAAAATTCTGAATCTTAGCCGTTTTTTCAAACCAGAATTCTTCCCACTAAAATTTATTTTTATGGTATATTTCATCTAAAATTTACTCCTTCTCTTCAAATCAGCAGGGTTCACCTAGATTAAGGACATAATAAAAAAAATTTCTTACCGGTGTATTTTTCTGAAACCTGAAATTATACCACAAAAAAGTATTTTACCGATGTTTTTAAACTAAAATTCACTCCATCTCTACTAATCAGCGCTGTTCAATGAGGATGTAGCCATATTTCATTGAATATTGAAAAAATTCCTGCCCTGTCGTTTTGTGAATCCTGAACTCATACAACTATACTTTATTTTCACCACTATTGTTTAACTAAAATTAACTCCTTTACAAATCTGCGGAGTTTACCGAGATTTAGGTCATGTTTCATAGCAAAATATAAAACATTATACCTGAGTAATTATCTGAAACCTTAAATCTTGCAAATAACGATTACTTTATTCGCTGTTTTTTAAATAAAAATTATTTGATCAGCGAATAAAAACTGTTCAATGCCATTTCTGCGCTATCTCATGCAAAAAAATTAATTTCCTAACCTGGGTCAATTTTTCAAACTTGAATTCTTCATGCTAAAATTTATATTTCGCCGCTACTTTTCTACTCAAATTGACGCCTTCCCCACTTTTAGCGCAGGAAAAATCAATTTACGAAATATTTCATTGAAAATTAAAAAATTCTGAATCGGAGCCGTTGGTTCTCCTATTTTTCTGAATACTGAAATCATACAACTAAAAGTCATTTTCACCGCTATTTGTCATATATATTATCTCCATCTTCACTGATCAGCGCTCTTCTCCGTGATTTTAGCAATATTTCATGGCATATTAAAAAATTTTTTGTCTGAGTCCAATGCTGAAACCTGAATTCTTACATCGTAAATTTCTTTTCACCGCTACTTATTACTAAAAATGACGCCTTAGCCACTGACCTAGGCATTTCACCGCATTTAAGTCAATATTTCATAGCAAAATATAACATTCCGAATAAAAATCACCTACGTAAACCTGTTTTCTTCAAATTAAAATTTTTAATTTGCAGAAAACAGCTGTCTTTCAACTAAAATTAACTACATCTCTACTGATCAATGCCGTTCACACAGATTTAACAATAAATCATAGAATATTTTACATAATTTTTTTTAATAAAAATCTAATATTTTGTTACTGGTGTTTTTCAACTAAAATAGACTCCTCTTCTCATCTGCACAGTTTACCGAGATTTAGGCAAAATTCATAAGTAAATAAAAAATTCCTTACCTGAGTATTTTCTGAAATCTGAAATTAAACAACAAAAAAGTACTTTCGCCAATGTTTGTCAAACAAAATTGACACTATCCCTACTGATCAGCGCTGCTCACCGAGATTTTAAACATATTTTATAGAATATAAAAAAGTTCTTGTCCGTATAGTTTTGTGAAACTTGAATGCATACAACTAATATTTATATTCACCACTACCTTTCAACTTAAATTGACCCATCAGCAATTGGTCAGTGCAATTCACGGATATTTATGCATTATTAAATAGCAAAACAAAAAAATCCGAAACTGAGTCATCAAATGAAAACAGTACTTTTCAAACTAAAATTTTATTTAATGCTGTTTTTCAACTTCAATCGACTCTTTGTTCACTGATCAGAGCAGTTTACCAATAGTGAACGTATGTTATGTTGCAAAATGAAAAATGCCATATCTGAGTCATATTCTGACACGGGAAATTATACAAATACAATTTATTTTTACCGCAGTTCTTCAACAAAAAATCATTCGTTCAGTGAATCAGAAAAATTCAATGCGATTTCTGCAATATCTCATGCTCACAAATTAATTTCCTACCTGTGTCGATTTCTCAAACCTGTATTCTTTATATTATAGTTAGTTTTCGCCGCTACATTTCAACTTAAATTGACACATTTACCAATTATCAACGCAGATGACAGCAGTTTACGCAATATTCCATTGCAAAATAAAATTTCTGAATCCGATCCGTTTGTTCAAACCGGACTTTTTTCAAATAAAATATATTTTTACCGGTATTTTCAACTGAAGTTGAATTTTTTCTCTTCCACTCTGCACAGTTCACGGTGATTTAGGCCATAATTTATAAAAAATGAAAAATTTCTTTCCTGAGTATTTTCTGAAATACGAAATTACACAATTAAAAAGTATTATCCCCGCTGTTTGACGAACAAAATTGACCTTATCTCTACTGATCAGCGCTGTTCACTGAGATTTTAGCCATATTTTATAGAATATTATAAAAATTAATGTCCGTGTCGTTTTGTGAAACCTGAATTCATGCAACTAAAATTCATTTTCACCACTACCTATCAACTTAAATTGACCCCTTAGCAAATGGTCAGCGCAATTCACGGATATTTATGCATAATAAAATAGCAAAAGAATATATTTCGAAACTGATCCTCTAATGAAAACAGTATTTATCAAATTAAAGTTTTTCAAATTTTTTTTCGACAAAAATCGACTCTTTCTCCACTGATAACAGCAGCTAAAGCTGTTTCACGGCAAAATAAAAAATCCCACATATCAGTAACTACAAATTTTTAAAAGTTGCTTACAAATTAAAAATCAGCGAAACAGAACAGTTCAATGTGATTTCTGCAATATCTGATGTTAAAAAAATTAATTTCATAAGTACTTTCGAAAACCAGAAGTTATGCAACTAAAAAGAATTTTCTCCACTGTTTCTCAACTAAAATTGACTCAATCATTATTGATCAGCGCCTTTCACCTAGTTTTTAGCCATATTTCATAGAAAATTAAAAAATGTCTTTTCCTTGTCGTTTTGTGAAACTTGAATGCATACAACAAATATTTATTTTCACAGCTACTTGAGTCTTTTTTTTAACCTGAAATCATACAAAATAAAATTTATTTTTATTCTTGTATTGCGACTTAAACTGACTCGTTCAGCGAATCAGCGGAGTTCAATGCGTAATCTCTAATATCTGATGCCAAAAATTAATTTCCTAATCTGAGTCGAATTCTCAAATAATAATTCTTCATTCTAAAATTTATCATTCGCCGCAGCTTTTCAACTCAAATTGACGCCTTCCCCATCTTGTATCGCAGTAAAAAGAAAATTACGATATATTTCATTGCGAAATAAAAAATTTTAAATCTGAGCCGTTGCTTCCCGTATTTTTCTGATCCTAAAACCATGCAACCAAAATTTATTTTCACCACTGTTTGTCAATTAAAATTAACTCCATCTTTACTGATCAGCGCTCTTCTCCGAGATTTTAGCCATATTTCATGGCAAATTAAAACATTTTTTGACTGAGTCGATTCCTGAAACCTGAATTCTTACAACTAAAATTTATTTTCACCGCTACTTTTCAACTAACGTTGTGTCTAGGCAACCAATTGCCGCATTTCATTCAATATTTAATAGCAGAAAATAAAATTCCAAATAAATATAACCTACTTTAACCTGTTTTCTTCCAACTAATTTTGTTTTAACTGCTGCTTTACAGCCAAAAATTGACTCCTTCCCCACTTATCAGCAAAGATAACAGCAGAGTACACACATTATTTCATTGCAAAACAAAAAATGCTGAATCTTTGCCGTTTTTTTTAAACCTGTATTCTTCCCACTAAAATTTATTTTTACTGGTGTTTTTCAACTAAAAATGTCTCCTTCTCTTCTCATCTGCACAGTTCACTGAGATTTAGGCATAATTCATAAGAAAATAGAAAATTCCTTACCAGAGTATTTTCTGAAATCTGAAATTACACAATTAAAAAGTATTTTCGCCGTTGTTTGACAAACAAAATTGACTCCATTCTGCTAATCAGCACGCTATACTGAGATTTTAGCCATATTTTATAGAACATTATAAAAATTGTTGTCCGTGTCGTTTTGTGAAACTTGAATGCATAATACTAAAATTCATTTTCACCACTACCTTTCAACTTAAATTGACTCCTTAGCAACTGGTCAGCGCAATTCAACGATATTTATGCATCATTAAATAGGAAAAGAAAAAATTCCAAAACTGATTTCTCTAATGAAAACATTTTTATCCAACTTAAGTTTTTCTAAATTTTTTTTCAACAAAAATCTATTTTCTCCACTGATAAGAGCAGTTTACCAAGGTTAAGCTGTTTCAAAGCAAAATAAAAATCCCATATCTGAGTTTTATACTGAAACCTAAAATTATACATATACAATTTCATAAGAAAGCCATAATTCATAAGAAAAAAAATTACTTACCTGAGTACTTTCCATAAACCTGAAATTATACAACTAAAAAGAATTTTCACCCCTGTTTGTCAACTAAAATTGACTCCATCACTAATGATCAGCGCTGTGTACAGAGTTTTTAGCCATATTTCATAGAATATTTCAAAATATCTTTTCCTTGTAGTTTTGTGAAACTTGAATTCATACAACTAATATGTATGACCTACATATGACACCTACTTTTCAACTATTTTACCTACCTACCAACCTACTTTTCAAATTAACTCCATCGCCACTAATCAGCCCATTTCACCGCATTTTATTTAATATTTCACAGCAAAATTTAAAATTCCGAATAAATATCACATACTTAAGCTTGTTTTCCTCCAACTAAAATTTTTATTTCATCGCAGTCTTTCAACTAAAATTGACTCCTCTTCAAATCTGCACAGCTCACCAAATTTTAAGCCATGTTTCATAGTTAAATAATAAAAGCCATATCTGAGTCTTTTTCTAAAATCTGACATCGTATTTTAAAATTTCTTTTTAACGCTGTTTTTCAACTAAAACTCATTAGTTCAGCGAATCATCTCAGTTCAATGCGAATTCTGCAACATCTCATGTTAAAAAAATTAATTTCCTAACATGAGTCGATTTATCAAACCTTAATTCGTCATACTAAAATTTATTTTTCCCCACTGCTATTCAACTAAAATTGACGCCCTCCCCACTTATCACCGCAGATGACAGCAATTTACGCAATATTTTTTGGAAAAATAAAAAATTCTAAATCTTACCCGTTTATTCTAACCAGAATTCATTCCACTATAATTTAATTTTACTGGTGTTTTTCAACTTACATTGACTCCTTCTCTTCAAATCTGCACTGCTCACCGAGATTTAGGCCATATTCATAAGAAAATAAAAAATTCTGAATCTAGGCCGTTTGTTCAAACCATTCTACACTAAAATTTATTTTTACTAGTGTTTTTCAACTAAACGTGACTCCTCCTCAAATCTGCACAGATAACCGAGATAGCTGTGATATTGTGTATAACCAATGTTTTTCAAGTAAACTGACTCGTACAACAAAACAGCCTAGTTCAATGCGATTTCGGTAATACCCCATGAAAAAAATTAATTTCCTAAATTGACGCCTCATAGCAAAATAAAAAATTCCTTATCAGACTATTTTTCTGACCCCTGAAATTATGCAACTAAAATAAATTTCAACTCTGATTGTCAACTAAAATTGACATAATCTCTATTGATCGCAGCGCAGCGCAGTTCACCGTGATTTTAACCATATTTCATAGCAAATAGAGTCAATTACTCTAACCTTAATTCTTCATATTAAAATTTATTTTTCGCCGCTGCCTTTAAAAAAAATTGACACCTTCCCCCTATTGTCTGCGCAGATGACAGCAATTTACACAATATTTTATGGAAAAATGAAAAATTCTGAATCTTAGCCGTTTTTTCAAACCAGAATTCTTCCCACTAAAATTTATTTTTATGGTATATTTCATCTAAAATTTACTCCTTCTCTTCAAATCAGCAGGGTTCACCTAGATTAAGGACATAATAAAAAAAATTTCTTACCGGTGTATTTTTCTGAAACCTGAAATTATACCACAAAAAAGTATTTTACCGATGTTTTTAAACTAAAATTCACTCCATCTCTACTAATCAGCGCTGTTCAATGAGGATGTAGCCATATTTCATTGAATATTGAAAAAATTCCTGCCCTGTCGTTTTGTGAATCCTGAACTCATACAACTATACTTTATTTTCACCACTATTGTTTAACTAAAATTAACTCCTTTACAAATCTGCGGAGTTTACCGAGATTTAGGTCATGTTTCATAGCAAAATATAAAACATTATACCTGAGTAATTATCTGAAACCTTAAATCTTGCAAATAACGATTACTTTATTCGCTGTTTTTTAAATAAAAATTATTTGATCAGCGAATAAAAACTGTTCAATGCCATTTCTGCGCTATCTCATGCAAAAAAATTAATTTCCTAACCTGGGTCAATTTTTCAAACTTGAATTCTTCATGCTAAAATTTATATTTCGCCGCTACTTTTCTACTCAAATTGACGCCTTCCCCACTTTTAGCGCAGGAAAAATCAATTTACGAAATATTTCATTGAAAATTAAAAAATTCTGAATCGGAGCCGTTGGTTCTCCTATTTTTCTGAATACTGAAATCATACAACTAAAAGTCATTTTCACCGCTATTTGTCATATATATTATCTCCATCTTCACTGATCAGCGCTCTTCTCCGTGATTTTAGCAATATTTCATGGCATATTAAAAAATTTTTTGTCTGAGTCCAATGCTGAAACCTGAATTCTTACATCGTAAATTTCTTTTCACCGCTACTTATTACTAAAAATGACGCCTTAGCCACTGACCTAGGCATTTCACCGCATTTAAGTCAATATTTCATAGCAAAATATAACATTCCGAATAAAAATCACCTACGTAAACCTGTTTTCTTCAAATTAAAATTTTTAATTTGCAGAAAACAGCTGTCTTTCAACTAAAATTAACTACATCTCTACTGATCAATGCCGTTCACACAGATTTAACAATAAATCATAGAATATTTTACATAATTTTTTTTAATAAAAATCTAATATTTTGTTACTGGTGTTTTTCAACTAAAATAGACTCCTCTTCTCATCTGCACAGTTTACCGAGATTTAGGCAAAATTCATAAGTAAATAAAAAATTCCTTACCTGAGTATTTTCTGAAATCTGAAATTAAACAACAAAAAAGTACTTTCGCCAATGTTTGTCAAACAAAATTGACACTATCCCTACTGATCAGCGCTGCTCACCGAGATTTTAAACATATTTTATAGAATATAAAAAAGTTCTTGTCCGTATAGTTTTGTGAAACTTGAATGCATACAACTAATATTTATATTCACCACTACCTTTCAACTTAAATTGACCCATCAGCAATTGGTCAGTGCAATTCACGGATATTTATGCATTATTAAATAGCAAAACAAAAAAATCCGAAACTGAGTCATCAAATGAAAACAGTACTTTTCTAACTAAAATTTTATTTAATGCTGTTTTTCAACTTCAATCGACTCTTTGTTCACTGATCAGAGCAGTTTACCAATAGTGAACGTATGTTATGTTGCAAAATGAAAAATGCCATATCTGAGTCATATTCTGACACGGGAAATTATACAAATACAATTTATTTTTACCGCAGTTCTTCAACAAAAAATCATTCGTTCAGTGAATCAGAAAAATTCAATGCGATTTCTGCAATATCTCATGCTCACAAATTAATTTCCTACCTGTGTCGATTTCTCAAACCTGTATTCTTTATATTATAGTTAGTTTTCGCCGCTACATTTCAACTTAAATTGACACATTTACCAATTATCAACGCAGATGACAGCAGTTTACGCAATATTCCATTGCAAAATAAAATTTCTGAATCCGATCCGTTTGTTCAAACCGGACTTTTTTCAAATAAAATATATTTTTACCGGTATTTTCAACTGAAGTTGAATTTTTTCTCTTCCACTCTGCACAGTTCACGGTGATTTAGGCCATAATTTATAAAAAATGAAAAATTTCTTTCCTGAGTATTTTCTGAAATACGAAATTACACAATTAAAAAGTATTATCCCCGCTGTTTGACGAACAAAATTGACCTTATCTCTACTGATCAGCGCTGTTCACTGAGATTTTAGCCATATTTTATAGAATATTATAAAAATTAATGTCCGTGTCGTTTTGTGAAACCTGAATTCATGCAACTAAAATTCATTTTCACCACTACCTATCAACTTAAATTGACCCCTTAGCAAATGGTCAGCGCAATTCACGGATATTTATGCATAATAAAATAGCAAAAGAATATATTTCGAAACTGATCCTCTAATGAAAACAGTATTTATCAAATTATAGTTTTTCAATTTTTTTTTCGACAAAAATCGACTCTTTCTCCACTGATAACAGCAGCTAAAGCTGTTTCACGGCAAAATAAAAAATCCCACATATCAGTAACTACAAATTTTTAAAAGTTGCTTACAAATTAAAAATCAGCGAAACAGAACAGTTCAATGTGATTTCTGCAATATCTGATGTTAAAAAAATTAATTTCATAAGTACTTTCGAAAACCAGAAGTTATGCAACTAAAAAGAATTTTCTCCACTGTTTCTCAACTAAAATTGACTCAATCATTATTGATCAGCGCCTTTCACCTAGTTTTTAGCCATATTTCATAGAAAATTAAAAAATGTCTTTTCCTTGTCGTTTTGTGAAACTTGAATGCATACAACAAATATTTATTTTCACAGCTACTTGAGTCTTTTTTTTAACCTGAAATCATACAAAATAAAATTTATTTTTATTCTTGTATTGCGACTTAAACTGACTCGTTCAGCGAATCAGCGGAGTTCAATGCGTAATCTCTAATATCTGATGCCAAAAATTAATTTCCTAATCTGAGTCGAATTCTCAAATAATAATTCTTCATTCTAAAATTTATCATTCGCCGCAGCTTTTCAACTCAAATTGACGCCTTCCCCATCTTGTATCGCAGTAAAAAGAAAATTACGATATATTTCATTGCGAAATAAAAAATTTTAAATCTGAGCCGTTGCTTCCCGTATTTTTCTGATCCTAAAACCATGCAACCAAAATTTATTTTCACCACTGTTTGTCAATTAAAATTAACTCCATCTTTACTGATCAGCGCTCTTCTCCGAGATTTTAGCCATATTTCATGGCAAATTAAAACATTTTTTGACTGAGTCGATTCCTGAAACCTGAATTCTTACAACTAAAATTTATTTTCACCGCTACTTTTCAACTAACGTTGTGTCTAGGCAACCAATTGCCGCATTTCATTCAATATTTAATAGCAGAAAATAAAATTCCAAATAAATATAACCTACTTTAACCTGTTTTCTTCCAACTAATTTTGTTTTAACTGCTGCTTTACAGCCAAAAATTGACTCCTTCCCCACTTATCAGCAAAGATAACAGCAGAGTACACACATTATTTCATTGCAAAACAAAAAATGCTGAATCTTTGCCGTTTTTTTTAAACCTGTATTCTTCCCACTAAAATTTATTTTTACTGGTGTTTTTCAACTAAAAATGTCTCCTTCTCTTCTCATCTGCACAGTTCACTGAGATTTAGGCATAATTCATAAGAAAATAGAAAATTCCTTACCAGAGTATTTTCTGAAATCTGAAATTACACAATTAAAAAGTATTTTCGCCGTTGTTTGACAAACAAAATTGACTCCATTCTGCTAATCAGCACGCTATACTGAGATTTTAGCCATATTTTATAGAACATTATAAAAATTGTTGTCCGTGTCGTTTTGTGAAACTTGAATGCATAATACTAAAATTCATTTTCACCACTACCTTTCAACTTAAATTGACTCCTTAGCAACTGGTCAGCGCAATTCAACGATATTTATGCATCATTAAATAGGAAAAGAAAAAATTCCAAAACTGATTTCTCTAATGAAAACATTTTTATCCAACTTAAGTTTTTCTAAATTTTTTTTCAACAAAAATCTATTTTCTCCACTGATAAGAGCAGTTTACCAAGGTTAAGCTGTTTCAAAGCAAAATAAAAATCCCATATCTGAGTTTTATACTGAAACCTAAAATTATACATATACAATTTCATAAGAAAGCCATAATTCATAAGAAAAAAAATTACTTACCTGAGTACTTTCCATAAACCTGAAATTATACAACTAAAAAGAATTTTCACCCCTGTTTGTCAACTAAAATTGACTCCATCACTAATGATCAGCGCTGTGTACAGAGTTTTTAGCCATATTTCATAGAATATTTCAAAATATCTTTTCCTTGTAGTTTTGTGAAACTTGAATTCATACAACTAATATGTATGACCTACATATGACACCTACTTTTCAACTATTTTACCTACCTACCAACCTACTTTTCAAATTAACTCCATCGCCACTAATCAGCCCATTTCACCGCATTTTATTTAATATTTCACAGCAAAATTTAAAATTCCGAATAAATATCACATACTTAAGCTTGTTTTCCTCCAACTAAAATTTTTATTTCATCGCAGTCTTTCAACTAAAATTGACTCCTTCTCTTCAAATCTGCACAGCTCACCAAATTTTAAGCCATGTTTCATAGTTAAATAATAAAAGCCATATCTGAGTCTTTTTCTAAAATCTGACATCGTATTTTAAAATTTCTTTTTAACGCTGTTTTTCAACTAAAACTCATTAGTTCAGCGAATCATCTCAGTTCAATGCGAATTCTGCAACATCTCATGTTAAAAAAATTAATTTCCTAACATGAGTCGATTTATCAAACCTTAATTCGTCATACTAAAATTTATTTTTCCCCACTGCTATTCAACTAAAATTGACGCCCTCCCCACTTATCACCGCAGATGACAGCAATTTACGCAATATTTTTTGGAAAAATAAAAAATTCTAAATCTTACCCGTTTATTCTAACCAGAATTCATTCCACTATAATTTAATTTTACTGGTGTTTTTCAACTTACATTGACTCCTTCTCTTCAAATCTGCACTGCTCACCGAGATTTAGGCCATATTCATAAGAAAATAAAAAATTCTGAATCTAGGCCGTTTGTTCAAACCATTCTACACTAAAATTTATTTTTACTAGTGTTTTTCAACTAAACGTGACTCCTCCTCAAATCTGCACAGATAACCGAGATAGCTGTGATATTGTGTATAACCAATGTTTTTCAAGTAAACTGACTCGTACAACAAAACAGCCTAGTTCAATGCGATTTCGGTAATACCCCATGAAAAAAATTAATTTCCTAAATTGACGCCTCATAGCAAAATAAAAAATTCCTTATCAGACTATTTTTCTGACCCCTGAAATTATGCAACTAAAATAAATTTCAACTCTGATTGTCAACTAAAATTGACATAATCTCTATTGATCGCAGCGCAGCGCAGTTCACCGTGATTTTAACCATATTTCATAGCAAATAGAGTCAATTACTCTAACCTTAATTCTTCATATTAAAATTTATTTTTCGCCGCTGCCTTTAAAAAAAATTGACACCTTCCCCCTATTGTCTGCGCAGATGACAGCAATTTACACAATATTTTATGGAAAAATGAAAAATTCTGAATCTTAGCCGTTTTTTCAAACCAGAATTCTTCCCACTAAAATTTATTTTTATGGTATATTTCATCTAAAATTTACTCCTTCTCTTCAAATCAGCAGGGTTCACCTAGATTAAGGACATAATAAAAAAAATTTCTTACCGGTGTATTTTTCTGAAACCTGAAATTATACCACAAAAAAGTATTTTACCGATGTTTTTAAACTAAAATTCACTCCATCTCTACTAATCAGCGCTGTTCAATGAGGATGTAGCCATATTTCATTGAATATTGAAAAAATTCCTGCCCTGTCGTTTTGTGAATCCTGAACTCATACAACTATACTTTATTTTCACCACTATTGTTTAACTAAAATTACCTCCTTTACAAATCTGCGGAGTTTACCGAGATTTAGGTCATGTTTCATAGCAAAATATAAAACATTATACCTGAGTAATTATCTGAAACCTTAAATCTTGCAAATAACGATTACTTTATTCGCTGTTTTTTAAATAAAAATTATTTGATCAGCGAATAAAAACTGTTCAATGCCATTTCTGCGCTATTTCATGCAAAAAAATTAATTTCCTAACCTGGGTCAATTTTTCAAACTTGAATTCTTCATGCTAAAATTTATATTTCGCCGCTACTTTTCTACTCAAATTGACGCCTTCCCCACTTTTAGCGCAGGAAAAATCAATTTACGAAATATTTCATTGAAAATTAAAAAATTCTGAATCGGAGCCGTTGGTTCTCCTATTTTTCTGAATACTGAAATCATACAACTAAAAGTCATTTTCACCGCTATTTGTCATATATATTATCTCCATCTTCACTGATCAGCGCTCTTCTCCGTGATTTTAGCAATATTTCATGGCATATTAAAAAATTTTTTGTCTGAGTCCAATGCTGAAACCTGAATTCTTACATCGTAAATTTCTTTTCACCGCTACTTATTACTAAAAATGACGCCTTAGCCACTGACCTAGGCATTTCACCGCATTTAAGTCAATATTTCATAGCAAAATATAACATTCCGAATAAAAATCACCTACGTAAACCTGTTTTCTTCAAATTAAAATTTTTAATTTGCAGAAAACAGCTGTCTTTCAACTAAAATTAACTACATCTCTACTGATCAATGCCGTTCACACAGATTTAACAATAAATCATAGAATATTTTACATAATTTTTTTTAATAAAAATCTAATATTTTGTTACTGGTGTTTTTCAACTAAAATAGACTCCTCTTCTCATCTGCACAGTTTACCGAGATTTAGGCAAAATTCATAAGTAAATAAAAAATTCCTTACCTGAGTATTTTCTGAAATCTGAAATTAAACAACAAAAAAGTACTTTCGCCAATGTTTGTCAAACAAAATTGACACTATCCCTACTGATCAGCGCTGCTCACCGAGATTTTAAACATATTTTATAGAATATAAAAAAGTTCTTGTCCGTATAGTTTTGTGAAACTTGAATGCATACAACTAATATTTATATTCACCACTACCTTTCAACTTAAATTGACCCATCAGCAATTGGTAAGTGCAATTCACGGATATTTATGCATTATTAAATAGCAAAACAAAAAAATCCGAAACTGAGTCATCAAATGAAAACAGTACTTTTCTAACTAAAATTTTATTTAATGCTGTTTTTCAACTTCAATCGACTCTTTGTTCACTGATCAGAGCAGTTTACCAATAGTGAACGTATGTTATGTTGCAAAATGAAAAATGCCATATCTGAGTCATATTCTGACACGGGAAATTATACAAATACAATTTATTTTTACCGCAGTTCTTCAACAAAAAATCATTCGTTCAGTGAATCAGAAAAATTCAATGCGATTTCTGCAATATCTCATGCTCACAAATTAATTTCCTACCTGTGTCGATTTCTCAAACCTGTATTCTTTATATTATAGTTAGTTTTCGCCGCTACATTTCAACTTAAATTGACACATTTACCAATTATCAACGCAGATGACAGCAGTTTACGCAATATTCCATTGCAAAATAAAATTTCTGAATCCGATCCGTTTGTTCAAACCGGACTTTTTTCAAATAAAATATATTTTTACCGGTATTTTCAACTGAAGTTGAATTTTTTCTCTTCCACTCTGCACAGTTCACGGTGATTTAGGCCATAATTTATAAAAAATGAAAAATTTCTTTCCTGAGTATTTTCTGAAATACGAAATTACACAATTAAAAAGTATTATCCCCGCTGTTTGACGAACAAAATTGACCTTATCTCTACTGATCAGCGCTGTTCACTGAGATTTTAGCCATATTTTATAGAATATTATAAAAATTAATGTCCGTGTCGTTTTGTGAAACCTGAATTCATGCAACTAAAATTCATTTTCACCACTACCTATCAACTTAAATTGACCCCTTAGCAAATGGTCAGCGCAATTCACGGATATTTATGCATAATAAAATAGCAAAAGAATATATTTCGAAACTGATCCTCTAATGAAAACAGTATTTATCAAATTATAGTTTTTCAAATTTTTTTTCGACAAAAATCGACTCTTTCTCCACTGATAACAGCAGCTAAAGCTGTTTCACGGCAAAATAAAAAATCCCACATATCAGTAACTACAAATTTTTAAAAGTTGCTTACAAATTAAAAATCAGCGAAACAGAACAGTTCAATGTGATTTCTGCAATATCTGATGTTAAAAAAATTAATTTCATAAGTACTTTCGAAAACCAGAAGTTATGCAACTAAAAAGAATTTTCTCCACTGTTTCTCAACTAAAATTGACTCAATCATTATTGATCAGCGCCTTTCACCTAGTTTTTAGCCATATTTCATAGAAAATTAAAAAATGTCTTTTCCTTGTCGTTTTGTGAAACTTGAATGCATACAACAAATATTTATTTTCACAGCTACTTGAGTCTTTTTTTTAACCTGAAATCCTACAAAATAAAATTTATTTTTATTCTTGTATTGCGACTTAAACTGACTCGTTCAGCGAATCAGCGGAGTTCAATGCGTAATCTCTAATATCTGATGCCAAAAATTAATTTCCTAATCTGAGTCGAATTCTCAAATAATAATTCTTCATTCTAAAATTTATCATTCGCCGCAGCTTTTCAACTCAAATTGACGCCTTCCCCATCTTGTATCGCAGTAAAAAGAAAATTACGATATATTTCATTGCGAAATAAAAAATTTTAAATCTGAGCCGTTGCTTCCCGTATTTTTCTGATCCTAAAACCATGCAACCAAAATTTATTTTCACCACTGTTTGTCAATTAAAATTAACTCCATCTTTACTGATCAGCGCTCTTCTCCGAGATTTTAGCCATATTTCATGGCAAATTAAAACATTTTTTGACTGAGTCGATTCCTGAAACCTGAATTCTTACAACTAAAATTTATTTTCACCGCTACTTTTCAACTAACGTTGTGTCTAGGCAACCAATTGCCGCATTTCATTCAATATTTAATAGCAGAAAATAAAATTCCAAATAAATATAACCTACTTTAACCTGTTTTCTTCCAACTAATTTTGTTTTAACTGCTGCTTTACAGCCAAAAATTGACTCCTTCCCCACTTATCAGCAAAGATAACAGCAGAGTACACATTATTTCATTGCAAAACAAAAAATGCTGAATCTTTGCCGTTTTTTTTAAACCTGTATTCTTCCCACTAAAATTTATTTTTACTGGTGTTTTTCAACTAAAAATGTCTCCTTCTCTTCTCATCTGCACAGTTCACTGAGATTTAGGCATAATTCATAAGAAAATAGAAAATTCCTTACCAGAGTATTTTCTGAAATCTGAAATTACACAATTAAAAAGTATTTTCGCCGTTGTTTGACAAACAAAATTGACTCCATTCTGCTAATCAGCACGCTATACTGAGATTTTAGCCATATTTTATAGAACATTATAAAAATTGTTGTCCGTGTCGTTTTGTGAAACTTGAATGCATAATACTAAAATTCATTTTCACCACTACCTTTCAACTTAAATTGACTCCTTAGCAACTGGTCAGCGCAATTCAACGATATTTATGCATCATTAAATAGGAAAAGAAAAAATTCCAAAACTGATTTCTCTAATGAAAACATTTTTATCCAACTTAAGTTTTTCTAAATTTTTTTTCAACAAAAATCTATTTTCTCCACTGATAAGAGCAGTTTACCAAGGTTAAGCTGTTTCAAAGCAAAATAAAAATCCCATATCTGAGTTTTATACTGAAACCTAAAATTATACATATACAATTTCATAAGAAAGCCATAATTCATAAGAAAAAAAATTACTTACCTGAGTACTTTCCATAAACCTGAAATTATACAACTAAAAAGAATTTTCACCCCTGTTTGTCAACTAAAATTGACTCCATCACTAATGATCAGCGCTGTGTACAGAGTTTTTAGCCATATTTCATAGAATATTTCAAAATATCTTTTCCTTGTAGTTTTGTGAAACTTGAATTCATACAACTAATATGTATGACCTACATATGACACCTACTTTTCAACTATTTTACCTACCTACCAACCTACTTTTCAAATTAACTCCATCGCCACTAATCAGCCCATTTCACCGCATTTTATTTAATATTTCACAGCAAAATTTAAAATTCCGAATAAATATCACATACTTAAGCTTGTTTTCCTCCAACTAAAATTTTTATTTCATCGCAGTCTTTCAACTAAAATTGACTCCTTCTCTTCAAATCTGCACAGCTCACCAAATTTTAAGCCATGTTTCATAGTTAAATAATAAAAGCCATATCTGAGTCTTTTTCTAAAATCTGACATCGTATTTTAAAATTTCTTTTTAACGCTGTTTTTCAACTAAAACTCATTAGTTCAGCGAATCATCTCAGTTCAATGCGAATTCTGCAACATCTCATGTTAAAAAAATTAATTTCCTAATATGAGTCGATTTATCAAACCTTAATTCGTCATACTAAAATTTATTTTTCCCCACTGCTATTCAACTAAAATTGACGCCCTCCCCACTTATCACCGCAGATGACAGCAATTTACGCAATATTTTTTGGAAAAATAAAAAATTCTAAATCTTACCCGTTTATTCTAACCAGAATTCATTCCACTATAATTTAATTTTACTGGTGTTTTTCAACTTACATTGACTCCTTCTCTTCAAATCTGCACTGCTCACCGAGATTTAGGCCATATTCATAAGAAAATAAAAAATTCTGAATCTAGGCCGTTTGTTCAAACCATTCTACACTAAAATTTATTTTTACTAGTGTTTTTCAACTAAACGTGACTCCTCCTCAAATCTGCACAGATAACCGAGATAGCTGTGATATTGTGTATAACCAATGTTTTTCAAGTAAACTGACTCGTACAACAAAACAGCCTAGTTCAATGCGATTTCGGTAATACCCCATGAAAAAAATTAATTTCCTAAATTGACGCCTCATAGCAAAATAAAAAATTCCTTATCAGACTATTTTTCTGACCCCTGAAATTATGCAACTATAATAAATTTCAACTCTGATTGTCAACTAAAATTGACATAATCTCTATTGATCGCAGCGCAGCGCAGTTCACCGTGATTTTAACCATATTTCATAGCAAATAGAGTCAATTACTCTAACCTTAATTCTTCATATTAAAATTTATTTTTCGCCGCTGCCTTTAAAAAAAATTGACACCTTCCCCCTATTGTCTGCGCAGATGACAGCAATTTACACAATATTTTATGGAAAAATGAAAAATTCTGAATCTTAGCCGTTTTTTCAAACCAGAATTCTTCCCACTAAAATTTATTTTTTTGGTATATTTCATCTAAAATTTACTCCTTCTCTTCAAATCAGCAGGGTTCACCTAGATTAAGGACATAATAAAAAAAATTTCTTACCGGTGTATTTTTCTGAAACCTGAAATTATACCACAAAAAAGTATTTTACCGATGTTTTTAAACTAAAATTCACTCCATCTCTACTAATCAGCGCTGTTCAATGAGGATGTAGCCATATTTCATTGAATATTGAAAAAATTCCTGCCCTGTCGTTTTGTGAATCCTGAACTCATACAACTATACTTTATTTTCACCACTATTGTTTAACTAAAATTAACTCCTTTACAAATCTGCGGAGTTTACCGAGATTTAGGTCGTTTCATAGCAAAATATAAAACATTATACCTGAGTAATTATCTGAAACCTTAAATCTTGCAAATAACGATTACTTTATTCGCTGTTTTTTAAATAAAAATTATTTGATCAGCGAATAAAAACTGTTCAATGCCATTTCTGCGCTATCTCATGCGAAAAAATTAATTTCCTAACCTGGGTCAATTTTTCAAACTTGAATTCTTCATGCTAAAATTTATATTTCGCCGCTACTTTTCTACTCAAATTGACGCCTTCCACACTTTTAGCGCAGGAAAAATCAATTTACGAAATATTTCATTGAAAATTAAAAAATTCTGAATCGGAGCCGTTGGTTCTCCTATTTTTCTGAATACTGAAATCATACAACTAAAAGTCATTTTCACCGCTATTTGTCATATATATTATCTCCATCTTCACTGATCAGCGCTCTTCTCCGTGATTTTAGCAATATTTCATGGCATATTAAAAAATTTTTTGTCTGAGTCCAATGCTGAAACCTGAATTCTTACATCGTAAATTTCTTTTCACCGCTACTTATTACTAAAAATGACGCCTTAGCCACTGACCTAGGCATTTCACCGCATTTAAGTCAATATTTCATAGCAAAATATAACATTCCGAATAAAAATCACCTACGTAAACCTGTTTTCTTCAAATTAAAATTTTTAATTTGCAGAAAACAGCTGTCTTTCAACTAAAATTAACTACATCTCTACTGATCAATGCCGTTCACACAGATTTAACAATAAATCATAGAATATTTTACATAATTTTTTTAAATAAAAATCTAATATTTTGTTACTGGTGTTTTTCAACTAAAATAGACTCCTCTTCTCATCTGCACAGTTTACCGAGATTTAGGCAAAATTCATAAGTAAATAAAAAATTCCTTACCTGAGTATTTTCTGAAATCTGAAATTAAACAACAAAAAAGTACTTTCGCCAATGTTTGTCAAACAAAATTGACACTATCCCTACTGATCAGCGCTGCTCACCGAGATTTTAAACATATTTTATAGAATATAAAAAAGTTCTTGTCCGTATAGTTTTGTGAAATTTGAATGCATACAACTAGCATTTATATTCACCACTACCTTTCAACTTAAATTGACCCATCAGCAATTGGTCAGTGCAATTCACGGATATTTATGCATTATTAAATAGCAAAACAAAAAAATCCGAAACTGAGTCATCAAATGAAAACAGTACTTTTCTAACTAAAATTTTATTTAATGCTGTTTTTCAACTTCAATCGACTCTTTGTTCACTGATCAGAGCAGTTTACCAATAGTGAACGTATGTTATGTTGCAAAATGAAAAATGCCATATCTGAGTCATATTCTGACACGGGAAATTATACAAATACAATTTATTTTTACCGCAGTTCTTCAACAAAAAATCATTCGTTCAGTGAATCAGAAAAATTCAATGCGATTTCTGCAATATCTCATGCTCACAAATTAATTTCCTACCTGTGTCGATTTCTCAAACCTGTATTCTTTATATTATAGTTAGTTTTCGCCGCTACATTTCAACTTAAATTGACACATTTACCAATTATCAACGCAGATGACAGCAGTTTACGCAATATTCCATTGCAAAATAAAATTTCTGAATCCGATCCGTTTGTTCAAACCGGACTTTTTTCAAATAAAATATATTTTTACCGGTATTTTCAACTGAAGTTGAATTTTTTCTCTTCCACTCTGCACAGTTCACGGTGATTTAGGCCATAATTTATAAAAAATGAAAAATTTCTTTCCTGAGTATTTTCTGAAATACGAAATTACACAATTAAAAAGTATTATCCCCGCTGTTTGACGAACAAAATTGACCTTATCTCTACTGATCAGCGCTGTTCACTGAGATTTTAGCCATATTTTATAGAATATTATAAAAATTAATGTCCGTGTCGTTTTGTGAAACCTGAATTCATGCAACTAAAATTCATTTTCACCACTACCTATCAACTTAAATTGACCCCTTAGCAAATGGTCAGCGCAATTCACGGATATTTATGCATAATAAAATAGCAAAAGAATATATTTCGAAACTGATCCTCTAATGAAAACAGTATTTATCAAATTAAAGTTTTTCAAATTTTTTTTCGACAAAAATCGACTCTTTCTCCACTGATAACAGCAGCTAAAGCTGTTTCACGGCAAAATAAAAAATCCCACATATCAGTAACTACAAATTTTTAAAAGTTGCTTACAAATTAAAAATCAGCGAAACAGAACAGTTCAATGTGATTTCTGCAATATCTGATGTTAAAAAAATTAATTTCATAAGTACTTTCGAAAACCAGAAGTTATGCAACTAAAAAGAATTTTCTCCACTGTTTCTCAACTAAAATTGACTCAATCATTATTGATCAGCGCCTTTCACCTAGTTTTTAGCCATATTTCATAGAAAATTAAAAAATGTCTTTTCCTTGTCGTTTTGTGAAACTTGAATGCATACAACAAATATTTATTTTCACAGCTACTTGAGTCTTTTTTTTAACCTGAAATCATACAAAATAAAATTTATTTTTATTCTTGTATTGCGACTTAAACTGACTCGTTCAGCGAATCAGCGGAGTTCAATGCGTAATCTCTAATATCTGATGCCAAAAATTAATTTCCTAATCTGAGTCGAATTCTCAAATAATAATTCTTCATTCTAAAATTTATCATTCGCCGCAGCTTTTCAACTCAAATTGACGCCTTCCCCATCTTGTATCGCAGTAAAAAGAAAATTACGATATATTTCATTGCGAAATAAAAAATTTTAAATCTGAGCCGTTGCTTCCCGTATTTTTCTGATCCTAAAACCATGCAACCAAAATTTATTTTCACCACTGTTTGTCAATTAAAATTAACTCCATCTTTACTGATCAGCGCTCTTCTCCGAGATTTTAGCCATATTTCATGGCAAATTAAAACATTTTTTGACTGAGTCGATTCCTGAAACCTGAATTCTTACAACTAAAATTTATTTTCACCGCTACTTTTCAACTAACGTTGTGTCTAGGCAACCAATTGCCGCATTTCATTCAATATTTAATAGCAGAAAATAAAATTCCAAATAAATATAACCTACTTTAACCTGTTTTCTTCCAACTAATTTTGTTTTAACTGCTGCTTTACAGCCAAAAATTGACTCCTTCCCCACTTATCAGCAAAGATAACAGCAGAGTACACATTATTTCATTGCAAAACAAAAAATGCTGAATCTTTGCCGTTTTTTTTAAACCTGTATTCTTCCCACTAAAATTTATTTTTACTGGTGTTTTTCAACTAAAAATGTCTCCTTCTCTTCTCATCTGCACAGTTCACTGAGATTTAGGCATAATTCATAAGAAAATAGAAAATTCCTTACCAGAGTATTTTCTGAAATCTGAAATTACACAATTAAAAAGTATTTTCGCCGTTGTTTGACAAACAAAATTGACTCCATTCTGCTAATCAGCACGCTATACTGAGATTTTAGCCATATTTTATAGAACATTATAAAAATTGTTGTCCGTGTCGTTTTGTGAAACTTGAATGCATAATACTAAAATTCATTTTCACCACTACCTTTCAACTTAAATTGACTCCTTAGCAACTGGTCAGCGCAATTCAACGATATTTATGCATCATTAAATAGGAAAAGAAAAAATTCCAAAACTGATTTCTCTAATGAAAACATTTTTATCCAACTTAAGTTTTTCTAAATTTTTTTTCAACAAAAATCTATTTTCTCCACTGATAAGAGCAGTTTACCAAGGTTAAGCTGTTTCAAAGCAAAATAAAAATCCCATATCTGAGTTTTATACTGAAACCTAAAATTATAGATATACAATTTCATAAGAAAGCCATAATTCATAAGAAAAAAAATTACTTACCTGAGTACTTTCCATAAACATGAAATTATACAACTAAAAAGAATTTTCACCCCTGTTTGTCAACTAAAATTGACTCCATCACTAATGATCAGCGCTGTGTACAGAGTTTTTAGCCATATTTCATAGAATATTTCAAAATATCTTTTCCTTGTAGTTTTGTGAAACTTGAATTCATACAACTAATATGTATGACCTACATATGACACCTACTTTTCAACTATTTTACCTACCTACCAACCTACTTTTCAAATTAACTCCATCGCCACTAATCAGCCCATTTCACCGCATTTTATTTAATATTTCACAGCAAAATTTAAAATTCCGAATAAATGTCACATACTTAAGCTTGTTTTCCTCCAACTAAAATTTTTATTTCATCGCAGTCTTTCAACTAAAATTGACTCCTTCTCTTCAAATCTGCACAGCTCACCAAATTTTAAGCCATGTTTCATAGTTAAATAATAAAAGCCATATCTGAGTCTTTTTCTAAAATCTGACATCGTATTTTAAAATTTCTTTTTAACGCTGTTTTTCAACTAAAACTCATTAGTTCAGCGAATCATCTCAGTTCAATGCGAATTCTGCAACATCTCATGTTAAAAAAATAATTTCCTAACATGAGTCGATTTATCAAACCTTAATTCGTCATACTAAAATTTATTTTTCCCCACTGCTATTCAACTAAAATTGACGCCCTCCCCACTTATCACCGCAGATGACAGCAATTTACGCAATATTTTTTGGAAAAATAAAAAATTCTAAATCTTACCCGTTTATTCTAACCAGAATTCATTCCACTATAATTTAATTTTACTGGTGTTTTTCAACTTACATTGACTCCTTCTCTTCAAATCTGCACTGCTCACCGAGATTTAGGCCATATTCATAAGAAAATAAAAAATTCTGAATCTAGGCCGTTTGTTCAAACCATTCTACACTAAAATTTATTTTTACTAGTGTTTTTCGACTAAACGTGACTCCTCCTCAAATCTGCACAGATAACCGAGATAGCTGTGATATTGTGTATAACCAATGTTTTTCAAGTAAACTGACTCGTACAACAAAACAGCCTAGTTCAATGCGATTTCGGTAATACCCCATGAAAAAAATTAATTTCCTAAATTGACGCCTCATAGCAAAATAAAAAATTCCTTATCAGACTATTTTTCTGACCCCTGAAATTATGCAACTAAAATAAATTTCAACTCTGATTGTCAACTAAAATTGACATAATCTCTATTGATCGCAGCGCAGCGCAGTTCACCGTGATTTTAACCATATTTCATAGCAAATAGAGTCAATTACTCTAACCTTAATTCTTCATATTAAAATTTATTTTTCGCCGCTGCCTTTAAAAAAAATTGACACCTTCCCCCTATTGTCTGCGCAGATGACAGCAATTTACACAATATTTTATGGAAAAATGAAAAATTCTGAATCTTAGCCGTTTTTTCAAACCAGAATTCTTCCCACTAAAATTTATTTTTATGGTATATTTCATCTAAAATTTACTCCTTCTCTTCAAATCAGCAGGGTTCACCTAGATTAAGGACATAATAAAAAAAATTTCTTACCGGTGTATTTTTCTGAAACCTGAAATTATACCACAAAAAAGTATTTTACCGATGTTTTTAAACTAAAATTCACTCCATCTCTACTAATCAGCGCTGTTCAATGAGGATGTAGCCATATTTCATTGAATATTGAAAAAATTCCTGCCCTGTCGTTTTGTGAATCCTGAACTCATACAACTATACTTTATTTTCACCACTGTTGTTTAACTAAAATTAACTCCTTTACAAATCTGCGGAGTTTACCGAGATTTAGGTCATGTTTCATAGCAAAATATAAAACATTATACCTGAGTAATTATCTGAAACCTTAAATCTTGCAAATAACGATTACTTTATTCGCTGTTTTTTAAATAAAAATTATTTGATCAGCGAATAAAAACTGTTCAATGCCATTTCTGCGCTATCTCATGCGAAAAAATTAATTTCCTAACCTGGGTCAATTTTTCAAACTTGAATTCTTCATGCTAAAATTTATATTTCGCCGCTACTTTTCTACTCAAATTGACGCCTTCCCCACTTTTAGCGCAGGAAAAATCAATTTACGAAATATTTCATTGAAAATTAAAAAATTCTGAATCGGAGCCGTTGGTTCTCCTATTTTTCTGAATACTGAAATCATACAACTAAAAGTCATTTTCACCGCTATTTGTCATATATATTATCTCCATCTTCACTGATCAGCGCTCTTCTCCGTGATTTTAGCAATATTTCATGGCATATTAAAAAATTTTTTGTCTGAGTCCAATGCTGAAACCTGAATTCTTACATCGTAAATTTCTTTTCACCGCTACTTATTACTAAAAATGACGCCTTAGCCACTGACCTAGGCATTTCACCGCATTTAAGTCAATATTTCATAGCAAAATATAACATTCCGAATAAAAATCACCTACGTAAACCTGTTTTCTTCAAATTAAAATTTTTAATTTGCAGAAAACAGCTGTCTTTCAACTAAAATTAACTACATCTCTACTGATCAATGCCGTTCACACAGATTTAACAATAAATCATAGAATATTTTACATAATTTTTTTAAATAAAAATCTAATATTTTGTTACTGGTGTTTTTCAACTAAAATAGACTCCTCTTCTCATCTGCACAGTTTACCGAGATTTAGGCAAAATTCATAAGTAAATAAAAAATTCCTTACCTGAGTATTTTCTGAAATCTGAAATTAAACAACAAAAAAGTACTTTCGCCAATGTTTGTCAAACAAAATTGACACTATCCCTACTGATCAGCGCTGCTCACCGAGATTTTAAACATATTTTATAGAATATAAAAAAGTTCTTGTCCGTATAGTTTTATGAAACTTGAATGCATACAACTAATATTTATATTCACCACTACCTTTCAACTTAAATTGACCCATCAGCAATTTGTCAGTGCAATTCACGGATATTTATGCATTATTAAATAGCAAAACAAAAAAATCCGAAACTGAGTCATCAAATGAAAACAGTACTTTTCTAACTAAAATTTTATTTAATGCTGTTTTTCAACTTCAATCGACTCTTTGTTCACTGATCAGAGCAGTTTACCAATAGTGAACGTATGTTATGTTGCAAAATGAAAAATGCCATATCTGAGTCATATTCTGACACGGGAAATTATACAAATACAATTTATTTTTACCGCAGTTCTTCAACAAAAAATCATTCGTTCAGTGAATCAGAAAAATTCAATGCGATTTCTGCAATATCTCATGCTCACAAATTAATTTCCTACCTGTGTCGATTTCTCAAACCTGTATTCTTTATATTATAGTTAGTTTTCGCCGCTACATTTCAACTTAAATTGACACATTTACCAATTATCAACGCAGATGACAGCAGTTTACGCAATATTCCATTGCAAAATAAAATTTCTGAATCCGATCCGTTTGTTCAAACCGGACTTTTTTCAAATAAAATATATTTTTACCGGTATTTTCAACTGAAGTTGAATTTTTTCTCTTCCACTCTGCACAGTTCACGGTGATTTAGGCCATAATTTATAAAAAATGAAAAATTTCTTTCCTGAGTATTTTCTGAAATACGAAATTACACAATTAAAAAGTATTATCCCCGCTGTTTGACGAACAAAATTGACCTTATCTCTACTGATCAGCGCTGTTCACTGAGATTTTAGCCATATTTTATAGAATATTATAAAAATTAATGTCCGTGTCGTTTTGTGAAACCTGAATTCATGCAACTAAAATTCATTTTCACCACTACCTATCAACTTAAATTGACCCCTTAGCAAATGGTCAGCGCAATTCACGGATATTTATGCATAATAAAATAGCAAAAGAATATATTTCGAAACTGATCCTCTAATGAAAACTATTTATCAAATTAAAGTTTTTCAAATTTTTTTTCGACAAAAATCGACTCTTTCTCCACTGATAACAGCAGCTAAAGCTGTTTCACGGCAAAATAAAAAATCCCACATATCAGTAACTACAAATTTTTAAAAGTTGCTTACAAATTAAAAATCAGCGAAACAGAACAGTTCAATGTGATTTCTGCAATATCTGATGTTAAAAAAATTAATTTCATAAGTACTTTCGAAAACCAGAAGTTATGCAACTAAAAAGAATTTTCTCCACTGTTTCTCAACTAAAATTGACTCAATCATTATTGATCAGCGCCTTTCACCTAGTTTTTAGCCATATTTCATAGAAAATTAAAAAATGTCTTTTCCTTGTCGTTTTGTGAAACTTGAATGCATACAACAAATATTTATTTTCACAGCTACTTGAGTCTTTTTTTTAACCTGAAATCATACAAAATAAAATTTATTTTTATTCTTGTATTGCGACTTAAACTGACTCGTTCAGCGAATCAGCGGAGTTCAATGCGTAATCTCTAATATCTGATGCCAAAAATTAATTTCCTAATCTGAGTCGAATTCTCAAATAATAATTCTTCATTCTAAAATTTATCATTCGCCGCAGCTTTTCAACTCAAATTGACGCCTTCCCCATCTTGTATCGCAGTAAAAAGAAAATTACGATATATTTCATTGCGAAATAAAAAATTTTAAATCTGAGCCGTTGCTTCCCGTATTTTTCTGATCCTAAAACCATGCAACCAAAATTTATTTTCACCACTGTTTGTCAATTAAAATTAACTCCATCTTTACTGATCAGCGCTCTTCTCCGAGATTTTAGCCATATTTCATGGCAAATTAAAACATTTTTTGACTGAGTCGATTCCTGAAACCTGAATTCTTACAACTAAAATTTATTTTCACCGCTACTTTTCAACTAACGTTGTGTCTAGGCAACCAATTGCCGCATTTCATTCAATATTTAATAGCAGAAAATAAAATTCCAAATAAATATAACCGACTTTAACCTGTTTTCTTCCAACTAATTTTGTTTTAACTGCTGCTTTACAGCCAAAAATTGACTCCTTCCCCACTTATCAGCAAAGATAACAGCAGAGTACACATTATTTCATTGCAAAACAAAAAATGCTGAATCTTTGCCGTTTTTTTTAAACCTGTATTCTTCCCACTAAAATTTATTTTTACTGGTGTTTTTCAACTAAAAATGTCTCCTTCTCTTCTCATCTGCACAGTTCACTGAGATTTAGGCATAATTCATAAGAAAATAGAAAATTCCTTACCTGAGTATTTTCTGAAATCTGAAATTACACAATTAAAAAGTATTTTCGCCGTTGTTTGACAAACAGAATTGACTCCATTCTGCTAATCAGCACGCTATACTGAGATTTTAGCCATATTTTATAGAACATTATAAAAATTGTTGTCCGTGTCGTTTTGTGAAACTTGAATGCATAATACTAAAATTCATTTTCACCACTACCTTTCAACTTAAATTGACTCCTTAGCAACTGGTCAGCGCAATTCAACGATATTTATGCATCATTAAATAGGAAAAGAAAAAATTCCAAAACTGATTTCTCTAATGAAAACATTTTTATCCAACTTAAGTTTTTCTAAATTTTTTTTCAACAAAAATCTATTTTCTCCACTGATAAGAGCAGTTTACCAAGGTTAAGCTGTTTCAAAGCAAAATAAAAATCCCATATCTGAGTTTTATACTGAAACCTAAAATTATACATATACAATTTCATAAGAAAGCCATAATTCATAAGAAAAAAAATTACTTACCTGAGTACTTTCCATAAACCTGAAATTATACAACTAAAAAGAATTTTCACCCCTGTTTGTCAACTAAAATTGACTCCATCACTAATGATCAGCGCTGTGTACAGAGTTTTTAGCCATATTTCATAGAATATTTCAAAATATCTTTTCCTTGTAGTTTTGTGAAACTTGAATTCATACAACTAATATGTATGACCTACATATGACACCTACTTTTCAACTATTTTACCTACCTACCAACCTACTTTTCAAATTAACTCCATCGCCACTAATCAGCCCATTTCACCACGTTTTATTTAATATTTCACAGCAAAATTTAAAATTCCGAATAAATGTCACATACTTAAGCTTGTTTTCCTCCAACTAAAATTTTTATTTCATCGCAGTCTTTCAACTAAAATTGACTCCTTCTCTTCAAATCTGCACAGCTCACCAAATTTTAAGCCATGTTTCATAGTTAAATAATAAAAGCCATATCTGAGTCTTTTTCTAAAATCTGACATCGTATTTTAAAATTTCTTTTTAACGCTGTTTTTCAACTAAAACTCATTAGTTCAGCGAATCATCTCAGTTCAATGCGAATTCTGCAACATCTCATGTTAAAAAAATTAATTTCCTAACATGAGTCGATTTATCAAACCTTAATTCGTCATACTAAAATTTATTTTTCCCCACTGCTATTCAACTAAAATTGACGCCCTCCCCACTTATCACCGCAGATGACAGCAATTTACGCAATATTTTTTGGAAAAATAAAAAATTCTAAATCTTACCCGTTTATTCTAACCAGAATTCATTCCACTATAATTTAATTTTACTGGTGTTTTTCAACTTACATTGACTCCTTCTCTTCAAATCTGCACTGCTCACCGAGATTTAGGCCATATTCATAAGAAAATAAAAAATTCTGAATCTAGGCCGTTTGTTCAAACCATTCTACACTAAAATTTATTTTTTCTAGTGTTTTTCGACTAAACGTGACTCCTCCTCAAATCTGCACAGATAACCGAGATAGCTGTGATATTGTGTATAACCAATGTTTTTCAAGTAAACTGACTCGTACAACAAAACAGCCTAGTTCAATGCGATTTCGGTAATACCCCATGAAAAAAATTAATTTCCTAAATTGACGCCTCATAGCAAAATAAAAAATTCCTTATCAGACTATTTTTCTGACCCCTGAAATTATGCAACTAAAATAAATTTCAACTCTGATTGTCAACTAAAATTGACATAATCTCTATTGATCGCAGCGCAGCGCAGTTCACCGTGATTTTAACCATATTTCATAGCAAATAGAGTCAATTACTCTAACCTTAATTCTTCATATTAAAATTTATTTTTCGCCGCTGCCTTTAAAAAAAATTGACACCTTCCCCCTATTGTCTGCGCAGATGACAGCAATTTACACAATATTTTATGGAAAAATGAAAAATTCTGAATCTTAGCCGTTTTTTCAAACCAGAATTCTTCCCACTAAAATTTATTTTTATGGTATATTTCATCTAAAATTTACTCCTTCTCTTCAAATCAGCAGGGTTCACCTAGATTAAGGACATAATAAAAAAAATTTCTTACCGGTGTATTTTTCTGAAACCTGAAATTATACCACAAAAAAGTATTTTACCGATGTTTTTAAACTAAAATTCACTCCATCTCTACTAATCAGCGCTGTTCAATGAGGATGTAGCCATATTTCATTGAATATTGAAAAAATTCCTGCCCTGTCGTTTTGTGAATCCTGAACTCATACAACTATACTTTATTTTCACCACTATTGTTTAACTAAAATTAACTCCTTTACAAATCTGCGGAGTTTACCGAGATTTAGGTCATGTTTCATAGCAAAATATAAAACATTATACCTGAGTAATTATCTGAAACCTTAAATCTTGCAAATAACGATTACTTTATTCGCTGTTTTTTAAATAAAAATTATTTGATCAGCGAATAAAAACTGTTCAATGCCATTTCTGCGCTATCTCATGCGAAAAAATTAATTTCCTAACCTGGGTCAATTTTTCAAACTTGAATTCTTCATGCTAAAATTTATATTTCGCCGCTACTTTTCTACTCAAATTGACGCCTTCCCCACTTTTAGCGCAGGAAAAATCAATTTACGAAATATTTCATTGAAAATTAAAAAATTCTGAATCGGAGCCGTTGGTTCTCCTATTTTTCTGAATACTGAAATCATACAACTAAAAGTCATTTTCACCGCTATTTGTCATATATATTATCTCCATCTTCACTGATCAGCGCTCTTCTCCGTGATTTTAGCAATATTTCATGGCATATTAAAAAATTTTTTGTCTGAGTCCAATGCTGAAACCTGAATTCTTACATCGTAAATTTCTTTTCACCGCTACTTATTACTAAAAATGACGCCTTAGCCACTGACCTAGGCATTTCACCGCATTTAAGTCAATATTTCATAGCAAAATATAACATTCCGAATAAAAATCACCTACGTAAACCTGTTTTCTTCAAATTAAAATTTTTAATTTGCAGAAAACAGCTGTCTTTCAACTAAAATTAACTACATCTCTACTGATCAATGCCGTTCACACAGATTTAACAATAAATCATAGAATATTTTACATAATTTTTTTAAATAAAAATCTAATATTTTGTTACTGGTGTTTTTCAACTAAAATAGACTCCTCTTCTCATCTGCACAGTTTACCGAGATTTAGGCAAAATTCATAAGTAAATAAAAAATTCCTTACCTGAGTATTTTCTGAAATCTGAAATTAAACAACAAAAAAGTACTTTCGCCAATGTTTGTCAAACAAAATTGACACTATCCCTACTGATCAGCGCTGCTCACCGAGATTTTAAACATATTTTATAGAATATAAAAAAGTTCTTGTCCGTATAGTTTTGTGAAACTTGAATGCATACAACTAATATTTATATTCACCACTACCTTTCAACTTAAATTGACCCATCAGCAATTTGTCAGTGCAATTCACGGATATTTATGCATTATTAAATAGCAAAACAAAAAAATCCGAAACTGAGTCATCAAATGAAAACAGTACTTTTCTAACTAAAATTTTATTTAATGCTGTTTTTCAACTTCAATCGACTCTTTGTTCACTGATCAGAGCAGTTTACCAATAGTGAACGTATGTTATGTTGCAAAATGAAAAATGCCATATCTGAGTCATATTCTGACACGGGAAATTATACAAATACAATTTATTTTTACCGCAGTTCTTCAACAAAAAATCATTCGTTCAGTGAATCAGAAAAATTCAATGCGATTTCTGCAATATCTCATGCTCACAAATTAATTTCCTACCTGTGTCGATTTCTCAAACCTGTATTCTTTATATTATAGTTAGTTTTCGCCGCTACATTTCAACTTAAATTGACACATTTACCAATTATCAACGCAGATGACAGCAGTTTACGCAATATTCCATTGCAAAATAAAATTTCTGAATCCGATCCGTTTGTTCAAACCGGACTTTTTTCAAATAAAATATATTTTTACCGGTATTTTCAACTGAAGTTGAATTTTTTCTCTTCCACTCTGCACAGTTCACGGTGATTTAGGCCATAATTTATAAAAAATGAAAAATTTCTTTCCTGAGTATTTTCTGAAATACGAAATTACACAATTAAAAAGTATTATCCCCGCTGTTTGACGAACAAAATTGACCTTATCTCTACTGATCAGCGCTGTTCACTGAGATTTTAGCCATATTTTATAGAATATTATAAAAATTAATGTCCGTGTCGTTTTGTGAAACCTGAATTCATGCAACTAAAATTCATTTTCACCACTACCTATCAACTTAAATTGACCCCTTAGCAAATGGTCAGCGCAATTCACGGATATTTATGCATAATAAAATAGCAAAAGAATATATTTCGAAACTGATCCTCTAATGAAAACTATTTATCAAATTAAAGTTTTTCAAATTTTTTTTCGACAAAAATCGACTCTTTCTCCACTGATAACAGCAGCTAAAGCTGTTTCACGGCAAAATAAAAAATCCCACATATCAGTAACTACAAATTTTTAAAAGTTGCTTACAAATTAAAAATCAGCGAAACAGAACAGTTCAATGTGATTTCTGCAATATCTGATGTTAAAAAAATTAATTTCATAAGTACTTTCGAAAACCAGAAGTTATGCAACTAAAAAGAATTTTCTCCACTGTTTCTCAACTAAAATTGACTCAATCATTATTGATCAGCGCCTTTCACCTAGTTTTTAGCCATATTTCATAGAAAATTAAAAAATGTCTTTTCCTTGTCGTTTTGTGAAACTTGAATGCATACAACAAATATTTATTTTCACAGCTACTTGAGTCTTTTTTTTAACCTGAAATCATACAAAATAAAATTTATTTTTATTCTTGTATTGCGACTTAAACTGACTCGTTCAGCGAATCAGCGGAGTTCAATGCGTAATCTCTAATATCTGATGCCAAAAATTAATTTCCTAATCTGAGTCGAATTCTCAAATAATAATTCTTCATTCTAAAATTTATCATTCGCCGCAGCTTTTCAACTCAAATTGACGCCTTCCCCATCTTGTATCGCAGTAAAAAGAAAATTACGATATATTTCATTGCGAAATAAAAAATTTTAAATCTGAGCCGTTGCTTCCCGTATTTTTCTGATCCTAAAACCATGCAACCAAAATTTATTTTCACCACTGTTTGTCAATTAAAATTAACTCCATCTTTACTGATCAGCGCTCTTCTCCGAGATTTTAGCCATATTTCATGGCAAATTAAAACATTTTTTGACTGAGTCGATTCCTGAAACCTGAATTCTTACAACTAAAATTTATTTTCACCGCTACTTTTCAACTAACGTTGTGTCTAGGCAACCAATTGCCGCATTTCATTCAATATTTAATAGCAGAAAATAAAATTCCAAATAAATATAACCGACTTTAACCTGTTTTCTTCCAACTAATTTTGTTTTAACTGCTGCTTTACAGCCAAAAATTGACTCCTTCCCCACTTATCAGCAAAGATAACAGCAGAGTACACATTATTTCATTGCAAAACAAAAAATGCTGAATCTTTGCCGTTTTTTTTAAACCTGTATTCTTCCCACTAAAATTTATTTTTACTGGTGTTTTTCAACTAAAAATGTCTCCTTCTCTTCTCATCTGCACAGTTCACTGAGATTTAGGCATAATTCATAAGAAAATAGAAAATTCCTTACCTGAGTATTTTCTGAAATCTGAAATTACACAATTAAAAAGTATTTTCGCCGTTGTTTGACAAACAGAATTGACTCCATTCTGCTAATCAGCACGCTATACTGAGATTTTAGCCATATTTTATAGAACATTATAAAAATTGTTGTCCGTGTCGTTTTGTGAAACTTGAATGCATAATACTAAAATTCATTTTCACCACTACCTTTCAACTTAAATTGACTCCTTAGCAACTGGTCAGCGCAATTCAACGATATTTATGCATCATTAAATAGGAAAAGAAAAAATTCCAAAACTGATTTCTCTAATGAAAACATTTTTATCCAACTTAAGTTTTTCTAAATTTTTTTTCAACAAAAATCTATTTTCTCCACTGATAAGAGCAGTTTACCAAGGTTAAGCTGTTTCAAAGCAAAATAAAAATCCCATATCTGAGTTTTATACTGAAACCTAAAATTATACATATACAATTTCATAAGAAAGCCATAATTCATAAGAAAAAAAATTACTTACCTGAGTACTTTCCATAAACCTGAAATTATACAACTAAAAAGAATTTTCACCCCTGTTTGTCAACTAAAATTGACTCCATCACTAATGATCAGCGCTGTGTACAGAGTTTTTAGCCATATTTCATAGAATATTTCAAAATATCTTTTCCTTGTAGTTTTGTGAAACTTGAATTCATACAACTAATATGTATGACCTACATATGACACCTACTTTTCAACTATTTTACCTACCTACCAACCTACTTTTCAAATTAACTCCATCGCCACTAATCAGCCCATTTCACCACGTTTTATTTAATATTTCACAGCAAAATTTAAAATTCCGAATAAATGTCACATACTTAAGCTTGTTTTCCTCCAACTAAAATTTTTATTTCATCGCAGTCTTTCAACTAAAATTGACTCCTTCTCTTCAAATCTGCACAGCTCACCAAATTTTAAGCCATGTTTCATAGTTAAATAATAAAAGCCATATCTGAGTCTTTTTCTAAAATCTGACATCGTATTTTAAAATTTCTTTTTAACGCTGTTTTTCAACTAAAACTCATTAGTTCAGCGAATCATCTCAGTTCAATGCGAATTCTGCAACATCTCATGTTAAAAAAATTAATTTCCTAACATGAGTCGATTTATCAAACCTTAATTCGTCATACTAAAATTTATTTTTCCCCACTGCTATTCAACTAAAATTGACGCCCTCCCCACTTATCACCGCAGATGACAGCAATTTACGCAATATTTTTTGGAAAAATAAAAAATTCTAAATCTTACCCGTTTATTCTAACCAGAATTCATTCCACTATAATTTAATTTTACTGGTGTTTTTCAACTTACATTGACTCCTTCTCTTCAAATCTGCACTGCTCACCGAGATTTAGGCCATATTCATAAGAAAATAAAAAATTCTGAATCTAGGCCGTTTGTTCAAACCATTCTACACTAAAATTTATTTTTACTAGTGTTTTTCGACTAAACGTGACTCCTCCTCAAATCTGCACAGATAACCGAGATAGCTGTGATATTGTGTATAACCAATGTTTTTCAAGTAAACTGACTCGTACAACAAAACAGCCTAGTTCAATGCGATTTCGGTAATACCCCATGAAAAAAATTAATTTCCTAAATTGACGCCTCATAGCAAAATAAAAAATTCCTTATCAGACTATTTTTCTGACCCCTGAAATTATGCAACTATAATAAATTTCAACTCTGATTGTCAACTAAAATTGACATAATCTCTATTGATCGCAGCGCAGCGCAGTTCACCGTGATTTTAACCATATTTCATAGCAAATAGAGTCAATTACTCTAACCTTAATTCTTCATATTAAAATTTATTTTTCGCCGCTGCCTTTAAAAAAAATTGACACCTTCCCCCTATTGTCTGCGCAGATGACAGCAATTTACACAATATTTTATGGAAAAATGAAAAATTCTGAATCTTAGCCGTTTTTTCAAACCAGAATTCTTCCCACTAAAATTTATTTTTATGGTATATTTCATCTAAAATTTACTCCTTCTCTTCAAATCAGCAGGGTTCACCTAGATTAAGGACATAATAAAAAAAATTTCTTACCGGTGTATTTTTCTGAAACCTGAAATTATACCACAAAAAAGTATTTTACCGATGTTTTTAAACTAAAATTCACTCCATCTCTACTAATCAGCGCTGTTCAATGAGGATGTAGCCATATTTCATTGAATATTGAAAAAATTCCTGCCCTGTCGTTTTGTGAATCCTGAACTCATACAACTATACTTTATTTTCACCACTATTGTTTAACTAAAATTAACTCCTTTACAAATCTGCGGAGTTTACCGAGATTTAGGTCATGTTTCATAGCAAAATATAAAACATTATACCTGAGTAATTATCTGAAACCTTAAATCTTGCAAATAACGATTACTTTATTCGCTGTTTTTTAAATAAAAATTATTTGATCAGCGTATAAAAACTGTTCAATGCCATTTCTGCGCTATCTCATGCGAAAAAATTAATTTCCTAACCTGGGTCAATTTTTCAAACTTGAATTCTTCATGCTAAAATTTATATTTCGCCGCTACTTTTCTACTCAAATTGACGCCTTCCCCACTTTTAGCGCAGGAAAAATCAATTTACGAAATATTTCATTGAAAATTAAAAAATTCTGAATCGGAGCCGTTGGTTCTCCTATTTTTCTGAATACTGAAATCATACAACTAAAAGTCATTTTCACCGCTATTTGTCATATATATTATCTCCATCTTCACTGATCAGCGCTCTTCTCCGTGATTTTAGCAATATTTCATGGCATATTAAAAAATTTTTTGTCTGAGTCCAATGCTGAAACCTGAATTCTTACATCGTAAATTTCTTTTCACCGCTACTTATTACTAAAAATGACGCCTTAGCCACTGACCTAGGCATTTCACCGCATTTAAGTCAATATTTCATAGCAAAATATAACATTCCGAATAAAAATCACCTACGTAAACCTGTTTTCTTCAAATTAAAATTTTTAATTTGCAGAAAACAGCTGTCTTTCAACTAAAATTAACTACATCTCTACTGATCAATGCCGTTCACACAGATTTAACAATAAATCATAGAATATTTTACATAATTTTTTTTAATAAAAATCTAATATTTTGTTACTGGTGTTTTTCAACTAAAATAGACTCCTCTTCTCATCTGCACAGTTTACCGAGATTTAGGCAAAATTCATAAGTAAATAAAAAATTCCTTACCTGAGTATTTTCTGAAATCTGAAATTAAACAACAAAAAAGTACTTTCGCCAATGTTTGTCAAACAAAATTGACACTATCCCTACTGATCAGCGCTGCTCACCGAGATTTTAAACATATTTTATAGAATATAAAAAAGTTCTTGTCCGTATAGTTTTGTGAAACTTGAATGCATACAACTAATATTTATATTCACCACTACCTTTCAACTTAAATTGACCCATCAGCAATTGGTCAGTGCAATTCACGGATATTTATGCATTATTAAATAGCAAAACAAAAAAATCCGAAACTGAGTCATCAAATGAAAACAGTACTTTTCTAACTAAAATTTTATTTAATGCTGTTTTTCAACTTCAATCGACTCTTTGTTCTCTGATCAGAGCAGTTTACCAATAGTGAACGTATGTTATGTTGCAAAATAAAAAATGCCATATCTGAGTCATATTCTGACACGGGAAATTATACAAATACAATTTATTTTTACCGCAGTTCTTCAACAAAAAATCATTCGTTCAGTGAATCAGAAAAATTCAATGCGATTTCTGCAATATCTCATGCTCACAAATTAATTTCCTACCTGTGTCGATTTCTCAAACCTGTATTCTTTATATTATAGTTAGTTTTCGCCGCTACATTTCAACTTAAATTGACACATTTACCAATTATCAACGCAGATGACAGCAGTTTACGCAATATTCCATTGCAAAATAAAATTTCTGAATCCGATCCGTTTGTTCAAACCGGACTTTTTTCAAATAAAATATATTTTTACCGGTATTTTCAACTGAAGTTGAATTTTTTCTCTTCAAATCTGCACAGTTCACGATGATTTAGGCCATAATTTATAAAAAATGAAAAATTTCTTTCCTGAGTATTTTCTGAAATACGAAATTACACAATTAAAAAGTATTATCCCCGCTGTTTGACGAACAAAATTGACCTTATCTCTACTGATCAGCGCTGTTCACTGAGATTTTAGCCATATTTTATAGAATATTATAAAAATTAATGTCCGTGTCGTTTTGTGAAACCTGAATTCATGCAACTAAAATTCATTTTCACCACTACCTATCAACTTAAATTGACCCCTTAGCAAATGGTCAGCGCAATTCACGGATATTTATGCATAATAAAATAGCAAAAGAATATATTTCGAAACTGATCCTCTAATGAAAACTATTTATCAAATTAAAGTTTTTCAAATTTTTTTTCGACAAAAATCGACTCTTTCTGCACTGATAACAGCAGCTAAAGCTGTTTCACGGCAAAATAAAAATCCCACATATCAGTAACTACAAATTTTTAAAAGTTGCTTACAAATTAAAAATCAGCGAAACAGAACAGTTCAATGTGATTTCTGCAATATCTGATGTTAAAAAAATTAATTTCATAAGTACTTTCGAAAACCAGAAGTTATGCAACTAAAAAGAATTTTCTCCACTGTTTCTCAACTAAAATTGACTCAATCATTATTGATCAGCGCCTTTCACCTAGTTTTTAGCCATATTTCATAGAAAATTAAAAAATGTCTTTTCCTTGTCGTTTTGTGAAACTTGAATGCATACAACAAATATTTATTTTCACAGCTACTTGTCTTTTTTTTAACCTGAAATCATACAAAATAAAATTTATTTTTATTCTTGTATTGCGACTTAAACTGACTCGTTCAGCGAATCAGCGGAGTTCAATGCGTAATCTCTAATATCTGATGCCAAAAATTAATTTCCTAATCTGAGTCGAATTCTCAAATAATAATTCTTCATTCTAAAATTTATCATTCGCCGCAGCTTTTCAACTCAAATTGACGCCTTCCCCATCTTGTATCGCAGTAAAAAGAAAATTACGATATATTTCATTGCGAAATAAAAAATTTTAAATCTGAGCCGTTGCTTCCCGTATTTTTCTGATCCTAAAACCATGCAACCAAAATTTATTTTCACCACTGTTTGTCAATTAAAATTAACTCCATCTTTACTGATCAGCGCTCTTCTCCGAGATTTTAGCCATATTTCATGGCAAATTAAAACATTTTTTGACTGAGTCGATTCCTGAAACCTGAATTCTTACAACTAAAATTTATTTTCACCGCTACTTTTCAACTAACGTTGTGTCTAGGCAACCAATTGCCGCATTTCATTCAATATTTAATAGCAGAAAATAAAATTCCAAATAAATATAACCTACTTTAACCTGTTTTCTTCCAACTAATTTTGTTTTAACTGCTGCTTTACAGCCAAAAATTGACTCCTTCCCCACTTATCAGCAAAGATAACAGCAGAGTACACATTATTTCATTGCAAAATAAAAAATGCTGAATCTTTGCCGTTTTTTTTAAACCTGTATTCTTCCCACTAAAATTTATTTTTACTGGTGTTTTTCAACTAAAAATGTCTCCTTCTCTTCTCATCTGCACAGTTCACTGAGATTTAGGCATAATTCATAAGAAAATAGAAAATTCCTTACCTGAGTATTTTCTGAAATCTGAAATTACACAATTAAAAAGTATTTTCGCCGTTGTTTGACAAACAAAATTGACTCCGTTCTGCTAATCAGCACGCTATACTGAGATTTTAGCCATATTTTATAGAACATTATAAAAATTGTTGTCCGTGTCGTTTTGTGAAACTTGAATGCATAATACTAAAATTCATTTTCACCACTACCTTTCAACTTAAATTGACTCCTTAGCAACTGGTCAGCGCAATTCAACGATATTTATGCATCATTAAATAGGAAAAGAAAAAATTCCAAAACTGATTTCTCTAATGAAAACATTTTTATCCAACTTAAGTTTTTCTAAATTTTTTTTCAACAAAAATCTATTTTCTCCACTGATAAGAGCAGTTTACCAAGGTTAAGCTGTTTCAAAGCAAAATAAAAATCCCATATCTGAGTTTTATACTGAAACCTAAAATTATACATATACAATTTCATAAGAAAGCCATAATTCATAAGAAAAAAAATTACTTACCTGAGTACTTTCCATAAACCTGAAATTATACAACTAAAAAGAATTTTCACCCCTGTTTGTCAACTAAAATTGACTCCATCACTAATGATCAGCGCTGTGTACAGAGTTTTTAGCCATATTTCATAGAATATTTCAAAATATCTTTTCCTTGTAGTTTTGTGAAACTTGAATTCATACAACTAATATGTATGACCTACATATGACACCTACTTTTCAACTATTTTACCTACCTACCAACCTACTTTTCAAATTAACTCCATCGCCACTAATCAGCCCATTTCACCGCGTTTTATTTAATATTTCACAGCAAAATTTAAAATTCCGAATAAATGTCACATACTTAAGCTTGTTTTCCTCCAACTAAAATTTTTATTTTATCGCAGTCTTTCAACTAAAATTGACTCCTTCTCTTCAAATCTGCACAGCTCACCAAATTTTAAGCCATGTTTCATAGTTAAATAATAAAAGCCATATCTGGGTCTTTTTCTAAAATCTGACATCGTATTTTAAAATTTCTTTTTAACGCTGTTTTTCAACTAAAACTCATTAGTTCAGCGAATCATCTCAGTTCAATGCGAATTCTGCAACATCTCATGTTAAAAAAATTAATTTCCTAACATGAGTCCATTTATCAAACCTTAATTCGTCATACTAAAATTTATTTTTCCCCACTGCTATTCAACTAAAATTGACGCCCTCCCCACTTATCACCGCAGATGACAGCAATTTACGCAATATTTTTTGGAAAAATAAAAAATTCTAAATCTTACCCGTTTATTCTAACCAGAATTCATTCCACTATAATTTAATTTTACTGGTGTTTTTCAACTTACATTGACTCCTTCTCTTCAAATCTGCACTGCTCACCGAGATTTAGGCCATATTCATAAGAAAATAAAAAATTCTGAATCTAGGCCGTTTGTTCAAACCATTCTACACTAAAATTTATTTTTACTAGTGTTTTTCAACTAAACGTGACTCCTCCTCAAATCTGCACAGATAACCGAGATAGCTGTGATATTGTGTATAACCAATGTTTTTCAAGTAAACTGACTCGTACAACAAAACAGCCTAGTTCAATGCGATTTCGGTAATACCCCATGAAAAAAATTAATTTCCTAAATTGACGCCTCATAGCAAAATAAAAAATTCCTTATCAGACTATTTTTCTGACCCCTGAAATTATGCAACTAAAATAAATTTCAACTCTGATTGTCAACTAAAATTGACATAATCTCTATTGATCGCAGCGCAGCGCAGTTCACCGTGATTTTAACCATATTTCATAGCAAATAGAGTCAATTACTCTAACCTTAATTCTTCATATTAAAATTTATTTTTCGCCGCTGCCTTTAAAAAAAATTGACACCTTCCCCCTATTGTCTGCGCAGATGACAGCAATTTACACAATATTTTATGGAAAAATGAAAAATTCTGAATCTTAGCCGTTTTTTCAAACCAGAATTCTTCCCACTAAAATTTATTTTTATGGTATATTTCATCTAAAATTTACTCCTTCTCTTCAAATCAGCAGGGTTCACCTAGATTATGGACATAATAAAAAAAATTTCTTACCGGTGTATTTTTCTGAAACCTGAAATTATACCACAAAAAAGTATTTTACCGATGTTTTTAAACTAAAATTCACTCCATCTCTACTAATCAGCGCTGTTCAATGAGGATGTAGCCATATTTCATTGAATATTGAAAAAATTCCTGCCCTGTCGTTTTGTGAATCCTGAACTCATACAACTATACTTTATTTTCACCACTATTGTTTAACTAAAATTAACTCCTTTACAAATCTGCGGAGTTTACCGAGATTTAGGTCATGTTTCATAGCAAAATATAAAACATTATACCTGAGTAATTATCTGAAACCTTAAATCTTGCAAATAACGATTACTTTATTCGCTGTTTTTTAAATAAAAATTATTTGATCAGCGAATAAAAACTGTTCAATGCCATTTCTGCGCTATCTCATGCAAAAAAATTAATTTCCTAACCTGGGTCAATTTTTCAAACTTGAATTCTTCATGCTAAAATTTATATTTCGCCGCTACTTTTCTACTCAAATTGACGCCTTCCCCACTTTTAGCGCAGGAAAAATCAATTTACGAAATATTTCATTGAAAATTAAAAAATTCTGAATCGGAGCCGTTGGTTCTCCTATTTTTCTGAATACTGAAATCATACAACTAAAAGTCATTTTCACCGCTATTTGTCATATATATTATCTCCATCTTCACTGATCAGCGCTCTTCTCCGTGATTTTAGCAATATTTCATGGCATATTAAAAAATTTTTTGTCTGAGTCCAATGCTGAAACCTGAATTCTTACATCGTAAATTTCTTTTCACCGCTACTTATTACTAAAAATGACGCCTTAGCCACTGACCTAGGCATTTCACCGCATTTAAGTCAATATTTCATAGCAAAATATAACATTCCGAATAAAAATCACCTACGTAAACCTGTTTTCTTCAAATTAAAATTTTTAATTTGCAGAAAACAGCTGTCTTTCAACTAAAATTAACTACATCTCTACTGATCAATGCCATTCACACAGATTTAACAATAAATCATAGAATATTTTACATAATTTTTTTTAATAAAAATCTAATATTTTGTTACTGGTGTTTTTCAACTAAAATAGACTCCTCTTCTCATCTGCACAGTTTACCGAGATTTAGGCAAAATTCATAAGTAAATAAAAAATTCCTTACCTGAGTATTTTCTGAAATCTGAAATTAAACAACAAAAAAGTACTTTCGCCAATGTTTGTCAAACAAAATTGACACTATCCCTACTGATCAGCGCTGCTCACCGAGATTTTAAACATATTTTATAGAATATAAAAAAGTTCTTGTCCGTATAGTTTTGTGAAACTTGAATGCATACAACTAATATTTATATTCACCACTACCTTTCAACTTAAATTGACCCATCAGCAATTTGTCAGTGCAATTCACGGATATTTATGCATTATTAAATAGCAAAACAAAAAAATCCGAAACTGAGTCATCAAATGAAAACAGTACTTTTCTAACTAAAATTTTATTTAATGCTGTTTTTCAACTTCAATCGACTCTTTGTTCACTGATCAGAGCAGTTTACCAATAGTGAACGTATGTTATGTTGCAAAATAAAAAATGCCATATCTGAGTCATATTCTGACACGGGAAATTATACAAATACAATTTATTTTTACCGCAGTTCTTCAACAAAAAATCATTCGTTCAGTGAATCAGAAAAATTCAATGCGATTTCTGCAATATCTCATGCTCACAAATTAATTTCCTACCTGTGTCGATTTCTCAAACCTGTATTCTTTATATTATAGTTAGTTTTCGCCGCTACATTTCAACTTAAATTGACACATTTACCAATTATCAACGCAGATGACAGCAGTTTACGCAATATTCCATTGCAAAATAAAATTTCTGAATCCGATCCGTTTGTTCAAACCGGACTTTTTTCAAATAAAATATATTTTTACCGGTATTTTCAACTGAAGTTGAATTTTTTCTCTTCCACTCTGCACAGTTCACGGTAATTTAGGCCATAATTTATAAAAAATGAAAAATTTCTTTCCTGAGTATTTTCTGAAATACGAAATTACACAATTAAAAAGTATTATCCCCGCTGTTTGACGCACAAAATTGACCTTATCTCTACTGATCAGCGCTGTTCACTGAGATTTTAGCCATATTTTATAGAATATTATAAAAATTAATGTCCGTGTCGTTTTGTGAAACCTGAATTCATGCAACTAAAATTCATTTTCACCACTACCTATCAACTTAAATTGACCCCTTAGCAAATGGTCAGCGCAATTCACGGATATTTATGCATAATAAAATAGCAAAAGAATATATTTCGAAACTGATCCTCTAATGAAAACTATTTATCAAATTAAAGTTTTTCAAATTTTTTTTCGACAAAAATCGACTCTTTCTCCACTGATAACAGCAGCTAAAGCTGTTTCACGGCAAAATAAAAAATCCCACATATCAGTAACTACAAATTTTTAAAAGTTGCTTACAAATTAAAAATCAGCGAAACAGAACAGTTCAATGTGATTTCTGCAATATCTGATGTTAAAAAAATTAATTTCATAAGTACTTTCGAAAACCAGAAGTTATGCAACTAAAAAGAATTTTCTCCACTGTTTCTCAACTAAAATTGACTCAATCATTATTGATCAGCGCCTTTCACCTAGTTTTTAGCCATATTTCATAGAAAATTAAAAAATGTCTTTTCCTTGTCGTTTTGTGAAACTTGAATGCATACAACAAATATTTATTTTCACAGCTACTTGAGTCTTTTTTTTAACCTGAAATCATACAAAATAAAATTTATTTTTATTCTTGTATTGCGACTTAAACTGACTCGTTCAGCGAATCAGCGGAGTTCAATGCGTAATCTCTAATATCTGATGCCAAAAATTAATTTCCTAATCTGAGTCGAATTCTCAAATAATAATTCTTCATTCTAAAATTTATCATTCGCCGCAGCTTTTCAACTCAAATTGACGCCTTCCCCATCTTGTATCGCAGTAAAAAGAAAATTACGATATATTTCATTGCGAAATAAAAAATTTTAAATCTGAGCCGTTGCTTCCCGTATTTTTCTGATCCTAAAACCATGCAACCAAAATTTATTTTCACCACTGTTTGTCAATTAAAATTAACTCCATCTTTACTGATCAGCGCTCTTCTCCGAGATTTTAGCCATATTTCATGGCAAATTAAAACATTTTTTGACTGAGTCGATTCCTGAAACCTGAATTCTTACAACTAAAATTTATTTTCACCGCTACTTTTCAACTAACGTTGTGTCTAGGCAACCAATTGCCGCATTTCATTCAATATTTAATAGCAGAAAATAAAATTCCAAATAAATATAACCTACTTTAACCTGTTTTCTTCCAACTAATTTTGTTTTAACTGCTGCTTTACAGCCAAAAATTGACTCCTTCCCCACTTATCAGCAAAGATAACAGCAGAGTACACACATTATTTCATTGCAAAACAAAAAATGCTGAATCTTTGCCGTTTTTTTTAAACCTGTATTCTTCCCACTAAAATTTATTTTTACTGGTGTTTTTCAACTAAAAATGTCTCCTTCTCTTCTCATCTGCACAGTTCACTGAGATTTAGGCATAATTCATAAGAAAATAGAAAATTCCTTACCTGAGTATTTTCTGAAATCTGAAATTACACAATTAAAAAGTATTTTCGCCGTTGTTTGACAAACAAAATTGACTCCGTTCTGCTAATCAGCACGCTATACTGAGATTTTAGCCATATTTTATAGAACATTATAAAAATTGTTGTCCGTGTCGTTTTGTGAAACTTGAATGCATAATACTAAAATTCATTTTCACCACTACCTTTCAACTTAAATTGACTCCTTAGCAACTGGTCAGCGCAATTCAACGATATTTATGCATCATTAAATAGGAAAAGAAAAAATTCCAAAACTGATTTCTCTAATGAAAACATTTTTATCCAACTTAAGTTTTTCTAAATTTTTTTTCAACAAAAATCTATTTTCTCCACTGATAAGAGCAGTTTACCAAGGTTAAGCTGTTTCAAAGCAAAATAAAAATCCCATATCTGAGTTTTATACTGAAACCTAAAATTATACATATACAATTTCATAAGAAAGCCATAATTCATAAGAAAAAAAATTACTTACCTGAGTACTTTCCATAAACCTGAAATTATACAACTAAAAAGAATTTTCACCCCTGTTTGTCAACTAAAATTGACTCCATCACTAATGATCAGCGCTGTGTACAGAGTTTTTAGCCATATTTCATAGAATATTTCAAAATATCTTTTCCTTGTAGTTTTGTGAAACTTGAATTCATACAACTAATATGTATGACCTACATATGACACCTACTTTTCAACTATTTTACCTACCTACCAACCTACTTTTCAAATTAACTCCATCGCCACTAATCAGCCCATTTCACCGCGTTTTATTTAATATTTCACAGCAAAATTTAAAATTCCGAATAAATGTCATATACTTAAGCTTGTTTTCCTCCAACTAAAATTTTTATTTCATCGCAGTCTTTCAACTAAAATTGACTCCTTCTCTTCAAATCTGCACTGCTCACCGAGATTTAGGCCATATTCATAAGAAAATAAAAAATTCTGAATCTAGGCCGTTTGTTCAAACCATTCTACACTAAAATTTATTTTTACTAGTGTTTTTCAACTAAACGTGACTCCTCCTCAAATCTGCACAGATAACCGAGATAGCTGTGATATTGTGTATAACCAATGTTTTTCAAGTAAACTGACTCGTACAACAAAACAGCCTAGTTCAATGCGATTTCGGTAATACCCCATGAAAAAAATTAATTTCCTAAATTGACGCCTCATAGCAAAATAAAAAATTCCTTATCAGACTATTTTTCTGACCCCTGAAATTATGCAACTAAAATAAATTTCAACTCTGATTGTCAACTAAAATTGACATAATCTCTATTGATCGCAGCGCAGCGCAGTTCACCGTGATTTTAACCAAATTTCATAGCAAATAGAGTCAATTACTCTAACCTTAATTCTTCATATTAAAATTTATTTTTCGCCGCTGCCTTTAAAAAAAATTGACACCTTCCCCCTATTGTCTGCGCAGATGACAGCAATTTACACAATATTTTATGGAAAAATGAAAAATTCTGAATCTTAGCCGTTTTTTCAAACCAGAATTCTTCCCACTAAAATTTATTTTTATGGTATATTTCATCTAAAATTTACTCCTTCTCTTCAAATCAGCAGGGTTCACCTAGATTAAGGACATAATAAAAAAAATTTCTTACCGGTGTATTTTTCTGAAACCTGAAATTATACCACAAAAAAGTATTTTACCGATGTTTTTAAACTAAAATTCACTCCATCTCTACTAATCAGCGCTGTTCAATGAGGATGTAGCCATATTTCATTGAATATTGAAAAAATTCCTGCCCTGTCGTTTTGTGAATCCTGAACTCATACAACTATACTTTATTTTCACCACTGTTGTTTAACTAAAATTAACTCCTTTACAAATCTGCGGAGTTTACCGAGATTTAGGTCATGTTTCATAGCAAAATATAAAACATTATACCTGAGTAATTATCTGAAACCTTAAATCTTGCAAATAACGATTACTTTATTCGCTGTTTTTTAAATAAAAATTATTTGATCAGCGAATAAAAACTGTTCAATGCCATTTCTGCGCTATCTCATGCAAAAAAATTAATTTCTGGGTCAATAAAAAACCTGGGTCAATTTTTCAAACTTGAATTCTTCATGCTAAAATTTATATTTCGCCGCTACTTTTCTACTCAAATTGACGCCTTCCACACTTTTAGCGCAGGAAAAATCAATTTACGAAATATTTCATTGAAAATTAAAAAATTCTGAATCGGAGCCGTTGGTTCTCCTATTTTTCTGAATACTGAAATCATACAACTAAAAGTCATTTTCACCGCTATTTGTCATATATATTATCTCCATCTTCACTGATCAGCGCTCTTCTCCGTGATTTTAGCAATATTTCATGGCATATTAAAAAATTTTTTGTCTGAGTCCAATGCTGAAACCTGAATTCTTACATCGTAAATTTCTTTTCACCGCTACTTATTACTAAAAATGACGCCTTAGCCACTGACCTAGGCATTTCACCGCATTTAAGTCAATATTTCATAGCAAAATATAACATTCCGAATAAAAATCACCTACGTAAACCTGTTTTCTTCAAATTAAAATTTTTAATTTGCAGAAAACAGCTGTCTTTCAACTAAAATTAACTACATCTCTACTGATCAATGCCGTTCACACAGATTTAACAATAAATCATAGAATATTTTACATAATTTTTTTAAATAAAAATCTAATATTTTGTTACTGGTGTTTTTCAACTAAAATAGACTCCTCTTCTCATCTGCACAGTTTACCGAGATTTAGGCAAAATTCATAAGTAAATAAAAAATTCCTTACCTGAGTATTTTCTGAAATCTGAAATTAAACAACAAAAAAGTACTTTCGCCAATGTTTGTCAAACAAAATTGACACTATCCCTACTGATCAGCGCTGCTCACCGAGATTTTAAACATATTTTATAGAATATAAAAAAGTTCTTGTCCGTATAGTTTTGTGAAACTTGAATGCATACAACTAATATTTATATTCACCACTACCTTTCAACTTAAATTGACCCATCAGCAATTGGTCAGTGCAATTCACGGATATTTATGCATTATTAAATAGCAAAACAAAAAAATCCGAAACTGAGTCATCAAATGAAAACAGTACTTTTCTAACTAAAATTTTATTTAATGCTGTTTTTCAACTTCAATCGACTCTTTGTTCACTGATCAGAGCAGTTTACCAATAGTGAACGTATGTTATGTTGCAAAATAAAAAATGCCATATCTGAGTCATATTCTGACACGGGAAATTATACAAATACAATTTATTTTTACCGCAGTTCTTCAACAAAAAATCATTCGTTCAGTGAATCAGAAAAATTCAATGCGATTTCTGCAATATCTCATGCTCACAAATTAATTTCCTACCTGTGTCGATTTCTCAAACCTGTATTCTTTATATTATAGTTAGTTTTCGCCGCTACATTTCAACTTAAATTGACACATTTACCAATTATCAACGCAGATGACAGCAGTTTACGCAATATTCCATTGCAAAATAAAATTTCTGAATCCGATCCGTTTGTTCAAACCGGACTTTTTTCAAATAAAATATATTTTTACCGGTATTTTCAACTGAAGTTGAATTTTTTCCCTTCAAATCTGCACAGTTCACGGTGATTTAGGCCATAATTTATAAAAAATGAAAAATTTCTTTCCTGAGTATTTTCTGAAATACGAAATTACACAATTAAAAAGTATTATCCCCGCTGTTTGACGAACAAAATTGACCTTTTCTCTACTGATCAGCGCTGTTCACTGAGATTTTAGCCATATTTTATAGAATATTATAAAAATTAATGTCCGTGTCGTTTTGTGAAACCTGAATTCATGCAACTAAAATTCATTTTCACCACTACCTATCAACTTAAATTGACCCCTTAGCAAATGGTCAGCGCAATTCACGGATATTTATGCATAATAAAATAGCAAAAGAATATATTTCGAAACTGATCCTCTAATGAAAACTATTTATCAAATTAAAGTTTTTCAAATTTTTTTTCGACAAAAATCGACTCTTTCTCCACTGATAACAGCAGCTAAAGCTGTTTCACGGCAAAATAAAAAATCCCACATATCAGTAACTACAAATTTTTAAAAGTTGCTTACAAATTAAAAATCAGCGAAACAGAACAGTTCAATGTGATTTCTGCAATATCTGATGTTAAAAAAATTAATTTCATAAGTACTTTCGAAAACCAGAAGTTATGCAACTAAAAAGAATTTTCTCCACTGTTTCTCAACTAAAATTGACTCAATCATTATTGATCAGCGCCTTTCACCTAGTTTTTAGCCATATTTCATAGAAAATTAAAAAATGTCTTTTCCTTGTCGTTTTGTGAAACTTGAATGCATACAACAAATATTTATTTTCACAGCTACTTGAGTCTTTTTTTTAACCTGAAATCATACAAAATAAAATTTATTTTTATTCTTGTATTGCGACTTAAACTGACTCGTTCAGCGAATCAGCGGAGTTCAATGCGTAATCTCTAATATCTGATGCCAAAAATTAATTTCCTAATCTGAGTCGAATTCTCAAATAATAATTCTTCATTCTAAAATTTATCATTCGCCGCAGCTTTTCAACTCAAATTGACGCCTTCCCCATCTTGTATCGCAGTAAAAAGAAAATTACGATATATTTCATTGCGAAATAAAAAATTTTAAATCTGAGCCGTTGCTTCCCGTATTTTTCTGATCCTAAAACCATGCAACCAAAATTTATTTTCACCACTGTTTGTCAATTAAAATTAACTCCATCTTTACTGATCAGCGCTCTTCTCCGAGATTTTAGCCATATTTCATGGCAAATTAAAACATTTTTTGACTGAGTCGATTCCTGAAACCTGAATTCTTACAACTAAAATTTATTTTCACCGCTACTTTTCAACTAACGTTGTGTCTAGGCAACCAATTGCCGCATTTCATTCAATATTTAATAGCAGAAAATAAAATTCCAAATAAATATAACCTACTTTAACCTGTTTTCTTCCAACTAATTTTGTTTTAACTGCTGCTTTACAGCCAAAAATTGACTCCTTCCCCACTTATCAGCAAAGATAACAGCAGAGTACACATTATTTCATTGCAAAATAAAAAATGCTGAATCTTTGCCGTTTTTTTTAAACCTGTATTCTTCCCACTAAAATTTATTTTTACTGGTGTTTTTCAACTAAAAATGTCTCCTTCTCTTCTCATCTGCACAGTTCACTGAGATTTAGGCATAATTCATAAGAAAATAGAAAATTCCTTACCTGAGTATTTTCTGAAATCTGAAATTACACAATTAAAAAGTATTTTCGCCGTTGTTTGACAAACAAAATTGACTCCGTTCTGCTAATCAGCACGCTATACTGAGATTTTAGCCATATTTTATAGAACATTATAAAAATTGTTGTCCGTGTCGTTTTGTGAAACTTGAATGCATAATACTAAAATTCATTTTCACCACTACCTTTCAACTTAAATTGACTCCTTAGCAACTGGTCAGCGCAATTCAACGATATTTATGCATCATTAAATAGGAAAAGAAAAAATTCCAAAACTGATTTCTCTAATGAAAACATTTTTATCCAACTTAAGTTTTTCTAAATTTTTTTTCAACAAAAATCTATTTTCTCCACTGATAAGAGCAGTTTACCAAGGTTAAGCTGTTTCAAAGCAAAATAAAAATCCCATATCTGAGTTTTATACTGAAACCTAAAATTATACATATACAATTTCATAAGAAAGCCATAATTCATAAGAAAAAAAATTACTTACCTGAGTACTTTCCATAAACCTGAAATTATACAACTAAAAAGAATTTTCACCCCTGTTTGTCAACTAAAATTGACTCCATCACTAATGATCAGCGCTGTGTACAGAGTTTTTAGCCATATTTCATAGAATATTTCAAAATATCTTTTCCTTGTAGTTTTGTGAAACTTGAATTCATACAACTAATATGTATGACCTACATATGACACCTACTTTTCAACTATTTTACCTACCTACCAACCTACTTTTCAAATTAACTCCATCGCCACTAATCAGCCCATTTCACCGCGTTTTATTTAATATTTCACAGCAAAATTTAAAATTCCGAATAAATGTCACATACTTAAGCTTGTTTTCCTCCAACTAAAATTTTTATTTTATCGCAGTCTTTCAACTAAAATTGACTCCTTCTCTTCAAATCTGCACAGCTCACCAAATTTTAAGCCATGTTTCATAGTTAAATAATAAAAGCCATATCTGGGTCTTTTTCTAAAATCTGACATCGTATTTTAAAATTTCTTTTTAACGCTGTTTTTCAACTAAAACTCATTAGTTCAGCGAATCATCTCAGTTCAATGCGAATTCTGCAACATCTCATGTTAAAAAAATTAATTTCCTAACATGAGTCCATTTATCAAACCTTAATTCGTCATACTAAAATTTATTTTTCCCCACTGCTATTCAACTAAAATTGACGCCCTCCCCACTTATCACCGCAGATGACAGCAATTTACGCAATATTTTTTGGAAAAATAAAAAATTCTAAATCTTACCCGTTTATTCTAACCAGAATTCATTCCACTATAATTTAATTTTACTGGTGTTTTTCAACTTACATTGACTCCTTCTCTTCAAATCTGCACTGCTCACCGAGATTTAGGCCATATTCATAAGAAAATAAAAAATTCTGAATCTAGGCCGTTTGTTCAAACCATTCTACACTAAAATTTATTTTTACTAGTGTTTTTCAACTAAACGTGACTCCTCCTCAAATCTGCACAGATAACCGAGATAGCTGTGATATTGTGTATAACCAATGTTTTTCAAGTAAACTGACTCGTACAACAAAACAGCCTAGTTCAATGCGATTTCGGTAATACCCCATGAAAAAAATTAATTTCCTAAATTGACGCCTCATAGCAAAATAAAAAATTCCTTATCAGACTATTTTTCTGACCCCTGAAATTATGCAACTAAAATAAATTTCAACTCTGATTGTCAACTAAAATTGACATAATCTCTATTGATCGCAGCGCAGCGCAGTTCACCGTGATTTTAACCATATTTCATAGCAAATAGAGTCAATTACTCTAACCTTAATTCTTCATATTAAAATTTATTTTTCGCCGCTGCCTTTAAAAAAAATTGACACCTTCCCCCTATTGTCTGCGCAGATGACAGCAATTTACACAATATTTTATGGAAAAATGAAAAATTCTGAATCTTAGCCGTTTTTTCAAACCAGAATTCTTCCCACTAAAATTTATTTTTATGGTATATTTCATCTAAAATTTACTCCTTCTCTTCAAATCAGCAGGGTTCACCTAGATTATGGACATAATAAAAAAAATTTCTTACCGGTGTATTTTTCTGAAACCTGAAATTATACCACAAAAAAGTATTTTACCGATGTTTTTAAACTAAAATTCACTCCATCTCTACTAATCAGCGCTGTTCAATGAGGATGTAGCCATATTTCATTGAATATTGAAAAAATTCCTGCCCTGTCGTTTTGTGAATCCTGAACTCATACAACTATACTTTATTTTCACCACTATTGTTTAACTAAAATTAACTCCTTTACAAATCTGCGGAGTTTACCGAGATTTAGGTCATGTTTCATAGCAAAATATAAAACATTATACCTGAGTAATTATCTGAAACCTTAAATCTTGCAAATAACGATTACTTTATTCGCTGTTTTTTAAATAAAAATTATTTGATCAGCGAATAAAAACTGTTCAATGCCATTTCTGCGCTATCTCATGCAAAAAAATTAATTTCCTAACCTGGGTCAATTTTTCAAACTTGAATTCTTCATGCTAAAATTTATATTTCGCCGCTACTTTTCTACTCAAATTGACGCCTTCCCCACTTTTAGCGCAGGAAAAATCAATTTACGAAATATTTCATTGAAAATTAAAAAATTCTGAATCGGAGCCGTTGGTTCTCCTATTTTTCTGAATACTGAAATCATACAACTAAAAGTCATTTTCACCGCTATTTGTCATATATATTATCTCCATCTTCACTGATCAGCGCTCTTCTCCGTGATTTTAGCAATATTTCATGGCATATTAAAAAATTTTTTGTCTGAGTCCAATGCTGAAACCTGAATTCTTACATCGTAAATTTCTTTTCACCGCTACTTATTACTAAAAATGACGCCTTAGCCACTGACCTAGGCATTTCACCGCATTTAAGTCAATATTTCATAGCAAAATATAACATTCCGAATAAAAATCACCTACGTAAACCTGTTTTCTTCAAATTAAAATTTTTAATTTGCAGAAAACAGCTGTCTTTCAACTAAAATTAACTACATCTCTACTGATCAATGCCATTCACACAGATTTAACAATAAATCATAGAATATTTTACATAATTTTTTTTAATAAAAATCTAATATTTTGTTACTGGTGTTTTTCAACTAAAATAGACTCCTCTTCTCATCTGCACAGTTTACCGAGATTTAGGCAAAATTCATAAGTAAATAAAAAATTCCTTACCTGAGTATTTTCTGAAATCTGAAATTAAACAACAAAAAAGTACTTTCGCCAATGTTTGTCAAACAAAATTGACACTATCCCTACTGATCAGCGCTGCTCACCGAGATTTTAAACATATTTTATAGAATATAAAAAAGTTCTTGTCCGTATAGTTTTGTGAAACTTGAATGCATACAACTAATATTTATATTCACCACTACCTTTCAACTTAAATTGACCCATCAGCAATTTGTCAGTGCAATTCACGGATATTTATGCATTATTAAATAGCAAAACAAAAAAATCCGAAACTGAGTCATCAAATGAAAACAGTACTTTTCTAACTAAAATTTTATTTAATGCTGTTTTTCAACTTCAATCGACTCTTTGTTCACTGATCAGAGCAGTTTACCAATAGTGAACGTATGTTATGTTGCAAAATAAAAAATGCCATATCTGAGTCATATTCTGACACGGGAAATTATACAAATACAATTTATTTTTACCGCAGTTCTTCAACAAAAAATCATTCGTTCAGTGAATCAGAAAAATTCAATGCGATTTCTGCAATATCTCATGCTCACAAATTAATTTCCTACCTGTGTCGATTTCTCAAACCTGTATTCTTTATATTATAGTTAGTTTTCGCCGCTACATTTCAACTTAAATTGACACATTTACCAATTATCAACGCAGATGACAGCAGTTTACGCAATATTCCATTGCAAAATAAAATTTCTGAATCCGATCCGTTTGTTCAAACCGGACTTTTTTCAAATAAAATATATTTTTACCGGTATTTTCAACTGAAGTTGAATTTTTTCTCTTCCACTCTGCACAGTTCACGGTAATTTAGGCCATAATTTATAAAAAATGAAAAATTTCTTTCCTGAGTATTTTCTGAAATACGAAATTACACAATTAAAAAGTATTATCCCCGCTGTTTGACGCACAAAATTGACCTTATCTCTACTGATCAGCGCTGTTCACTGAGATTTTAGCCATATTTTATAGAATATTATAAAAATTAATGTCCGTGTCGTTTTGTGAAACCTGAATTCATGCAACTAAAATTCATTTTCACCACTACCTATCAACTTAAATTGACCCCTTAGCAAATGGTCAGCGCAATTCACGGATATTTATGCATAATAAAATAGCAAAAGAATATATTTCGAAACTGATCCTCTAATGAAAACTATTTATCAAATTAAAGTTTTTCAAATTTTTTTTCGACAAAAATCGACTCTTTCTCCACTGATAACAGCAGCTAAAGCTGTTTCACGGCAAAATAAAAAATCCCACATATCAGTAACTACAAATTTTTAAAAGTTGCTTACAAATTAAAAATCAGCGAAACAGAACAGTTCAATGTGATTTCTGCAATATCTGATGTTAAAAAAATTAATTTCATAAGTACTTTCGAAAACCAGAAGTTATGCAACTAAAAAGAATTTTCTCCACTGTTTCTCAACTAAAATTGACTCAATCATTATTGATCAGCGCCTTTCACCTAGTTTTTAGCCATATTTCATAGAAAATTAAAAAATGTCTTTTCCTTGTCGTTTTGTGAAACTTGAATGCATACAACAAATATTTATTTTCACAGCTACTTGAGTCTTTTTTTTAACCTGAAATCATACAAAATAAAATTTATTTTTATTCTTGTATTGCGACTTAAACTGACTCGTTCAGCGAATCAGCGGAGTTCAATGCGTAATCTCTAATATCTGATGCCAAAAATTAATTTCCTAATCTGAGTCGAATTCTCAAATAATAATTCTTCATTCTAAAATTTATCATTCGCCGCAGCTTTTCAACTCAAATTGACGCCTTCCCCATCTTGTATCGCAGTAAAAAGAAAATTACGATATATTTCATTGCGAAATAAAAAATTTTAAATCTGAGCCGTTGCTTCCCGTATTTTTCTGATCCTAAAACCATGCAACCAAAATTTATTTTCACCACTGTTTGTCAATTAAAATTAACTCCATCTTTACTGATCAGCGCTCTTCTCCGAGATTTTAGCCATATTTCTTGGCAAATTAAAACATTTTTTGACTGAGTCGATTCCTGAAACCTGAATTCTTACAACTAAAATTTATTTTCACCGCTACTTTTCAACTAACGTTGTGTCTAGGCAACCAATTGCCGCATTTCATTCAATATTTAATAGCAGAAAATAAAATTCCAAATAAATATAACCTACTTTAACCTGTTTTCTTCCAACTAATTTTGTTTTAACTGCTGCTTTACAGCCAAAAATTGACTCCTTCCCCACTTATCAGCAAAGATAACAGCAGAGTACACACATTATTTCATTGCAAAACAAAAAATGCTGAATCTTTGCCGTTTTTTTTAAACCTGTATTCTTCCCACTAAAATTTATTTTTACTGGTGTTTTTCAACTAAAAATGTCTCCTTCTCTTCTCATCTGCACAGTTCACTGAGATTTAGGCATAATTCATAAGAAAATAGAAAATTCCTTACCTGAGTATTTTCTGAAATCTGAAATTACACAATTAAAAAGTATTTTCGCCGTTGTTTGACAAACAAAATTGACTCCGTTCTGCTAATCAGCACGCTATACTGAGATTTTAGCCATATTTTATAGAACATTATAAAAATTGTTGTCCGTGTCGTTTTGTGAAACTTGAATGCATAATACTAAAATTCATTTTCACCACTACCTTTCAACTTAAATTGACTCCTTAGCAACTGGTCAGCGCAATTCAACGATATTTATGCATCATTAAATAGGAAAAGAAAAAATTCCAAAACTGATTTCTCTAATGAAAACATTTTTATCCAACTTAAGTTTTTCTAAATTTTTTTTCAACAAAAATCTATTTTCTCCACTGATAAGAGCAGTTTACCAAGGTTAAGCTGTTTCAAAGCAAAATAAAAATCCCATATCTGAGTTTTATACTGAAACCTAAAATTATACATATACAATTTCATAAGAAAGCCATAATTCATAAGAAAAAAAATTACTTACCTGAGTACTTTCCATAAACCTGAAATTATACAACTAAAAAGAATTTTCACCCCTGTTTGTCAACTAAAATTGACTCCATCACTAATGATCAGCGCTGTGTACAGAGTTTTTAGCCATATTTCATAGAATATTTCAAAATATCTTTTCCTTGTAGTTTTGTGAAACTTGAATTCATACAACTAATATGTATGACCTACATATGACACCTACTTTTCAACTATTTTACCTACCTACCAACCTACTTTTCAAATTAACTCCATCGCCACTAATCAGCCCATTTCACCGCGTTTTATTTAATATTTCACAGCAAAATTTAAAATTCCGAATAAATGTCATATACTTAAGCTTGTTTTCCTCCAACTAAAATTTTTATTTCATCGCAGTCTTTCAACTAAAATTGACTCCTTCTCTTCAAATCTGCACTGCTCACCGAGATTTAGGCCATATTCATAAGAAAATAAAAAATTCTGAATCTAGGCCGTTTGTTCAAACCATTCTACACTAAAATTTATTTTTACTAGTGTTTTTCAACTAAACGTGACTCCTCCTCAAATCTGCACAGATAACCGAGATAGCTGTGATATTGTGTATAACCAATGTTTTTCAAGTAAACTGACTCGTACAACAAAACAGCCTAGTTCAATGCGATTTCGGTAATACCCCATGAAAAAAATTAATTTCCTAAATTGACGCCTCATAGCAAAATAAAAAATTCCTTATCAGACTATTTTTCTGACCCCTGAAATTATGCAACTAAAATAAATTTCAACTCTGATTGTCAACTAAAATTGACATAATCTCTATTGATCGCAGCGCAGCGCAGTTCACCGTGATTTTAACCAAATTTCATAGCAAATAGAGTCAATTACTCTAACCTTAATTCTTCATATTAAAATTTATTTTTCGCCGCTGCCTTTAAAAAAAATTGACACCTTCCCCCTATTGTCTGCGCAGATGACAGCAATTTACACAATATTTTATGGAAAAATGAAAAATTCTGAATCTTAGCCGTTTTTTCAAACCAGAATTCTTCCCACTAAAATTTATTTTTATGGTATATTTCATCTAAAATTTACTCCTTCTCTTCAAATCAGCAGGGTTCACCTAGATTAAGGACATAATAAAAAAAATTTCTTACCGGTGTATTTTTCTGAAACCTGAAATTATACCACAAAAAAGTATTTTACCGATGTTTTTAAACTAAAATTCACTCCATCTCTACTAATCAGCGCTGTTCAATGAGGATGTAGCCATATTTCATTGAATATTGAAAAAATTCCTGCCCTGTCGTTTTGTGAATCCTGAACTCATACAACTATACTTTATTTTCACCACTGTTGTTTAACTAAAATTAACTCCTTTACAAATCTGCGGAGTTTACCGAGATTTAGGTCATGTTTCATAGCAAAATATAAAACATTATACCTGAGTAATTATCTGAAACCTTAAATCTTGCAAATAACGATTACTTTATTCGCTGTTTTTTAAATAAAAATTATTTGATCAGCGAATAAAAACTGTTCAATGCCATTTCTGCGCTATCTCATGCAAAAAAATTAATTTCTGGGTCAATAAAAAACCTGGGTCAATTTTTCAAACTTGAATTCTTCATGCTAAAATTTATATTTCGCCGCTACTTTTCTACTCAAATTGACGCCTTCCACACTTTTAGCGCAGGAAAAATCAATTTACGAAATATTTCATTGAAAATTAAAAAATTCTGAATCGGAGCCGTTGGTTCTCCTATTTTTCTGAATACTGAAATCATACAACTAAAAGTCATTTTCACCGCTATTTGTCATATATATTATCTCCATCTTCACTGATCAGCGCTCTTCTCCGTGATTTTAGCAATATTTCATGGCATATTAAAAAATTTTTTGTCTGAGTCCAATGCTGAAACCTGAATTCTTACATCGTAAATTTCTTTTCACCGCTACTTATTACTAAAAATGACGCCTTAGCCACTGACCTAGGCATTTCACCGCATTTAAGTCAATATTTCATAGCAAAATATAACATTCCGAATAAAAATCACCTACGTAAACCTGTTTTCTTCAAATTAAAATTTTTAATTTGCAGAAAACAGCTGTCTTTCAACTAAAATTAACTACATCTCTACTGATCAATGCCGTTCACACAGATTTAACAATAAATCATAGAATATTTTACATAATTTTTTTTAATAAAAATCTAATATTTTGTTACTGGTGTTTTTCAACTAAAATAGACTCCTCTTCTCATCTGCACAGTTTACCGAGATTTAGGCAAAATTCATAAGTAAATAAAAAATTCCTTACCTGAGTATTTTCTGAAATCTGAAATTAAACAACAAAAAAGTACTTTCGCCAATGTTTGTCAAACAAAATTGACACTATCCCTACTGATCAGCGCTGCTCACCGAGATTTTAAACATATTTTATAGAATATAAAAAAGTTCTTGTCCGTATAGTTTTGTGAAACTTGAATGCATACAACTAATATTTATATTCACCACTACCTTTCAACTTAAATTGACCCATCAGCAATTGGTCAGTGCAATTCACGGATATTTATGCATTATTAAATAGCAAAACAAAAAAATCCGAAACTGAGTCATCAAATGAAAACAGTACTTTTCTAACTAAAATTTTATTTAATGCTGTTTTTCAACTTCAATCGACTCTTTGTTCACTGATCAGAGCAGTTTACCAATAGTGAACGTATGTTATGTTGCAAAATAAAAAATGCCATATCTGAGTCATATTCTGACACGGGAAATTATACAAATACAATTTATTTTTACCGCAGTTCTTCAACAAAAAATCATTCGTTCAGTGAATCAGAAAAATTCAATGCGATTTCTGCAATATCTCATGCTCACAAATTAATTTCCTACCTGTGTCGATTTCTCAAACCTGTATTCTTTATATTATAGTTAGTTTTCGCCGCTACATTTCAACTTAAATTGACACATTTACCAATTATCAACGCAGATGACAGCAGTTTACGCAATATTCCATTGCAAAATAAAATTTCTGAATCCGATCCGTTTGTTCAAACCGGACTTTTTTCAAATAAAATATATTTTTACCGGTATTTTCAACTGAAGTTGAATTTTTTCCCTTCAAATCTGCACAGTTCACGGTGATTTAGGCCATAATTTATAAAAAATGAAAAATTTCTTTCCTGAGTATTTTCTGAAATACGAAATTACACAATTAAAAAGTATTATCCCCGCTGTTTGACGAACAAAATTGACCTTATCTCTACTGATCAGCGCTGTTCACTGAGATTTTAGCCATATTTTATAGAATATTATAAAAATTAATGTCCGTGTCGTTTTGTGAAACCTGAATTCATGCAACTAAAATTCATTTTCACCACTACCTATCAACTTAAATTGACCCCTTAGCAAATGGTCAGCGCAATTCACGGATATTTATGCATAATAAAATAGCAAAAGAATATATTTCGAAACTGATCCTCTAATGAAAACTATTTATCAAATTAAAGTTTTTCAAATTTTTTTTCGACAAAAATCGACTCTTTCTCCACTGATAACAGCAGCTAAAGCTGTTTCACGGCAAAATAAAAAATCCCACATATCAGTAACTACAAATTTTTAAAAGTTGCTTACAAATTAAAAATCAGCGAAACAGAACAGTTCAATGTGATTTCTGCAATATCTGATGTTAAAAAAATTAATTTCATAAGTACTTTCGAAAACCAGAAGTTATGCAACTAAAAAGAATTTTCTCCACTGTTTCTCAACTAAAATTGACTCAATCATTATTGATCAGCGCCTTTCACCTAGTTTTTAGCCATATTTCATAGAAAATTAAAAAATGTCTTTTCCTTGTCGTTTTGTGAAACTTGAATGCATACAACAAATATTTATTTTCACAGCTACTTGAGTCTTTTTTTTAACCTGAAATCATACAAAATAAAATTTATTTTTATTCTTGTATTGCGACTTAAACTGACTCGTTCAGCGAATCAGCGGAGTTCAATGCGTAATCTCTAATATCTGATGCCAAAAATTAATTTCCTAATCTGAGTCGAATTCTCAAATAATAATTCTTCATTCTAAAATTTATCATTCGCCGCAGCTTTTCAACTCAAATTGACGCCTTCCCCATCTTGTATCGCAGTAAAAAGAAAATTACGATATATTTCATTGCGAAATAAAAAATTTTAAATCTGAGCCGTTGCTTCCCGTATTTTTCTGATCCTAAAACCATGCAACCAAAATTTATTTTCACCACTGTTTATCAATTAAAATTAACTCCATCTTTACTGATCAGCGCTCTTCTCCGAGATTTTAGCCATATTTCATGGCAAATTAAAACATTTTTTGACTGAGTCGATTCCTGAAACCTGAATTCTTACAACTAAAATTTATTTTCACCGCTACTTTTCAACTAACGTTGTGTCTAGGCAACCAATTGCCGCATTTCATTCAATATTTAATAGCAGAAAATAAAATTCCAAATAAATATAACCTACTTTAACCTGTTTTCTTCCAACTAATTTTGTTTTAACTGCTGCTTTACAGCCAAAAATTGACTCCTTCCCCACTTATCAGCAAAGATAACAGCAGAGTACACATTATTTCATTGCAAAACAAAAAATGCTGAATCTTTGCCGTTTTTTTTAAACCTGTATTCTTCCCACTAAAATTTATTTTTACTGGTGTTTTTCAACTAAAAATGTCTCCTTCTCTTCTCATCTGCACAGTTCACTGAGATTTAGGCATAATTCATAAGAAAATAGAAAATTCCTTACCTGAGTATTTTCTGAAATCTGAAATTACACAATTAAAAAGTATTTTCGCCGTTGTTTGACAAACAAAATTGACTCCGTTCTGCTAATCAGCACGCTATACTGAGATTTTAGCCATATTTTATAGAACATTATAAAAATTGTTGTCCGTGTCGTTTTGTGAAACTTGAATGCATAATACTAAAATTCATTTTCACCACTACCTTTCAACTTAAATTGACTCCTTAGCAACTGGTCAGCGCAATTCAACGATATTTATGCATCATTAAATAGGAAAAGAAAAAATTCCAAAACTGATTTCTCTAATGAAAACATTTTTATCCAACTTAAGTTTTTCTAAATTTTTTTTCAACAAAAATCTATTTTCTCCACTGATAAGAGCAGTTTACCAAGGTTAAGCTGTTTCAAAGCAAAATAAAAATCCCATATCTGAGTTTTATACTGAAACCTAAAATTATACATATACAATTTCATAAGAAAGCCATAATTCATAAGAAAAAAAATTACTTACCTGAGTACTTTCCATAAACCTGAAATTATACAACTAAAAAGAATTTTCACCCCTGTTTGTCAACTAAAATTGACTCCATCACTAATGATCAGCGCTGTGTACAGAGTTTTTAGCCATATTTCATAGAATATTTCAAAATATCTTTTCCTTGTAGTTTTGTGAAACTTGAATTCATACAACTAATATGTATGACCTACATATGACACCTACTTTTCAACTATTTTACCTACCTACCAACCTACTTTTCAAATTAACTCCATCGCCACTAATCAGCCCATTTCACCGCGTTTTATTTAATATTTCACAGCAAAATTTAAAATTCCGAATAAATGTCATATACTTAAGCTTGTTTTCCTCCAACTAAAATTTTTATTTCATCGCAGTCTTTCAACTAAAATTGACTCCTTCTCTTCAAATCTGCACAGCTCACCAAATTTTAAGCCATGTTTCATAGTTAAATAATAAAAGCCATATCTGAGTCTTTTTCTAAAATCTGACATCGTATTTTAAAATTTCTTTTTAACGCTGTTTTTCAACTAAAACTCATTAGTTCAGCGAATCATCTCAGTTCAATGCGAATTCTGCAACATCTCATGTTAAAAAAATTAATTTCCTAACATGAGTCGATTTATCAAACCTTAATTCGTCATACTAAAATTTATTTTTCCCCACTGCTATTCAACTAAAATTGACGCCCTCCCCACTTATCACCGCAGATGACAGCAATTTACGCAATATTTTTTGGAAAAATAAAAAATTCTAAATCTTACCCGTTTATTCTAACCAGAATTCATTCCACTATAATTTAATTTTACTGGTGTTTTTCAACTTACATTGACTCCTTCTCTTCAAATCTGCACTGCTCACCGAGATTTAGGCCATATTCATAAGAAAATAAAAAATTCTGAATCTAGGCCGTTTGTTCAAACCATTCTACACTAAAATTTATTTTTACTAGTGTTTTTCAACTAAACGTGACTCCTCCTCAAATCTGCACAGATAACCGAGATAGCTGTGATATTGTGTATAACCAATGTTTTTCAAGTAAACTGACTCGTACAACAAAACAGCCTAGTTCAATGCGATTTCGGTAATACCCCATGAAAAAAATTAATTTCCTAAATTGACGCCTCATAGCAAAATAAAAAATTCCTTATCAGACTATTTTTCTGACCCCTGAAATTATGCAACTAAAATAAATTTCAACTCTGATTGTCAACTAAAATTGACATAATCTCTATTGATCGCAGCGCAGCGCAGTTCACCGTGATTTTAACCAAATTTCATAGCAAATAGAGTCAATTACTCTAACCTTAATTCTTCATATTAAAATTTATTTTTCGCCGCTGCCTTTAAAAAAAATTGACACCTTCCCCCTATTGTCTGCGCAGATGACAGCAATTTACACAATATTTTATGGAAAAATGAAAAATTCTGAATCTTAGCCGTTTTTTCAAACCAGAATTCTTCCCACTAAAATTTATTTTTATGGTATATTTCATCTAAAATTTACTCCTTCTCTTCAAATCAGCAGGGTTCACCTAGATTAAGGACATAATAAAAAAAATTTCTTACCGGTGTAGGTAAAAATTTTCAGGTTTTCTGAAACCTGAAATTATACCACAAAAAAGTATTTTACCGATGTTTTTAAACTAAAATTCACTCCATCTCTACTAATCAGCGCTGTTCAATGAGGATGTAGCCATATTTCATTGAATATTGAAAAAATTCCTGCCCTGTCGTTTTGTGAATCCTGAACTCATACAACTATACTTTATTTTCACCACTATTGTTTAACTAAAATTAACTCCTTTACAAATCTGCGGAGTTTACCGAGATTTAGGTCATGTTTCATAGCAAAATATAAAACATTATACCTGAGTAATTATCTGAAACCTTAAATCTTGCAAATAACGATTACTTTATTCGCTGTTTTTTAAATAAAAATTATTTGATCAGCGAATAAAAACTGTTCAATGCCATTTCTGCGCTATCTCATGCAAAAAAATTAATTTCCTAACCTGGGTCAATTTTTCAAACTTGAATTCTTCATGCTAAAATTTATATTTCGCCGCTACTTTTCTACTCAAATTGACGCCTTCCACACTTTTAGCGCAGGAAAAATCAATTTACGAAATATTTCATTGAAAATTAAAAAATTCTGAATCGGAGCCGTTGGTTCTCCTATTTTTCTGAATACTGAAATCATACAACTAAAAGTCATTTTCACCGCTATTTGTCATATATATATTATCTCCATCTTCACTGATCAGCGCTCTTCTCCGTGATTTTAGCAATATTTCATGGCATATTAAAAATTTTTTTGTCTGAGTCCAATGCTGAAACCTGAATTCTTACATCGTAAATTTCTTTTCACCGCTACTTATTACTAAAAATGACGCCTTAGCCACTGACCTAGGCATTTCACCGCATTTAAGTCAATATTTCATAGCAAAATAGAACATTCCGAATAAAAATCACCTACGTAAACCTGTTTTCTTCAAATTAAAATTTTTAATTTGCAGAAAACAGCTGTCTTTCAACTAAAATTAACTACATCTCTACTGATCAATGCCGTTCACACAGATTTAACAATAAATCATAGAATATTTTACATAATTTTTTTAAATAAAAATCTAATATTTTGTTACTGGTGTTTTTCAACTAAAATAGACTCCTCTTCTCATCTGCACAGTTTACCGAGATTTAGGCAAAATTCATAAGTAAATAAAAAATTCCTTACCTGAGTATTTTCTGAAATCTGAAATTAAACAACAAAAAAGTACTTTCGCCAATGTTTGTCAAACAAAATTGACACTATCCCTACTGATCAGCGCTGCTCACCGAGATTTTAAACATATTTTATAGAATATAAAAAAGTTCTTGTCCGTATAGTTTTGTGAAACTTGAATGCATACAACTAATATTTATATTCACCACTACCTTTCAACTTAAATTGACCCATCAGCAATTGGTCAGTGCAATTCACGGATATTTATGCATTATTAAATAGCAAAACAAAAAAATCCGAAACTGAGTCATCAAATGAAAATAGTACTTTTCTAACTAAAATTTTATTTAATGCTGTTTTTCAACTTCAATCGACTCTTTGTTCACTGATCAGAGCAGTTTACCAATAGTGAACGTATGTTATGTTGCAAAATAAAAAATGCCATATCTGAGTCATATTCTGACACGGGAAATTATACAAATACAATTTATTTTTACCGCAGTTCTTCAACAAAAAATCATTCGTTCAGTGAATCAGAAAAATTCAATGCGATTTCTGCAATATCTCATGCTCACAAATTAATTTCCTACCTGTGTCGATTTCTCAAACCTGTATTCTTTATATTATAGTTAGTTTTCGCCGCTACATTTCAACTTAAATTGACACATTTACCAATTATCAACGCAGATGACAGCAGTTTACGCAATATTCCATTGCAAAATAAAATTTCTGAATCCGATCCGTTTGTTCAAACCGGACTTTTTTCAAATAAAATATATTTTTACCGGTATTTTCAACTGAAGTTGAATTTTTTCCCTTCAAATCTGCACAGTTCACGGTGATTTAGGCCATAATTTATAAAAAATGAAAAATTTCTTTCCTGAGTATTTTCTGAAATACGAAATTACACAATTAAAAAGTATTATCCCCGCTGTTTGACGAACAAAATTGACCTTTTCTCTACTGATCAGCGCTGTTCACTGAGATTTTAGCCATATTTTATAGAATATTATAAAAATTAATGTCCGTGTCGTTTTGTGAAACCTGAATTCATGCAACTAAAATTCATTTTCACCACTACCTATCAACTTAAATTGACCCCTTAGCAAATGGTCAGCGCAATTCACGGATATTTATGCATAATAAAATAGCAAAAGAATATATTTCGAAACTGATCCTCTAATGAAAACTATTTATCAAATTAAAGTTTTTCAAATTTTTTTTCGACAAAAATCGACTCTTTCTCCACTGATAACAGCAGCTAAAGCTGTTTCACGGCAAAATAAAAAATCCCACATATCAGTAACTACAAATTTTTAAAAGTTGCTTACAAATTAAAAATCAGCGAAACAGAACAGTTCAATGTGATTTCTGCAATATCTGATGTTAAAAAAATTAATTTCATAAGTACTTTCGAAAACCAGAAGTTATGCAACTAAAAAGAATTTTCTCCACTGTTTCTCAACTAAAATTGACTCAATCATTATTGATCAGCGCCTTTCACCTAGTTTTTAGCCATATTTCATAGAAAATTAAAAAATGTCTTTTCCTTGTCGTTTTGTGAAACTTGAATGCATACAACAAATATTTATTTTCACAGCTACTTGAGTCTTTTTTTTTAACCTGAAATCATACAAAATAAAATTTATTTTTATTCTTGTATTGCGACTTAAACTGACTCGTTCAGCGAATCAGCGGAGTTCAATGCGTAATCTCTAATATCTGATGCCAAAAATTAATTTCCTAATCTGAGTCGAATTCTCAAATAATAATTCTTCATTCTAAAATTTATCATTCGCCGCAGCTTTTCAACTCAAATTGACGCCTTCCCCATCTTGTATCGCAGTAAAAAGAAAATTACGATATATTTCATTGCGAAATAAAAAATTTTAAATCTGAGCCGTTGCTTCCCGTATTTTTCTGATCCTAAAACCATGCAACCAAAATTTATTTTCACCACTGTTTATCAATTAAAATTAACTCCATCTTTACTGATCAGCGCTCTTCTCCGAGATTTTAGCCATATTTCATGGCAAATTAAAACATTTTTTGACTGAGTCGATTCCTGAAACCTGAATTCTTACAACTAAAATTTATTTTCACCGCTACTTTTCAACTAACGTTGTGTCTAGGCAACCAATTGCCGCATTTCATTCAATATTTAATAGCAGAAAATAAAATTCCAAATAAATATAACCTACTTTAACCTGTTTTCTTCCAACTAATTTTGTTTTAACTGCTGCTTTACAGCCAAAAATTGACTCCTTCCCCACTTATCAGCAAAGATAACAGCAGAGTACACATTATTTCATTGCAAAACAAAAAATGCTGAATCTTTGCCGTTTTTTTTAAACCTGTATTCTTCCCACTAAAATTTATTTTTACTGGTGTTTTTCAACTAAAATTGCTCCTTTTCATCAAATCTGTACAGATCACCGGTTTTTTAGCCATATTTCATAGAAAAATAAAAACTCTCCTAACCTGATATGCGGTGTTTACCGAGATTTTAACCATAAATCATAGAATTTTTCTAAAATTAAAAATCTAAATTCTAAAATCTTATTAATAATCTAATTTTTTTACTGATGTGTTTCACCTGAAATTGACTCCTCCCCTTCACATTTGCACAGTTCACCAATATTTACTTCATATTTCTTAAAAAATTAAAAAATTCCTTGCCCAGGTATTATTCTTAATCATTAAATCATATAGTTAAAGATTATTTTCACTTTATGCCTAAATTTATATTTCGCAGCTGCCTTTCAACTAAAATAGAAACTTTTCTCACTTGTCAGCGCAGATAACAGCAGTTTCCGCATTATTTCATTGCAAAATGAAAAACTATGAATCCGAACTGTTTTTTGAAACCAGACTTCTTCCAACTATAATTTATTTTTACTGGTCTTTTTCAACTGAAATTGAATCTTCTTCAAATCTGCACAGTTCACCATGATTTAGGCCATAATTCATAAGAAATAAAAATTACTTACTTGAGTTCTTTCCTAAAACCTGACTTTATGCAACTGAAAAGAATTTTCACCACTGTTTGTCAACTAAAATTGAATCCATCACTAATGTTCGGCGCTGTTTACCGAGGTTTTAGCCATATTACATAGAAAGTAAAAAATGTATTTTCTTTGTCGTTTTGTGAAACTTGAATGCATACAACTAATATTGACTTTCACAGCTACTTTTCAACTAATATTAATTTCTTAGCCACTTATCAGCGCATTCCATCACATTTTATTTAGTATTTCAAAGCAAAATATAAAATTTGAAATAAAGGTCACATACTTAAACCTGTTCCATTCCAACTTAAAATTTTTTTTCATCACAATCTTTCAAATAAAATTGACTACTTATCTTCAATTCTGCACAGCTCACCTAGATTAGAGAAAAATTTCATAGCAAAATAATAAATCCCTAATCTGAGTCTTCTTTGAAATCAGATCAGAGCGGTTCACCGAGATTTAAGCCATGTTTATAGCAAAATAAAAATATTATGTATGATTCTTCTTTTGAAACTTGAAATAATACAAAATAAAGTTTGTTTTTATTCTTGTATTGCTACTTAAACTGACTCGTTCAGCGAATCAGCGGAGTTCAATGCGTAATATCTAATATCTGATGCCAAAAAATAAATTTCCTTATCTGAGTCGAATCCTCAAATGATAATTCTTCATTCTAAAATGTATTTTTTGCCGTTACTTATCAACTCAAATTGACGCCTTCCCCATCTTGTATCGCAGTAAAAAGCAATTTACGATATATTTCATTGCAAAATACAAAATTCTAAATCTGAGCCGTTGGTTCTCGTATTTTTCTGAAGTAAAAATCATGCAACCAAAAGTCCATCTTTACTGATCAACGCTCTTCTCCGAGATTTTAGCCATATTTCATGGCAAATTAAAATATTTCTTGACTGAGTCGATTCCTGAAACCTGAAATCTTACAACTAAAATTTATTTTCACCGCTACTTTTCAACTTACGTTGTGTCATAGCCACTAATTACCGCATTTCATTCAATATTTAATAGCAGAACATAAAATTCCGAATAAATATAACCTACTTAAACCTGTTTTCTTCTAACTAATTTTGTTTTTTACCCCTTCTTTTCCGCCAAAAATTGACTCCTTCCCCACCTATCAGCAAAGATAATAGCAGTTTACGCATTATTTCATTGCAGAACAAAATAATGCCGAATCTTTGCCGTTTTTTTTAAACCTGTATTCTTCCCACTAAAATTTATTTTTACTGGTGTGCTTCAACTAAAATTGCTCTTTTCTTCAAATCTGAACAGATCACCGACTGCGCTGTTTACCGGGATTTTAATCATAAATCATAGAATTTTTCTAAAATTAAAAATCTAAATTCTAAAATCTTATTGATAATCTAATTTTTGTTACTGATGTGTTTCACCTGAAATTGACTCCTCCCCTTCTCATGTGGACAGTTCACCAAGATTTACTTCATATTTCTTAAAAAAATAAAAATTCCCTGCACGGGTATATTTCTGAATCAGAAATCATATATTTAAAATCTATTTCACTTTATGCTAACATTTATTTTTCGCAGCTGCCTTTCAACTGAAATAGAAACTTTTCTTACTTGTCAGCGCAGAAAACAGCAGTTTAGGCAAAATTTCATTGCAAGTGAAAAACTATGAATCCGAGCCGTTTGTTGAAACCAGACTTCTTCCAACAAAAATTTATTTTTACTGGTATTTTTCAACTGAAATTGACTCTTCTTTAAATCAGCACAGTTCGCCAAGATTTAGGCCATAATTCATAGGAAAAAAAATTACTTATTTGAGTACTATCCTAAAACCTGAAATTATGCAACTGAAAAGAATTTTCACCACTATTTGTCAACTAAAACTGACTTGCAATGAAAAAATTTCATTGCAAGTGAAAAACTATGAATCCGAGCCGTTTGTTGAAACTAGACTTCTCACAACTAAAATTTATTTTTACTGGTATTTTTCAACTGAAATTGACTCTTCTTAAAATCTGCACAGTTCACCAAGATTTTGTCCATAATTCATAAGAAAAAAAATTTCTTACCTGAGTACTTTCCTAAAACCTGATATTATGCAACTAAAATAATTTTCACCACTGTTTGTCAACTAAAATTGACTCCATCACTACTGATCAGCGCTGTTAACCGAATTTTTAACCATATTTCATAGAATATTAAAAATGTCTTTTCCTTGTCGTTTTGAAAAACCTGAATGCACACTTCTAATATCTATATTCACAGCTACTTTTCCACTAAAATTAACTTTAAGCCACCAATCAGCGCATTTTACCGTATTTTATTTAATATTTCAAAGCAAAATATAATTTCCTAATAAAGGTCACATACTTAAACCTGTTCCCTTTCAACATAAATTTTTTTCATCAAAATCTTTCAACTAAATTAACGCCTTCCGCGCTTATCAGCGCAGATAACAGCAGTTTATGGATAATTTCATCACAAAATAAAAAATTCTTAATCTGAGATGTTTGTTCAAACCAGAATTCTTCCCACTAAAATTCATTTAAACTGGTGTATTTAAACGAAAATTGACTCCTCTTCTAATCGGAACAGATCATCGACAGTGAAGCCATATTTCATAGCAGACTGAAATATTCCACATCTTAGTAATTTACTGAAACCTGAATTCAAAGTAAAATCGATTTTCACCACTACTTTTCAACTAAAATTGACTCTTTAGCAACTGATCTGTGCAAATCACCGAGATAATTGCATTATTAAATGGTAAAAGAAAAAACTTCCGAAACTGATTCCTCTTATTAAAATTGTATTTTTTTAATTAAATTTTTTTTTTCAATGCTGTTTTTGAACTAGAATGTTTCTCTACTGATCAGAGCAGTTCACCGAGATTATAGCTAAGTTTCATAGCATAGTAAATGTCAGCCCATATCTCAGTCCTTTTCTAAAACCTGAAATCATACAAATAAAATTTACTTTAACTGCGTGTTGTTCAACGATAAAATTATTTGTTAAGTGAATTAGCGCGATGCGATTTCTGCAATATCTAATGCGAACAAATTAATTTCCTAACCTGATTAGACTTCTAAAACCTGCATTCTTCATACTAAAATTCATTTTTCGCTGCTGTTTTTCAACTTAAATTGACGCCTTCCTCACAATCAGAAACTTTTCAGAAATAGAAACTTTTCTCAATTTTAAGTGCAATTACAGCAATTTATGCAGTATTTCACTGGAAAATAAATTCTGTATCTGAGCCGTTATTTCAAACCAGAATTTAAATATATTTTTACTGGTATTTTTCAACTTAAATTATGCCATATTCAAATCTGCAGAGTTTACTGAGATATAGGCCATAATTTATACACAAATAAAAAATTCCTTATCTGAGAATTTTTCTGAAACCTGAAATCATACATTGAAAATGTATTCTCATATCTTTTTGTCAACTAAAATTGACTTCACAGCTACTGTTCAGCGCTGTTCACCAAGGCTTTGCTATATTTCATAGCACATTAAAACATTTCTTTTCCGAGTCGATTTGAAAAACCTGAATTCATGCAATTTAAATTTATTCTCACTACTACTATTCAACTTCAGTTGACTCCTTAGCCACTGATCAGCGCTTTTCATCGGTTTTTCCAACAAAAATTTTTTTTTCAATGCTGTTTTTCCGCGAAATTCGACTCTTTTTCCACTGAACAGAGCAGTTCGCCGAGGTTTAAGCCATGTTTAGAGCAAAATAAAAATACCATATCTGAGTCTTTTTTTGAAACCTGAAATCATACAAAATAAAATTTATTTTTATTCTTGTATTGCCTCTAAAACTGACTCGTTCAGCGAATCAGAGGAGTCCAATACGTAATCTCCAATATCTGATGCCAAAAAATTAATTTCCTAATCTTATTCGAATTCTGAAATGATAATTCAATATTCTAAAATTTATATGTCGTCGCTATTTTTCAACTCAAATTGACGCCTTTCCCATCCTGTATCGCAGTAAAAAGCAATTAACGATATAGTTCATTGAAAATTAAAAAATTCTAAATCTAAACCGTTGGTTCTCGTATTTTTCTGATCCTAAAATCATGCCACCAAAATTTATTTTCGCCGCTGTTTGCTATTTAAAATTAACTCAATCTTTACTGATCAGCACTCTTCTCCGAGATTTTAGCCATATTTCAGGGCAAATTAAAACATTTCTAGACTGAGTCGATTCCTGAAACCTGAATTCTTACAACTAAAATATATTTTCACCGCTGCTCTCCAACTAACATTGTGTCATAGCCACTGATTGCCGCATTTCATTCAATATTTAATAGCTGAACATAAAATTCCGATTAAATATCACCTACTTAAACCTGTTTTCTTCCAACTAATTTCGTTTTTTACCTCTGCTTTTCAGCTAAAATTTACTCCCTCCCTAATTATCAGCAAAGATAAGAGTAGTTTAGGTATTATTACATGCAAAACAAAAAATTCTGAATCTTGTCCGTTTTTTTTAAACCTCTATTCTTCCCAATAAAATTTCATTTTACTGGTGTTTTTCATCAAATATTGCCTCTTTTCTTCAAATATGTAAATATCACCGAGATTTAAGCCATATTTCATAGCAAAATAAAAAATTCCTAACCTGATATGCGCTGTTTACCTAGATTTTAAACATAAATCATAGAATTTTTCTAAAATTAAAAATCTAAATTCTAAAATCTTATTAAAAATCTATTTTTTTACCTATGTGTTTCAACTAAAATTGACTCCTCCCCTTCTCATTTGCACAGTTCACCAAGATTTCCTTCTTACTTCTTAAAAAAATAAAAATTCTTTGTCCGGGTATTTTTCTGAATCATGAAATCATATATTTACAAATTTTTTCTGTTTACACTAAAATTTATTTTTACCGATATATTTCAACAGAAACAGACTCTTTTTCATTTCTGCACAATTAACCAAGATTTAGGCCATAATTCATAAGAAAAAAAAATTACTTACCTGAGTACTTTCCTAAAACCTGAAATTATGCAAATGAAAAGAATTTTCACCGCCTTTTGTCAACTAAAATTGACTCCATCACTACTGATCAGCGCTGTTCACCAAGTGTTAAGCCATATTTCATAGAAATTAAAAAATGTCTTTTCCTTGTCTTTTGTGAAACTTGAATGCATACAACAAATATTTATTTTCACAGCTACTTTTCAACTAAAATTACCTCCTTAGCCACTAATCAGTGCGTTTGACCGCATTTTATTTAAATTTCATAGCAAAATATAAAATTCCGAATAAATGTCACATACTTAAAACTGTTCTCTTCCAACTTAATTTCTTTTTTCATCACAGCCTTTCAACTAAAATTGACTACTTCTCTTCAAATCTGCACAGCTCACCAAGATTTAAGCCATGTTTCATAGCAAAATAATAAATCACTAATCTGAGTTTTCTTTGAAACCTGAAATCGTAAAATAATATTTTTTCAAGCTGTTTAAAAAAAACTCATTCGTTCAGCGAATCAGCGCATTTCAATGAGATTCCTGAAATTTCTCATTAAAAAAAAATAATTTCCTAATCTAAGTGATGTACGTAACCTAAATTCTTCATGCTTAAATTTATCTTTCAACTACATTTACGCCTTCTGCACTTATTAGCGCAGATAACAGCGGTTTACGGATAATTTCATCACATAATGAATAATTCTAAATCTGAGCCTTTTGTTCAAACCAGAATTCTTCCCACTAAAATTTATTTTAACTGGTGTATTTAAACAAAAATTGACTCCTTCTCTTTTAATCTGAACATATCATCCAGAGTGAAGCCATATTTCATAGCAGAATGAAATATACCATATCTTAGTGTTTTACTGAAACCTGAATATAAAGTAAAATCAATTTTCTCCACTACTTTTCAACTAAATTTCACCATTTTGCCACAGATATGCGCAAATCACCGAGATAATTGCTTTTTTTAAATAGCAAAAGAAAAAAATTCCGAAACTGTGTCCTCTTATTAAAATTGTATTTTTCCAACTAAATTTTTTTTTCAATGCTGTTTTTCTACTAGACAGTTTCTCTACTGATCAGAGAAGTTCACCGAGATTAAAGGTATGTTTCATAGCATAGTAAAAATTTCCATACCTGAGTCCTTTTCTGAAACCTGAATTCTTACAACTAAAATTTATTTTCACCGCCGCTCTCCAACTAACATTGTGTCTAAGCCACTGATTGCCGCATTTCGTTCAATATTTAATAGCTGAACATAAAATTCCGAATAAATATCACCTACTTAAACCACTTTTTCTTCCAATTAATTTTGTTTTTTACCTGTGCTTTTCAGCAAAAATTGACTCTCTCCCTAATTATCAGCAAAGATAAAAGCAGTTTACGCATTATTTCATTGCAAAACAAAAATTGCTGAATCCATTCCGTTTTTTTTAAACCTGTATTCTTCCCAATAAAATTTAATTTTGCTGGTGTTTTTCATCAAATATTGCTTCTTTTCTTCAAATATGTACAGATCACCGAGATTTTAGCCACATTTCATAGCAAAATATAAAATTCCTAACCTGATATGCGCTGCTTACCGAGATTTTAACCATAAATCATAGAATGTTTCTAAAATTAAAAATCTAAATTATAAAATCTTATAAAAAATCTAATTTTTTTTACTTATGTGTTTCAACTGAAATTGGCTCCTCCCCTTCTCTTTTGCAAAGTTCACCAAGATTTCCTTCTTACTTCTAAAATCAAATTAAAATTCTTTGTCCGGGTAATTTTCTGAATCATGAAATCATATATTTAAAAATAATTTTTAGTTTACACTAAAATTTATTTTTACCGATATATTTCAACAGAAATTGACTCATCTTTAAAACTGCACAATAAACCAAGATTTAGGCCATAATTCATAATAAAAAAAATTACTTACCCGAGTACTTTCCCAAAATCTGAAATTACGCAACTAAAAAGAATTTTCACCACTGTTTGTCAACTAAAATTGACTCCATCACTACTGATCAGCGCTGTTCACCAAGTGTTTAGCCATATATCAAAGAAATTATAAAATGTCTTTTCCTTGTCTTTTGTGAAACTTGAATGCATAAAACTATTATTTATTTTCAAAGCAACTTTTCAACTTAATTTAACTCCGTAGCCATTAATCAACGAATTTCACCGCATTTTATTTAGTATTTTAATGCAAAATATAAAATTGCGAATAAATGTCACATACCTAAACCTGTTCCCTTCCAACGTAATTTTTTTTCTTCACAGTCTTTCAACTAAAATTGACTACTTCTCTTCAAATCTGCACAGCTAAACAAGATTTAAGCCATGTTTCAAAGAAAAATAATAAATCACTTATCTGAGTTTTCTTTGAAACCTGAAATCGTAAAATAATATTTTTTCAAGCTGTTTAAAAAAAATCAATTCGTTCAGAGAATCAGCCCAGTTCAATGAGATTCCTGAAATTTCTCATTAAAAAAATAATTTCCTAATCTAAGTGATACACGTAACCTAAATTCTTCATGCTAAAATTTATCTTTCAACTAAATTTACGCCTTCTGCACTTATTAGCGCAGATAACAGCGGTTTACGGATAATTTCATCACATAATGAATAATTCTAAATCTGAGCTGTTTGTTCATACCAGAATTCTTCCCACTAAAATTTATTTTAACTGGTGTATTTAAACGAAAATTGACTCCTTCTCTTTTAATCTGAACATATCATCCAGAGTGAAGCCATATTTCATAGCAGAATGAAATATTCCATATCTTAGTATTATACTGAAACCTGAATTCAAAGTAAAATCAATTTTCTCCACTACTTTTCAACTAAATTTCACCATTTTGCCACAGATATGCGCAAATCACCGAGATAATTGCATTTTTAAATAGTGAAAGAAAAAAATTCCGAAATTGTGTGTGCTCTTATTAAAATTGTATTTTTCCAACTAAATTTTTTTTTCAATGCTTTTTTTCAACTAGACATTTTCTCTACTGATCAGAGCAGTTCACCGAGAATAAAGGTATGTTTCATAGCAATGTAAATATTTCCATACCTGAGTCCTTTTCTGAAACCTGAAATCATACAAATAAAATTTACTTTTACCGCGTGTTTTTAAACGAAAAATTATTTGTTCAGTGAATTAGCGCGATGCGATTTCTGCAATATCTAATGCCAACCAATTAATTTCCTAACCTGAGTAGACTTCTAAAACCTGTATTCTTCATAAAAAAATTTATTTTTCGCTGATGATTTTCAACTCAAATTGACGCCTTCCTCACATTCAGCGTAAATAACAGCAAATTATGCACTATTTCATTGAACATAAATTATGAATCAGAGCCGTTTGTTGAAACCAGAATTCTTCCAATTTCAATTAATTTTAATTGGTATTTTTCAACTTAAATTGTGCCATCTTCAAATCTGCAGAGTTTACCGAGAATAAGGCCATAATTGAGAGCAAAAATAAGAAAATTGCTTATCTGAAAATTTTTCTGAAACCTGAAATCATACATTTAAAATGTATTTTCATCTTTTTTGTGAACTAAAATTGACTCCACAGCTAATGATCAGCGAGGTTCACCGAGGCTTTGCCATATTTCATAGTACATTAAAACATTTCTTTTCCGAGTCGATTGGAAAAACCTGAATTGATGCAATTTAAATTTATTCTCACTGATACTTTTCAACTTTAGTTGACTCCTTAGCCACTGATCAGCGTATTTCACCGTTTTTTCCAACAAAAGTTTTTTTTCAATGCTGTTTGTCCGCTAAATTCGACTCTTTCTCCACTGATCAGAGCAGTTCACCGAGAATTAAGCCATGTATATAGCAAAATAAAAATACTACATCTGAGTCTTTTTTTGATACCTGAAATCATACAACATAAAATTTATTTTTATTCTTGTATTGCTACTACAACTGACTCGTTCAGCGAATCAGCGAAGTTCAATGCGTTATCTCTAATATCTGATGCCAAAAAATAAATTTCCTACTCTGAGACGAATTCACAAATGATAATTCTTCATTCAAAATTTTATTTTTCGCCGCTACTTTTCCACTCAAATTGACGCCATTCCCAACTTGTATTGCAGTAAAAAGCAATGTACGATATATTTCTTTGCAAAAATCTTAACCGTTGGTTATCGTATTTTTCTGATCCTAAAATCAATTCACCAAAATTTATTTTCGCCGCTGTTTATCAGTTAAAATTAACCTAATCTTTACTGATCAGCGCTCTTCTCCGAGGTTTTAGCCATATTTCATGGCAAATTAAAACATTTCTTGACTGTGTAGATTCCTGAAACCTGAATTCTTACAACTAAAATTTATTTTCACCGCCGCTCTCCAACTAACATTGTGTCTAAGCCACTGATTGCCGCATTTCATTAAATATTTAATAGCTGAACATAAAATTCCGAATAAATATCACCTACTTAAACCACTTTTTCTTCCAATTAATTTTGTTTTTAACCTGTGCTTTTCAGCAAAAATTGACTCTTTCCCTAATTATCAGCAAAGATAAAAGCAGTTTACGCATTATTTCATTGCAAAACAAAAATTGCTGAATCCATTCCGTTTTTTTAAAACCTGTATTCTTCCCAATAAAATTTAATTTTGCTGGTGTTTTTCATCAAATATTGCTTCTTTTCTTCAAATATGTACAGATCACCGAGATTTTAGCCACATTTCATAGCAAAATATAAAATTCCTAACCTGATATGCGCTGCTTACCGAGATTTTAACCATAAATCATAGAATGTTTCTAAAATTAAAAATCTAAATTATAAAATCTTATAAAAAATCTAATTTTTTTTACTTATGTGTTTCAACTGAAATTGGCTCCTCCCCTTCTCTTTTGCAAAGTTCACCAAGATTTCCTTCTTACTTCTAAAATCAAATTAAAATTCTTTGTCCGGGTAATTTTCTGAATCATGAAATCATATATTTAAAAATAAATTTTAGTTTACACTAAAATTTAATTTACCGATATATTTCAACAGAAATTGACTCATCTTTAAATCTGCACAATAAACCAAGATTTAGGCCATAATTCATAATAAAAAAAATTACTTACCCGAGTACTTTCCCAAAATCTGAAATTACGCAACTAAAAAGAATTTTCACCACTGTTTGTCAACTAAAATTGACTCCATCACTACTGATCAGCGCTGTTCACCAAGTGTTTAGCCATATATCAAAGAAATTATAAAATGTCTTTTCCTTGTCTTTTGTGAAACTTGAATGCATAAAACTATTATTTATTTTCAAAGCAACTTTTCAACTTAATTTAACTCCGTAGCCATTAATCAACGAATTTCACCGCATTTTATTTAGTATTTTAATGCAAAATATAAAATTGCGAATAAATGTCACATACCTAAACCTGTTCCCTTCCAACGTAATTTTTTTTCTTCACAGTCTTTCAACTAAAATTGACTACTTCTCTTCAAATCTGCACAGCTAAACAAGATTTAAGCCATGTTTCAAAGAAAAATAATAAATCACTTATCTGAGTTTTCTTTGAAACCTGAAATCGTAAAATAATATTTTTTCAAGCTGTTTAAAAAAAATCAATTCGTTCAGAGAATCAGCCCAGTTCAATGAGATTCCTGAAATTTCTCATTAAAAAAATAATTTCCTAATCTAAGTGATACACGTAACCTAAATTCTTCATGCTAAAATTTATCTTTCAACTAAATTTACGCCTTCTGCACTTATTAGCGCAGATAACAGCGGTTTACGGATAATTTCATCACATAATGAATAATTCTAAATCTGAGCTGTTTGTTCAAACCAGAATTCTTCCCACTAAAATTTATTTTAACTGGTGTATTTAAACGAAAATTGACTCCTTCTCTTTTAATCTGAACATATCATCCAGAGTGAAGCCATATTTCATAGCAGAATGAAATATTCCATATCTTAGTATTATACTGAAACCTGAATTCAAAGTAAAATCAATTTTCACCACTACTTTTCAACTAAATTTCACCATTTTGCCACAGATATGCGCAAATCACCGAGATAATTGCATTTTTAAATAGTGAAAGAAAAAAATTCCGAAATTGTGTGTGCTCTTATTAAAATTGTATTTTTCCAACTAAATTTTTTTTTCAATGCTGTTTTTCAACTAGACAGTTTCTCTACTGATCAGAGCAGTTCACCGAGAATAAAGGTATGTTTTAAAGCAATGTAAAAATTTCCATACCTGAGTCCTTTTCTGAAACCTGAAATCATACAAATAAAATTTACTTTTACCGCGTGTTTTTAAACGAAAAATTATTTGTTCGGTGAATTAGCGCGATGCGATTTCTGCAATATCTCATGCCAACCAATTAATTTCCTAACCTGAGTAGACTTCTAAAACCTGTATTCTTCATACAAAAATTTATTTTTCGCTGATGATTTTCAACTCAAATTGACGCCTTCCTCACATTCAGCGTAAATAACAGCAAATTATGCACTATTTCATTGAAAATAAATTATGAATCACAGCCGTACGTTGAAACCAGAATTCTTCCAATTTAAATTTATTGTTTACTGGTATTTTTCAACTTAAATTGTGCCATCTTCAAATCTGCAGAGTTTACCGAGAATAAGGCCATAATTGAGAGCAAAAATAAAAAATTGCTTATCTGATAATTTTTCTGAAACCTGAAATCATACATTTAAAATGTAATTTCATCTCTTTTTGTGAACTAAAATTGACTCCACAGCTAATGATCAGCGATGTTCACCGAGGCTTTGCCATATTTCATAGCACATTAAAACATTTCTTTTCCGAGTCGATTTGAAAAACCTGTATTCATGCAACTTAAATTTATTCTCACTGCTACTTTTCAACTTTAGTTGACTCCTTAGCCACTGATCAGCGCATTTCACCGTTTTTTCCAACAAAATTTTTTTTTCAATGCTGTTTTTCTGCTAAATTCGACTCTTTCTCCACTGACTAGAGCAGTTTACCCAGATTTAAGCCATGAATATAGCAAAATAAAAATACTATATCTGAGTCTTTTTTTGATACCTGAAATCATACAACATAAAATTTATTTTTATTCTTGTATTGCTACTACAACTGACTGGTTCAGCGAATAACAAAATGTCAATGCGTTATCTCTAATATCTGATGCCAAAAAATAAATTTCCTACTCTGAGTTGAATTCTCAAATGATAATTCTTCATTCAAAAATTTATTTTTCGCCGCTGCTTTTCAACTCAAATTGACGCCTTTCCCACCTTGTATTGCAGTAAAAAGCAATGTACGATATATTTCTTTGCAAAAATCTAAATCGTTGGTTCTCTTATTTTTCGGATCCTAAAATCATTCCACCAAAATTTATTTTCGCCGCTGTTTATCAGTTAAAATTAACCTAATCTTTACTGATCAGCGCTCTTCTCCGAGGTTTTAGCCATATTTCATGGCAAATTAACCCGGTAACGCCTGGAAAAAAATTTTTCTCGGAATTCAGTGAAAAACTAATATTTCAATTAACATCATTTTCTGAGATATAATGCGTACATTTTATTCTTAAAACATTGGTAGTTATGAAGATACAGCCTGGTACCAAACGGTACCGCTAGGTGCTTGAGGGTATAAAATGTAACCAATTTGGAGAATCTCCTGAAATTAAACATTAGCTGTCGAAAATGCTTAGTATATTATATTTTAACATCCGAATATTAATTTTTAACATATTATGTCCTTGAAATACCATGAAACATACAAACATATTATTACTATCGTAATAATAATTTAAAATATAAATTTTCCTAGGGTAAATTAAAGTTCATTTCAAGGCTTGCATAAATCACTGCCAGAAATGGAATGATGCAAAAAAAAACAATACATAATCCTACGTTACATTTCAAACATTCTGTTCATGTCCTACTGGTGCAGTTTTCATGTTTCAATTTTCAACATTCGCCGCAGGGGAGTGGATTTCACAAGATAGTGGTACCCATCGTACCTTACTTCATCAGGGACACTGAAAAGAAAATCGACCGATGGCAATCAAATGCAATCTATTGAAAATAATATGCTATCTGATGATGAGTTTACTAACATCATTCCGGTTTCACGTCTTCAAGATGCAGATGCACGTCCCACAGATTTGGTGGGATACTTGAATTTTTCCAGGTATGTCTGCACAACTGCCCGACGGAACTCTAGTAGGATTATATCTCTTCCTGACTTCCTCATCAACAACCATGCATTGTGCATCATTGCATCTAGTCTCCGTGTAAAAATTATCCACCACCATTTCTTTTCCCTAACACCTGCACAAAAAAGGGATATATTCCAGTCCATTCGATCGGCGACCCCTCTAAATGCATTATATTTCCCAAAAATATCGGGTCGTGGCACAAGGATTCTCTTGTTCTCACTTTCAGAGAATCTGCCCACACCAGATAATGGATATATATATCGTGAGATGATGATATAGCTGATACAACTTCATTTTCCACCTACTTCACTACAGTTATGTTGTCTTTCACGCATCTTCTAGCTTCAAAAGATTCTCGTTTCATCTTAGCCAATTTCTTATTGGACTTCAGAGGACAGTCTATAGGTATTCTACTTTCTCTCACTGTGCCAGTAGCACCGTATTTCCTTTAGCGGAGATATTTTAATAAGCTGTTACTTGTATAATAATTATCAAAATAGAACCGGTAAGGTGATTCTTTCTTATGTAGTTCATCTAACATTCCTATCAGAGATGCGGCTGCCTATCCAAATTATTTTTCGTAAATTTACACTTTCTTCGGGTTATTCCCTTAGAATTCGTCAAAATTTGGCAGGTAGCCATCTGGGCTATTGAGACACCAAACTTGATAGCCAAATCTTATTGGCTTACCCCGGATGAATTGCTTACATTCGTGTCTCCAAAAATATAAAACCATTGACTCACCGAAACTCAAGCACTGATCCTCTTTGAAATTCTAGCCAAATTTATTCTTCAGTATGTCCATAAAAGTGCGCATTTTCCACATTTCATTCTAGGTTTTACAGCAGTATTATCGCAACCATAAATAAATCTATTTATCAGTAAGGATCTGTCTCACCTCATTGAATTACACACAATCTCATGTCTCATGTCGTGTGCTCCTTCCAATAAAATACGGTTCCACTAGGAATCGTATTTTACCCACGAAGGAAAAGAACAGCAACAAACACTTTCACTTCTTCAGGTGTTATATTTGGATTAGTACATTTGCCGAATGGGGCATACTTATTCGATTCCAGCAGGTGAGAAATAACTTCTTCGTCAAAAAACAGTTCAAAAACTGTGTTAGGGGACATTTCACGAAACGAGGAGTAATCAGGATTATGGAAAATCGTGTCACGTACCGTAATTTCTTTATCAACCCAAGTGATCAATTTCTCGCGTATTTGAGGTCTCTTGCGTGATTTACGGCTCACACCAGGTTCACCACATGCAGACTACTAATGCGATCTACGAACATTTTCGAGGTGTACATACAATAAACATACGCTATAATCATGTATCAATAAAAATGAGCATCTAAAATAATTATTATAATAATAAAATAAATAAGAACATTGATAAAAAGTGTTAAAAACATAATATCGCAAAAAATCGGGTGGAAATACAAACGCGGAAGGAATTCGCTCCCCGCATGAAAATAGCATGGGAAGCGCCTAGCGGTACCATATGGTACCACAGATATATTAGGCATTGTAACTTCTCTATGAATACATCTAAATCCAAACAATCTACTCTAGCTCATAGCTACATGTACTAAGATTTAATATTACTTGAAAAACTCGCATAGATAAGGAGAGGAATAGAAAAATAAAATAAAATCGGAATGAGTGCACGAAAAAAATCGTTTTTTGGCGATCATTGAAAATTCTCCTATTTAAAACATACTAATGTGCGTTAATTATGGTTCAGTAAAAGAGAAATCTTCGCAATCATATGCTTCAACATATGCAAATTGATGTGAAGTTGAAAAAAATTGGAAGGAATTTAAACCAATATGAATAAAATTAACTTAAGGAATACACTACTGAATGGTACCAAACGGTACCGATAGGCGTTAACGGGTTAAAACATTTCTTGACTGTGTAGATTCCTGAAACCTGAATTCTTACAACTAAAATTTATTTTCACCGATCCGCTCCAACTAACATTGTGTCTAAGCCACTGATTGCCGCATTTCATTTAAATTTTTAATAGCTGAACATAAAATTCCTAATAAATATCACCTACTTAAACCACTTTTTCTTCCGAATAATTTTGTTTTTTACCTCTGCTTTTCAGCAAAAATTGACTCCCTCCCTAATTATCAGCAAAGATAAAAGCAGTTTACGCATTATTTCATTGCAAAACAAAAAATGCTGAATCCATTCCGTTTTTTTTTAAAAACCTGTATTCTTCCCAATAAAATTTAATTTTGCTGGTGTTTTTCATCAAATATTGCTTCTTTTCTTCAAATATGTACAGATCACCGAGATTTTAGCCATATTTCATAGCAAAATATAAAATTCCTAACCTGATATGCGCTGCTTACCGAGATTTTAACCATAAATCATAGAATGTTTCTAAAATTAAAAATCTAAATTATAAAATCTTATAAAAAATCTAATTTTTTTTACTTATGTGTTGAAACTGAAATTGGCTCCTCCCCTTCTCTTTTGTGAAGTTCACCAAGATTTCCTTCTTACTTCTAAAATCAAATTAAAATTCTTTGTCCGGGTATTTTTCTGAATCATGAAATCATATATTTAAAAATAATTTTCAGTTTACACTAAAATTTATTTTTACCGATACATTTCAACAGAAATTGACTCATCTTTAAATCTGCACAATAAACCAACATTTAGGCCATAATTCATAAGAAAAAAAAATTACTTACATGAGTACTTTCCCAAAACCTGAAATTATGCAACTAAAAAGAATTTTCACCGCTGTTTGTCAACTAAAATTGACTCCATCACTACTGATCAGCGCTGTTCACCAAGTGTTTAGCCATATATCAAAGAATTTAAAAAATGTCTTTTCCTTGTCTTTTGTGAAACTTGAATGCATACAACAAATATTTTATTCACAGCAACTATTCAACTAAATTACCTCCTTGGCCACTAATCAGTGCGTTTGATCGCATTTTATTTAAATTTCATAGCAAAATATAAAATTCCGAATAAATGTCACATACTTAAACCTGTTTTCTTCCAACATAATTTCTTTTTTCATCACAGCCTTTCAACTAAAATTGACTACTTCTCTTCAAATCTGCACAGCTCACCAAGATTTAAGCCATGTTTCATAGCAAAATCATAAATTACTAATCTGAGTTTTCTTTGAAACCTGAAATCGTAAAATAATATTTTTTTAAGCTGTTTAAAAAAATCAATTCGTTCAGCGAATCAGCCCAGTTCAATGAGATTCCTGAAATTTATCTTTAAAAAAAATAATTTCCTAATCTAAGTGATATACGTAACCTAAATTCTTCATGCTAAAATTTATCTTTCAACTAAATTTACGCCTTCTGCACTTATTAGCGCAGATAACAGCGGTTTACGGATAATTTCATCACATAATGAATATTTCTAAATCTGAGCTGTTTGTTCAAACCAGAATTCTTCCCACTAAAATTTATTTTAACTGGTGCATTTAAACGAAAATTGACTCCTTCTCTTTTAAGCTGAACATATCATCCAGAGTGAAGCCATATTTCATAGCAGAATGAAATATTCCATATCTTAGTATTATACTGAAACCTGAATTCAAAGTAAAATCAATTTTCACCACTACTTTTCAACTAAATTTCACCATTTTGCCACAGATATGCGCAAATCACCGAGATAATTGCATTATTAAATAGTGAAAGAAAAAAATTCCGAAATTGTGTGTGCTCTTATTAAAATTGTATTTTTCCAACTAAATTTTTTTTTCAATGCTGTTTTTCAACTAGACAGTTTCTCTTCTGATCAGAGCAGTTCACCGAAAATAAAGGTATGTTTCAAAGCAATGTAAAAATTTCCATACCTGAGTCCTTTTCTGAAACCTGAAATCATACAAATAAAATTTACTTTTACCGCGTGTTTTTAAACGAAAAATTAATTGTTCGGTGAATTAGCGCGATGCGATTTCTGCAATATCTCATGCCAACCAATTAATTTCTCGCCGCTGCTTTTCAACTCAAATTGACGCCTTTCCCACCTTGTATTGCAGTAAAAAGCAATGTACGATATATTTCTTTGCAAAAATCTAAACCGTTGGTTCTCGTATTTTTCGGATCCTAAAATCATTCCACCAAAATTTATTTTCGCCGCTGTTTATCAGTTAAAATTAACCTAATCTTTACTGATCAGCGCTTATCTCCGAGGTTTTAGCCATATTTCATGGCAAATTAAAACATTTCTTGACTGTGTAGATTCCTGAAACCTGAATTCTTACAACTAAAATTTATTTTCACCGCCCCGCTCCAACTAACATTGTGTCTAAGCCACTGATTGCCGCATTTCATTCAATATTTAATAGCTGAACATAAAATTCCGAATAAATATCACCTACTTAAACCACTTTTTCTTCCAATTAATTTTGTTTTTTACCTCTGCTTTTCAGCAAAAATTGACTCCCTCCCTAATTATCAGCAAAGATAAAAGCAGTTTACGCATTATTTCATTGCAAAACAAAAAATGCTGAATCCATTCCGTTTTTTTAAATCCGGTATTCTTCCCAATAAAATATAATTTTACTGGAGTTTTTCATCAAATATTGCTTCTTTTCTTCAAATATGTACAGATCACCGAGATTTTAGCCATATTTCATAGCAAAATATAACATTCCTAACCTGATATGCGCTGCTTACCGAGATTTTAACCATAAATCATAGAAAGTTTCTAAAATTAAAAATCTAAATTATAAAATCTTATTAAAAATCTAATTATTTTTACTTATGTGTTTCAACTGAAATTGACTCCTCCCCTTCTCTTTTGCAATGTTCACCAAGATTTCCTTCTTACTTCTAAAAAAAATTTAAATTCTTTGTCCGGGTATTTTTCTGAATCATGAAATCATATATTTAAAAATCGTTTTCTGTTTATACTAAAATTTTTTTTTCGCCGCTGCCTTTCAACAAAAATGAAAAACCTTTCTCACTTTTAAGCGCAGATAACAGTAGTTTACGGAATATTACAATGCAAAATGAAAAACTATGAATCCGAGCCGATTGTTGAAACCAGACTTCTTCCAACTAAAATTTATTTTTACTGGTATTTTTCTACTGAAATCTGCAGAGTTTACCGAGAATAAGGCCATAATTGAGAGTAAAAATAAAAAATGGCTTATCTGATAATTTTTCTGAAACCTGAAATCATACATTTAAAATGTATTTTCATCTCTTTTTGTGAACTAAAATTGACTCCACAGCTAATGATCAGCGATGTTCACCGAGGCTTTGCCATATTTCATAGCACATTAAAACATTTCTTTTCCGAGTCGATTTGAAAAACCTGAATTGATGCAATTTAAATTTATTCTCACTGCTACTTTTCAACTTTAGTGGACTCCTTAGGCGCATTTCACCGTTTTTTCCAACAAATTTTTTTTTTCAATGCTGTTTTTCTGCTAAATTCGACTTTTTCTCCACTGACTAGAGCAGTTCACCGAGATTTACGCCATGTATATAGCAAAATAAAAATACTATATCCGAGTCTTTTTTTGAAACCCGAAATCATACAAAATAAAATTTATTTTTATTCTTGAATTGCTACTAAAACTGACTCGTTCAGCGAATCAGCGGAGTTCAATGCGTAATCTCCAATATCTGATGCCAAAAAAAAAATTTCCTACTCTGAGTCGAATTTACAAATGATAATTCTTCATTCAAAAATTTATTTTTCGCCGCTGCTTTTCAACTCAAATTGACGCCTTTCCCACCTTGTATTGCAGTAAAAAGCAATGTACGATATATTTCTTTGCAAAAATCTAAACCGTTGGTTCTCGTATTTTTCTGATCCTAAAATTATTCCACCAAAATTTATTTTCGCCGCTGTTTATCGGTTAAAATTAACTCAAATTTTACTGATCAGCGCTCTTCTCCGCGATTTTAGCCATATTTCAGGGCAAATTACGAAATAAATATCACCTACTTAAACCTGTTTTCTTCCAACTAATTTTGTTTTGTACCGCTGCATTTCAGCAAAAATTTACTTCCTCCCTAATTATCAGCAAAGATAAGAGCAGTTTACGTATTATTTCATTCCAAAACAAAAAATGCTGAATCCATTCCGTTTTTTTAAAGCCTGTATTCTTCCCAATAAAATTTAATTTTACTTGTGTTTTTCATCAAATATTGCTTCTTTTATTCAAATATGTACAGATCACCGAGATTTCAGCGATATTTCATAGCAAAATATGAAATTCCTAACCTAATATGCGCTGCTAACCGAGATTTTAAACATAAATCATAGAATGTTTCTAAAATTAAAAATCTAAATTATAAAATCTTATTAAAAATCTAATTTTTTTTACTTATGTGTTTCAACTGAAATTGACTCCTCCCCTTCTCTTTTGCAAATTTCACCAAGATTTCCTTCTTACCTCTAAAAAAAATTAAAATTCTTTGTCCGGGTATTTTTCTGAATCATGAAATCATATATTTAAAAATTATTTTCTGTTTACACTAAAATTTATGTTTAACGATATATTTCAACAGAAATTGACTCATCTTCAAATCTGCACAATAAACCAACATTTAGGCCATAATTCATTAAAAAAATAACTTACCTGAGTACTATCCCAAAACCTGAAACTATGCAACTGAAAAGATTTTTCACCGCTCTTTGTCAACTAAAATTTACTCCATCACTACTGATCAGCGCTGTTCACCAAGTGTTTAGCCATATTTCATATAAATTAAAAAATGTCTTTTCCTTGTCTTTTGTGAAACTTGAATGCATACAACAAATATTTATTTTCACAGCAACTTTTCAACTAAATTACCTCCTTAGCCACTTATTAGTGCGTTTGACCGCATTTTATTTAAATTTCATAGCAAAATATAAAACTCCGAATAAATGTCACATACTTAAACCTGTTCTCTTCCAACTTAATTTCTTTTTTCACCACAGCCTTCCAAATGAATTGACTACTTCTCTTCAAATCTGCGCAGCTCACCAAGATTTAAGCCATTTTTCATAGCAAAATAATAAATCACTAATCTGAGTTTTCTTTGAAACCTCAAATCGTAAAATAATATGATTTCAAGCTTTTTAAAAAAAAACTCATTCGTTCAGCGCATTTCAATGAGATTCCTGAAATTTCTCATAAAAAAATAATTTGCTAATCTAAGTGATATACCTAACCTAAATTCTTCATGCTAAAATTTATCTTTTAACTAATTTTACGCCATCTGCACTTATTAGCGCAGATAACAGCGGTTTACGGATAATTTCATCAAATAATGAAAAAATTCTAAATCTGAGCTGTTTGTTCAAACCAGAATTCTTCCCACTAAAATTTATTTTAACTGGTGTATTTAAACGAAAATTGACTCCTTCTCTTTTAATCTGAACATATCATCCAGAGTGAAGCCATATTTCATAGCAGAATGAAATATTCCATATCTTAGTATTTTACTGAAACCTGAATTCAATGTAAAATCAATTTTCACCACTACTTTTCAACTAAATTTCACCATTTTGCCACAGATATGCGCAAATCACCGAGTTAATTGCATTATTAAATAGTAAAAAAAAAAATTCCGAAACTGAGTCCTCTTATTAAAAGTGTATTTTTCCAACTAAATTTTTTTTTCAATGCTGTTTTTCAACTAGACAGTTTCTCTGCTGATCAGAGCAGTTCACCGGGATTAAAGGTATGTTTTATAGCATAGTAAAAATTTCCATACCTGAGTCCTTTTCTGAAACCTGAAATCATACAAATAAAATTTATTTTTACCTTGTGTTTTTAAACGAAAAATTATTTGTTCAGTGAATTAGCGCGATGCGATTTCTGCAATATCTCATGCCAACAAATTAATTTCCTAACCTGAGTAGACACTCTAAAACCTGTATTCTTCATACAAAAATTTATTTTTCGCTGATGATTTTCAACTCAAATTGACGCCTTCCTCACCTTCAGCGTAAATGACATAAATTTATGCAATATTTCATTGAAAATAAATTCTAAATCAGAGCCATTTGTTGAAACCAGAATTCTTCCTATTTAACCCTTTCGCGCCGGAGTCCTACGCAGGAAAATGCTTTCCTTCTCACGGGTTCCTCTAGAATATTTTTCCACTCCGTGTACGGAGCTCTCTTGAAGCAAGGCATCGGGCAGGTATTTCTTTCCCCCGCTTTGGGTCCGGACCCAGCGGGGTTCCCGACCCTTTCCTCGGACACTGACCAGAGATTATCTTCGCCCTTTTCCAAATGAGAACCCACCTCGGCCTGTGTCCGCGGTCAACTATTTTTAATACAGTGATTTTTGTTAAATAAATAATAGTAAGACTTTAAGTGGGGGTTAATACACAAATAAATTCCTGTTGTTATAAATACCATTTAGAGATTTTAAACGAAATTCTAATGTTAATATTAAGATATTTAGCACAACAGACATAAAATCAATGGTTACAATAATAATTATTTCTGTTGTTTCGCAATAGAAGACGTCCGCGCATAATCCAACCATACTCGTGTTTTATATAAAAGCACATGCACTTTTTTTGGTGCTATACCTTCATCAGGAAACATTTTTATGTAAATATGTTCGCAATGGTAGCGCGAGATAGATTTTTCTGCCTAGAAATTATATATTGTACCTCCAAATATTCCATCACGCGCGCATGCGGTTTTCTTCTAGTTTTAATATAAATGATTACAACATAATGATCACTCTTAGCCGCATTACACAGAACAAATTTGAATGCTTTTCAGCTTGAAAGATACTTTTTATAGCTGAATGGCAGTTACACCAAAAAGATTCAGTTACAAGAAAGTAAAGTTTATTGACTGCTAATGAATTAACGTAAACCACACCCTTCAGCGGGATTTTCAACCTATAATGTAGATGTATTAGATTTCGCGGTATGTTGCGTGGTATTACCATTACAGTTGTTTTCCAATATATGTTCATAAACAAGTAAAACGGAGAGAAAAATATCGGTACTACCTTATTGTCAAATCATAAAAAAACATACGTCTTAGTTCCTCACTGCAATGAAAAATTCTCCCAAATCGGTTTGAATCTCATTGACAGGTGAACTCTGTTAATAATAACGTTAGAGTTCCGTTTAAAATTTCTAGAGATTCAAAAAAACATAAGGAATTAACTTCTGGAACTCAATAATGCGAATTAGGAACAAATATTATTTTGGTTTTCCCACTGCATAAACAAACAAGTGACCGCGAACAACTGCCGAGTGTGAGGCTCGCGCTGCGAAGAAGGGTCGAGATAATCCCCGCCTCTAAGCCGAGGAAGGGTCTTCAGAGCCGCGAGGAAGGGTCCTTTATGACACCTTGGATCTTTTCTGCCTACCTGGCCCTAGCGACGTTTTAAGACGCCCTTCGTTCGCTTGCGTAGAAAAATCTGCGGCGTTTATAAACGGCCTTCGTTCACAGGAGTGAAAAATCAGCGGCGTTTATAAACGGCGTTCGTAGCGAAAGGGTTAAATTTATTTTTACTGGTATTTTTCAACTTAAATTGTCCCATCTTCAAATCTGTAGAGTTTTCCGAGAATAAGGCCACAATTGAGAGCAAAAATAAAAAATTGCTTATCTGATAATTTTTCTGAAACCTGAAACCATACATTTAAAATGTATTTTCATCTCTTTTTGTGAACTACAATTGACTCCACAGCTAATGATCAGCGATGTTCACCGAGGCTTTGCCATATTTCATAGTACATTAAAACATTTCTTTTCCGAGTCGATTTGAAAAACCTGAATTGATGCAATTTAAATTTATTCTCATTGCTACTTTTCAACTTTAGTTGACTCCTTAGGCGCATTTCACCGTTTTTTCCAACAAAAATTTTTTTTCAATGCTGTTTTTCTGCTAAATTCGACTCTTTCTCCACTGATCAGAGCAGTTCACCGAGATTTAAGCCATGTATATAGCAAAATAAAAATACTATATCCGAGTCTTTTTTTGAAACCCGAAATCATACAAAATAAAATTTTTTTTAATTCTTGTATTGCTACTAAAACTGACTCGTTCAGTGAATCAGCGGAGTTCAATGCGTAATCTCCAATATCTGATGCCAAAAATTAAATTTCCTACTCTGAGTGGAATTCTCAAATGATAATTCTTCATTCAAAAATTTATTTTTCGCCGCTGCTTTTCAACTCAAATTGACGCCTTTCCCACCTTGTATTGCAGTAAAAAGCAATGTACGATATATTTCTTTGCAAAAATCTAAACCGTTGGTTCTCGTATTTTTCTGATCCTAAAATTATTCCACCAAAATTTATTTTCGCCGCTGTTTATCAATTAAAATTAACTCAAACTTTACTGTTCAGCGCTCTTCTCCGCGATTTTAGCCATATTTCAGGGCAAATTACGAAATAAATATCACCTACTTAAACCTGTTTTCTTCCAACTAATTTTGTTTTGTACCGCTGCTTATCAGCAAAAATTGACTCCCTCCCTAATTATCAGCAAAGATAAGAGCAGTTTACGCATTATTTCATTCCAAAACAAAAAATGCTGAATCCATTCCGTTTTTTTAAAGCCTGTATTCTTCCCAATAAAATTTAATTTTACTTGTGTTTTTCATCAAATATTGCTTCTTTTATTCAAATATGTACAGATCACCGAGATTTTAGCGATATTTCATAGCAAAATATGAAATTCCTAACCTAATATGCGCTGCTAACCGAGATTTTAAACATAAATCATAGAATGTTTCTAAAATTAAAAATCTAAATTATAAAATCTTATTAAAAATCTAATTTTTTTTACTTATGTGTTTCAACTGAAATTGACTCCTCCCCTTCTCTTTTGCAAATTTCACCAAGATTTCCTTCTTACCTCTAAAAAAAATTAAAATTCTTTGTCCCGGTATTTTTCTGAATCATGAAATCATATATTTAAAAATTATTTTCTGTTTACACTAAAATTTATTTTTAACGATATATTTCAACAGAAATTGACTCATCTTTAAATCTGCACAATAAACCAACATTTAGGCCATAATTCATTTAAAAAATAACTTACCCGAGTACTTTCCCAAAACCTGAAACTATGCAACTGAAAAGATTTTTCACCGCTCTTTGTCAACTAAAATTGACTCCATCACTACTGATCAGCGCTGTTCACCAAGTGTTTAGCCATATTTCATATAAATTAAAAAATGTCTTTTCCTTGTCTTTTGTGAAACTTGAATGCATACAACAAATATTTATTTTCACAGCAACTTTTCAACTAAATTACCTCCTTAGCCACTTATTAGTGCGTTTGACCGCATTTTATTTAAATTTCATAGCAAAATATAAAACTCCGAATAAATGTCACATACTTAAACCTGTTCTCATTCCAACTTAATTTCTTTTTTCACCACAGCCTTCCAAATGAATTGACTACTTCTCTTCAAATCTGCGCAGCTCACCAAGATTCAAGCCATTTTTCATAGCAAAATAATAAATCACTAATCTGAGTTTTCTTTGAAACCTCTAATCGTAAAATAATATGATTACAAGCTTTATAAAAAAAAACTCATTCGTTCAGCGCATTTCAATGAGATTCCTGAAATTTCTCATAAAAAAAATAATTTGCTAATCTAAGTGATATACCTAACCTAAATTCTTCATGCTAAAATTTATCTTTAAACTAATTTTACGCCATCTGCACTTATTAGCGCAGATAACAGCGGTTTACGGATAATTTCATCAAATAATGAATAATTCTAAATCTGAGCTGTTTGTTCAAACCAGAATTCTTCCCACTAAAATTTATTTTAACTGGTGTATTTAAACGAAAATTGACTCCTTCTCTTTTAATCTGAACATATCATCCAGAGTGAAGCCATATTTCATAGCAGAATGAAATATTCCATATCTTAGTATTTTACTGAAACCTGAATTCAATGTAAAATCAATTTTCACCACTACTTTTCAACTAAATTTCACCATTTTGCCACAGATATGCGCAAATCACCGAGTTTATTGCATTATTAAATAGTAAAAGAAAAAAATTCCGAAACTGAGTCCTCTTATTAAAAGTGTATTTTTCCAACTAAATTTTTTTTTCAATGCTGTTTTTCAACTAGACAGTGTCTCTGCTGATCAGAGCAGTTCACCGGGATTAAAGGTATGTTTTATAGCATAGTAAAAATTTTCATACCTGAGTCCTTTTCTGAAACCTGAAATCATACAAATAAAATTTATTTTTACCGCGTGTTTTTAAACGAAAAATTATTTGTTCAGTGAATTAGCGCGATGCGATTTCTGCAATATCTCATGCCAACAAATTAATTTCCTAACCTGAGTAGACACTCTAAAACCTGTATTCTTCTTACAAAAATTTATTTTTCGCTGATGATTTTCAACTCAAATTGACGCCTTCCTCACCTTCAGCGTAAATGACATAAATTTATGAAATATTACATTGAAAATAAATTCTAAATCAGAGCCATTTGTTGAAACCAGAATTCTTCCTATTTAAATTTATTTTTACAGGTATTTTTCAACTTAAATTGTCCCATCTTCAAATCTGCAGAGTTTTCCGAGAATAAGGCCATAATTGAGAGCAAAAATAAAAAATTGCTAATCTGATAATTTTTCTGAAACCTGAAACCATACATTTAAAATGTATTTTCATCTCTTTTTGTGAACTAAAATTGACTCCACAGCTAATGATCAGCGATGTTCACCGAGGCTTTGCCATATTTCATAGCACATTAAAACATTTCTTTTCCGAGTCGATTTGAAAAACCTGAATTGATGCAATTTAAATTTATTCTCACTGCTACTTTTCAACTTTAGTTGACTCCTTAGGCGCATTTCACCGTTTTTTCCAACAAAAATTTTTTTTCAATGCTGTTTTTCTGCTAAATTCGACTCTTTCTCCACTGATCAGAGCAGTTTACCGAGATTTAAGCCATGTATATAGCAAAATAAAAATACTATATCCGAGTCTTTTTTTGATACCTGAAGTCATACAACATAAATTTTATTTTTATACTTGTATTGCTACTACAACTGACTCGGTCAGCGAATAACAAAATGTCAATGCGTTATCTCTAATATCTGAAGCCAAAAAATAAATTTCCTACTCTGAGTCGAATTCTCAAATGATAATTCTTCATTCAAAAATTTAATTTTCGCCGCTGCTTTTCAACTCAAATTGACGCCTTTCCCACATTGTATTGCAGTAAAAAGCAATGTACGATATATTTCTTTGCAAAAATCTAAACCGTTCGTTCTCGTATTTTTCTGATCCTAAAATCATTTCACCAAAATTTATTTTCGCCGCTGTTTATGAGTTAAAATTAACTCAATCTTTACTGATCAGCGCTCTTCTCCGAGATTTTAGCCATATTTCATGGCAAATTAAAACATTTCTTGACTGAGTCGATTCCTGAAACCCGAAATCTTACAACTAAAATTTATTTTCACAGCCGCTCTCCAACTAACATTGTGTCTAAGCCACTGATTGCCACATTTCATTCAATATTTAATAGCTGAACATAAAATTCCGAATAAATATCACCTACTTAAACCTGTTTTCTTCCAACTAATTTTGTTTTTTACCGCTGCTTTTCAGCAAAAATTGACTCCCTCCCTAATTATCAGCAAATATAAGAGCAGTTTACGCATTATTTCATTGCAAAACAAAAATTGCTGAATCCATTCCGTTTTTTAAAAACCTGTATTCTCTCCAATAAAATTTAATTTTACTGGTGTTTTTCATCAAATATTGCTTCTTTTCTTCAAATATGTACCGATCACCGAGATTTTAGCCATATTTCATAGCAAAATATAAAATTCCTAACCTGATATGCGCTGCCAACCGAAATTTTAACCATAAATCATAGAATGTTTCTAAAATTAAAAATCTTAATTATAAAATCTTAAAAAAATTCTAATTTTTTTTACTTATGTGTTTCAACTGAAATTGACTCCTCCCATTCTCTTTTGCAAAGTTCACCAAGATTTCCTTCTTACTTCTAAAATCAAATTAAAATTCTTTTTCCGGGTATTTTTCTGAATCATGAAATCATATATTTAAAAATAATTTTCTGTTCACACTAAAATTTATTTTTAATGATATATTTCAACAGAAATTGACTCTTCTTCAAATCTGCACAGTTTAACAAGATTGAGGCCATAATTCATAAGAAAAAAAATGACTTACCTGAGTACTTTCCTAAAACCTGAAATTATGCAACTGAAATGAATTTTCACCGCTGTTTATCCACTAAAATTGACTCCATCGCTACTGATCGGCACTGTTCACCGAGTTTTTAACCATATTTCATAGAATATTAACGAATGTCTTTTCCTTGTCGTTTTGTGAAACTTGAATGCATAAAACTATTATTTATTTTCAAAGCAACTTTTCAACTAAATTTAACTCCGTAGCCACTAATCAACGAATTTCACCGCATTTAATTTAGTATTTTAATGCAAAATATAAAATTGCGAATAAATGTCACATACCTATACCTGTTCCCTTCCAACATAATTTTTTTTTCTTCACAGTCTTTCAACTAAAATTGACTACTTCTCTTCAAATCTGCACAGCTCACCAAGATTTAAGCCATGTTTCAAAGAAAAATAATAAATCACTTATCTGAGTTTTCTTTGAAACCTGAAATCGTAAAATAATATTTTTTCAAGCTGTTCAAAAAAAATCAATTCGTTCAGTGAATCAGCCCAGTTCTATGAGATTCCTGAAATTTCTCATTAAAAAAAATAATTTCCTAATCTAAGTGATATACGTAACCTAAATTCTTTATGCTAAAATTTATCTTTCAACTAAATTTACGCCTTCTGCACTTATTAGCGCAGATAACAGCGGTTTACGGATAATTTCATCACATAATGAATACTTCTAAATCGGAGCTGTTTGTTCAAACCAGAATTCTTCCCACTAAAATTTATTTTAACTGGTGTATTTAAACGAAAATTGACTCCTTCTCTTTTAATCTGAACATATCATCCAGAGTGAAGCCATATTTCATAGCAGAATGAAATATTCCATATCTTAGTATTATACTGAAACCTGAATTCAAAGTAAAATCAATTTTCACCACTACTTTTCAACTAAATTTCACCATTTTGCCTCAGATATGCGCAAATCACCGAGATAATTGCATTATTAAATAGTGAAAGAAAAAAATTCCGAAACTGTGTCCTCTTATTAAAATTGTATTTTTCCAACTAAATTTTTTTTTCAATGCTGTTTTTCAACTAGACAGTTTCTCTACTGATCAGAGCAGTTCACCCAGATTAAAGGTATGTTTCATAGCAATGTAAAAATTTCCATACCTGAGTCCTTTTCTGAAACCTGAAATCATACAAATAAAATTTACTTTTACCGCGTGTTTTTAAACGAAAAATTAATTGTTCGGTGAATTAGCGCGATGCGATTTCTGCAATATCTCATGCCAACCAATTAATTTCCTAACCTGAGTAGACTTCTAAAACCTGTATTTTTCATACAAAAATTTATTTTTCGCTGATGATTTTCAACTCAAATTGACGCCTTCCTCACATTCAGCGTAAATAACAGCAATTTATGCACTATTTCATTGAAAATAAATTATGAATCACAGCCGTATGTTGAAACCAGAATTCTTCCAATTTAAATTTATTGTTTACTGGTATTTTTCAACTTAAATTGTGCCATCTTCAAATCTGCAGAGTTTACCGAGAATTAGGCCATAATTGAGAGCAAAAATAAAAAATTGCTTATCTGATAATTTTTCTGAAACCTGAAATCATACATTTAAAATGTATTTTCATCTCTTTTTGTGAACAAAAATTGACTCCACAGCTCAGCAGATCAGCGATGTTCACCGAGGCTTTGCCATATTTCATAGCACCTTAAAACATATCTTTTCCGATTCGATTTGAAAAACCTCTATTCATGCAACTTAAATTTATTCTCACTGCTACTTTTCAACTTTAGTTGACTCCTTAGCCACTGATCAGCGCATTTCACCGTTTTATCCAACAAAATTTTTTTTTTCAATGCTGTTTTTCTGCTAAATTCGACTCTTTCTCCACTGACTAGAGCAGTTTACCCAGATTTAAGCCATGAATATAGCAAAATAAAAATACTATAGCTGAGTCTTTTTTTGATACCTGAAATCATACAACATAAAATTTATTTTTATTCTTGTATTGCTACTACAACTGACTGGTTCAGCGAATAACAAAATGTCAATGCGTTATCTCTAATATCTGATGCCAAAAAATAAATTTCCTACTCTGAGTTGAATTCTCAAATGATAATTCTTCATTCAAAAATTTATTTTTCGCCGCTGCTTTTCAACTCAAATTGACGCCTTTCCCACCTTGTATTGCAGTAAAAAGCAATGTACGATATATTTCTTTGCAAAAATCTAAACCGTTGGTTCTCGTATTTTTCTGATCCTAAAATCATTCCACCAAAATTTATTTTCGCCGCTGTTTATCAGTTAAAATTAACCTAATCTTTACTGATCAGCGCTCTTCTCCGAGGTTTTAGCCATATTTCATGGCAAATTAAAACATTTCTTGACTGTGTAGATTCCTGAAACCTGAATTCTTACAACTAAAATTTATTTTCACCGCCCCGCTCCAACTAACATTGTGTCTAAGCCACTGATTGCCGCATTTCATTCAATATTTAATAGCTGAACAAAAAATTCCGAATAAATATCACCTACTTAAACCACTTTTTCTTCCAATTAATTTTGTTTTTTACCTCTGCTTTTCAGCAAAAATTGACTCCCTCCCTAATTATCAGCAAAGATAAAAGCAGTTTACGCATTATTTCATTGCAAAACAAAAAATGCTGAATCCATTCCGTTTTTTTAAAACCTGTATTCTTCCCAATAAAATTTAATTTTACTGGTGTTTTTCATCAAATATTGCTTCTTTTATTCAAATAAGTACAGATCACCGAGAATTCAGCGATATTTCATAGCAAAATATGAAATTCATAACCTAATATGCGCTGCTTACCGAGATTTTAACCATAAATCATAGAAAGTTTCTAAACTTAAAAATCTAAATTTAAAAATCTAATTTTTTTTACTTATGTGTTTCAACTGAAATTGACTCCTCCCCTTCTCTTTTGCAAAGTTCACCAAGATTTCCTTCTTACTTCTAAAAAAATTAAAATTCTTTGTCCGGGTATTTTTCTGAATCATGAAATCATATATTTAAAAATCGTTTTCTGTTTATACTAAAATTTATTTTTCGCCGCTGCCTTTCAAAAAAATGAAAAACCTTTCTCACTTTTAAGCGCAGATAACAGCAGTTTACGGAATATTACAATGCAAAATGAAAAACTATGAATCCGAGCCGATTGTTGAAACCAGACTTCTTCCAACTAAAATTTATTTTTACTGGTATTTTTCTACTGAAATTGTGCCTTACTCAAATTTGCAGAGTTTACTGAAATTTAGGCCATAATTGACAGCAAAATAAGAAATTCCTTATCTGAGAATTTTTCTGAAACCTGAAATCATACATTTGAAATGTATTTTCATCTCTTTTTGTCAACTATAATTGACTCCACAGCTAAATTTCCTTCATACTTCTTTAAAAAAAAATTCTTTGTCCGGGTATTTTTCTAATCAGGAAATCATATATTTAAAAATTATTTTCTGTTTACACTAAAATTTATTTTTACTGACATATTTCAACAGAAATTGACTCTTCTTCAAATCTGCACAGTTAAACAAGATTGAGGCCATAATTCATAAGAAAAAAAAATGACTTACCTGACTACTTTCCTAAAACCTGAAATTATGCAACTGAAATGAAATTTCACCGCTGTTTATCCACTAAAATTGACTCCATCGCTACTGATCAGCGCAGTTCACCGAGTTTTTAACCATATTTCATAGAATATTAACGAATGTCCTTTCCTTGTCGTTTTGTGAAACTTGCATGCATAAAACTATTATTTATTTTCAAAGCAACTTTTCAACTAAATTTAACTCCGTAGCCATTAATCAGCGCATTTCACCGAATTTTATTTAGTATTTTAATGCAAAATATAAAATTGCGAATAAATGTCACATACTTAAACCTGTTCCCTTCCATCATAATATTTTTTTGTTCACAGTCTTTCAACTAAAATTGACTACTTCTCTTCAAATCGGCACAGCTCACCAAGATTTAAGCCAGGTTTCATAGCAAAATAATAAATCAGAAGCAGAATAAAAAATTGCTTATCTGATAATTTTTCTGAAACCTGAAATCATACATTTAAAATGTATTTTCATCTCTTTTTGTGAACTAAAATTGACTCCACAGCTAATGATCAGCGAGGTTCACCCAGGCTCACCCATATTTCATAGCACATTAAAACATTTCTTTTCCGAGTTGATTTGAAAAACATGAATTCATGCAGCGTAAATTTATCCTCACTGCTACTTTTCAACTTCAGTTGACTCCTTAGCCACTGATCAGCGCATTACACCTATTTACAACAAAATTTTTTTTTCAATGCTGTTTTTCTGCTAAATTCGACTTTTTCTCCACTGACTAGAGCAGTTCACCGAGATTTAAGCCATGTATATAGCAAAATAAAAATACTATATCCGAGTATTTTTTTGAAACCCGAAATCATACAAAATAAAATTTATTTTTATTCTTGTATTTCTACTAAAACTGACTCGTTCAGCGAATCAGCGGAGTTCAATGCGTAATCTCCAATATCTGATGCCAAAAATTAAATTTCCTACTCTGAGTCGAATTCTCAAATGATAATTCTTCATTCAAAAATTTATTTTTCGCCGCTGCTTTTCAACTCAAATTGACGCCTTTCCCACCTTGTATTGCAGTAAAAAGCAATGTACGATATATTTCTTTGCAAAAATCTAAACCGTTGGTTCTCGTATTTTTCTGATCCTAAAATTATTCCACCAAAATTTATTTTCGCCGCTGTTTATCAGTTAAAATTAACTCAAACTTTACTGATCAGCGCTCTTCTCCGCGATTTTAGCCATATTTCAGGGCAAATTACGAAATAAATATCACCTACTTAAACCTGTTTTCTTCCAACTAATTTTGTTTTGTACCGCTGCTTTTCAGCAAAAATTGACTCCCTCCCTAATTATCAGCAAAGATAAGAGCAGTTTACGCATTATTTCATTTCAAAACAAAAAATACTGAATCCATTCCGTTTTTTTAAAGCCTGTATTCTTCCCAATAAAATTTAATTTTACTTGTGTTTTTCATCAAATATTGCTTCTTTTATTCAAATATGTACAGATCACCGAGATTTCAGCGATATTTCATAGCAAAATATGAAATTCCTAACCTAATATGCGCTGCTTACCGAGATTTTAAACATAAATCATAGAATGTTTCTAAAATTAAAAATCTAAATTATAAAATCTTAAAAAAATTCTAATTTTTTTTACTTATGTGTTTCAACTGAAATTGACTCCTCCCCTTCTCTTTTGCAAATTTCACCAAGATTTCCTTCTTACCTCTAAAAAAAATTAAAATTCTTTGTCCGGGTATTTTTCTGAATCATGAAATCATATATTTAAAAATTATTTTCTGTTTACACTAAAATTTATGTTTAACGATATATTTCAACAGAAATTGACTCATCTTCAAATCTGCACAATAAACCAACATTTAGGCCATAATTCATTAAAAAAATAACTTACCTGAGTACTTTCCCAAAACCTGAAACTATGCAACTCTAAATGTTTTTTCACCGCTCTTTGTCAACTAAAATTGACTCCATCACTACTGATCAGCGCTGTTCACCAAGTGTTTAGCCATATTTCATAGAAATTAAAAAATGTCTTTTCCTTGTCTTTTGTGAAACTTGAATGCATACAACAAATATTTATTTTCACAGCAACTTTTCAACTAAATTACCTCCTTAGCCACTTATTAGTGCGTTTGACCGCATTTTATTTAAATTTCATAGCAAAATATAAAACTCCGAATAAATGTCACATACTTAAACCTGTTCTCTTCCAACTTAATTTCTTTTTTCACCACAGCCTTCCAAATGAATTGACTACTTCTCTTCAAATCTGCGCAGCTCACCAAGATTCAAGCCATTTTTCATAGAAAAATAATAAATCACTAATCTGAGTTTTCTTTGAAACCTCAAATCGTAAAATAATATGATTTCAAGCTTTTTAAAAAAAAACTCATTCGTTCAGCGCATTTCAATGAGATTCCTGAAATTTCTCATAAAAAAAATAATTTGCTAATCTAAGTGATATACCTAACCTAAATTCTTCATGCTAAAATTTATCTTTTAACTAATTTTACGCCATCTGCACTTATTAGCGCAGATAACAGCGGTTTACGGATAATTTCATCAAATAATGAATAATTCTAAATCTGAGCTGTTTGTTCAAACCAGAATTCTTCCCACTAAAATTTATTTTAACTGGTGTATTTAAGCGAAAATTGACTCCTTCTCTTTTAATCTGAACATATCATCCAGAGTGAAGCCATATTTCATAGCAGAATGAAATATTCCATATCTTAGTATTTTACTGAAACCTGAATTCAATGTAAAATCAATTTTCACCACTACTTTTCAATTAATTTCACCATTTTGCCACAGATATGCGCAAATCACCGAGTTAATTGCATTATTAAATAGTAAAAGAAAAAAATTCCGAAACTGAGTCCTCTTATTAAAAGTGTATTTTTCCAACTAAATTTTTTTTTCAATGCTGTTTTTCAACTAGACAGTTTCTCTACTGATCAGAGCAGTTCACCCAGATTAAAGGTATGTTTCATAGCAATGTCAAAATTTCCATACCTGAGTCCTTTTCTGAAACCTGAAATCATACAAATAAAATTTACTTTTACCGCGTGTTTTTAAACGAAAAATTATTTGTTCGGTGAATTAGCGCGATGCGATTTCTGCAATATCTAATGCCAGCCAATTAATTTCCTAACCTGAGTGGACTTCTAAAACCTGTATTCTTCATACAAAAATTTATTTTTCGCTGATGATTTTCAACTCAAATTGACGCCTTCCTCACATTCAGCGTAAATAACAGCAATTTATGCACTATTTCATTGAAAATAAATTATGAATCACAGCCGTATGTTGAAACCAGAATTCTTACAATTTAAATTTATTGTTTACTGGTATTTTTCAACTTAAATTGTGCCATCTTCAAATCTGCAGAGTTTACCGAGAATTAGGCCATAATTGAGAGCAAAAATAAAAAATTGCTTATCTGATAATTTTTCTGAAACCTGAAATCATACATTTAAAATGTATTTTCATCTCTTTTTGTGAACAAAAATTGACTCCACAGCTCAGCAGATCAGCGATGTTCACCGAGGCTTTGCCATATTTCATAGCACATTAAAACATTTCTTTTCCGAGTCGATTTGAAAAACCTGTATTCATGCAACTTAAATTTATTCTCACTGCTACTTTTCAACTTTAGTTGACTCCTTAGCCACTGATCAGCGCCTTTCACCGTTTTTTCCAACAAATTTTTTTTTTTCAATGCTGTTTTTCTGCTAAATTCGACTCTTTCTCCACTGACTAGAGCAGTTTACCCAGATTTAAGCCATGAATATAGCAAAATAAAAATACTATAGCTGAGTCTTTTTTTGATACCTGAAATCATACAATATAAAATTTATTTTTATTCTTGTATTGCTACTACAACTGACTGCTTCAGCGAATAACAAAATGTCAATGCGTTATCTCTAATATCTGATGCCAAAAAATAAATTTCCTACTCTGAATCGAATTCTCAAATGATAATTCTTCATTCAAAAATTTATTTTTCGCCGCTGCTTTTCAACTCAAATTGACGCCTTTCCCACCTTGTATTGCAGTAAAAAGCAATGTACGATATATTTCTTTGCAAAAATCTAAATCGTTGGTTCTCTTATTTTTCGGATCCTAAAATCATTCCACCAAAATTTATTTTCGCCGCTGTTTATCAGTTAAAATTAACCTAATCTTTACTGATCAGCGCTCTTCTCCGAGGTTTTAGCCATATATAATGGCAAATTAAAACATTTCTTGACTGAGTCGATTCCTGAAACCTGAATTCTTACAACTTAAATTTATTTTCACCACCGCTCTCCAACTAACATTGTGTCTAAGCCACTGATTGCCGCATTTCATTCAATATTTAATAGCTGAACATAAAATTCCGAATAAATATCACCTACTTAAAACACTTTTTCTTCCAATTAATTTTCTTTTTTACCTCTGCTTTTCAGCAAAAATTGACTCCCTCCCTAATTATCAGCAAATTTAAGAGCAGTTTACGCATTATTTCATTGCATAACAAAAAATGCTGAATACATTTCGTTTTTTTAAATCCGGTATTCTTCCCAATAAAATATAATTTTACTGGAGTTTTTCATCAAATATTGCTTCTTTTCTTCAAATATGTACAGATCACCGATATTTTAGCCATATTTCATAGCAAAATATAACATTCCTAACGTGATGTGCGCTGCTTACCGAGATTTTAAACATAAATCATAGAAAGTTTCTAAAATTAAAAATCTAAATTATAAAATCTTATTAAAAATCTAATTATTTTTACTTATGTGTTTCAACTGAAATTGACTCCTCCCCTTCTCTTTTGCAAAGTTCACCAAGATTTCCTTCTTACTTCTAAAAAAATTAAAATTCTTTGTCCGGGTATTTTTCTGAATCATGAAATCATATATTTAAAAATCGTTTTCTGTTTATACTAAAATTTATTTTTCGCCGCTGCCTTTCAAAAAAATGAAAAACCTTTCTCACTTTTAAGCGCAGATAACAGCAGTTTACGGAATATTACAATGCAAAATGAAAAACTATGAATCCGAGCCGATTGTTGAAACCAGACTTCTTCCAACTAAAATTTATTTTTACTGGTATTTTTCTACTGAAATTGTGCCTTACTCAAATTTGCAGAGTTTACTGAAATTTAGGCCATAATTGACAGCAAAATAAGAAATTCCTTATCTGAGAATTTTTCTGAAACCTGAAATCATACATTTGAAATGTATTTTCATCTCTTTTTGTCAACTATAATTGACTCCACAGCTAAATTTCTTTCATACTTCTTTAAAAAAAAATTCTTTGTCCGGGTATTTTTCTAATCAGGAAATCATATATTTAAAAATTATTTTCTGTTTACACTAAAATTTATTTTTACTGACATATTTCAACAGAAATTGACTCTTCTTCAAATCTGCGCAGTTAAACAAGATTGAGGCCATAATTCATAAGAAAAAAAAATGACTTACCTGACTACTTTCCTAAAACCTGAAATTATGCAACTGAAATGAAATTTCACCGCTGTTTATCCACTAAAATTGACTCCATCGCTACTGATCAGCGCAGTTCACCGAGTTTTTAACCATATTTCATAGAATATTAACGAATGTCCTTTCCTTGTCGTTTTGTGAAACTTGCATGCATAAAACTATTATTTATTTTCAAAGCAACTTTTCAACTAAATTTAACTCCGTAGCCATTAATCAGCGCATTTCACCGAATTTTATTTAGTATTTTAATGCAAAATATAAAATTGCGAATAAATGTCACATACTTAAACCTGTTCCCTTCCATCATAATATTTTTTTGTTCACAGTCTTTCAACTAAAATTGACTACTTCTCTTCAAATCGGCACAGCTCACCAAGATTTAAGCCAGGTTTCATAGCAAAATAATAAATCAGAAGCAGAATAAAAAATTGCTTATCTGATAATTTTTCTGAAACCTGAAATCATACATTTAAAATGTATTTTCATCTCTTTTTGTGAACTAAAATTGACTCCACAGCTAATGATCAGCGAGGTTCACCCAGGCTCACCCATATTTCATAGCACATTAAAACATTTCTTTTCCGAGTTGATTTGAAAAACATGAATTCATGCAGCGTAAATTTATCCTCACTGCTACTTTTCAACTTCAGTTGACTCCTTAGCCACTGATCAGCGCATTACACCTATTTACAACAAAATTTTTTTTTCAATGCTGTTTTTCTGCTAAATTCGACTTTTTCTCCACTGACTAGAGCAGTTCACCGAGATTTAAGCCATGTATATAGCAAAATAAAAATACTATATCCGAGTATTTTTTTGAAACCCGAAATCATACAAAATAAAATTTATTTTTATTCTTGTATTTCTACTAAAACTGACTCGTTCAGCGAATCAGCGGAGTTCAATGCGTAATCTCCAATATCTGATGCCAAAAATTAAATTTCCTACTCTGAGTCGAATTCTCAAATGATAATTCTTCATTCAAAAATTTATTTTTCGCCGCTGCTTTTCAACTCAAATTGACGCCTTTCCCACCTTGTATTGCAGTAAAAAGCAATGTACGATATATTTCTTTGCAAAAATCTAAACCGTTGGTTCTCGTATTTTTCTGATCCTAAAATTATTCCACCAAAATTTATTTTCGCCGCTGTTTATCAGTTAAAATTAACTCAAACTTTACTGATCAGCGCTCTTCTCCGCGATTTTAGCCATATTTCAGGGCAAATTACGAAATAAATATCACCTACTTAAACCTGTTTTCTTCCAACTAATTTTGTTTTGTACCGCTGCTTTTCAGCAAAAATTGACTCCCTCCCTAATTATCAGCAAAGATAAGAGCAGTTTACGCATTATTTCATTTCAAAACAAAAAATACTGAATCCATTCCGTTTTTTTAAAGCCTGTATTCTTCCCAATAAAATTTAATTTTACTTGTGTTTTTCATCAAATATTGCTTCTTTTATTCAAATATGTACAGATCACCGAGATTTCAGCGATATTTCATAGCAAAATATGAAATTCCTAACCTAATATGCGCTGCTTACCGAGATTTTAAACATAAATCATAGAATGTTTCTAAAATTAAAAATCTAAATTATAAAATCTTAAAAAAATTCTAATTTTTTTTACTTATGTGTTTCAACTGAAATTGACTCCTCCCCTTCTCTTTTGCAAATTTCACCAAGATTTCCTTCTTACCTCTAAAAAAAATTAAAATTCTTTGTCCGGGTATTTTTCTGAATCATGAAATCATATATTTAAAAATTATTTTCTGTTTACACTAAAATTTATATTTAACGATATATTTCAACAGAAATTGACTCATATTCAAATCTGCACAAATAAACCAACATTTAGGCCATAATTCATTAAAAAAATAACTTACCTGAGTACTTTCCCAAAACCTGAAACTATGCAACTCTAAATGTTTTTTCACCGCTCTTTGTCAACTAAAATTGACTCCATCACTACTGATCAGCGCTGTTCACCAAGTGTTTAGCCATATTTCATAGAAATTAAAAAATGTCTTTTCCTTGTCTTTTGTGAAACTTGAATGCATACAACAAATATTTATTTTCACAGCAACTTTTCAACTAAATTACCTCCTTAGCCACTTATTAGTGCGTTTGACCGCATTTTATTTAAATTTCATAGCAAAATATAAAACTCCGAATAAATGTCACATACTTAAACCTGTTCTCTTCCAACTTAATTTCTTTTTTCACCACAGCCTTCCAAATGAATTGACTACTTCTCTTCAAATCTGCGCAGCTCACCAAGATTCAAGCCATTTTTCATAGAAAAATAATAAATCACTAATCTGAGTTTTCTTTGAAACCTCAAATCGTAAAATAATATGATTTCAAGCTTTTTAAAAAAAAACTCATTCGTTCAGCGCATTTCAATGAGATTCCTGAAATTTCTCATAAAAAAAATAATTTGCTAATCTAAGTGATATACCTAACCTAAATTCTTCATGCTAAAATTTATCTTTTAACTAATTTTACGCCATCTGCACTTATTAGCGCAGATAACAGCGGTTTACGGATAATTTCATCAAATAATGAATAATTCTAAATCTGAGCTGTTTGTTCAAACCAGAATTCTTCCCACTAAAATTTATTTTAACTGGTGTATTTAAGCGAAAATTGACTCCTTCTCTTTTAATCTGAACATATCATCCAGAGTGAAGCCATATTTCATAGCAGAATGAAATATTCCATATCTTAGTATTTTACTGAAACCTGAATTCAATGTAAAATCAATTTTCACCACTACTTTTCAATTAATTTCACCATTTTGCCACAGATATGCGCAAATCACCGAGTTAATTGCATTATTAAATAGTAAAAGAAAAAAATTCCGAAACTGAGTCCTCTTATTAAAAGTGTATTTTTCCAACTAAATTTTTTTTTCAATGCTGTTTTTCAACTAGACAGTTTCTCTACTGATCAGAGCAGTTCACCCAGATTAAAGGTATGTTTCATAGCAATGTAAAAATTTCCATACCTGAGTCCTTTTCTGAAACCTGAAATCATACAAATAAAATTTACTTTTACCGCGTGTTTTTAAACGAAAAATTATTTGTTCGGTGAATTAGCGCGATGCGATTTCTGCAATATCTAATGCCAACCAATTAATTTCCTAACCTGAGTGGACTTCTAAAACCTGTATTCTTCATACAAAAATTTATTTTTCGCTGATGATTTTCAACTCAAATTGACGCCTTCCTCACATTCAGCGTAAATAACAGCAATTTATGCACTATTTCATTGAAAATAAATTATGAATCACAGCCGTATGTTGAAACCAGAATTCTTACAATTTAAATTTATTGTTTACTGGTATTTTTCAACTTAAATTGTGCCATCTTCAAATCTGCAGAGTTTACCGAGAATTAGGCCATAATTGAGAGCAAAAATAAAAAATTGCTTATCTGATAATTTTTCTGAAACCTGAAATCATACATTTAAAATGTATTTTCATCTCTTTTTGTGAACAAAAATTGACTCCACAGCTCAGCAGATCAGCGATGTTCACCGAGGCTTTGCCATATTTCATAGCACATTAAAACATTTCTTTTCCGAGTCGATTTGAAAAACCTGTATTCATGCAACTTAAATTTATTCTCACTGCTACTTTTCAACTTTAGTTGACTCCTTAGCCACTGATCAGCGCCTTTCACCGTTTTTTCCAACAAATTTTTTTTTTTCAATGCTGTTTTTCTGCTAAATTCGACTCTTTCTCCACTGACTAGAGCAGTTTACCCAGATTTAAGCCATGAATATAGCAAAATAAAAATACTATAGCTGAGTCTTTTTTTGATACCTGAAATCATACAATATAAAATTTATTTTTATTCTTGTATTGCTACTACAACTGACTGCTTCAGCGAATAACAAAATGTCAATGCGTTATCTCTAATATCTGATGCCAAAAAATAAATTTCCTACTCTGAATCGAATTCTCAAATGATAATTCTTCATTCAAAAATTTATTTTTCGCCGCTGCTTTTCAACTCAAATTGACGCCTTTCCCACCTTGTATTGCAGTAAAAAGCAATGTACGATATATTTCTTTGCAAAAATCTAAATCGTTGGTTCTCTTATTTTTCGGATCCTAAAATCATTCCACCAAAATTTATTTTCGCCGCTGTTTATCAGTTAAAATTAACCTAATCTTTACTGATCAGCGCTCTTCTCCGAGGTTTTAGCCATATTTCATGGCAAATTAAAACATTTCTTGACTGAGTCGATTCCTGAAACCTGAATTCTTACAACTTAAATTTATTTTCACCACCGCTCTCCAACTAACATTGTGTCTAAGCCACTGATTGCCGCATTTCATTCAATATTTAATAGCTGAACATAAAATTCCGAATAAATATCACCTACTTAAAACACTTTTTCTTCCAATTAATTTTGTTTTTTACCTCTGCTTTTCAGCAAAAATTGACTCCCTCCCTAATTATCAGCAAATTTAAGAGCAGTTTACGCATTATTTCATTGCATAACAAAAAATGCTGAATACATTTCGTTTTTTTAAATCCGGTATTCTTCCCAATAAAATATAATTTTACTGGAGTTTTTCATCAAATATTGCTTCTTTTCTTCAAATATGTACAGATCACCGATATTTTAGCCATATTTCATAGCAAAATATAACATTCCTAACGTGATGTGCGCTGCTTACCGAGATTTTAAACATAAATCATAGAAAGTTTCTAAAATTAAAAATCTAAATTATAAAATCTTATTAAAAATCTAATTATTTTTACTTATGTGTTTCAACTGAAATTGACTCCTCCCCTTCTCTTTTGCAAAGTTCACCAAGATTTCCTTCTTACTTCTAAAAAAATTAAAATTCTTTGTCCGGGTATTTTTCTGAATCATGAAATCATATATTTAAAAATCGTTTTCTGTTTATACTAAAATTTATTTTTCGCCGCTGCCTTTCAAAAAAATGAAAAACCTTTCTCACTTTTAAGCGCAGATAACAGCAGTTTACGGAATATTACAATGCAAAATGAAAAACTATGAATCCGAGCCGATTGTTGAAACCAGACTTCTTCCAACTAAAATTTATTTTTACTGGTATTTTTCTACTGAAATTGTGCCTTACTCAAATTTGCAGAGTTTACTGAAATTTAGGCCATAATTGACAGCAAAATAAGAAATTCCTTATCTGAGAATTTTTCTGAAACCTGAAATCATACATTTGAAATGTATTTTCATCTCTTTTTGTCAACTATAATTGACTCCACAGCTAAATTTCTTTCATACTTCTTTAAAAAAAAATTCTTTGTCCGGGTATTTTTCTAATCAGGAAATCATATATTTAAAAATTATTTTCTGTTTACACTAAAATTTATTTTTACTGACATATTTCAACAGAAATTGACTCTTCTTCAAATCTGCACAGTTAAACAAGATTGAGGCCATAATTCATAAGAAAAAAAAATGACTTACCTGACTACTTTCCTAAAACCTGAAATTATGCAACTGAAATGAAATTTCACCGCTGTTTATCCACTAAAATTGACTCCATCGCTACTGATCAGCGCAGTTCACCGAGTTTTTAACCATATTTCATAGAATATTAACGAATGTCCTTTCCTTGTCGTTTTGTGAAACTTGCATGCATAAAACTATTATTTATTTTCAAAGCAACTTTTCAACTAAATTTAACTCCGTAGCCATTAATCAGCGCATTTCACCGAATTTTATTTAGTATTTTAATGCAAAATATAAAATTGCGAATAAATGTCACATACTTAAACCTGTTCCCTTCCATCATAATATTTTTTTGTTCACAGTCTTTCAACTAAAATTGACTACTTCTCTTCAAATCGGCACAGCTCACCAAGATTTAAGCCAGGTTTCATAGCAAAATAATAAATCAGAAGCAGAATAAAAAATTGCTTATCTGATAATTTTTCTGAAACCTGAAATCATACATTTAAAATGTATTTTCATCTCTTTTTGTGAACTAAAATTGACTCCACAGCTAATGATCAGCGAGGTTCACCCAGGCTCACCCATATTTCATAGCACATTAAAACATTTCTTTTCCGAGTTGATTTGAAAAACATGAATTCATGCAGCGTAAATTTATCCTCACTGCTACTTTTCAACTTCAGTTGACTCCTTAGCCACTGATCAGCGCATTACACCTATTTACAACAAAATTTTTTTTTCAATGCTGTTTTTCTGCTAAATTCGACTTTTTCTCCACTGACTAGAGCAGTTCACCGAGATTTAAGCCATGTATATAGCAAAATAAAAATACTATATCCGAGTATTTTTTTGAAACCCGAAATCATACAAAATAAAATTTATTTTTATTCTTGTATTTCTACTAAAACTGACTCGTTCAGCGAATCAGCGGAGTTCAATGCGTAATCTCCAATATCTGATGCCAAAAATTAAATTTCCTACTCTGAGTCGAATTCTCAAATGATAATTCTTCATTCAAAAATTTATTTTTCGCCGCTGCTTTTCAACTCAAATTGACGCCTTTCCCACCTTGTATTGCAGTAAAAAGCAATGTACGATATATTTCTTTGCAAAAATCTAAACCGTTGGTTCTCGTATTTTTCTGATCCTAAAATTATTCCACCAAAATTTATTTTCGCCGCTGTTTATCAGTTAAAATTAACTCAAACTTTACTGATCAGCGCTCTTCTCCGCGATTTTAGCCATATTTCAGGGCAAATTACGAAATAAATATCACCTACTTAAACCTGTTTTCTTCCAACTAATTTTGTTTTGTACCGCTGCTTTTCAGCAAAAATTGACTCCCTCCCTAATTATCAGCAAAGATAAGAGCAGTTTACGCATTATTTCATTTCAAAACAAAAAATACTGAATCCATTCCGTTTTTTTAAAGCCTGTATTCTTCCCAATAAAATTTAATTTTACTTGTGTTTTTCATCAAATATTGCTTCTTTTATTCAAATATGTACAGATCACCGAGATTTCAGCGATATTTCATAGCAAAATATGAAATTCCTAACCTAATATGCGCTGCTTACCGAGATTTTAAACATAAATCATAGAATGTTTCTAAAATTAAAAATCTAAATTATAAAATCTTAAAAAAATTCTAATTTTTTTTACTTATGTGTTTCAACTGAAATTGACTCCTCCCCTTCTCTTTTGCAAATTTCACCAAGATTTCCTTCTTACCTCTAAAAAAAATTAAAATTCTTTGTCCGGGTATTTTTCTGAATCATGAAATCATATATTTAAAAATTATTTTCTGTTTACACTAAAATTTATATTTAACGATATATTTCAACAGAAATTGACTCATATTCAAATCTGCACAATAAACCAACATTTAGGCCATAATTCATTAAAAAAATAACTTACCTGAGTACTTTCCCAAAACCTGAAACTATGCAACTCTAAATGTTTTTTCACCGCTCTTTGTCAACTAAAATTGACTCCATCACTACTGATCAGCGCTGTTCACCAAGTGTTTAGCCATATTTCATAGAAATTAAAAAATGTCTTTTCCTTGTCTTTTGTGAAACTTGAATGCATACAACAAATATTTATTTTCACAGCAACTTTTCAACTAAATTACCTCCTTAGCCACTTATTAGTGCGTTTGACCGCATTTTATTTAAATTTCATAGCAAAATATAAAACTCCGAATAAATGTCACATACTTAAACCTGTTCTCTTCCAACTTAATTTCTTTTTTCACCACAGCCTTCCAAATGAATTGACTACTTCTCTTCAAATCTGCGCAGCTCACCAAGATTCAAGCCATTTTTCATAGAAAAATAATAAATCACTAATCTGAGTTTTCTTTGAAACCTCAAATCGTAAAATAATATGATTTCAAGCTTTTTAAAAAAAAACTCATTCGTTCAGCGCATTTCAATGAGATTCCTGAAATTTCTCATAAAAAAAATAATTTGCTAATCTAAGTGATATACCTAACCTAAATTCTTCATGCTAAAATTTATCTTTTAACTAATTTTACGCCATCTGCACTTATTAGCGCAGATAACAGCGGTTTACGGATAATTTCATCAAATAATGAATAATTCTAAATCTGAGCTGTTTGTTCAAACCAGAATTCTTCCCACTAAAATTTATTTTAACTGGTGTATTTAAGCGAAAATTGACTCCTTCTCTTTTAATCTGAACATATCATCCAGAGTGAAGCCATATTTCATAGCAGAATGAAATATTCCATATCTTAGTATTTTACTGAAACCTGAATTCAATGTAAAATCAATTTTCACCACTACTTTTCAATTAATTTCACCATTTTGCCACAGATATGCGCAAATCACCGAGTTAATTGCATTATTAAATAGTAAAAGAAAAAAATTCCGAAACTGAGTCCTCTTATTAAAAGTGTATTTTTCCAACTAAATTTTTTTTTCAATGCTGTTTTTCAACTAGACAGTTTCTCTACTGATCAGAGCAGTTCACCCAGATTAAAGGTATGTTTCATAGCAATGTCAAAATTTCCATACCTGAGTCCTTTTCTGAAACCTGAAATCATACAAATAAAATTTACTTTTACCGCGTGTTTTTAAACGAAAAATTATTTGTTCGGTGAATTAGCGCGATGCGATTTCTGCAATATCTAATGCCAACCAATTAATTTCCTAACCTGAGTGGACTTCTAAAACCTGTATTCTTCATACAAAAATTTATTTTTCGCTGATGATTTTCAACTCAAATTGACGCCTTCCTCACATTCAGCGTAAATAACAGCAATTTATGCACTATTTCATTGAAAATAAATTATGAATCACAGCCGTATGTTGAAACCAGAATTCTTACAATTTAAATTTATTGTTTACTGGTATTTTTCAACTTAAATTGTGCCATCTTCAAATCTGCAGAGTTTACCGAGAATTAGGCCATAATTGAGAGCAAAAATAAAAAATTGCTTATCTGATAATTTTTCTGAAACCTGAAATCATACATTTAAAATGTATTTTCATCTCTTTTTGTGAACAAAAATTGACTCCACAGCTCAGCAGATCAGCGATGTTCACCGAGGCTTTGCCATATTTCATAGCACATTAAAACATTTCTTTTCCGAGTCGATTTGAAAAACCTGTATTCATGCAACTTAAATTTATTCTCACTGCTACTTTTCAACTTTAGTTGACTCCTTAGCCACTGATCAGCGCCTTTCACCGTTTTTTCCAACAAATTTTTTTTTTTCAATGCTGTTTTTCTGCTAAATTCGACTCTTTCTCCACTGACTAGAGCAGTTTACCCAGATTTAAGCCATGAATATAGCAAAATAAAAATACTATAGCTGAGTCTTTTTTTGATACCTGAAATCATACAATATAAAATTTATTTTTATTCTTGTATTGCTACTACAACTGACTGCTTCAGCGAATAACAAAATGTCAATGCGTTATCTCTAATATCTGATGCCAAAAAATAAATTTCCTACTCTGAATCGAATTCTCAAATGATAATTCTTCATTCAAAAATTTATTTTTCGCCGCTGCTTTTCAACTCAAATTGACGCCTTTCCCACCTTGTATTGCAGTAAAAAGCAATGTACGATATATTTCTTTGCAAAAATCTAAATCGTTGGTTCTCTTATTTTTCGGATCCTAAAATCATTCCACCAAAATTTATTTTCGCCGCTGTTTATCAGTTAAAATTAACCTAATCTTTACTGATCAGCGCTCTTCTCCGAGGTTTTAGCCATATTTCATGGCAAATTAAAACATTTCTTGACTGAGTCGATTCCTGAAACCTGAATTCTTACAACTTAAATTTATTTTCACCACCGCTCTCCAACTAACATTGTGTCTAAGCCACTGATTGCCGCATTTCATTCAATATTTAATAGCTGAACATAAAATTCCGAATAAATATCACCTACTTAAAACACTTTTTCTTCCAATTAATTTTGTTTTTTACCTCTGCTTTTCAGCAAAAATTGACTCCCTCCCTAATTATCAGCAAATTTAAGAGCAGTTTACGCATTATTTCATTGCATAACAAAAAATGCTGAATACATTTCGTTTTTTTAAATCCGGTATTCTTCCCAATAAAATATAATTTTACTGGAGTTTTTCATCAAATATTGCTTCTTTTCTTCAAATATGTACAGATCACCGATATTTTAGCCATATTTCATAGCAAAATATAACATTCCTAACGTGATATGCGCTGCTTACCGAGATTTTAAACATAAATCATAGAAAGTTTCTAAAATTAAAAATCTAAATTATAAAATCTTATTAAAAATCTAATTATTTTTACTTATGTGTTTCAACTGAAATTGACTCCTCCCCTTCTCTTTTGCAAAGTTCACCAAGATTTCCTTCTTACTTCTAAAAAAATTAAAATTCTTTGTCCGGGTATTTTTCTGAATCATGAAATCATATATTTAAAAATCGTTTTCTGTTTATACTAAAATTTATTTTTCGCCGCTGCCTTTCAAAAAAATGAAAAACCTTTCTCACTTTTAAGCGCAGATAACAGCAGTTTACGGAATATTACAATGCAAAATGAAAAACTATGAATCCGAGCCGATTGTTGAAACCAGACTTCTTCCAACTAAAATTTATTTTTACTGGTATTTTTCTACTGAAATTGTGCCTTACTCAAATTTGCAGAGTTTACTGAAATTTAGGCCATAATTGACAGCAAAATAAGAAATTCCTTATCTGAGAATTTTTCTGAAACCTGAAATCATACATTTGAAATGTATTTTCATCTCTTTTTGTCAACTATAATTGACTCCACAGCTAAATTTCCTTCATACTTCTTTAAAAAAAAATTCTTTGTCCGGGTATTTTTCTAATCAGGAAATCATATATTTAAAAATTATTTTCTGTTTACACTAAAATTTATTTTTACTGACATATTTCAACAGAAATTGACTCTTCTTCAAATCTGCACAGTTAAACAAGATTGAGGCCATAATTCATAAGAAAAAAAAATGACTTACCTGACTACTTTCCTAAAACCTGAAATTATGCAACTGAAATGAAATTTCACCGCTGTTTATCCACTAAAATTGACTCCATCGCTACTGATCAGCGCAGTTCACCGAGTTTTTAACCATATTTCATAGAATATTAACGAATGTCCTTTCCTTGTCGTTTTGTGAAACTTGCATGCATAAAACTATTATTTATTTTCAAAGCAACTTTTCAACTAAATTTAACTCCGTAGCCATTAATCAGCGCATTTCACCGAATTTTATTTAGTATTTTAATGCAAAATATAAAATTGCGAATAAATGTCACATACTTAAACCTGTTCCCTTCCATCATAATATTTTTTTGTTCACAGTCTTTCAACTAAAATTGACTACTTCTCTTCAAATCGGCACAGCTCACCAAGATTTAAGCCAGGTTTCATAGCAAAATAATAAATCAGAAGCAGAATAAAAAATTGCTTATCTGATAATTTTTCTGAAACCTGAAATCATACATTTAAAATGTATTTTCATCTCTTTTTGTGAACTAAAATTGACTCCACAGCTAATGATCAGCGAGGTTCACCCAGGCTCACCCATATTTCATAGCACATTAAAACATTTCTTTTCCGAGTTGATTTGAAAAACATGAATTCATGCAGCGTAAATTTATCCTCACTGCTACTTTTCAACTTCAGTTGACTCCTTAGCCACTGATCAGCGCATTACACCTATTTACAACAAAATTTTTTTTTCAATGCTGTTTTTCTGCTAAATTCGACTTTTTCTCCACTGACTAGAGCAGTTCACCGAGATTTAAGCCATGTATATAGCAAAATAAAAATACTATATCCGAGTATTTTTTTGAAACCCGAAATCATACAAAATAAAATTTATTTTTATTCTTGTATTTCTACTAAAACTGACTCGTTCAGCGAATCAGCGGAGTTCAATGCGTAATCTCCAATATCTGATGCCAAAAATTAAATTTCCTACTCTGAGTCGAATTCTCAAATGATAATTCTTCATTCAAAAATTTATTTTTCGCCGCTGCTTTTCAACTCAAATTGACGCCTTTCCCACCTTGTATTGCAGTAAAAAGCAATGTACGATATATTTCTTTGCAAAAATCTAAACCGTTGGTTCTCGTATTTTTCTGATCCTAAAATTATTCCACCAAAATTTATTTTCGCCGCTGTTTATCAGTTAAAATTAACTCAAACTTTACTGATCAGCGCTCTTCTCCGCGATTTTAGCCATATTTCAGGGCAAATTACGAAATAAATATCACCTACTTAAACCTGTTTTCTTCCAACTAATTTTGTTTTGTACCGCTGCTTTTCAGCAAAAATTGACTCCCTCCCTAATTATCAGCAAAGATAAGAGCAGTTTACGCATTATTTCATTTCAAAGCAAAAAATACTGAATCCATTCCGTTTTTTTAAAGCCTGTATTCTTCCCAATAAAATTTAATTTTACTTGTGTTTTTCATCAAATATTGCTTCTTTTATTCAAATATGTACAGATCACCGAGATTTCAGCGATATTTCATAGCAAAATATGAAATTCCTAACCTAATATGCGCTGCTTACCGAGATTTTAAACATAAATCATAGAATGTTTCTAAAATTAAAAATCTAAATTATAAAATCTTAAAAAAATTCTAATTTTTTTTACTTATGTGTTTCAACTGAAATTGACTCCTCCCCTTCTCTTTTGCAAATTTCACCAAGATTTCCTTCTTACCTCTAAAAAAAATTAAAATTCTTTGTCCGGGTATTTTTCTGAATCATGAAATCATATATTTAAAAATTATTTTCTGTTTACACTAAAATTTATATTTAACGATATATTTCAACAGAAATTGACTCATCTTCAAATCTGCACAATAAACCAACATTTAGGCCATAATTCATTAAAAAAATAACTTACCTGAGTACTTTCCCAAAACCTGAAACTATGCAACTCTAAATGTTTTTTCACCGCTCTTTGTCAACTAAAATTGACTCCATCACTACTGATCAGCGCTGTTCACCAAGTGTTTAGCCATATTTCATAGAAATTAAAAAATGTCTTTTCCTTGTCTTTTGTGAAACTTGAATGCATACAACAAATATTTATTTTCACAGCAACTTTTCAACTAAATTACCTCCTTAGCCACTTATTAGTGCGTTTGACCGCATTTTATTTAAATTTCATAGCAAAATATAAAACTCCGAATAAATGTCACATACTTAAACCTGTTCTCTTCCAACTTAATTTCTTTTTTCACCACAGCCTTCCAAATGAATTGACTACTTCTCTTCAAATCTGCGCAGCTCACCAAGATTCAAGCCATTTTTCATAGAAAAATAATAAATCACTAATCTGAGTTTTCTTTGAAACCTCAAATCGTAAAATAATATGATTTCAAGCTTTTTAAAAAAAAACTCATTCGTTCAGCGCATTTCAATGAGATTCCTGAAATTTCTCATAAAAAAAATAATTTGCTAATCTAAGTGATATACCTAACCTAAATTCTTCATGCTAAAATTTATCTTTTAACTAATTTTACGCCATCTGCACTTATTAGCGCAGATAACAGCGGTTTACGGATAATTTCATCAAATAATGAATAATTCTAAATCTGAGCTGTTTGTTCAAACCAGAATTCTTCCCACTAAAATTTATTTTAACTGGTGTATTTAAGCGAAAATTGACTCCTTCTCTTTTAATCTGAACATATCATCCAGAGTGAAGCCATATTTCATAGCAGAATGAAATATTCCATATCTTAGTATTTTACTGAAACCTGAATTCAATGTAAAATCAATTTTCACCACTACTTTTCAATTAATTTCACCATTTTGCCACAGATATGCGCAAATCACCGAGTTAATTGCATTATTAAATAGTAAAAGAAAAAAATTCCGAAACTGAGTCCTCTTATTAAAAGTGTATTTTTCCAACTAAATTTTTTTTTCAATGCTGTTTTTCAACTAGACAGTTTCTCTACTGATCAGAGCAGTTCACCCAGATTAAAGGTATGTTTCATAGCAATGTCAAAATTTCCATACCTGAGTCCTTTTCTGAAACCTGAAATCATACAAATAAAATTTACTTTTACCGCGTGTTTTTAAACGAAAAATTATTTGTTCGGTGAATTAGCGCGATGCGATTTCTGCAATATCTAATGCCAACCAATTAATTTCCTAACCTGAGTGGACTTCTAAAACCTGTATTCTTCATACAAAAATTTATTTTTCGCTGATGATTTTCAACTCAAATTGACGCCTTCCTCACATTCAGCGTAAATAACAGCAATTTATGCACTATTTCATTGAAAATAAATTATGAATCACAGCCGTATGTTGAAACCAGAATTCTTACAATTTAAATTTATTGTTTACTGGTATTTTTCAACTTAAATTGTGCCATCTTCAAATCTGCAGAGTTTACCGAGAATTAGGCCATAATTGAGAGCAAAAATAAAAAATTGCTTATCTGATAATTTTTCTGAAACCTGAAATCATATATTTAAAATGTATTTTCATCTCTTTTTGTGAACAAAAATTGACTCCACAGCTCAGCAGATCAGCGATGTTCACCGAGGCTTTGCCATATTTCATAGCACATTAAAACATTTCTTTTCCGAGTTGATTTGAAAAACCTGTATTCATGCAACTTAAATTTATTCTCACTGCTACTTTTCAACTTTAGTTGACTCCTTAGCCACTGATCAGCGCCTTTCACCGTTTTTTCCAACAAATTTTTTTTTTTCAATGCTGTTTTTCTGCTAAATTCGACTCTTTCTCCACTGACTAGAGCAGTTTACCCAGATTTAAGCCATGAATATAGCAAAATAAAAATACTATAGCTGAGTCTTTTTTTGATACCTGAAATCATACAATATAAAATTTATTTTTATTCTTGTATTGCTACTACAACTGACTGCTTCAGCGAATAACAAAATGTCAATGCGTTATCTCTAATATCTGATGCCAAAAAATAAATTTCCTACTCTGAATCGAATTCTCAAATGATAATTCTTCATTCAAAAATTTATTTTTCGCCGCTGCTTTTCAACTCAAATTGACGCCTTTCCCACCTTGTATTGCAGTAAAAAGCAATGTACGATATATTTCTTTGCAAAAATCTAAATCGTTGGTTCTCTTATTTTTCGGATCCTAAAATCATTCCACCAAAATTTATTTTCGCCGCTGTTTATCAGTTAAAATTAACCTAATCTTTACTGATCAGCGCTCTTCTCCGAGGTTTTGGCCATATTTCATGGCAAATTAAAACATTTCTTGACTGAGTCGATTCCTGAAACCTGAATTCTTACAACTTAAATTTATTTTCACCACCGCTCTCCAACTAACATTGTGTCTAAGCCACTGATTGCCGCATTTCATTCAATATTTAATAGCTGAACATAAAATTCCGAATAAATATCACCTACTTAAAACACTTTTTCTTCCAATTAATTTTGTTTTTTACCTCTGCTTTTCAGCAAAAATTGACTCCCTCCCTAATTATCAGCAAATTTAAGAGCAGTTTACGCATTATTTCATTGCATAACAAAAAATGCTGAATACATTT